>LR738715.1:465524650-465543853 GCA_902687465.1 Secale cereale | reverse complement strand
CCCGCTCACTGCTCGGCCACACACGCCATCTTCTTCGCTCTCCCGCCCGAATCCACTTCCCCGCTCGCTCGAAGGCACCGAAAACCCCAATCACTCAACGCCCTAAAAAACATATGGCAGAACCGATTGACACGCAGAGCCGCGATTGGAATTGCCTCCCCGATGTTCTCTTGGAGCAGATTTGTATTCGTATGGACCTGCTCAGCACAGTGCGTCTGGCCGCATGCTCGGTGTCTTTGTACCATCTACTAGTCTGCAACCGACCGGCCCTTTTCAAGACACCCTTCTTGCTGATGCCCGATCCTTGCAGGTGGCCCAGACACCAACTTGATGATCCTACGGAGGTTACTGTGGTGCCCCTAGACATGCTACCACTACCCGTCCACCTGTCCTTCATGCGCGACCACTACTAGGTGGGCGTGAAGGCTAACTGGATCATCCTCATCAACCAATTTGATAGTCGGTGGCATCCTGTGGATGTCTACACCCAGCGAGAGATCACCCTTCCATCGTTGGATACCACCGACATCGAGGCTCGCGGCCCGCCGGAAACTCCTGCCTACTACGCACGAGACGCGTTGAGCTTTTGGTGCGACCTCTGTTTGCTGAAGGTTGTAATCTGTGAAGTGCCCACACGATCAGAACACTACATGGATTACATGCTCATTGCCTTGTTCGACATGGGATTAGTCTATCTGGAATCCAGTCGCCGTACATGTTTATGGCTTATAATCAATCATGTTGACCCTCCATTCCTGCCTAATGCTATGGTGCACGATGGCATCATTTACACGGTCGACGCACATATTGGCTGCATATACTGGTGGAATCTATTATCGTGTAATTGCTCTATCTCATCTCATCTTTACCTTATGACTACGACCGTCTATTGACTGTTATAAATTTAGAATAGATAATATGTATATAACCACATCATTGTTATATGTTCCTCTCATTTCCTAGATTTTTATGACCACACATCTTATTGTTGGAGTTGATATGAGAACAATTGGCATCTAATGATTGTTAGAATAGATATTAATAACTTGAGGTATGATTATGACCACGGCATTACAATTCTCTGTCTATGACATGCGTCATTGTTATAATAATCTTAATTACACACATACTCTGAACATGATTGTATATTTTTGTCCTTTTGGTCTCGAATTTGATTTGTTTCTGCAGACGCAAATGCGTTGGACTTCATAATTCCAGGACCTGGAAATATACAAGTCAATGGGTGGTGGTTTACCGCTCGTTAAACTGATGGCGGTCATTTGATGCTCATTCGCTCGTACCAAATGAAGCAAACCATTTCATAAAACCACATGCAGTATAATGCTTGGGGCTTTCGTGACAGTGATGGCTATGGCTGCTTCGTGTTCGAGGAAGATCCTAGCTCCGTTGGGCCAAGCATATTCAACTGGAGGTGGGTTTACAGCCTCGGCAACCACTCCATGTTCCTCGGGCTCAATTATCCGATCATCCAACCAATCATCGATCATATCACCGGCGATGATTACCGTGCTATGCAACTTCCATTCTCTAGGGGGAACTGTGTTTACACATCGTACCATGGATTGCATGAATCACCCTATCCAGAGATTCATCTACACAGCTTGTTGCCAGATGATCTTCAGTGTGTGAAAGGCATCAAGCATCCAAGCGATGAATGGCTTTTGCAAACCCGACATGCAACGATGTGGTTCATGCCAACAACAAATATGCACAATTTAATTCGTAGTGATATCTAAACTAAGCCATGTATCCTACTACTGTAGCATGACCCTCTTTTGTTGGATATTACGTGTCATGCCCAAGATGCTATTCTATCCCGATCAAGTGATGAACTTGTGATTGGGGCACAACCGCATTTCGGGCGCATAGCAAGATGGATATCATTACATCGTACCATTACATACATAGATGGGGGATACATATAAGTCATACATTTCCACATGAATACAACACATCATTGACAAGACATCTGACTACAAATGAAAACATGAAAAGCACAATGACATCCATCCTGCTATCCCAGGCTACCGACCAGGAACCTAACGCAAGATCGACGAAGAAGAAGAAGAAGAAGAAGAACTCCAACACAAGTGAACATCGCTCTCATGTCTAGTCATCAGAAACCTGCACCTGCAACTATTGTTGTAGTATCTATGAGCCACGTGGACTCAACAATCCCATAACCATGAGTATCAAGACTAACAAAGCTTAATGGGTATGGAAAGGTTAGGTGGTGAGGTTGCAACAGTTGCTAAGCATATGTATGGTGTCTAACTTACGAGTACAAGAATAAGACGAGCAGCTACGCAAAAGGGCACAAACTAGTAATCATCGCTAAGAGATCATGAACTACCTACGAGTCAAACATAACCCCACCATGTTCTCTTCTCAATTGAAAATAGACAGTCATGGTTACTCACGCGGTTGGTGTATTTTATTTTGGAACCTCTATCAAGTTTTCTGCAACCGGATATTAACAAATTCCAATCTGCCACGTAATCATGGTCACGACTTTCGAAAAATCATAACCCTGTAGGGGTGTCCCAACTTAGCCCATCACAAGCTCTCGCGATCAGCAGAGGTAAAACCTCTTATCTTAGGGATGACCCGATCAGACTCGGAATCCCGGTGCACAAGACATTTTGACAATAGTAAAACAAGTCTAGCAAGACCTCCCAGCGTGGCGACACCCTGATAGTAGCCCCGCGTATCTCGTCTCACGCCACGTCCGGATGAGCACTACGTACAACAACCGGAAGTCCTAGTAACTGGGTGGTACCGCAAGTGGCTCTAGTTTGGGACCAACACCATCAGCACTGGCCCCTCCTGTTATGTGGAATTAAGAACCCGGGACACGACCCCTTATGCAATTTAATTAATTAATTAAGTTTTATTATGAGGCAGATGGTAAAACCAAAGTTGGGCCTTTCTGGAGGAGTTTTATTCAAAGCGAACTGTCAAGGCGGTTCCATACGCCCAACCATGTAACGGACGCAAACTCAAGGAACATAACACCGGTTTATCGGTTCTTAAGGCGGCATGAGTGGAACCAAACACCAAGCAATAGGCCAAGCCTTCCACCCATTGCCAAGTATTTAGGTGTGTTAATTATAGTAAGAGATATTGTGATATTCCAAACATCCAAGTTCCGACATGGAGCAATCTTCATCTTCACCTACAACTAACAACGCTATAAGAGGGGTTGAGCAAGCGGTAATATAGCTAAACAATGGTTTGCTGGGATGGTGTCAAAGGTTAGAGGGTGTTTCATGGCAATAATGAGAAGCTGACAACAAATAGATAGGTAGCGCGACATGTAGCAATAGCATCGAGACAACTAGCATAGCAATGATTGTAATGAGATACAAGGTGACGGTCATCTTGCCTGAGATCCCGCTAGGAAGAAGAACGAGTCCATAAAGAATACGAAGCCACGAAGACGAACCAAGTGTGGTTGAAAGAATCCTCACGATCGCAACGAAACAAGAACTAACGAGAAGAAGCAAACAACACGATAAACACACAACACATAACAAGACATGATGCTCAACCAAGTATGATGCATGACAAGGCTACATGGTGCAAATCATGACAAGAGATGATGCAAAAAATTCTGGTAAGTCCTCATATGCAAATTTAAATGAGGCCGGAAACAACATATAAAAATTCCGGTAAGGCTATATCACACAAGCAAATTTAAATGAGGCCGGAAACAACATATAACAATTCTGGTAAGTCCTCAAATGCAAATTTCGAAATTGGTCCAGATCTGAACAAACCTTATGTTAAAGTAGTTAAAAAGCAAGTTAACTTGCACCATGATGACCTACATGAAATTCTATTCAAGTTACATATAAAGTTCATTTAATTCGGAGCTACAGCCAAGAAGATATGAGCAAAACAAGTTGATCATGACATTGATGCAAATGCATTCAAACAACAAGCATACACACTCCAAACATGTATGCAACATGCCATGATGCATCTACATGCAAAACCAAGCAATTTTCATAAAGAGCAAGCTCAAAATGGAGCAACGGTTCAACACATACACATGAAACAAGATTAAAGGACAAGCTGTTAACAACAGTGACTGGGCATATCACAAGCATTAAAACAACAAGCTAAAAGTACAAGATAGGCATAAGCATGGCATGAACTCAAAGTACAGATAGCATGCTTCCAATATCATCAAGTATCAGGTCCATAGGCATCAAGAGTAATCCAACATGATCAAGGCAACAAGCAAACTTTATATCACAGATTATGACTTTGTGGAAAACAGAGCATATACATGAACAGAGTTAACATGTTGACATGTTGGAGGCAAGAAATAATTAAGCTACAACACAAGAACATGGAAAGAAAAAGCATGGCATGCTAGAACACAACAAGGAGCTCAAGGAACATAAGATGGCATATATATAGCATCAACATGTTCATGGCATTCATCAAAACAAGAAGTAAACATAATAATAGCAGATTCTCAGACTTGGTGAAAATCTTGGAATGCAAACAACAACATTATGATGCTGACTTCGGACGCACATAACAGCAAGCATAGCAATCCTAATAAGCATGCAAAGGTCATGAACATGTACTAGGCATGGCATACTCCAAATAACTCCATTGGCATAACTCCATAAGATGCATCGAATCATTGCAACAAGCTTTGCCAAATAGAACATGCTGTTGACAGGCTGACAGAAACATTATGATGACAACTTGAGAGCAAGAAAGATACATGCTACAATAATTTGTAATTGTAAGCAAAGACATGGATAAGTAAACATAATAATAGCAGATTCTCAGACTTGGTGAAAATCTTGGAATGCAAACAACAACATTATGATGCTGACTTCGGACGCACATAACAGCAGGCATAGCAATCCTACTAAGCATGCAAAGGTCATGAACATGTAGTAGGCATGGCATACTCCAAATAATTCCATTGGCACATCTCCATAAGATGCATCAAATCATTGCAACAAGCTTTGCCAAATAGAACATGTTGTTGACAGGCTGGCAGAAACATTATGATGACAACTTGAGAGCAAGAAAGAAACATGCTACAACAATTTATAATTGCAAGCAAATACATGGATGGATAGAGCATAACATGGACTTCAAGACATGATCATTGGACATCTCCAAATGTGTGTGGATATGACTGTAGCATCAAGCAAACATGGCATCATAATATAATAGTTTCAGACTTATAAATTTTCAACAAGTCCCAGAAAATAGCAAACATCGAGTCAGCCACTTTGCAAGCTTGTAGCACTCAACACAAGGCATATCATGAAAATTGGATTGCACCACATCAAAGATGACATGATTATTCTTCTAAAACATGTTGACATGATTCTCAAACAAAAATCACACAAAAAGATATAAAAAAGATAAATCAGCAAGTTATTATGATTTCCAGTAGTTAACAGCCACTTAGCACTTTACAACAGAGATTAACATGGCAATATGGATCCTAACATGCATGCAAGTGCAACGAACATGTAGAGCATTCAGAGAGGAACATTTTGACATATTATACATTCAATTTGTACATACATGCACAGAGATATAACCAATCAAAGAAGGCAACGTAATGTTGAATCTCAGTGACTTAGAGGAAAAAACAACCTTAGCAAAAGTGGATGGGGACGACCCAGAACGGTGCTGTGCGGGACGGATGCAGTGTTTTGTACACGAGATCCGGCTGGAACGGGACGGGAAGGTCCAGATCTGCCGGACCCCGTCGGATCCGGCTGGCGGAGAGGTTGGCGGTGGCGCGGGGACCTGAGGAGGCCGTGGACGACACCGGAGGAGTGGGGAGAGGTGGATCCAGCTGTCCCCTGCCCGGATCTGGCCGGGGACGAGGCCGGCGGCTGGCTGAGAGGCACACCGGGCACGGGATCCAGCGAGGCCAGCGAGGCCATGACGGGTCGGCGTGGCAGCGCGGGCGGCGGTGAGAGGCGCATGCGCGGGAGGAGAGGGCGTGGGGGTCGCCGGCGGGCGCCGGCGGCTCTTCGGCGAGGTCGACGGCAAGTGCGGCGCCACGAGCCGAGTGGGAGCTCGGGGACGAGTGCTGAGGGGCGGGTCCACGGGGAGGCGCAGGCCGTGCGGCGGGTGGTTCAGGCCCGGTTGCACCGCGGGCGGGCTGGCTCCGGGCCCAGGCTGGCCGACGGCAAAGTGGGGCTGGAGGGGGCACGATGTGGCATGAGGGGAGTGGCGCAGAGCGAAGCTGACGGCAGCACTGGCCACTCAAACGACGCCATGTGACGGAGGGAGGTTGGGGCGCGCCTGATTTTGATGGGGAGGCGGCTAGAGGTGGCTGTGGCATGGTTTTCGAAGAGGATCTGGTGGCTAGAGGTGGGAGAAGGGTCTAGGGGCTAGGTTTAGGCCAAAAATGGAAAGGGGACTGGGTTTAAATAGGAAGGCGTTAGGGTTTGAGGATTTGGGGTGTTTTTGGAGCCTCGGATGCCGATCGGAGGGTCCGGAGTGGAGGGAAGTTTAGGTGGGCTAGTTGGCTGTGTAGAGAGAAGTTGGGCTGCGGGGAGAGAGGAGAGAGAGGCCCGACGACATGTTTCGGAGACCGAAATGTCCGGAAATTTAACCGGCAACGGTGCCGCTAAGTTTAACAGTTGGGCTATCAAACGGACTCCGAATGCGACGAAATTTGGCAGGCGGTCTATCTACACTATAATAAGACCACACGCCAAGTTTCAACCCTTTCCGAGATCATTTTTCGGCCACTTACAAAACAAGGTTTCGGAGGTGCTGCGGACGCGTGCCAGTGTGTGTGGGCCCCGAACGGACAACATATAGAACTGGGAGACGGGCACTACGAACGGATGCAAGTTTTGAAAACTATGCAGATGCAATGCACATGATGACATGGATTAGTGCAACACGCAAGCAGATGACATGGCAATGACAGCGAATAAGAGGATGACACCTGTCACTTCGGTCTCGGGGTGTCACAACACTCCCCTACTAACAAGAGATCTTGTCCCGAGATCTTAGGAACGAGACAGAAGAGGAATATGAAGAAACAAGTTCTTCTTCGACAAAAGAGTGAAGCCAAAGACCCTTGAGAGGTTGAATAACTTGAAAGAGAGAATACAGCAGAGATGAACGGGTCTGAGAAGCTCCGGTAAAATGTGGAACAAGGCATACGACGAGAACCAAGAGGTTAAATGAAGAGAGACATTGAAATCACTTCGGTTAATAAGAGATAGAACTAGAATTCGAACGAAGGAATATGGGAAGCACTCCGGCTGAATTGGAAGAAATAGGACAAGAACTTGACAAGACGAAGGGACAAGGAGTAATTCAAAACACCTACGTCAACATTCCTCACCAGAGCGACGAAGGGACTAGGGAGTAAACAAATTCCTACTCTCTGATAGAACTAGACTCCAAAATAGTTTTCTGCTAGACTCGACAACGGCCAAACTACGATCAATCAAGGGGGCTCCTATGGTGGGTCGAGGCTCTGATACCCGATCACGGGAGGAACTCGTGATTGGGGCACAACCGCATTTCGGGCGCTTAGCAAGATGGATATCATTACATCGTATAATTACATACATAGATGGGGGATACATACAAGTCATACATTTCCACATGAATACAACACATCATTAACAAGACATCTGACTACGGATGAAAACATGAAAAGCACAATGACATCCAACCTCCTATCCTAGGCTGTCGAACAGGAACCTAACCCAAGATCGACGAAGAAGAAGAAGAACTCCTACACAAGTAAACATCGCTCTCACGTCTAGTCATCGGAAACCTGCACCTGCAATTGTTGTTGTAGTATCTGTGAGCCACGTGGACTCAGCAATCCCATAACCATGGGTATCAAGACTAGCAAAGCTTAATGGGTATGGAAAGGTTAAGTGGTGAGGTTGCAGCAGCGGCTAAGCATATGTATGGTGGCTAACTTACGAGTAGAAGAATAAGATGAGCATCCACGCATACGGTCGCAAACTAGTAATGACAGCTAAGAGAACCTGAATTACCTATCAGTCAAACATAAGCCCACAGTGTTCTCTTCTCAATTGAAAAGAGATGGTCATGGTTACCCACGCGGTTGGTGTATTTTACTTCGGATCCTCTGTCAAGTTTTCTACAACCGGATATTAACATATTCCAATCTGCCCACATAACCACAGGCACGGCTTTCGAAAGATCATAACCCTGCATGGGTGTTCCAACACTACTAGGAAAATGCTTATAGGCAGTAGCATAGTAGTAGCGCTTTTTATAATAAAGCGCTACTAATACTTATCAGTAGTGCTTTTTATAAGAAAGCGCTACTACTATGCACTTGCCAGTAGCGTTGTTTTAGTAAAAACGCTACTACTACAATTGCCAGGCCATTGCCGGTAGGCCAGGCATAGTAGTAGCGCTTTTATGTATGAAGCGCTACTACTACCGGGTGTAGCAGTAGCGCTTTTTACATAAGCGCTACTACGGGCTCTTTATCCAGCCCAATGGCCCGCGCTCAACCTCTCTCTCTCTCTCTCTCTCACTCCCCCGCCCTCACACACTCACTCGCCTCTCTTCGCCGTCGTCGTCGCCGCCCTTCCCCGCGCACCACCGTCCCCCGTGCCGGAGCTCTCCCACCGGCCGCCCTCGCCCGCGCCGGCTCTGCTCCCCCGCTGGCCACCCTCCCTTGCGCCGGCATCCTCCCCCACCGGCCACCCTCGCCCGCGCCGGCTCTTCTCCCTCGCCGGCCTCCTCCCCTGCCGGCCTCCTCCACCACCGTGAGGTACTCCTCCTCCCTCAATTTACTTCATTAGGTTAGGTAACTTAGGTGAATTTCATTAATTAACTTAGGTGAATTTAGTTAATTAACTTAGATGTTTTTTAGTTAGGGAAGTAGGTTAGGTAACTAATTAAGTAGATGCTAATTTAGGGCAGTGGTGTTTAGTTTATAGAAAAATTTCAATATAGTTTTTTACTATTTTTAGTAAGTGTTTAATAGAATTAGTTAGAAAATTAATAGAACTTGTTAAACTAGTTTATTTTTAGTAAGTACTAGTTTATTTTATTTATAGTAAGTGCTTAGTTGAACTAGTTGAATTAATAAAACTAGTTTATTTTAGTAAGAAAATCTAGGTATATGAGATTTGATGATCTAATTAAAGTTTTACTATAGAACTAGTTTATTTTTAGTAAGAAAATTAATAGAACTAGTTTATTTTTTTAGTTAAACCAATTCTTCCCGCATCGACATCGACGATGCCTATCCCGCATCCTCGTCGTCGACTCAGCGGAGCAGGCCTGGGCTTGGTGAGAAGCCATGTCCGGTACTGAGCTCCGCCGGGCTGGTACTGGGAGGTGCTACCTTCCGGGGGCGTAGCTTGGTGAGGATGTCCAAGTGGCCAGCCACTTGGGCAAGAACGTCAAAATCCGAGTCCGGATGAATTAGTTATGGTCAAAACTGTCAATCAGCCGATGCTAAAACTGGGAGGTACGGTAGTACCGTTTGGGAGGCCGGTAGTACCGCTTGTGGTGCTCAAGGTACTTGCCCAAGTGGTCGGCCATGTTTGCAGGTTACGCGTCCTATAGTGGACTATGTTTTGCCGGAGTGTTGATTAATTTCCGTTCTTGTAAATTTCAGGCGCTCCATATGTCCTTTTTTAGCAAAGGTCATGCCGGATTTTTCCGTGAATTCTGGCATGACTTGTGCTAGAATATGTAGGAAATATCGAGTGGCCTAGATTTTCTCGAAAAATAATTAAACGACATTTCGGGTCGACTTTAGGTCTGTCGAGGCTCCACCATATATGAGAGGACGAAGAATCCCGACTGTTGTCGTGGGGGTCGTTTCTCCTTCTTCTCCTTTTGCTAGACCTTTGTTATGCACTAGGGGGAGGAGGAGTAACGACCATCACCGACGGTCGAATATATACACCACGTGAGCTGAGAGTTTTCAAGAAAAAACTCGACGAACCGATAGTCAACCCGTGATGAATAATAATGATCTAATTTAGGTTTTTTAGTACATATATTTAATTGTACAAGTTTAATATTTGAATTATGAACATAGGAAATGTCGTACTCGGACAACGAAAGTCTCCTGGGGGAGTGCGACTGGTGCCACGACGATCGAGGCATGTGCGACAGGCCTCACCTAGACGAAGATCGGTGCTTAAACATTAAGCTCGAGGAGACCTTCGATGTTGAAACGGTGCGCAACAACGACAAGTGTTTATTTTTCGTAATTAAGCACGACTTCAACTATTTCAACATGTAATTTTCATCTTTTACAATTCGACTAGCTTATCCCATGCCATGCAAGACGCTATGTCTTGGAGAGGATGGGTTTTGAAGACCATCAAAGTATGGAAACAAAGAAAATTCACCTAAGGACCCATCATGGTATGGATTTTGAAGTAAATCTGCACAATTCTTAGAGCGTAACCCATTTGGTTGCAAAAAATGGGAAGCACTGTGCAAGATGTATGGTTTTTATGAGGGTATGCTTGTCACCATGGATCTTAGTGATCCGGACATCGACCAAGACAATATGGACATTTGGGTCCTTGTTGATATGCTTCCAATTCTACCGCTATGTGAGTTTCTCAAACATAGTTATTAAATAATTTATATTGTTTATTTCAACATAGTTGATAGCTTATTTTCATTGTTCAAAAAAAGTGCAGAAGATGGTAGATAGAACCTACTACACCGATGGCTCTGAGTTAACTTATCAGGAGAAAAATCAAATGATCGCATTTTGTACTGATCTTGAGAATTACAATATCTATTATCAAACTCCTCCACATTATGGTGAATACGTGCCACTGGTGCACGTGTTGAACCACGGTAACATCCATTGAGATGCCATGGTAAGATATTTTACTATTATGACATCCGTGCATCTTTTGCATAAATTCTTTTAAAACTTAAGTACATTGCTAACTACGAAGTTATTACTATGTTTTCAACAGAAAATCCCGCCGGATTGTGTGCCTCATATGATGTATCAGAAAGGTCACCTTGATGTTTTGAACATACAACCAAGTCATCCTACGAGTGACGCATGTCCATATCGGATTTCTAAAACCAGTGAAGAAATGACAATCAGAGAATGGAAAAAATGTATGGTCAGTCATAGTGAGGTTCTTGGAAGCAAGATTGTGCGATAGGCAAGAATTGGAGACAGGGTAATCTCCATTCTCCATAATGGAGAGTCAGGGGCTATCTCGTTCTATGCTATTTTACCTAGGAGAAGGTAGTAGGTCCTAGCTAATACTCATGATCATGTGCTAAGAACAACTAAGTAAGATTGGTTAGATGACTATGATGATGATGTGTTATGGAGTAGAAGTTGTATGATCGATGATGATGAGTGACTTGTTATTATGATACCAATGATGAGTTATTTATTATTATGATCGATGCTGCATGATGCTAAGTTTTTATATGAGCATGATGAGTTATTATATATGTATCAATAGGTGAAATGAACATGGATTAGATTCAAGTGGAGACAACACGTGGTGCACATCGAAAGTACTACTAATCCAAACTAGATCAAGTTTGGATTAGTAGTACTTTGAACATGCACCACATGTTGCCTCCACTTGAATCTACTCCACGTTCATTTCACCCACTGTTATATATAAAAACTAATCATGGTCACAAATCATATGATGAAACTACTGTATATAAAACCACAACGAAAATAAGCTGTATTTTTAAAAATACAGGAAAAGTTAGCAGCAGCGCTTTTTAGAACAGGCGGTACTGCTACTTAGGCATAGCAGCATCGTTTTTTAGAACAAGCGCTACTGCTAACTAGGTATAGCAGTAGCGCTCCCATTCCGGCGCTACTGCTACTAGTTAACTGTAGTGCCTTAGTGGTAGCGCTGATACCAGCGCTACTACTAGCTATAAAACAAGCGCTACTACTAGGGTTTTCCCTAGTAGTGCGACTTAGCCCATCACAAGTTCTCACGATCAGCAGAGGTAAAACCTCTTATCTTAGGGGGGTACATACAAGTCATACATTTCCATATGAATACAACACATCATTGACAAGACATCCGACTACGGATGAAAACATGAAAAGCACAATGACATCCATCCTGCTATCCCAGGCTGCCGACCAGGAACCTAACCCAAGATCGACGAAGAAGAAAAAGAAGAAGAAGAAGAAAAACTCCAACACAGGTGAACATCGCTCTCACGTCTAGTCATCAGAAACCTGCACCTGCAACTATTGTTGTAGTATCCGTGAGCCACGTGGACTCAACAATCCCATAACCATTGGTATCAAGACTAGCAAAGCTTAATGGGTATGGAAAGGTTAAGTGGTGAGGTTGCAACAACGGCTAAGCATATGTATGGTGTCTAACTTACAATTACAAGAATAAGATGAGCATCTACGCAAAAGGTCACAAACTACTAATGCTCGCTAAGAGATCCTGAACTACCTACGAGTCAAACATAACCCCACCGTGTTCTCTTCTCAATTGAAAAGAGATGGTCATGGTTACTCACGCGGTTGATGTATTTTATTTCGAATCCTCTGTCAAGTTTTCTACAACCAGATATTAACAAATTCCAATCTGCCACATAACCGTGTGCACGGCTTTTGAAAGATCATAACCTTGCAGGGGTGTCCCAACTTAGCCCATCACAAGATCTCACGATCAGCAGAGCTAAAACCTCTTATCTTAGGGAAGACCGGATCAGACCCGGAATCCCAGTGCACAAGACATTTAGACAATGGAAAAACAAGTCCAGCAAGACCTCTCGGTGTGCCGACACCCTGATAGTAGCCTCGCGTATTTCGTCTCACGCCACGTCCGGATGAGGACTACGTACAGCAACCGGAAGCCACGGTAACTGGGTGGCACCGCAAGTGGCTCTAGTTGGGCACCAACACCATCAGCACTGGCCCACCTATTATATGAAATTAAGAACCAGGGTACGCAACCCCCTATGCAATTTAATTAATTAATTAAGATTTATTATGAGGAAAATGGTAAAACCAAAGTTGGGCCTTGCTGGAGGAGTTTTATTGAAAGCGAACTGTCAAGGGGGTCCCATACCACCAACCGTGTTAGGGACGCAAACTCAAGGAACATAACACCGGTTTATCGGTTCTTAAGGAGGCATGAGTGGAACAAAACATCGAGCAAAAGGCAAAGCCTTCCCCCAGTGCCAAGTATATAGGTGTGTTAATTATAGTAAGAGATATTGTGATATTCCAAACGTCCAAGTTCCGACATGGAGCAATCTTCATCTTCACCTGCAACTAACCACGCTATAAAAGGGGCTAAGTAAGCGGTAACATAGCCAAACAACGGTTTGTTGGGATGGTGTGAAAGGCTAGAGGATGTTTGATGGCAACAATAAGAGGCTGACAACAAATAGATAGGTAGCGCGACATATAGCGATAGCATCGAGACAACTAGCATAGCAATGATAGTAATAAGATCCAAGGTGAAGGTCATCTTGCCTTAGATCCCGCTAGGAAGATGAACGAGTCCATGAAGAACACAAAGCCACGAAGACTAACCAAGTGTAGTCAGACGAATCCTCACGATCGCAGCGAAACAAGAACTAACGAGAAGAAGCAGACAACACAACTATCACACAACTCATAACAAGACATGATGCTCAACCAAGTATGATGCATGACAAGGCTAGATGATGCAAATCATGGCAAAAGATGATGCAAACAAGAACATCACACAAGCAAGTTTAAATGAGGCCGGAAACAACATATAACAATTTCGGTAAGTCCTCATATGAAAATTTCGAAATTGGTCTAGATCTGAACAAACCTTATGTTAAAGTAGTTAAATAGCAAGTTAACTTGCACCATGATGATTTACACAAAATTCTTGTCAAGTTACACATAAAGTTCATTTAATTTGGAGCTACGACCTAGAAAATATGAGAAAAACAAGTTGACCATGGCATTGATGCAAAATGCATTCAAACATCAAGCATACACACTCCAAACAGGGATGAAACATGAAGCAAAACCAAGCAAGTTTCATATAGAGGAAGCTCAAAACGGAGCAACGGTTTAACACATACACATGAAACAAGATGAAAGGACAAGTTGTCCGCAACAGCGACTAGGCATATCACAAGCATCAAAATAACAAGCTACAAGTTCAAGATAGGCATAAGCATGGCATGAACTCAAAGTACAGATAGCATGCTTGCAATATCATCAAGTATCAGGTCCATAGGCATCAAGAGTAATCCAACATGATCAAGGCAACAAGCAAACTTTATATCATAGATTATGACTGTGGTAAACAGAGCATATACATGAGTAGAGTTAATATGTTCACATGTTGGAGGCAAGAAATAATTAAGCTACAACACAAGAATATGGCAACCAAAAGCATGGCATGCTAGAACACAACATGGAGCTCAAGGAACACAAGATGGCATATACTCCCTCCGTTCCTAAATATAATTCTTTGGAGAGATTTCACTATAGACCACATACGGAGCAAAATGAGTGAATCTACACTCTAAAATGCATCTATATACATCCGTATGTGGTTCGTAGTGGAATCTCTACAAAGATTTATATTTAGGAACAGAGAGAGTACATAGCATCAACATGTTCATGGCATTCATAAAAACAAGAAATAAACATGATAATAGCAGATTCTCAGACTTAGTGAAAATCTGGGAGTGCAAACAACAACATTATGATGCTAACTTTGGAGGCACATAACAGCAAGCATAGCAATCCTAATAAGCATTCAAAGGTCATGAACATGTAGTAGGCATGGCATACTCCAAATAACTCCATTGGTACAACTCCATAAGATGCATCGAATGATTACGACAAGCTTTGCCAAATAGAACATGCAGTTGACAGGTTGACAGAAACATTATGATGACAACTTGAGAGCAAGAAAGAGACATGCTACAACAACCTATAATTGCAAGCAATGACATGGATGGATAGAGCATAACATGGACTTCAAGACATGATCATTGGACATCTCCAAATGTGCATGGATATGACTGTAGCATCAAGCAAACATGGCATCATAATATAATAGTTTCAGATTAACAAACAGCGAGTTAGCCACTGTGCAAGCTTGTTGCACTCACCACAAGGCATATCATGAAAAGTGGACTGCAACACATCAAAGATGACATAATTATGCTTCTAAAGCATGTTGATATGATGCTAAAAAAATCACACAAAAAGAAATGAAAAAGATAAATCAGCAAGTTATTATGATTTCCAGCAGTTAACAGCCACTTAGCACTTTGCAATAGAGATTAACACGGCAATATGGATTCTAACATGCATGCAAGTGCAACCAACATGTAGAGCATTCAGAGAGGAACATTTTGACATATTATACATTCAATTAGGACATACATGCATAGAGATATGATCAAGCAAAGAAGGCAACATATTGTTGAATCTCAGTGACTTAGAGGGAAAAACCTTAGGAAAAGTGGATGGGGATGACCCGGAACGGTGCTGTGCGGGATGGACGCAGTGTTTGGTTCACAGGATCCAGCTGGAATGGGACGGGAAGGTCCAGATCTGCGAGACCCCGTCGGATCCGGCCGGCGGCGAGGTTGGCGGCGGTGTGGGGACTTGAGGAGGCCGGGGACGACACCGGAGGAGCGAGGAGAGGTGGATCCAGCCTCGTCCCCGGCTAGATCCACCTCTCCCCGCTCCTCCAGTGCCATCCCTGGCCTCCTCCGGTCCCTGCGTTGCCGCCAACCTCGCCGCCGGCCGGATACGGCGGGGTCCCATAGATCGGGACCTTCCCGTCCCGTTCTAGCTAGATCCCGTGAACCAAATGTCATGTCCTTCCTGCACGGCACCGTTCCGGGTCGTCCCCGTCCACTTTTCCTAAGGTTGTTTTTCCTCTAAGTCCCCGAGATTCAACATTATGTTGACTTCTTTGTTTGATCATAACTTTGTGAACGTAGATCCAAATTGAGCATAAAATATATCAAAATGTTCGTTTCTGAATGCTCTACATGTTGGTTGCATTTGCATGCATGTTAGGATCCATATTGCCATGTTAATCTCTGTTCGAAAGTGCTAAGTGGTTGTTAACTGCTGGAAATGATAATAACTTGATGATTTGTCTTTTTCATGTCTTTGTGTGTGATTTTTGTTTGAGCATCATGTCAACATGTTTTAGAAGCATAATCATGTCATCATTGTTGTGGTGCAACACTTTTCATGATATGCCTTGTGGTGAGTGCAACAAGCTTGCAAAGTGACCTACTTGTCGTTTGCTTGTTGAAAACTGCTAAGTCTGAAATAGTTATATTATGATTCCATGTTTGCTTGATGCTACAGTAATATCGATGCACATTTGGAGATGTCCAATGATCATGTATTGAAGTCCATGTTATGCTCTATCCATCCATGTTATTGCTTGCAATTATAAATTCTGTAGCATGTCTCTTTCTTGCTCTCAAGTTGTCATCATAATGTTTCTTTCAGCCTGTTAACAACATGTTCAATTTGGCAAAGCTCGCTGTAATCATTATATGCATCTTATGGAGATGTGCCAATGAAGTTATTTGGTGTATGCCATGCCTATTACAGGTTCATAACCTTTTCATGCTTATTAGGATTGATATGCTTGCTGTTATGTGCCTCCAAAGTCAACATCATAATGTTGTTGTTTGCAATCCCAGATTTTCACCAAGTCTGAGAATGTGCTATATTATGATTGCATCTTGTTTTGATGAATGCCATGGACAAGTTGCTCTTATGTGTATGCCATGTTGTGTTCCTTGAGCTCCATGTTGTGTTCTAGCATGTCATGCTCTTGCTTGCTTGCCATGTTCTTGTGCTGTAGCTTAATTATTTCTTGCCTCCAACATGTCAACATATTAACTCTGCTCATGTATATGCTCTGTTTTTCACTAAGTTATAATCTGGGATATAATGTTTGCTTGTTGCCTTCATCATGTTGGAGAAATCTTGATGCCATAGACCTGATGCTTGTTGTTATTGGAAGCATGATATCTGTACTTTGAGTTCATGCCATGCTTAAGCCTATCTTGTACTTTTAGCTTGTTGTTTTGATGCTTGTGATATGCCTAGTTGCTATTTTGGACAGCTTGTCCTTTAAACTTGTTTCATGTGTATGTGTTGAACCGTGGCTCCATTTTTTGGCTTGCTCTATATGAAACTTGCTTGGTTTTGCATGTAGATGCATCATGTCATGTTGCATCCATGTTTTGAGAGTGTGTGCTTGATGTTTGAGTGCATTTTGCATCAATGCCATGTTCATCATGTTTTGCTCATATCTTCTAGATCGTAACTCTGAATTAAATGAACTTTATTTGTAACTTGACTAGAATTTCGTGTAGATCATCATGGTGCATCTTAACTTGTTGTTTAACAACCTTAACTTAAGGTTTGTTCAGATCTGGACCAATTTTGAAATTTGCATATGGGGACTTCCCGGAATTGTTATATGTTGTTTTCGGCCTCATTTAAACTTGCTTGTGTGTTATTCTTGTATGCACCATCTCTTTCCATGTTTTGCATCATGTAGCCTTGCCATGCATCATACTTGGTTTAGCATATTTTATTGTTTATGTGTGGTGTGTTTACCGTGTTGTTTGCTTCTTCTCGTTAGTTCATGTTTCGTTGCGATCGCGAGGATTCGTTCAAGTACGCTTGGTTCTCTTCGTGGCTTCGTCTTCTTCATGGACTAGTTCTTCTTCCTAGTGGGATCTCAGGCAAGATGATCGTCACCTTGGATCTCATTACTATCATTGCTATGCTAGTTGTCTCGATGCTATCGCTATATGTCGTGCTACCTATCTATTGTTGTCAGCCTCTCATTGTTGCCATGAAACCACTAACCTTTGACACCATCCCAGGAAACCGTTGTTTGGCTATGTTACCGCTTCATCAGCCCCTCTTATAGCGTTGTTAGTAGCAGGTGAAAATGAAGATTGTCCATGTCGGAACTTGGTTTTTGGGAATATCACAATATCTATTTCTATAATTAATGCACCTATATACTTGGCAATGGGTGGAAGGCTTGGCCTTTTGCTTAGTGTTTTGTTCCACTTATGCCGCCTTAAGAACCGATAAACCGGTGTTATGTTCCTAGAGTTTGCGTTCCTAACACGGTTGGGGGTATGGGACCCCCTTGACAGTTTGCTTTGAATAAAACTCCTCCGGCAAGGCCCAACTTTGGTTTTACCATTTGCCTCATAATAAAACATAATTAATTAATTAAATTGCATAGGGGGTCACATCCCCAGTTTCTCAATTCCACATAACAGGGGGGCAGTGCTGATGCTGTTGGTCCCAAAGTAGAGCCACGTGCGGTGCCACCTAGTTACTGGGGCTTCCGGTTGCTGTACGTAGTGCTCATCCAGACATGGCCTGAGACGAGATATGCGCAGCTACTATCAGGTTGTCGGCACGCCGGGAGGTCTTGTTGGACATTTTTTACCATTGTCAAAATGTCTTGTGCACCGGGATTCCGAGTCTGACCGGGTATTCCCTAAGATAAGAGATTTTACCTCTGCTGATCGTGAGAACTTGTGATAGGATAAGTTGGGACACCCCTGCAGGGTTATGATCTTTCGAAAGGCGTGCCCATGGTTATGTGGCATATTGGAATTTGTTAATATCCAGTTGTAGAAAACTTGACAGAGGATCCCGAAATAAAATACACCAACCGCGTGAGTAACCATGACTGTCACTTTTCAATTGAGAAGAGAACACGGTGGGGTTATGTTTGACTCGTAGGTAGTTTAGGATCTCTTAGCGATCATTAGTAGTTTGCGCCCATTTGCATAGATGATCATCTTATTATTGTACTCGTAAGTTATCCACCATACATGTGCTTAGCCGCTGCTGCAACCTTACCACTTAACCTCTCCCTACCCATTAAGCTTTGCTAGTCTTGATACCCATGGTTATGGGATTGTTGCGTCCTCATGGCTCACAGATACTACAACACCAGTTGCAGGTACAGGTTTCCAATTACTTGACGTGAGAGCGATGTTTACTTGTGTTGGAGATCCTTCTTCTTCTTCTTCTTCTTCGTCAGTCTTGGGATAGGTTCCTGGTCGGCAGCCTGGGATAGCAGGATGGATGTCGTTGTTCTTTTCATGTTTTCATCCGTAGTCAGATGTCTTGTGTATATGTGTTGTATTAAT
>LR738715.1:465468756-465507531 GCA_902687465.1 Secale cereale | reverse complement strand
TTCTGGCTTTCTGCAGTTCAGTCCACAAATATTACCCCCTTGCACAGATATCATTGCATATGTAGTGTAGATCCTTGCTTGCGAGTACTTTGGATGAGTACTCACGGTTGCTTTGCTCCCCCTTTTCCCCCTTTCTTCCTTTCTTCTCGGATGATGCAACCAGGTGGTGGAGTCCAGGAGCCAGATGATCCCGAGGATGTTTCTACATGGAGTTCGGCTTCGAGGAGTAGCTAGGAGGTCCCAGGCAGGAGGCCTTGCCTTTTCGATCGTTGCTATATTTGTGCTAGCCTTCTTAAGGCAAACTTGTTTAACTTATGTCTGTACTCAGATATTGTTGCTTCCGCTGACTCTTGAGTTTTCGAGCTTTTGTATTCGAGCCCTCGAGGCCCCTGGCTTGTAATATAAAGCTTGTATTATTTTAATTTGTGTCTAGAGTTGTGTTGTGATATCTTCCAGTGAGTCCCTGATCTTGGTCGTACACATTTGCGTGCATGATTAGTGTACGGACAAATCGGGGGCGTCACACCCAAACCAGCACCGGCCGTGCCACCTGCTCCTGCCTCCAGTGGCCGGCTGTACTGCTTCACAGGCCTCACCGCTCCACCATACTCCCAATCGCTGGCCTGGCCATCCCTGCACTCACCCAGACCTCCTGTTATTCTCCAGCGACGGCAGCCTCACAATGCAGTCGAACCAGTAAACCCTCGTACTCCCCTCCGCGTGGGAAACAAATGCCGAGTCTTCTGCGGCTCTGGGTAAATCCCTTCCTATGCCTCGCCGTTGTCCACCGCCTTGGTGCTCTTAGCGTGGTGCGGTCAACGTAGTCAAGAAACGACTTCCATTGGAAGAGTACGATACGTGGAGAGGCTGACAGCTGGGTCCACGGTCGAACGCAAGGAAGTGCCTCCTTATTACGAGGAAAAAAATGATTCACCCCTGACAGCTAGGACCCGCCAGCTATATCTTCATACACAAGGAAGTACCTCCTTGTCCTCCCTGATAGCTAGGACCTACCCAGTGGAAGCGTACGTAGCGTTATCTGTCTGGTCATGAACGTGTATGTACATAGTGGTCGATCGGTCTCTCTGTAGCGATGAACCATGGATGTGTAAGGAGTGACACGTGTCGTACGTACAACCCCTTCAAAACCGTGTACACATACGAACAGCCATAGGGAAAAAAACATGGCTACCTACGTACATATGGGCGGAGTCTCGAACGCGTACTCGCGCATACGTATGGCCAGGGCTGGTGTACTTGGATAGGCAGCGGATGGCAGCAACGGCGTCGTGTTCATCGGCAGCCAACCGACGGGGTCAGAATGGAGAAACGGCGTCGTGTTCATCAGGAAGCAACCGACTTGGACGAAACAGCCAAAATCTGGTGTGGCGTACCGCAAAACGGAGGGAAACGACCTTCTACTGGAGCGCGTACGATCAAAACGGGGTCATGTTCATCGGGAAGGGTCTAGCGTACCGCAAAACGGAGGAAACAACCTTATGCTCAATCTGCTACGGTCGAAACGGGGTCCTATTCATCGGGAGGGGTCTGGCCTACCACAAAATGGAGGAAATGGACTTGTGTTGGAGCGCTACGGTCGAAACGAGGGTCCTGTTCATCGGGAGGGGTGTGGCGTACCACAAAACGGGACTCCATGGGCTACTGTTCACCACCATCGACTTCCTCCAGCCTCCACCTACACTGTTCATCCACCGCATCTTCCTCTCTACCTCCACAGGCTACTGTTCATCCAGCCCTCCATGGGGTCGTGTTCATTCTACCAGTCCTCCACCCGCTACTATTCAATCAGCCCTCCACGGGGTCCTCTTCATCCACCCCCAACGCCTCGGTTGTGGCAGCCTCCTCTCATGGTCATGTTCAGCTAGCGGCAATCGCAACGTCCAACCCCCACGGGGTCCTATTCATCCAACCCCCACCGGGAACTGTTCATCCAACCCCAACCTCGTATGTCTCGAATCGTTCAACAAACCCCACGTTCACTCTTCATCAAGAGGCAGAAGGTTCAATCGGCTTCGGTAAGCAACATCAGTGATCGATCGGCATCAGTTAGCAGTGGTAGTGAAGGAATAGCTTTAGTTCAGTTAGTAGCCAAGGGCTCGATCGCTCGGGTTCAATAACGTAGCTAGTGCAATCGCTCAGGTTCAGTAAGCAAACGCTTCGCTCAGGTTCAGTTAGAGCCCAACGCCTTGCATATACACGTGACGTGAACGAGAGAAACGCGCAAACCTTTGTGCATCACTCCACCCCGACCACCCACCGTAACCAGGAACTCCCAAAAAATTTCCTCGCCCTCGCTTCTACCAAGATTTTTCCATCATGGACGGCCCAAAGAATGTCATGCAACTGCGTTTCCGGCCCGCCCAGGACGAAAAACCCATTTTCTGACATGATGTTTTGTCATAGAAGTGGGATCCCACCACATCTATGATGATACGGGTTTTTGTCACAATTATCGTCATAGAAGTGTCATAAGCATGACAGAAAAAAATTCGTTCGACCCAAAATGTCACAGATGTGTCTTTTTTTGTAGTGGTGCCAGGTGACTTTTTGGTTTGTTCAATTGAGGGTGCCCTCGGGTTGCACTATCCTCAACTGTCAGGGCCAGCCTCGGAGTTGTGCTATTTTATTTCATGTACTCCAGACCGGTATGCATGGATGTGTGATCATGGTTCTCAATGTTACCTCTGCCGTCTCATTGCATATGGAGCTGCCCCTCGCGGCCCCTATGTGTTGCTAATCCGCCTATCGCTCATCCGCGACGGGGCCTACTGGCACGGTGCTTGTGCTCGGGACCGTCCCAGTAGCGCTGATAAATCGGAGAGATCGAGCTTTGGCTCACGGCTAGCTCCACGCATGTGACCTCCCCATGTCCTCAATTCCTTCGTCTTCCCACAAAAAGATCACCAGCGGGACGGCAAGCGTAGCTATGTTTTCCCTATTCGGCTAACTTGCAGGGACCTCCGGAGTAGGGATCACGGGCGTCCTCGCCAGCACATTGAGTTGCAAACCCTCGCGAGGCCGGCCACCCCTTCTTTTATGCATAATCGCTTGCATGTTAAAGGGGGGTGGCTGAGCAACGCGGTTCAAGGACTCCTACCGGCTCTCGAGCCATCACCCCTGGCCTTGACCACGGCATTGCGACCTGACATACCAGCGGCAGCTGAGCCTCGCTCGAGGCTCGGGATACGAGGACGTAGAGCACCCAGATGAGCAGGGTAGAATGGGTTGGTGCAAGTCCTGCCCGGGAGCGCTACCGCTACCAGGGCATAGCCGAGCGTCGACACAATAGCCATCCTCGCAACGAAGGGGTCACCGCAGGCTCATCAAGATAAGTCACCCGATACACGCAGACATGAATCGTACGACCAATGTTATGCCACTCGTGATCTTGCTCGTGCAAGGATGCCTCCCTTTCAGTCTGACGGAAGTCGCTTGCGTGCCAAAGGGGGCCACCTGAGCATCGCCCCTCAGGGGCTCTTACCGGACCTCGGTCCGCTCACCTCCTAACCTTGACCACGGCATCACGACTTGGCATACCAGCGACGATTGAAGCTTGCCTGGGGACTGGGTTCTGCCGGCATAGATCACCAAGCTACGCGAGAATGATAGCGGGGGACCATGCTAGGGCGGGAGACGCGATCACGACACCGGGTTAGGAATAATAACATTAACGCAAAATCATCACTGTTTTTACATACCCCACGGGGCTCATCATTGTTTGCTACAGGAAAAAGCGAAGAACAACCCCTGGAGAGCCATGACCTCGGCGGCATCACCGATAGCGCCAGGATGATGCAGCCGCAGTCCGGGCACGTCGGCTCAACGGCTCATAGCTAGCGTCGTTGCTCGACTCCGGTGGGGCGCTCCTACTGTCAAAAGATTCACGAACAAGGCCAAGGGTATGTTCACTGCCCGTGGCCTCACTGCCCCGACCGCTTCCCATGGGACAACATTCCAGGCGCCGGCCGTCCTCGCCAAAGACCTTGAAGGAGAGTGCCGAAGCTCCATCGTACTCGAAGAGGATGGTGAGAGCTCCCTCCGAGCGGCAGGCACGGGTGACCTTGCCCCATCCTCGGGTCATGAAGACGTCGCCAGAGTTGACGACCTTGACTTTCGCTTTAGAAGCTTGGCTGCAGCACTTGGCATGTTGCAGCCACAACTCGACAGGCCTCCGCGGTAGCACCTGCCATGCGAAGGACCGCGGGAGCCAAATCAATGTGCGCGGCGGCATTGCCGCCAACACCACGAACTCGCGGGCCGTGCCTTCGGCATGGGTCTGCAAGTGGGACGGCCATAATGCCTCCGCCTGTCCTCCACCGTGGCCCCACTCAGCGCGGCGCCGGCCGCCGCTCTTGTGCACGGGGCTCCGCACGCGGGCCTACACAGGGGCTGGGAAGCTCGGGGAAGCCCGTTCGTGCCAAGGCTGAGTCACCATGGGCTCCGCTAAGGCGTCACGGGAGCTCGGGAGCCTCTTCTTTGGTGGGGGTAGTTCAGATTCCACCTGAGGGGCTTCCCCTTCTCTGGAGCGGAGAACCTCCTCACTGGCGCCATGGACGCTTAGGCAAGACGGTGGAACGAGGAGGAAGAAGGAGGAGCAAGCAACGAGAAGATGGAGATGAGCAGGGGGCTCCACCCCCACCCCCATTTATAGCCAGAGGAAGGCCAACCACCGGCCTCCCATGATTCCAAGTAATGAAGTTTTTTATGCATGCAACAGGCAGTTGTCAAGTCAAACAGTTGCCAAGGCTACGTGGGGAAGTGGAGATGCCCATGTCCCATCAAGCGCCACGCGTCGATTCGTTCTGTAGGTGATTGGGGCCCATGACGCTTCAGCCTTGCCTCCTGGCTTCGCCTCGAAGCCAAGCCCGAGTGCGCCTTCGGCCCGGGGGCTACTGTTGGCATTCTGGGAACCAGGGTACCCATACTTTCCTGCCTGCGGCCCACAGTGTGGCTCCATCAATGGCCTGGTACGACCTATCTTCATCATCACCAAGACAAGACCCTCGCGAGGGGCCAAGCCTCATGAGGCGCATGACGCCAAGGCCTCCGAAGAGAGCGGCCTCCCCAGGCGGCCTCCTAAGGAGCGGAGATTCCTATGCAAGCGCCCATATCATGAGGATCAAGTGATGCAAGCCATGACGACCAAGGCCAGGCGGGTGCCAGCTGGGGCAGAGCAGTAGGTTTCCTCCTTGGTGCTAAGGAGGCAAGCGCAGTCGCGGAATATCAAGGAATCAGCCAAAGGTTTCTATTCCTATGAAACAAGAACAGGGCGGATGCCATCACCGAGCCCACCACAACGTCACGACCAGAAGCTTTGGAGGCGAAGACCACCTTTCGTCAGGATAAGATGTACTTCTTGTCCCCTTTCAAAAGGGCCGTTGTGGGAACCCTTTGCGCCTTCGTTTCAGAGGAAGAGGACCCGGGATGCTATATATAGGCTAGCCACCACCCTAGCAAGGGATCGAGGCCTCACTAGCTGACACTCACCCAAGAACACGCCTCCTCGGGCAGTTCTTCCTTTGTACTAGTTCATCCTCAGCCTCGGCGAGGTTAATACACCCAAAGCAGGAGTAGGGTCATACACCTCAAGGTGGCCCAAACCTGGGTAAACTATTGAGTGTCTTTCATCCCCCGTTCATCGAGCTAAGCCATGAGTTGGTAGGCTGGAGAGGTTGAGTTCTTTGCACACGCCCTAGAGTTCGAACCTCTCTTGGGTCTACAGAGCCTTGAATCCGATAGGGTGGCCACCACGTGATTGGTGAATGCCACTTAATCATTTGAGGTCTCGACACCGCACCGATAAGTGACCCGAGTCATTATGCAGTGGAGCGGTGGTGCCTTGGCGGGGTAACCCGCCCTCGGCATCCTCGGCAAGCCTGCCAGGGAAGTTTTGACACTTTTCTTCGATGCGGCCTCTACCTGGCCGGGCACGACTGCCCGGCGAGGGAGGTTTTTCCTTGGTGATATCTTGCTTCATCGTCTTGCCTTGGTCTTCTTGACCCGTCCTTTGATTCCTCAAAGATCTATATATTTAGCTTGGTCTTGTCTTTCGTTGCCGCCTCGCATCCGTGCCTGTATACAGTCTGGGCAACATATGCCAAAGTTTATTGCACCGATAGTCATATATGGAGCTATTTTGGTGCAGGATGGAGACCCTAAGGCCGATCTTTCACGAAATGGAGGGAATCCCATGAAGAACACGGGGAACATGGGGATGAACGGGGAGAAATCACAAGGGAAAACACTCAAGAACAAGTCCAATTACACATCCACTAGACAATCAAACACACAAGATCACAAGGTACATGAATAACAAAGGGAAAGATACAAGGTAGAGTTCATCCCAAATCCGAAGAAGATGGGGGCTTGAATCCTAGAAGGATCTTCTCTGTGAGGATGTCTTGAATCCGGTGTGGATCTTTGTAACACCCCATATGTGATACCTTCCATATATGGTAATAAAGCATTTTACCAATTGATCCTTGTCCTTTCCTTGGGGGTTCTTTTCAATTATGCATTCTTATTGTTATTGCATTGTCATTTTATTTTACTTTCCTTTTGCATTCATGCATTACTTCATCTTCACCTTTGCATCATGATCATCATGGCTTTCTTTCACTTGTCTTTGTGTTGGTCCTTGTCCTAGCTTGTCATGTGAGTGCATCTTGTCCTTGTGTTGGTGGTGATAGTGAGACCATGGCCATGCTAACCCTACCCCTTACTTCTAGCACCACTCACCACTTCTCCCTTCCTTTTCCATTCTTTGATTTTTGCAAGTGGCTAACCCCCTTCTCCTTTAATGTTCATTCCCTTCCAACAATTCTTGCCACATGTCCTAAATGCCTATGCCAGATTTTTCATCTCTTTTGGAATTGTTTTGGTTAGGTTTTAAAATGGCTCAAGTTTGAATTATTTTCAAACTTGAATTATTTTACTTCCTCTAAAAATGCCTAGGACAATTTTATAAAATAGAGCATTTTCACAAGAGCTTGGGAATATTTTTATATTGACCAAACTCCTCTCCTATGTCCCTGAGCTTTTCACTTTGTTTTCTGTCTGAAAGAAAAAAAAAGGAAAAGAATCAGGAGCAGCCAGCCGCAGCCAGTGCAGCACAGCAGCCAGCCACAGCTACCTGGGCCAGTCCACGACGCGGCCCAGCCAGCTTTCCCGCGTGCGCAGCCCGCCAACGCGCAGCGTCGTGTCCTCCCTCTCGCCCGGGCCCGCCTGCCAGCGACTCCCCCCTCGAACGCCACCTGCCCCGTCTCCATCCGTCCTCCTCGCTTCAGAGACAGAGCAAAGCACGCCGTCGTGCCGTGATCTCACGGACGTCGAGGCTGCGACGCTCGCGCCCCTATAAAGCCGCAGACCCGTGCCTCCTAGGGTTTCCCTCTCTCCTCCTTCCTCCCTCTGTGCCGCGCATCTCCACGCCTCCTCCTCGCACGATGCCACCAACGCCATGGCCAACCTGAGCCGCAGCTCGTCGCCAGTGTAGGTCGCCCTGCCTTCCTCCCCGACGTCCTCCGGAACCACAATGCTGCCCCGGATTTGATCAGAAGCAAGGCTGAGCCCAAGAAATCCTTCCATGACGTCCCCTTCGTCGTCTTCTTCTCGGTCAGAAGCTCGCCGGACTTCCTTGCCTCATCACCGTCGTGTTGCTGCGTCCCTGGCCCCATCTTCATGTCCTAGGTATACTAGGTATACCCAGCCCCCATCCCTGCTCCTTCCCGTCGTCCTTAGTGCACCTGCATCATCGCTAGATCCATGCCATCCCAGTGTTCTCGGTGCTCCGGCGGTTTCTAAATTCTTACTGTTGTGTGGTGGCAGTAGTCGCCGTAGATCCTCGCGAGTCGCCCCCGCTCGGGTTTTCCCTCTCGTGCACACCACCAGCGGCCGAGCGCAAGCTCGTGGAGCTTCTGCTCTGGTCTCCGTCTTCCGCACACGCGCCACCACGCACACGCATCGTGTCTCTGCCTCGCCATGGCCCGAGCCAAGTGCGAGCTCGTGCTCGAGTCTCTGCACGCGCACGTAGCTCTGCTGCACCCTCACCTGATATCCGCAACCTCGCCGGTGCTCCTCTGCTCCGGTGGCCGCCGATGATGCTCGCTGGCGTCGTCGAGTCATCCCTGTTGCGGGCAAGTTGAGAGCCCGTATCAGGTGTAGGTTACATCAAGAGGAGCCGAGCCTCGTCCTGATCAGTATCCCTGCCTAGCCCAACTGGTCCACGCCTCGATCTGTTACTGAGCAGAGCCGGGTTCGAATCCCAGGCTGTGCACCATATTTTTGGCCTTTTTCCTTCGACCTGTGCCACTGACATGTCGGCCCGAGCTGTCATCCGCTGCACGCCGTACCCACTCCAGCACCCACAGAGCGCCACGTCAGTTCCTTCCTGGACCCACGGGTCAGTGACTAGGGCTAGGACCAGGCTGGGTCTGTTAGTCCTTGTTTTCTTTTCTGTTTTTGTTTTTGTTTTTGTTTTCTACATTTTCTTTTGCATATTTATATCTTTTAATATATGCATCTGATGAAAATGTTTTATATATGAAAATTGCCTAGTTTTTCATGTAGAATATTAATATGCAGTTTCTTGCCATGTTTAAAAACATTTAAATTGTTCTTTGATATTTATTTGTGTTTAAATATGCTCAAACTTGTAAAAGTCATAACTAAATAACCACAACTCCAAATTTGACAAACTTTATAAGTATTTGGGGTGGAAAATTGTGTAGATTAATGTGGTGTTGTTACTTTGCCGGTTTAACAACTTTAAAATATGACTTTCTCAGTTCTGTCCTAATTGTATTTATATGAATATGGGAGTTTCCGGAAATTGTTGTTTGTTCTTTCCGGCCCATTTAAAATGCTAGCATGATGCTATTGGTCCTAGTTGCACCCCTTGCCATGTTAAACAACTTATAAATCTTGTTGGGTGCTTGTTTACAACATCTACATAACCACTTGTGGCCATGTTAGACTTGTTTTCCTTTTGCTTGTGTTCCTACATGTGTGTGAACTTGTTCATTGCCATGTTGCTTGTGCACTCTTCTTGTCCCTAGGAGTTGCATCATATCCTACCAATGTTCATATGCATCATGTCATGCATCATGTGTTTGAGCATTCATGATGATTGATTCTTGTTCCGGTGTTTGCATTGGTGTGTTGGTTAGAGCCCGGTGACGATTCGGAGTTCGAGGTTCCTTTCGAGGCTGAGTTTGAGGAGCAAGGTTACGATCCCTTCGTGGACTCAACATGCAAGGTGACCATTCCGAGATATCACCTCTATCTTTGCCTATGCTAGATGTCTCATTGTTTAGATATTGCCTCGATGCATATTCCTGTTTGTCAGCCCCCCTATTGTTGCCATGAAACACTCTAACCGCCTTCCTAGCAAACCGTTGTTTGGCTAAGTACGCATCGCTCAGCCCCTCTTATTGCATTGTTAGTTGCAGGTGAAGTTTTGAAGACTGATCCATGATGAACTTGTTATTGGGATAACACAATATATTACCTGTTAAACTAATGCACCTATATATTGGTAATGGGTGGAAGCCTAAGCCTTTCTGCTTGGTGTTTTGTTCCACTCATGCCACCTTAGGAACCGATAAACCGGTGTTATGTTTCTTGATTTTGCGTTCCTAACACGGTTGGGTTTTATAGGCCCCCCTTGATAATACGCTCTGTTTATAGCTTTTCCAGCAAGGCCCAACTTTGGTTTTACATTTGCCTAATAACTAAAACTTGCATAGGGCGTTGCAAACCCGAGTTCTTAATTAACAACCCGGGCCAGTGCTCCTCATGAGTGTTTGTCCAAACTGGTGTTCTATGGGGCCACAACGGGGGAACCCGAGGTTTGGTATATACCTGTAGAATCGCCCATCCGGTCGTGGCCTGAGACAAGATACGCGCAACTACTATCAGGGTGTCAGCACGCCGGGAGGTCTTGCTGGATTAGTTTTACCTTTGTCGAAATATCTTGAGCACGGGATTCCGAAAATACTCGGGTCTTCCCAATTTGGAGTTGCGACTCCGCGGATCGTGAGCTTGTGATGGGCTAAGTTGGGACACCCTTGCAGGGTTTGATCTGTCGAAAGCCGTGCCCGCGGTTATGTGGAAGATAGGAATTTGTTAATATCCGGTTGTAGATAACTTGACATCTTATTCTTAAGAATACACTACCTGTGTGAGTAACCGTGATGGTCTCTTTCAGAAGGGCTTCGGGAAGTGAACACGGTGGGGTTATGTTTGATCATGAGTAGTTAGGATCACTTCTTGATCAACTTGGCGATCGTTGGCACTTGTTCTCTTCTCGCTCTAAACTCGTAAGCTAGTGCTTAGTGCATGCTGCAACCCCTTTCATAACCTTTCCACACCTAAGGCTTTGGTAGTTTTGATACCAGGAAACGGGATTGCTGAGTCCTCTGTGGCTCACAGATTCAACACACACCAGATACAGGTACCGCTGAGAACAATGCAGTAGATGGTTCAGAACTTCAGTGGGAGTTCGATGAAGAGCGTGGACGTTACTATGTATCGTATCCCGACGATCA
This sequence comes from Secale cereale, assembly GCA_902687465.1. NCBI lineage: Eukaryota > Viridiplantae > Streptophyta > Magnoliopsida > Poales > Poaceae > Secale > Secale cereale. Next base: position 465,496,966 of record LR738715.1, on the reverse strand, counting down.
GTAGTGGTTCTTACTAGGAGGATCCGGGCTTGTGTTTTATGTTATCTTTCTCGTTTGGATTTCATCCGTAGTCGGAACCTGTGTTTTGAATGATGTATGTTAATGTATTCATTCTGTGACATGGCGAGTGTAAGCCAACTATCTTTTGCAATTTCATCCCTGAATTTTACATGAGATGAGCAAAGATACCATACTTGAGATCATTCTAGTATGCGCTTATGTCTTTAAGTCGTGCCTCGACACGTGGGAGACATAGTCGCATACTCGGTATTACAATATTCTCCGTAGAGGGACCGCGGTCTCTCATACGGCTAGAACCACTAATATGAGAAAATCTCTAGTCCGTAATGAGCTATAACATTTGCTAAGGTGGGGAAGGAGTATATATAGTCTTAGCCACGAAGGGGTAAGTGGGGAAAAGGATACATGGCCAGAAGGCCCGGCTGCACGCAGGCAGGCACCGGACGTCCGGTTGGTGTCGGACATCCGACGGCTCGCGGGGAACCGGAGGGCGTCGGACTTCCGATGTTTTGGCTCTGGACAGGTTGGAACTGGTCGTCCAGTCATCCTCAGTCGTCCGGTCGCTGGGACTTGTCGGACATCCGGTGTTCGTCGGTCGTCCGGCCGCTGGAGCACTCGTCGCCTAGAGTTCTTCTAGCCGTCTGGGCTGCATCATGTATCGGATGTCCGTTGTTGGTTGGACGTCCGACGGCTGTAGCTTGCAGCAGCTTCGTTTCTTCCGTCTTCTCTTCCATGCTTCCCTCGCGGATGGTGTAGGTGATCCTTTGTACTTGCACTCCTCCTTGTCGTCCGTGAAGCTCCGACAATACCTATGCATGCACACGAGTGGAGTGTCAAGTAGTATAACATCCTCGAAGGGGTCAAGTGAACACGTTTAAAGGAGATGATTCACCTTTATGCATGATAATTAGACCGAAGGATGCTCTGCATCATCCCCTCCCCCTTGGAAAAGATCCGAACTCGGATCAAAATCCAAATCACCATGGGAAAGAGATGGCATTGCCGTGTCGAAGTGTTCGATCACCAAGCACGCATCATCTTGAAGCTCTACATGGGAACTCTCCAATGTTGCACCGTCTAGTGATTTCTTCAACAGGAGCAAGGACAACAAACACTTGGAAAAACATATGTGGTTAGCGTTAGTGCAAAACCAAGCATTCAAGAGGTGGTTCACCCAACAAGTGTCATCATCAAGCATAGCATATGGTGTGACAAAGGATTGTGACATGGCATGTAAGCACATAAATTGAGCACAATCAAGGTCATCATGGAAACAAGCATGTAAATGTGAGGTAGAGATGCACATATGTGTGACAAGAGAAAGAGCATCTACCTCAAAGTCATAGCAAGCATGCATAAAGCGCTCAACAAATGGTCTATGGTAGGCATAAGAATCATTCACAACACCAAGTAAAATGAAGTGTCTAAACACATGGGTCAAGCGTAAGACAATCCAAGCATAACGTGCATAGGGTGTAGTGAAGGTAGTATGGCACTCAACACAATAGAAAGAGCAATTATTCATCATGTGTGAGGTAATCATGTCAAGCATGTAGCAATAAATGGGAAATGGCATATGTGAAGAGATGATATTGTTGCACCCAAGCATATGATAAGGACAAGTAATCCACCAGTCGGATGCAACACACAAGGCATATATATCATGAAGCATGGCGATGTGGCAATGGCAGGTCGAAGAAAGATCTCTAGCATGTGGGCAAAGTGTCATGGTGCAAGCAAAACAAGTAGTACGATCCACACTATGCATGCTCATGGTTTTATGGTTCTCAAAAGAGAATGATATCACCTCGAAAGTGTGTCCTTGTGCGTCCTTCACAATGCCAAAGCACAAGAAAGTGCGATGTAGAAACGTCATGGTAGAAGCCGGTTCGCTCTCAAGAGCTCGAATGGTCAACTCACATGAAGTGGAAGTCAACACTAAGTCCAAGAATCCTACACATGCACACAACACAACGAACGTATGCGCATGATAGATAAACACATCATCCATCATGATGGTTCTCTTCTCTTGCACATAACCATTAGAGGCGAAAGTGCAAGAATAATATGATGCAACAATGGCTATATTCATGCCACTAAGCATATGGTGCAAATAGGTAAGACAAGCAGGCTTCACAACAAATACGTCAAAATCTCCGAATAAATGGGAGAATGCTATGGGGCAATCTCATTAGCAAGACTAAAATCATTGTTGCACTCAATACATGGAAAATCATCTAGCATGATAGAGGCAACATGTGGAGATATATGACAAGAAGCAATAGCAATCAAGTGCAAAGCATGGCAATGGTTGTCATCAACCGCATGAAATGAGCAAGTATGAATCATGGGTGATGCATTACACAAAGCAAACATGGTAATCATGTCGTGCAAGCTAGTGACGCAAAGATGCAACACACTAGAGGAACTCATGGCAATCATGTCATGTGAGCAAGTTATAGATATAGGAAATGCACATGACATATTGCAAGCACGAATACAAAGCAAGATCAAAGTACCATCATAAGCATTGGGCACAAAGCAATCATGGCAATAGGAAGCAATATCTCCACCAAGCTTGCAAATACACATACAAGTAGTAGAATCACGGATCATGTGAACTGCAAAGCATGGGTCACAAATGCATGGCTAAGTCATAGGAATGGGCATATCATCCAAAGTGAACATGGCAAGATGGGCATAAGAGATATAATGGACAATAACCCATAACCATGTGAGGTCCATGTAGAAGAAATGCACGAAGTGTTTACGTGAAGGGAGTGGTGGGAAAGACAATCCATGGGATCCCAAGTCGTCCTTGCTCTCCAGAGCTCGTTTCGTCAACACATGCTCTTGCGAGGTTGACGAATAAGTGTGGGGAGCTACACAAAAGAGACACAAACCAAAGAAATTGAGCTTGTGGTAGTACACATCCTCCATCATGATGTGTATGTGCACGTGTGAGTTAGCACAAGATAAGCATCGCTCAAAGACATTTGAGGCGCAATAGAGAAATATATCATCCATCATGAAAGAATAACTGTTATGTATAACATGATGGGGATGCAAATTGAGCATAGAAGTATATGGCACATCAATAGCATATTCATTCATGGGGAGCATACAGAGCACACAATTATGGGAATCATGCAATGGATGGGATGGATCAAAATCTCCTAAAATGTATGAGGAAACTATTGGGGTCTCCTCATGAGCAATATCAGAAGCAAAATGTGGAGAAGTGGAACAACATCCAAAACAATGCATGTCCGACGCTAGGTGTTCATGGCATGGCAGATGATGTAAAAGATGCAAAGGGGTCATGTCAATATCATTACAAGAAAAACAAATGACAATAACCATGGGCTTGTCATCTATGCCATATGTGCAAATTGGGTTTATTTTAATGGCATGTGCATAGTAACTACGATGAGATTGCAAATGTGACATATTGTTGATCTCATGCATAGCATATGACAAGTCAAGCGGATTGTCAAACATGATGTGACCAAGAGAATTATCACATGAAATCCTATGTAACAGGACATCACAACTAATAGACTCCACATGGGAATCATCAAACTCATCATAAATGGGTACATCATCGCATGGGGAAATCATACTAGCATGAAGCATGGTAACAGGTGGATCAACATCACGCAAGCAATCAATGTCAACATAGTCCACTAGTGGGACAATGTTGGAGATATGCCCTAGAGGCAATCATATATGATGATATTTCCTATGTGTTTATGAATAAAGATAGTCCTTGGATGTAATCAATGATGCTTGTTGGCAAGTCCGTGACTTGTCTGTGAGATCTTGTGTTGTATGATACATCCTAAATGGTCCCTAGTCGTAATTGATGTGTGGACACACATCAGACTAGACTAGCATATGACACGGTGGATGGCTAGGTCTCACTAGCCATGGAGCATTAGATGCTAACCGGATAATGTGGACTTGGAAAGGTCTGGTCGAATTTGATGTAGTTGGATCCGAGTCGAGATAAGGTCCGAGTCGGACAAACCCAACTATGAGACGCAGTGATATGTCATCTGTGAGTCTCTACTGCAACATACGTTATATGTCCTAAGACCTGAGCTGACACATGTACTAAGGATGGTGACAGACTTGCTTTGGGCCGACCAAATGCTACTCCGTAACTGGGTAGTTACAAAGGTAGGTTTCGGGCTTGTCCAAACCCATGCTGCAAGATGTGGTCGAGCAAGATGGGATTTGCCCCTTCGATCAGGAGAGATATACTCTCGGCCCCTCGTGTGATCCGACCACGATAAGCATGGCCATGCGGCAAGGATTATGAGATAATCCGGTTTGGGTCTGCATCACTGGAACGAGAAAGAGGTCGGGCTAGCACAAGGATGACATACTCGCCTTGAGCCCGACAACATATATCGTGTGGCAAAGGGAATGGAAGTGTGACATGTTTTACAGGTTTGCTAGCCAGCTTCATGTGCTGCTTGGTGGTCGGTATGCCATGCTAGAGGCCGCTACCAACCGTATAGGTCAGAGGTGATCCGAACTTTGACCAAGCCAACTTGAACCTAAAGGGTCGCACGCTTAAGGGAAGGAACCTGTGAGGTAGGATCCGACTCCGCGAGTCAGGCTTGGTCCTACTCGAAATTAGATACAGACCAAACAGACTTTTAGCTTTAGGTTCCATGCAAGGCCCAAGTGTTGAGCCCGCGACGGATGCCTATATATAGTGGAGGTGCGGCACACTCATTCGGTTGATCGCTTCGGTGCCATCATTAGGGCTTTGCATGTGTTGCAACTAGCCACCGCCAGTCACTGTCGGTTGTGTGATCGGACCTAGCAGTCCGCCGCATGACGTTCCTCCTACACGCGCGGATATAATTAGAGGCGGTGCACTTGCGCTGCTCTGACGAACCTGTTCGCATGGTTCAATCGCCTACGTGGGAGATTGACAAGGAGGAGACGACTCCGGAGACGCGCTGCCCCAACTCTACTTCCGCGGCATGGCACCGCGTGACTAGTGGTAACAATCTGGGATCCATCTCCCTAGCCTATTCCTTGATGTTCTACGCGTAGGAAAATTTTAATTTGCAGTCGATGCACACTACGGTAGAACCCAACAGTGGTATCAGTGCCTCTGCTATTGGATTTGGATTCAGATCGTATGCATATTAGATATTTGGAGGCGGCAGATGCGATCTGTTGTCGTTTATGAGTTCGGCTATGTGCACCGTTGATGAGATCAACTGCACATGGGGATTGATGTGGCCATGTTTTCTATGTATCGGGATCGATGAGGTAGTGACATGATCTACCCCTACCGGTCGGTTATCCGCCATCGGGGTTAACAGTAAACGTAAATCTAAATCGGATTCACGATGATCAATGAGATCGGTCAGATTAGAAAATTTGGCGTGAACGGAGTCCAGATACTATATGTGATTTCCAAAAACATGATGCATGTGTGTAATTTATACATGGCTTGCGCGTCATGTTTGTCAGCCGGCCGGAGCCAAAGTGTTGTCATTATAATGTATAAAGACCTGCGTGTCAACTTGAGACTCTATGTAAAATTCATTACTAATTGTAGTAGTTGGGTAATAGAGATCAGGTTGGTGGCTTGGCATCCCGGCATGACGAACAAGATGGAGTTCCAAGATGGTCATCGGAGTTGTATCCGACCTTGAAGAACATCCATGAAGGAGCCATACTATTTCACAATATATGTTTATTTGTGATTGTTATGCTTCTTACTTTCTATGCATGTTAGAATGGTAGAAGGATTCCTCATGAATATCAAGTAAATTTCCATTCCCGATGTTGCACCTTCGCACATCAAGTATGTCTAGTAGTGGGCTCATAAAATTAGGGCGCTGCTAGGTGTCCTTGAACTGAAGGGTTCATATTGGACACGGACATGCACTTCATCAGGTTAACTTGGCAAGGCTTTCAAAACGGTTTTGGGCCTTGTGGCAAAAGAGGTCGGGAGCCGGGGTATGAGATACCTACTCGATCGACAGGAGTCGTTTAGAGATACGATTAGCAATGAGTTGCTTACCGGATAGCCATGTTGGCTAGAAGTGATGCTAAAGCTCACTAGTCGCATGTGCTAGTCAGATCCTGAATCACTGGGAGTTTGCGGAGGGATGCTAACTTCAGTGGGAGTATTTCTGTTTAAGGCTTGAATTACTCTACATGAACACATTGCTTAGTGATTACATATTTTCTGTTGTAGATCAATGGCACCACCTGTTCAACCCAAGTTTCCATTGAAATCAATCTTGGAAAAGGATAAACTTAATGGAACAAACTTTACCACCTGGTATAGAAATTTGAGAATTGTTCTCCAGCATGATAAGATGGAACATATTCTAGAGGGTCCACTTCTAGATGAACCTGCCGATACTGCTAATGCTACAACTAGGAATGCCTACCAGAAACTCGTTGATGAATCAAACAAGATTAGCTGCCTCATGCTGGCTTGTATGGAGCCCGATTTGCAACAACATTTTGAAGATGTTGGGGCTTTCGATATGATTGAGAGTTTCAAGAGCATGTTTCAGGTTCAGGCTAGGACTGATAGGTTCAACGTTTGATGATCCTTGATGGATTGTAAGCTGAAGGAAGCTGATTCACTGAGCCCACATGTGATCAAGATGATCATATATGTGCAAGCTTTGGATCGTTTAGGCTTCCCGCTCTTGGATGAGCTATCTACAGATGCAGTTATGGGTTCTCTTCCACCCAGCTATGGGACTTTCATCTCGAACTATCATATGCATGGCATGGGTAAGAAGCTCACTGAATTGCATGGTATGCTTAAGGTGGCAGAAAAGTATATAAAGAAAGGCATGCATCAAGTGTTGATGGTGCAAAACTCGGCTAAGCTCAAGAATAGTTGGTCCAAAAAAAGGCTAAGGCAAATGGCACGGAGAAGGCAATCTCCTCTACAGCACCGAAGAATGGACCAAACTCAGAGAGAGTTTGCCACCACTGCAAGGAGACCGGTCACTTGAAAAGGAACTGTAGCAAGTGGCTTGCAGAGCATGGCAAGAAGGCCGAAAATGCTACTTCAGGCAAAGGTACACTTGTTGCATATTTTATAGACATTTACCTTGCTGACATACCTAGTAGCTCTTGCGTATTTGATACTGGATTGGTTGTTCATATTTGCAACTCGATGCAGGGGCTGGTAACAACTAGGCATGTGGCACAACCGGAGATTGACATCAGGGTTGGCAACAAAGCAAGAGTTGTTGTGTTGGAGGTCGGCACGATGCAGCTATAGCTTCCTTCCGGATTCTTTATGGAATTGAATAATTGTCATTACATTCCTGCACTTAGTCGGCACATTATTTCTGCCTCATGTTTGATGAGTCAAGGTTATGAATTCAATTTAAAGGACAATGGTTGTTCGATATTTTTGAATGGTATGTTCCACAACTATGCACCCATTATTGATGGGCTATTTATTTTGAATCTGGAAATGAAACATGTCTATAATATGAATGTCAAGAGGCATAAGCCTAGTGTGATAAATCCAACATACTTCTGGCATTGCGGGCTTGGACACATTAGTCTGAAATACATAAAGAAGCTCCATAGTGATGGGCTCCTAACTTTGCCCGACTTTGAGTCGTTCGAGACATGCGAATCATGCTTGCTCGGCAAGATGACTAAGTTGCCTTTTGCAAAGAGTTAAGAGAGGGCGTCCGAGCTGTTGGAGCTTATACACAGCGATGTGCATGGTCTAATGATCACAACTTCTAGAGGTGGCTATCAGTACTTCCTGACTTTTACCGATGACTTGAGTAGATATAGATATATCTATTTGATGAGGCACAAGTTCGAAACTTTCAAAAAGTTCAAAGAGTTTCCAAATGAGGTAGAGAATCGGCTCGGCAAGACTATAAAGCTTCTACGATCTGATCGTGGAGGTGAGTACATGAGCCAGGAGTTTGATGATCAGCTAAAATGTTGATGTATAGTACCTTAGCTCACACCTACAGGTACGCCATAGAGAAATGGCGTGTTGGAACGGAGGAATCGTACCTTGTTGGACATGGTTCGATCTATCATGAGCAAATCGGATTTACCCTTGTCATTCTAGGGATACACTCCAGAAACTACAGCTTTCACACTCAAGAGAGTACCATCTAAATCCGTAGATAAGACACCACATGAGATGTGGACTGGGAAGAGTCCCAGCCTGTCTTTTCTAAAGATTTGGGGTTGTGAAGCATTTGTAAAATGACTTATGTCATACAAGCTTACACCCATGTCGGATAAATGCATATTCGTGGTATATCCGAGGGAAACCTTGGGATATAGCTTCTACAACCGCGAAGAGAACAAAGTGTTTGTTGCTCGAAACGGGGTCTTCCTTGAGAAAGAGTTTCTCGGGCAGGAGGCTAGTGGGAGGCAAGTGCAACTCAAAGAAGTTCGAGCACCACTTGGGGACAACTCGGCGGGTGATGTGATCATATCGGAGTCTGTCAGGGAACCCGAGGTGGAAGCGGCACCGGAACAACGGAGGTCGGAAAGATTGCGCAGAGTGCGTGATGTGTTGTTGCTGGAAAGTGGCGAGCCAGCTACGTACGCGGAAGCGATGGTAAGCCCGGATTCCGAGGCATGGCTGGAGGCCATGAGGTCCGAATAAAAGTCCATGGATAAAAATCAAGTTTGTGACTTGGTTGATCCGCCGCCTGGCGTAAAAGCCATAGGTTGCAAATGGGTCTATAAGAAGAAAACCGATGTGGATGGAAATGTTCAGATCCACAAAGCTCGGCTTGTCGCTAAAGGTTATGGACAAGTTCAAGGAGACTACGACGAGACTTACTCGCTGGTAGTGATGCTGAAATCGCTGAGGATCATACTAGCTATAGCTGCCTATTTCGATTATGAGATATGGCAGATGGATTTCAAAACGGCTTTCCTTCACGGAAATTTAACCGATGACGTGTATATGATACAACCCGAGGGTTTTATCGATCCGAATAGCACTAGTAGGGTATGCAAGCTCAAGATATCCATTTATGATTTGAGACAAGCATCTCGGAGCTGGAACACTCGTTTTGATGAGGTCGTCACTAGTCTCGGTTTTACTAAAAGCAAAGAGGACGCTTGTTTATACAAGCAGTTGAGTGGGAGCTCGATAGTGTTTTTGATACTATATGTGGATGACATATTGCTGATCGGAAACAATGTTTTGATGCTTAACTCGGTCAAGGAAACATTGAATGGAAACTTTTCGATGAAGGACCTTGGTGAAGCGGTTTATATATTGGGCATTAAGATCTATAGAGATAGATCGAGGGGGCTGCTCGGTTTGAGCCAATGCACGTACATTGATAAAGTATTGAAGCGGTTCAACATAAGTGAGGCCAAGAAAGGGTTCTTGCCTATCTCACATGGTATAAGGCTAAGCGAGACTCAGAGTCCTTCGAGATCTGATGAGAGAAGCAGGATGAGTAGGATTACGTATGCCTCAGCAATCGGATCCATCATGTATGCCATGATATGTACATGGCCTAATGTTGCTTTTGCAATAAGCCTAACAAGTAGATACCAGGCCAACCCAGGTGAGAGTCACTGGGCGGTGGTAAAGACTATTCTAAAGTACCTATAAAGGACTAAAGAGATGTTCCTAGTTTATGGAGGTGAGAAGGAGCTCCTCGCAAAGGGTTACGCCGATGCTAGTTTCCAAACCAATAGAGATGATTGTCGATCACAGTCTAGTTTTGTGTACATCATGAACGGAGGAGCAGTGAGCTGGACGACTTCCAAGCAAGATGTGGTGGCTGATTCTACCACAGAAACCGGATACATTGCGGCTTGTGAAGCTGCATAGGAAGGTGTTTGGATCCGGAACTTCCTGGATGATCTTTCTATTTTCCCAGCCTCGGTGAAATTGTTGGACCTTTATTGTGATAATTCTGGTGCCATCGCACAAGCCAAGGAGCCAAGGAACCACCACAAGACCAGACACATAGATCGGAAATATCACCTGATACGAAAGATCGTAAATAGTGGTGATATAGAGTTATGGAAAATTCACACGGGTGCAAACATTGTAGATCCATTGACTAAGCCGCTTCCACAACCCAAGCATGTGGGGCACGTTAGACATATGGGCATATGATGTTTATTTGATTGACTCTAGTGCAAGTGGGAGACTGTTGGAGATTTGCCCTAGAGGCAAGCATGTATAATGATATTTCCTATGTGTTCATTGATAAATATAGTCCTTGGATGTAATCAATGATACTTGTTGGCAAGTACGTGACTTGTCTATGAGATCTTGTGTTATATGATACATCCTAAATGGTCCCTAGTCGTAAGTGATCTGTGGACACACGTCGGACTAGACTAGCATATGACACGGTGGATGGCTCAGTCTCACTAGCCATGGAGCATTAGATTCTAACCGGATAATATGGACTTGGAAAGGTCTGGTTGGATTCGATGTAGTCGGATCCGAGTCGAGATAAGGTATGAGTCGGACAGACCCAACTATGAGACGCAGCGATATGTCATATGTGAGTCTCTAGTGCAACATACATTCTATGTCTTAAGACCTCAGCTGACGCATGTACTCGGGATGGTGATAGACTTGCTTTGGGCCGACCAAACGCTACTCCGTGACTGGGTAGTTACAAAGGTAGGTTTCGGGCTTGTCTAGACCCATGCTGCGAGACGTGGTCGAACAAGATGGGATTTGCCCCTCCGATCAGGAGAGATATACTCTGGGCCCCTCGTGTGATCTGACCAGGATAAGCATGGCCATGCGAGAAGGATTATGAGATAATCCGGTTTGGGTTGGCATCACTGGAACGAGAGAGAGGTCGGGCTAGCACAAGGATGACATACTAGCCTTGAGCCCGACAACATATATCGTGTGGCAAAGGAAATGGAATTGTGACATGTTGTATAGGTTCGCTAGCCAGCTTCACAGTCTGCTTGGTGGTCGGCATGCCTTGATTGAGACCGCTACCAACCGTACAGTTCGGAGGTGATCCGAACTATGACCAAGATGAACTGAACCTAAGGGGTCGCGCGCTTAAGGGAAGGAACGTGTGAGGTTGGATCCGACTCCACGAGTCGAGCTTGGTCCTACTCGGACTCGGATACAGACCGAACAGACTTTGGGCTTTAGGGTCCGTGCGAGGTCCAAGTGTCACTACTGTAGGTTGCTGCTAACGCGACACTACGATTAGAGACCCTTTGACAAAATTGTGTGCTTTGCCATAATCGCAAACGGGGGTCTAAAAAACTGTCAAAAAATGTGCAAAACGTTTGCGATGGAGGATGCATCAAACACGCTTTAGATTTTGGTTGCGTGTGTGATGGTGGGCATACGGTTCAATTTAATTGACTCTTTGCGATGAGGAGGAACAAAAGAAATGGGATGCCAAATGAAGGTGTGTGCGATGTAGAGCATACGGTTCAGTCGGATGAACTATTTGTGATTAGGCAACACAAAAGAAACGGTCAGGCAGATCAAGGTGTGTGCGATATACGGCATGCGGTTCACTCGGATGAACTGTTTGTGTTGAGACAAGAGAACAGAACCGGTTCAATACAAGATGTGTGTGATATGCGGCAAACAGTTCTATAATAAAAAAATGTGTGTTAAGACCGATAATAACACAGACGGTTGCTGCTAATAAGACGTGTGTGTTGTGCGATGGGATTGCCTGCATATAGAACAACATAGTATATATATATACACACTTATAAGGACATGGTTGCATAAACGAATTAAACATCCACTTACATAGGTAGCTACTATACAACCATGGCATTTGCACACACCAAAGTAAACTACTACATGCATAACTACATAGGTGGCTACTACACACATGACATTTCCACACACAAATAAAGTAGACTATATATTACGTGCATGATCAACTAGCATAAACGATCATCTGATCAGCATCTACTTCTTGGGACGCTTGCTCTGCTTGTGGCTCGATCCGGGCTCGTCGATTTGGGTAACAAGGCACTTCCTCATGTCAACGATCCACCTGTGCATCTCGTAGCATGTGTACATTCTCTTGGCCACGATCCTGAGGTGAGGTTCATCCAGTTGCCGCATTCAGGTCCTGTGCGAGGATACGGGACTTGTTCTCTTGGCATCCTGCTTCATCTTTTTGTAGTAGGGGTCGATGATGGCCGAGGCGAGTTCAACCAGGGAGTCCTTCTTCGTGCTGCCCCTGACCCTGTAGTGCTCACATATTTCGACAAGGTTCTGGCAGGCCAAGTCCCAGATCCTGCTTCGTGCTTTTACATCGTCGGTGGTTTCCACCGTGGCGAATTTGTAGTCGGTGTTGCTGACAAACCTGTTGAAACGGTCACAAGGCTCTGTGGTCATGCAGTAGTGGTAGATGAGGACATGATGGTGCACGTACAACTGGGCAACGGCAACCTTCTGATCTATGTCGGGACGACCGGCGGTGTATTGGAGGTCGATGCCGACCACCTTGTACTTTTCTCTAGCAAGCAACTGCTCAACGGTGCTGATGTAGTCATCCACCACGGCCGGGTCGATGGTCTACACCACCGAGAGATCTGTCTCCCTTACGTGGGTCTCCACTCTATGCTCGCCGAACTCCATTGGAGCGCCGCTGGACATCCCCTCTCTATATGTGATCGTGGGTGTGCTTGTTGTGTTGTGGGGCGCGATCGAAAAGTTGAAGAGACAAAGGTTATAATGGCCGCGGAGCCGGACGACCAGGAATATCAACAAGCCCTTGATGGCAGTTCTAATTTGCAGTGAGTAAGTCCATCGTGCCTCACGTAACAGCATCGCGTGGCAACGTGTGTGGCACAACCGCATGCATACGGGGCCCCCGACGTGATCGTGTGCACGCCCAAACGTTGGCAGAGCGCGCCAACGGACGCAAGCAGAGCGCGCCAACGGACACAAGCAGAGCGCGCCAACGGACGAGAGCAGAGCGCGCCGCGGCGCCTAACGGCGAGCACAGCGCGCTGCGGCGCCTAACGGTGCGATAGACCTTCATTCAAGCCAATCAAAATAAGACTGGAACGGACATGTCTGTATTGAGAAAATTAAAGGGATCGCACATGTCTGTATTGACTGGAACGAGAATGCAATAGCAAAATAATAATTAACGCCATGATGATTTGATCGCAGTGGTGGTTACACGAGGCTAGAAGAAAGATGCATCCATCAACATATGACCTCCTCCTCCTCAACTCAGTGCGCTGGCCGGGCCACCGACCGGCGGCTAAGGAGCGGCGGTTTTTGTGGCGAGGTCAAGGTGCTTCTCAGCAAAGGCATCCAAGGCTTCCAGCCGGCTCAAGAAGGCCAACATCGTAGCGTCCTCACTGACCTTGTATATACCTATGTATATGATTTGCTCGTACATATGGATGTGTAGGTCGATGGTTTCTTGTAGGGCGAGGCGCCTCGCGGCGAGCGCGACCTCTAGGTGGACATTGTTCGTGGTGTCGGCGGGCAGTCACACTGCCACCGGTGCTTGAAAGAGGTTCCGACCATGGAGGCCGATTAGGGTGGCAGTCAATGAGGAGCCCGAGCGCGTGGGCTGGAGGAGTACGGCGATGTCGTCCGCGAGCTTCTTGACGACGGTGAACCTGTTGGTCGTGCGAATGATCATCAGGTCCAACTGAGAGTCGTAGCTGGCGTCGACGACGGCCATCCACCAGCCGGTCACCAACACCGTATGGAGATGATTTACGGTGTCATGTTGCAGGCCAGCGTCGTGGACCATCTGGCACAGGCACTGGATGCTTGCGCGTATCGCCGCCATGGGTCTGGAGTGGACATTCTTGCGCTTATTGGTGTAGGTGCTTAGGTAAATTCTTAGGTGCGTACGATGTGGTAGATGCATTGGAATGGAGGGGCGCCCTTATATGATTGTGAACTGCGTTGCATTCACATCGTGTTGCCTCATTTCCCGGTCCTCCCATTACTTCCCTTATGCATTCACACGATGTTAATTGAAGGAGGATGCACCATTGGTAGTTCAACATTTCGGGAACCGCTACCCTCTCCCTCGTCTGCATTAAAGCCGTATCGGGAACTGCATTACCCGCTGTCAAATCGAATAGTACTGCGCCGCCCACTGCACGCCTAGCTGAACCCGCCTCCTCGCCTCCATCTATGCTTAATTACTGAATTTTAGTTGCAAAAATTAGATACTACTAGTGATTTTTAGCTTCATATTTTGACAAATCGCAGTGTTACAAGGTTGGCAAATGGCAATGTTACTAGATCAACAAATGTCAATCTTTCTAGTTTGACAAATGGCAACATACCCAATATGACAGATGCAAATCATACCAAATTGTTTGTAAGTGGTTCACACGGGTCATCCAACAGAACCGTTTGTGCTCAAATGATGCACAAATCCTGCTCCCACTTTGCATACGGGTGTTCTATCTAAAACGTTTGCGATCAAAAGATGTAGTTCTAATTTGAATTATGCACATAAATGCATTGAAAACTCACTAAATGCATAAAAATGTCCAAACGAACCGCGAAATATCACAAAAAATAACACAACACTCCTGTTGTTCTATCTCGACATGAGAAAAAAATTGAAAGCAATAAGAAGCAACGGATGTCGTTTTGTCCCCAAAGTTGGAGCGGTCCATACCGAAACCATCATGCTTATTGTGAGAAGCTCTAGTCTATGAGAAGCATATTCCCAAACCTGCCCCAAATGGGACAAAAAAATTACTGTAACATCCCAAATTTTCAATTTGGAATGTTATACATAGGTCATCTTGCATATCATATTTTATTTGCATTTGTGTGTTGCGATCCTCAAAATTCTAAGAAACACAAGGACCCACGGAGAGAGTTGGGGATTTCACCATTTTCATATTTGAATTTTCTCAAATATCGGAACAAGAATCATTTTGGTTTTAATTGTTTTTCTCTTCGAAAATATTTCACATTAAAAATATGTGAGTGGAGATAATATGACTTCTCCAAAATAAATGAAATATTGGAGGAAAAATATTAAAATCAAATATTTTATTTTAATTCGATTTTATTGCAATTTTATTCGATTAGGAAAAATACGCATTTTTCAAAATTGCATTTAGGTCCGGGAAAAATGTTCACTTTGTCCTAAATATTATTAGAGGATGGTGAAAATTTATTTCGGAATTTTTCGACTCCTTTTAGTATTTCTTTTATTTGTTTTCTGTGTCAGCACTATTTACAAAAAAAGTCAACCGACCAACCGGGCCGTGTACGACCCGGACTCCTGCCGGGCCGGCTTTATAAGCCGAGGCCCCGTAGCCACCGAGGCCCAGCCGGCCCGCCCCAAACCCTAGCCGCCGCCGCCGTGCCGCCTCGCCGTTGCACCACCGCCGCTGCGCCTTCCCGCCACCCCGTCACCTGAGTTGCCGCCGCCGCCGATCCATCCGCCGCTGGGTATTTTCGGTTTAGGTAACACCCTATATCGGTATTGTTTTTTTTCATTAAACCGATTTGGGTTTTCTCGATTTAGTGACTTAGCGGACGCTCGTCCGTTCGTTCGTTTTAACGAACGCTTTTTGTCTTTTAGTTACCAATAGCGAACGTTCGTTCGTTAGCCTGTTCGTCTCGTTTTTTTCAGGGGTTTTTCGTGATTATTTTTTATCGCGATTTCTGCCCTGGTTTTATTTTTAGTTTATCTTTTCGCTCGTTAGTCGGAATCAGGTGAAACAAGCGCCTAGATCTTCGTCTTGAAGCCCTCTTTCTGTTTAACCAACTTGAAAAAAAAAATTGGTACTTTAAAATTTTGACTTTAGTACAATTTAGTAAACAGATCTTGTTTCTTTCATGGTTTTAGTTTCATTGCTCCGTTTGATTTGATTCTTTTTGCAAACCGGTGTTCTTCAATTGAACTTTATGGTTAGATCTTCTTATTTGGGTTTTACCATTGCGTAATTGCTTGATTGCTTATGTATGCTATTGTTTGTTTGTGATAGAATCCCCGGAGTGCGAAGCGTGCTAGTACGAGTCCCTAGGTTTTGCGAATCGTCAGCAAGGCAAGTCACACATTTATCATACCCCTTTATTACCCAGTTTTTATGCATTAGTTTCAACTCTCACACATTTCATGAGTAGGATCTCTTAACATGTGGGTCTGGGATGTAGATGATGAGGTAGAACCTATTACCTGTTTTATTATCAAACCCTTGGGAGATACTTCTACGTTATGCTTAGGTTGCCATGCTATGCTCGTAGACGTGGTTTGGGTTTGAGATTATCCATGACATATGTGAGACTGCTAATTAATGGTTCAACTTAAGGTGGCCACTTTAATACACATCTGGGTGGATTGGTTGCTGGGCACCTGGAGAATCCAGTGTTGTCCTAGGAAATCCCGGAGGACACGTGTGATTATCCTATGGAATGCCAACCAGACTCAAAGGGATCGGAAGGCTATTCATGCTAGAAACTTCCGTGTGCATCCCCAATGCCATTATGGGCTCTGGCATAGTTGAGTATGTTGTGTGAGCTCTTTCAGTGGTGAACTAGCAGATTTAGGGGAAAGTAGGTGTATGGGTCCACCCGGGGTAAAGAGTAAATGCTTCTGAAAGACCGTGTCTCGGTCATCCGTTTCTCAAACACCATGCAGTGCGAGAAATCCAACGGAGGAGATCGAGTCTTGTGGGGAAAAGTGCGCAAACCTCTGCAGAGTGTACAAACTAATCATGATTAGCCGTGTCCCCGGTTATGGACATCTTGAGTATCTGGTACTTGAATTATTGGATTGATCTCATCACTCTAAAACTAAATTGTTGGGTTAATATTGATGGCTTTAATTGGGATTGAGTTGGAGGAACCTTCTCAATGATGTTTCAACTACCATGATAGTTAAAATAAAATTATATTCCTTTGTTGTAGGAAAAAATTGGCTTTATGCAAAAAAAAATAACCTTAGAGCCTCCACCAGCCATATATGCATGGAGTGATAGCATTTATCTGTTACTTGCTCTACTGTGTTATCTTGCCAACATATGCCATGTGCTGGCCCGTTTCGGGCTGCAACATATCATGTTGCAGAATTTTCAGAAGAAGAGCAATGTGCGCTAGGTCGTTTGTCATGCACTCAGCTATGCCGTTGGAGTTGATGGACTCACTTTATCTCCCAAGCCTTCGGTTGTTATCGTGCTAGATGCCATATATTTTGTAATAAGTTCTCTTTTGAGACATTCGATGTAATAAGTGTGTGATTGCCACTCTGTTATAAACCCTTCAAGTACTGTGTGTGTCAACATTAGCGATCCAGGGATGACACAGAGCACAGAGACTTCGGTCCATTCGGATCGTGGTTGCTATAAGATGGTATCAGAGCACAGGTTAAATGTAGGACACGACCACTAAGATGAGCCATAGGTCACTCTTCTCTACTCATTTCTGACTCCTCTCCATTTTTTACTCTTTAGGATGGTCGACTCAAGGAACAAATTTACCCAACCGGATGAAGACATACCTTTTGGACGACACTTGAAGGAAGTCACTAGGTACCTGAACATCGGAATACCAAGCTTCACCGGGACCTACACTGCCACTTCACCAGAAGAGGAGCAATGGGTTATTCACGTTCAAATACCCGGGAGGACATTCATGACAGTCAGTGAGTCCATAGAGTTTTCCTTTGATGCACCAACCTGGAGCCTAGTTAAGAGTATGGCCGCCCACATTGCTATGGGACGAAATTGGAGAAGTCTACAAACAGGAGCTGAAGGACACTATCTACCAGATATGTGGGCGCCGAGATGAGCAATGGGATATGATCAGTACCCGGAAGGACCGGTCCATTGCAGCTTTCATCCAGGAGTTAAACCAGCACATCCGTCGACAGGAACACCACATGTGTGCAAGCATGATAGACTTGAAGAAGGTGTTAACCAGGAACACGGAGCTAGAAGAGGAACTCAAGTATTCACGTGACGGATACGAGGAGGAAATCGCAATACTTGTGGAGAAGAATGACAACCTGACAAGGAAGCTAGGAGTATTCATGGGAGACCCCGCACCAGGAGCAGAAGAAGACGAACCCATAGAGATTCGTTCTGAAGACTACATCATCATCGACGACACCGACTCCCATCCGGATGATAGTGATGATGACTATGAAGACGAAGCTAGAGCAGATATCATGGAATCTTCCACCGATCAAAATTTTGAGATGACCACCCTATGAATAGTAGTTTTTCCCCATATAGTAGAAGTCCGAGCACTTTTGTAACGTTATTTCTAGAACCCTTGTATGCCCTTGCTTGAAATTGATTGGTGTAATATATTTGTGTTCGTCTCATGTGCATATGAGTAGTGATTTTTCCCCTAGAACTCGTTCTATTATAATCTCTCCCCTCTGAACCCATCAGATGCCTCCGAGACATGAGCCCGGATTTGAGTTTCCCCATGAGCTCACCCAGTTGATCCAGTAGCAGAACACTTTGATGCAACTTCTTGTCCAGAACCAGAAAAACAACAACAACAACCCTCCACCACCACCACCAGTGGACAACCTAGCCCGTTTTCTGAGGTTGCAGCCACCGGTGTTTTCCACTAGCGTCGAGCCAATAGTTGCTGATGACTGGCTACGCAAAATTGGAACGGAGTTGATCACCGTAGGTTGCACATATGCTGAGAAGGTGCGTTTTGCCGCACATCAATTGGATGGACCAACAACCTCATGGTGGGAGAATTACACAACCACTTTCCCTATAGCCAATGTCACCTGGGATCAGTTTCAGCAAGATTTTCACACCGCCCATGTCTAAACTGAGGCTATGAGCATGAAGAAGTGTGAGTTTTGCAACTTGCGCCAAGGAAATCGTACTGTGGCTCAGTACGCAGATGAGTTTAGTACTCTATCTCGCTATTCCCCTGATGATGTGGCCACAGATGCCGCGAAGCAGGAGAAGATTATGGAAGGGTTGAATGATGAAATGAGCATATAGTTGATGGTGGCAACATTAAACAACTACCAGGAGTTGGTAGATAAGGCTCTTATGATTGAAGGAAAGCAGCAGCAGATTGAGAGCCGCAAGAGGAAATATGGACAAGGAAAGAACAATTCTAGAGCCCAGCAGAAGCCCCGTTTCACCCCGAACTTGGGAGGATATACCCATAACCATGGAGGCCATACCCATAATGGAGGGAGTTCTCATAACCACAATGGCCCCAAGAATGGTAATGGGAATGGAGCAAGCTGTCAGGACCCCGATCCTAGGTCACACAGGTCTAGCCTGTAACACATCATATCACTTTGTGGCCTCACGCACAGTATCCCCACGGGTGCCACCTTACCTGGCCCGGGACCGTTTGCGCATTTTGGCACACGTATATGATAGTGTCGCTAGCATCCATATGACAGAGAACCCGGGCCGACATGACTAGTTATAAACCAAAAGTGGCACTAAATTACAGAGACAGGCATACATGACCCAGCAACGAACGTGTCGGTCTTCAACGTATGAACCCAAGTCGTAGCAAGCTACAAGGACTTAAAGGAACAACGCATGAAATTTCCCCTAAGGGACAGACACAGGAACGAAGAAGGACACATGCCGGCCAGCCTAAGTGTTCCGGAACAGTAGCAAGCTACCAAGGCTCAGTGGAAGCACGAGGAGACATTTCCCTGTAAGGTAGGCTACCAAAGGTAAACAACTAGGTGTCGGATCCCACACATAGCAATACACATTACACGTACGCATAACATGCAAGTATGTGATGTACAACAAGGCATCACAACATAACTCAACAACTCATATAGATAAAGGCCCAGAAGAGCCATCATAGCATTTATTACAATCAGACGTCACATGACCCAACATACAGAGCATACAGGCAACGGAAGCATAACATGTCTGAGTACAGACAACTACAAATGAAGAAGGTTGAAAAGGCCTGACTATCTACAAGATCCTACAAGGGTACAAGATCGTAGCTGAGGTAACAAGCTAAACGTCGAAGTCCACGCGGAACCACTAGCGAGACTGAAGTCTCTCTGCAAAAACATAAATTAAGCAAACGTGAGTACAAAGGTACTCAGCAAGACTTACATCAGAACTAGCTACATATGCATCAGTATCAACAAAGGGGGTGGTGGAGTTGACTGCAGCAAGCCAGCTTGACTCGGTGGCTATCCTAAACTACGACTGCAAGTAACTCTTTTGAGGTGGCGCACACGAGTCCACATATTCACCAATCAATACACCACTATGGACCCGCTCTCGTCTCCCAGCGAGAAGGCCATCCATAGCAGTCACGCTTATCTTGCGTGTTTTAGAGTATCCACTTTCACTTGTCTATGAACTGTTATAGGCAACCCAGAAGTCCATTACCGCGGACACGGCTATTCGAATGGATCATATATATAACCCTGCAGGGGTGTACTTCTTCACACACGCTCTCACCACTTACCGTCGTTTACACGACATTTACTCGGCAACCTTCAAGCGGAGGCCCAGGGAGGATGTCGGCCACGACCTGACTAACCACACAAGTCTCTCGTCCAGGTTAATCGCCTATTTGGGTTCCATCCGTGGGGAGATCCGGCCGGGGTGTCTCTCACGGCCCCAAACGATGTGTACAGGGTTCCCGCATCACCAAACGGGCGACCGGTACACCATGCCACGTACCTGCCGCGTTATAGCCCACCCCGAGGGTCAGCGCTGCGCACGACCTCCAGTAAACTACAAACACCAGAAACTAGTTGCAACTGCTGGACAGAGGACAAGGGCAGTTAATAAGTCGAGAGGGTCCATTGGTTTCGGGCCCAATGCATGGTAGTAACTGGTCATGGATCAACCAACACAGAACTCAGTTCCCAAGGACGGCTGCAATGAGACAACCCACCATGTACTCCTACATGGCCTCTCATCGCTACCTTTACCAAATCGTGTTCACACACTTAGCTCTCAACAGTAAGACATGTTCACCACATTCCAATTCATCCCCGATGAATCAGACCTGAGACAACTCTAAGCAATAGCAGGCATAACCAGAAAGCATGAAAGAGTAGGCACAACATGGCTCAAACAACTCCTACTCATACTAGTGGGTTTCAACTATTTACTGTGGCAATGACAGGTCATGCAGTGGAAAGGGGTTCAACTACCGCAGCTGGTAACAGTTGAAGCGTTGTTGTCCTGATGCATTAAAAGAGAGCAAGAGCGAGAGAGTGGGATTGTATCGGAATGCTCAATGGGGTTTTGCTTGCCTGGCACTTCTGAAGATAACATTGGGTATTCATTGGTGTCATCGATCACATCGTCGGAACACGTCTACTGAAAGGGGACAAGCACCGGCAGACAAGAGAGAACACAATCAATGCAATGCGACAATATGATGCATGATCATGATATGGCAATATGCTGTTGATTGAGCTAATGCAACTAGCAACCATGTTAAATGAAGTTGGTTTGAACCAAAGATTCAAATTCAAACTCCATATGTGATTATTTAAATGCCATTTATTCAAATTGTCCTAAACAGTGGCAGTAAGTTATTCAAACATGCATGGAAATGCCATAAACAGATTCCTTGAATTTTTCTGATCAAATTTCATATATAAATTATTTTCATCTGAGTTATAGTTTATTTTCTGTGATTTTTTGAAGTTTTGGCTATTTTATGAAATAAATAAATCATTTCTGATTTATTTTAAATTACAAAAAATAGTTACCGCGTCAACATTAGGTCACGCTGACATCAGCAGGTCAACTGGCGGGTCCAGGTCAAACCTGACCAGTGGGGCCCACTGGTCGGTGACACAACTAACTAAACTAACTTATTTAATACTAACCTAGTTTAATTAGCCGGGCGGGGCCCACATGTCAGTGAGTCAAAGGGTTAACTAATTACAAATTAGCACTAACCTAAAATTAGCAGGGCACTGGGCCCACTTGTCAGTGACTAACCTAACTAACTAGATTAATTAGCAATTAACTTAATTAACTTAGCTAATTAGGGGGGGCACGCGTCAGTGACCCAGGGGGTCAACTGGGTCAGCCCGGGTCAAACTCACTGGAGTTGACCCGTGGCTCGTCGCCGGCGGAGCCAGAGACGGCGGAGGGCGTCGGGTTTCGCCCTCAGGCGATCAAACGAGCGGCAGAAAGGCTCTACCTGGAGCTAGGACTCGCCCGCATCCATTTATGCCATCGGGAGGGGCTGTCGTCGACCCGCCTCGCCGGAAACAAGCTCGCGGCGGCGGCCGGAATCGGGCCTCGGTGGTTTCGGGGCTGCGGTGCGCTAGGGGAGGGGCTGAGGGGCTAGGTCGCGTCTACGGGTCACCAGGAGCACGCTGGTGCCACCGGTTCGAGCGGAGGGGCTTGAGGGCACGGGGCTCGCCGGCCATGGCGGACGACGGCGTAGAGTGCTCGCGGGGCGGCGGCTGCAGCTCGCAAACGAGACGGAGGAGAGGGGGGTTAGGGTGAGTAACTCACGGCGGAGTCAAAGAAGGTCGCAGAAGGCTCGGGGAGGCAGCGGACGTCGCGAATTCGACGGCGAGGTCGCCGGCGGCTGGAGGTTGAAGAAGGGGCGGGGTCGATGCTGTAGGGCTCCCGCGGTCGCGTGGGCCGACGAAGAGGATGAGGGAAACACGGCGGAGCCCGGGGGCGTGTCGGAGAGGCGAGGGGGAGGTTGTGGCCGCGACAACGGCGAACGGTGGCGATGGTGGCGTTCGGCCGCGCGCGTGAGGGAGGAAAGGAGAAGAGGGAGAGGTCCAGCGAGAGAGAGGAGAGAAACAGGGTGGCCAGGGCGTCGCGCTGGCGAGGAGAGAGGGGCCGGGGCCTTGCCACCGCGAAGCAGGAGGTGGCCGCGGCTCGGCTGTGCGCGCGCCACGCACCGAGCCAGTAGGCGCGAGGAAGACGACGCGCGAGGGAGGTGGGCTGGGCCTGGAAGCCCGGCTGTCTGCAGGCTTCTAGTGGGCTGCACAGGTAAGGCTAGGTTAGTTTCTGTTTTCTAATTTTAGTTAATGTTTTCTATTTGTTTTGCTCTATTTTGATTTAGTACTAATATTAAACCATTTTTGTTGCTTCTGAAATTATTTGTGGAAGCAATATGGATTATTTCAAAACTCCACAAATTGTTTTCAGAATAATTGGAGCAATAAAAGTAATTATAGGATTTATTTGCTCCAACTCAAATACAATATGAGTTAATTCAAAAATCCAACAATGTCCTAGAAATATATTCATCATTTTTGGAAGAGGTTTCTACCTTAACCAAAAATCATGAACTTTTCTTGAGGCACTTTGGGTACAATGAAAATATTTTTAGGTTGAACCTAGGTGGGTTCTTTTGGTGCTAGGGTTTTAACATCCCCATTTCCAGTTTCTGAGAAAATTAATCATGATGCACATGAGGACCAAGCAAGGCAGGCAAGGGCTGGTCTAGGACTGTGACAACTCACCCCCACTAAACAAGAATCTCGTCCCGAGATTCAAGCGTAGGGTGAGAAATCCGAGGGGACACTAACTAACACAATCTTCATGATCCAAGTGCCCTTCATATGAATGTTGATTGCTAGCATCATGTTGATTCTGGCATCCTTGCTTTCGAGATCTTTGTCCAAACGGTGACGATGAGAGAAACTCTACAAAGTTGATCTTCCGAAAGATCGAGCAACTCAAGATCAATTCATGGAGTGAGACGTTGAAATATCTCTTGAGCTGAGACACGGAGTATACCCCCAGAGGGATGTAGTGAAATAATGATGAAAGTTCACCTAATGGCAATAATTCCACACCTAAGAAAAGGGTGATCTATACCACCAGACGGGGCACCTTGGAGAAGGTGACTCGTAGAGTTATTCCCTTAAGTGGCAAAAAGAATTACTTTTGATATAGAGATCATTAAAATTCTCTATACCAGCCGGAGGCAAATCACACCCGATCGTTTGACGGAGTTCGAAAGAATTGTTGGGGAACGTAGTATTTTAAAATTTTCCTACGATCACGCAAAATCTATCTACCAGATGCATAGCAACGAGAGGGGAGAGTGAGTCTACGTACCCTCGTAGACCGAAAGCGGAAGCGTTAGAACAACGCAGTTGATGTAGTCGTACGTCTTCACGACCCGACCGATCAAGCACCGAAACTACGGCACCTCCGAGTTCTAGCACACGTTCAGCTCGATGACGTCCCTCGAACTCCGATCCAGCCGAGTGTCGAGGGAGAGTTCCGTCAGCACGACGGCGTGGTGACGATCTTGATGTTCTACCGTCGCAGGGCTTCGCCTAAGCACCGCTACAATATTTATCGAGGAGAACTATGGTGGAGGGGGGCACCGCACACGGCTAAGAGATCAAGAGATCAATTGTTGTGTCTAGAGGTGCCCCCCTGCCCCCGTATATAAAGGAGGGAGGGAGAGGCCGGCCCTAGAGGGGGCGCACCAAGTGTGGGGAGTCCTACTAGGACTCCCAAGTCCTAGTAGGATTCCCCTTCCCTTTCCGGAGTAGGAGAGAAGGAAAGAGGGGGAGAGGGAGAAGGAAAAGGGGGCTGCACCCCTTGTCCAATTCGGACCAGAAGGGGGGTGCACGCCTCCTTCCTTTTGGCCTCTCTCCTCTATTCCCGTAACTCCCCGGTACTCCGAAAATACCCGAATCACTCGGAACCTTTCCGATGTCCGAATATAGTCGTCCAATATATCGATTTTTACATCTCGACCATTTTGAGACTCCTCGTCATGTCCCCGATCTCATCCGGGACTCCGAACTCCTTCGGTACATCAAAACTCATAAACTCATAATAAAACTATCATCGAAACCTTAAGCGTGCGGACCCTACGGGTTCGAGAACTATGTAGACATGACCGAGACACGTCTCCGGTCAATAACCAATAGCGGAACCTGGATGCTCATATTGGCTCCCACATATTCTACGAAGATCTTTATCGGTCAAACCGCATAACAGCATACATTGTTCCCTTTGTCATCGGTATGTTACATGCCCGAGATTCGATCATCGGTATCTCAATACCTAGTTCAATCTCGTTACCAACAAGTCTCTTTACTCGTTCCGTAATACATCATCCCGCAACTAACTCATTAGCTGCAATGCTTGCAAGGCTTATAGTGATGTGCATTACCGAGTGGGCCCAGAGATACCTCTTCGACAATCGGAGTGACAAATCCTAATCTCGAAATACGCCAACCCAACAAGTACCTTCGGAGACACCTGTAGAGTACCTTTATAATCACCCAGTTACGTTGTGACGTTTGGTAGCACACAAAGTGTTCCTCCGATATTCGGGAGTTGCATAATCTCATAGTCATAGGAACATGTATAAGTCATGAAGAAAGCAATAGCAGTAAAACTTAAACGATCATAGTGCTAAGCTAACGGATGGGTCTTGTCCATCATATCATTCTCCTAATGATGTGATCCCGTTGATCAAATGACAACTCATGTCTATGGCTAGGAAACATAACCATCTTTGATCAATGAGCTAGTCTAGTAGAGGCATACTAGGGACACTCTGTTTTGTCTATGTATTCACACATGTATTAAGTTTCCGGTTAATACAATTCTAGCATGAATAATAAACATTTATCATGATATAAGGAAATAAATAATAACTTAATTATTACCTCTAGGGCATATTTCCTTCAGTCTCCCACTTGCACTAGAGTCAATAATCTAGTTCACATCGCCATGTGATTTAACACCGATAGTTCACATCGTCATGTGATTAACACCCAAAGGGTTTACTAGAGTCAATAATCTAGTTCACATCGCTATGTGATTAACACCCAAAGAGTACAAAGGTGTGATCATGTTTTGCTTCGTGAGAGAAGTTTAGTCAACGGGTCTGTCACATTCAGATCCGTATGTATTTCGCAAATGTCTATGTGTCTACAATGCTCTGCATGGAGCTACTCTAGCTAATTGCTCCCACTTTCAATACGCATCCAGATTGATACTTAGAGTCAGCTGGATTTAGTGTCAAAGCTTGCATCGGCGTAACCCTTTACGACGAACTCTTTATCACCTCCATAATCGAGAAACATTTCCTTAGTCATCCAGTTACTAAGGATAATTTTGACCGTTGTACAGTGATCTACTCCTGGATCACTATTGTACCCTCTTGACAAACTCATGGCAAGGTACACAACATGTTTGGTACACAGCATGGCATACTTTATAGAACCTATGGCTGAGGCATAGGGAATGACTTTCATTCTCTCTATATTTTTCTGCCGTGGTCTGGCTTTGAGTCTTACTCAACTTCACACCTTACAAGTCAGGTAAGAACTCCTTCTTTGACTGATCCATTTTCAACTACTTCAAAATCATATCAAGGTATGTACTCATCGAAAGTCTTATCAAGCGGCTTGATCTATCTCTATAGATCTTAATGCCCAATATGCAAGCAGCTTCACCAAGGTCTTTCTTTGAAAAACTCCTTTCAAACACTCCTTTATGCTTTCCAGAAAATTCTACATCATTTCTGATCGACAATATGTCATTCACATATACTTATCAGAAAGGTTGTAGTGCTCCCACTCACTTCTTGTAAATACAGGCTTCACCGCAAGTCTGTATAAATCTATATGCTTTGATCAACTTATCAAAGCGTATATTCCAACTCCGAGATGCTTGCACCAGTCCATAGATGGATCGCTGGAGCTTGCACATTTTGTTAGCACCTTTAGGATTGACAAAACCTTCTGGTTGCATCATATACAAGTCTTCTTTAATAAATCCATTAAAGAATGCAGTTTTGTTATCCATTTGCCAGATTTCATAAAATGCTGCAATTGCTAACATGATTCGGACAGACTTAAGCATCGCTACGGGTGAGAAAGTCTCATCGTAGTCAACTCCTTGAACTTGTTGAAAAACTTTCGCAACAAGTCGAGCTTTGTAAACAGTAACATTACTGTCAGCGTCAGTCTTCCTCTTGAAGATCCATTTATTTTCGATGGCTTGCCGACCATCGGGCAAGTCAACCAAAGTCCACACTTTGTTCTCATACATGGATCCCATCTCAGATTTCATGGTCTCAAGCCATTTTGCGGAATCCGGCCTCATCATCGCTTCCTCATAGTTCGTAGGTTCATCATGGTCCAGTAACATGACTTCCAGAACCGGGTTGCCGTACCACTCTGGTGCGGAACGTACTCTGGTTGATCTACGAAGTTCAGCAGTAACTTGATCCGAAGTTTCATGATCATCATCATTAGCTTCCTCACTAATTGGTGTAGGAATCACTGGAACCAGTTTCTGTGATGTACTACTATCCAATTCGGGAGAAGGTACAATTACCTCATCAAGTTCCACTTTCCTCCCACTCACTTCTTTCGAGAGAAACTCCTTCTCTAGAAAGGATCCACTCTTAGCAACAAAGACCTTGCCTTCGGATCTGTGATAGAAGGTGTACCCAACAGTTTCTTTTGGGTATCCTATGAAGATTTACTTCTCCGATTTGGGTTCGAGCTTATCATGTTGAAACTTTTTCACATAAGCATCGCAGTCCCAAACTTAAAGAAATGACAGCTTAGGTTTCTCGTCAAACCACAGTTCATACGGTGTCATCTCCACGGATTTAGATGGTGCCCTATTTAACGTGAATGTATCTGTCTCTAATGCATAACCCCACAAGCGATAGTGGTAGATCGGTAAGAGACATCATCGATCGCACCATATCTAATAAAGTACGGTTATGACGTTCAGACCCACCATTACACTATGGTGTTCCAGGTGGCGTGAGTAGTGAAACTATTTCACATTGTTTTTACTGAAGGCCAAACTCGCTAACTCAAATATTTTACCTCTACGATCATATCGTAGAAACTCTTATTTTCTTGTTACGATGATTCTCCACTTCACTCTGAAATTCTTTGAACTTTTCAAATGTTTTAGACTTGTGCTTCATTAAGTAGATATACCCATATCTGCTCAAATCATCAGTGAAGGTCAGAAAATAACGATACCCGCCGCGAGCTTCAACACTCATTGGTCCACATACATCTGTATGTATGATCTCCAACAAATCTGTTGCTCGCTCCATTGTTCCGGAGAACGGAGTTTTAGTCATCTTGACCATGAGGCATGGTTCGCAAGCACCAAGTGATTCATAATCAAGTGATTCCAAAAGTCCATCACTATGGAGTTTCTTCATGCGCTTTACACCATTATGACCTAAACAGCAGTGCCACAAATAAGTTGCACTATCATTATTAAC
>LR738715.1:465370360-465467846 GCA_902687465.1 Secale cereale | reverse complement strand
TCTACGATCATATCGTAGAAACTCTTATTTTCTTGTTACGATGATTCTCCACTTCACTCTGAAATTCTTTGAACTTTTCAAATGTTTTAGACTTGTGCTTCATTAAGTAGATATACCCATATCTGCTCAAATCATCAGTGAAGGTCAGAAAATAACGATACCCGCCGCGAGCTTCAACACTCATTGGTCCACATACATCTGTATGTATGATCTCCAACAAATCTGTTGCTCGCTCCATTGTTCCGGAGAACGGAGTTTTAGTCATCTTGACCATGAGGCATGGTTCGCAAGCACCAAGTGATTCATAATCAAGTGATTCCAAAAGTCCATCACTATGGAGTTTCTTCATGCGCTTTACACCATTATGACCTAAACAGCAGTGCCACAAATAAGTTGCACTATCATTATTAACCTTGCATCTTTTGGCTTCAATATTATGAATATGTGTATCACCACGATCGAGATCCAACAAACTATTTTCATTGGGTGTATGACCATCGAAGGTTTTATTCATGTAAACAGAATAACAATTATTCTATGACTTTAAATAAATAACCGTATTGCAACAAATATGATCAAATCGTATTCATGCTCAACGCAAATGCCAAATAACATTTATTTAGGTTTTACACTAGTCCCGAAAGTATAGGGAGTGTGCGATAATGATCATATCAATCTTGGAACCACTTCCAACACACATCGTCACTTCACCTTTAACTAGTCTCTGTTCATTCGGCAATTCTCGTTTCGAGTTACTAATTGTAGCAACTGAACCGGTATCAAATACCCAGGGGTTGCTATGAACACTAGTAAAGTACACATCAATAATCTGTATATCAAAATATACCTTTGTTCACTTTGCCATCCTTCTTATCCGCCAAGTATCTAGGGCAGTTCCACTTCCAGTGACCATTTCCTTTGCAGTAGAAGCACTTAGTTTTAGGCTTGAGTTTTAGCTTTGGGTTTCTTCACGGGAGTGACAACTTGCTTGTCATTCTTCTTGAAGTTCCCCTTCTATTCCTTTGCCCTTTACTTGAAACAAGTGGTCTTGTTAACCATCAACACTTGATGCTTTTTCATGATTTCTACCTTCGCCGACTTCAGCATTGCGAAGAGCTCGGGAATTCCTTTCGTCATCCCTTGCATATTATAGTTCATCACGAAGTTCTACTAACTTGGTGATAGTGACTACAGAACTTTGTCAATTACTATCTTATCTGGAAGATTAACTCCCACTTGATTCAAGTAATTGTAGTACCCAGACAATCTGAGCACATGCTCACTGGTTGAGCTATTCTCCTCCATCTTGTAGGCAAAGTACTGTCAGAAGTCTTATACCTCTTGACACGGGCATGAGTATGAGATACTAATTTCAACTCTTGGAACATCTTATATGCTCCGTGGCGTTCAAAACGTTTTTGAAGTCCCGGTTCTAAGCCATAAAGCATGGCGCACTTAAACTATCTAGTAGTCATCATACCGAGCTTTTGTCAAAACGTTCATAACATCTACATCTGCTCCTGCAATAGATATGTCACCTAGCGGTGCATCAAGGACATAATTCTCTGTGCAGCAATGAGGATAATCCTCAGATCACGGAACAATTCTGCATCATTGCTATTAACATCTTTCAACTTAGTTTTCTCTAGGAACATATAAAAAATAAACGGGGAGCAACATCGCGAGCTATTGATCTACAACATAGATATGCTAATACTACGAGGACTAAGTTCATGACAAATTAAAGTTCAATTTAATCATATTACTTAAGAACTCCCACTTAGATAGACATCCCTCTAGTCATCTAAATGATCACGTGATCCAAATCAACTAAACCATGTCCGATCATCACGTGAGATGGAGTAGTTTCAATGGTGAACATCTTATGTTGATCATATCTACTATATGATTCACGCTCGACCTTTCGGTCTCCAGTGTTCCGAGGCCATATCTGCATATGCTAGGCTCGTCAAGTTTAACCCGAGTATTATGCGTGTGCAAAACTGGCTTACACCCGTTTTATTTGAACGTAGAGCTTATCACACCCGATCATCACGTGGTGTCTCGGCACGACGAACTTTCGCAACGGTGCATACTCAGGGAGAACACTTATACCTTGAAATTTAGTAAGGGATCATCTTATAATGCTACCGTCGAACTAAGCAAAATAAGAAGCATAATAAGATAAACATCACATGCAATCAAAATATGTGACATGATATGGCCATCATCATCTTGTGCTTTTGATCTCCATCTCCAAAGCACCGTCATGATCACCTTCGTCACCGGCGCGACACCTTGATCTCCATCGTAGCATCGTTGTCGTCTCGCCAACTATTGCTTCTACGACTATCGCCACCGCTTAGTGATAAAGTAAAGCAATTACATGGCGATTGCATTTCATACAATAAAGCGACAACCATATGGCTCCTGCCAGTTGCCGATAACTTTACAAAACATGATCATTTCATACAAAACCGTATAACTCATCATGTCTTGACCATATCACATCACAACATGCCCTGCAAAAACAAGTTAGACGTCCTCTACTTTGTTGTTGCAAGTTTTACGTGGCTGCTACGGGCTTAGCAAGAACCGTTCTTACCTACGCATACAAAACCACAACGATATTTCGTCAAGTATGTGCTGTTTTAACCTTCACAAGGACCGGGCGTAGCCACACTTGATTCAACTAAAGTTGGAGAAACTGACACCCGCCAGCCACCTGTGTGCGAAGCACGTCGGTAGAACCAGTCTCGCGTAAGCGTACGCGTAATGTCGGTCCGGGCCGTTTCATCCAACAATACCGCCGAATCAAAGTATGACATGCTGGTAAGCAGTATGACTAGTATCGTCCACAACTCACTTGTGTTCTACTCGTGCATATCATCTACGCATAGACCTGGCTCATGATGCCACTGTTGGGGAACGTAGTATTTTAAAATTTTCCTACGATCACGCAAGATCTATCTACCAGATGCATAGCAACGAGAGGGGAGAGTGAGTCTACGTACCCTCGTAGACCGAAAGCGGAAATGTTAGAACAACGCAGTTGATGTAGTCGTACGTCTTCACGACCCGACCGATCAAGCACCGAAACTACGGCACCTCCGAGTTCTAGCACACGTTCAGCTCGATGACGTCCCTCGAACTCCGATCCAGCCGAGTGTCGAGGGAGAGTTCCGTCAGCACGACGGCGTGGTGACGATCTTGATGTTCTACCGTCGCAAGGCTTCGCCTAAGCACCGCTACAATATTTATCAAGGAGAACTATGGTGGAGGGGGGCACCGCACACGGCTAAGAGATCAAGAGATCAATTGTTGTGTCTAGAGGTGCCCCCCTGCCCCCGTATATAAAGGAGGGAGGGAGAGGCCGGCCCTAGAGGGGGCGCAGCAAGTGTGGGGAGTCCTACTAGGACTCCCAAGTCCTAGTAGGATTCCCCTTCCCTTTCCGGAGTAGGAGAGAAGGAAAGAGGGGGAGAGGGAGAAGGAAAAGGGGGCTGCACCCCTTGTCCAATTCGGACCAGAAGGGGGGGTGCACGCCTCCTTCCTTTTGGCCTCTCTCCTCTATTCCCGTAACTCCCCGGTACTCCGAAAATACCCGAATCACTCGGAACCTTTCCGATGTCCGAATATAGTCGTCCAATATATCGATGTTTATGTCTCGACCATTTTGAGACTCCTCGTCATGTCCCCGATCTCATCCGGGACTCCGAACTCCTTCGGTACATCAAAACTCATAAACTCATAATAAAACTATCATCGAAACCTTAAGCGTGCGGACCCTACGGGTTCGAGAACTATGTAGACATGACCGACACACGTCTCCGGTCAATAACCAATAGCGGAACCTGGATGCTCATATTGGCTCCCACATATTCTACGAAGATCTTTATCGGTCAAACCGCATAACAGCATACATTGTTCCCTTTTGTCATCGGTATGTTACATGCCCGAGATTCGATCGTCGGTATCTCAATACCTAGTTCAATCTCGTTACCAACAAGTCTCTTTACTCGTTCCGTAATACATCATCCCGCAACTAACTCATTAGCTGCAATGCTTGCAAGGCTTATAGTGATGTGCATTACCGAGTGGGCCCAGAGATACCTCTCCGACAATCGGAGTGACAAATCCTAATCTCGAAATACGCCAACCCAACAAGTACCTTCGGAGACACCTGTAGAGTACCTTTATAATCACCCAGTTACGTTGTGACGTTTGGTAGCACACAAAGTGTTCCTCCGGTATTCGGGAGTTGCATAATCTCATAGTCATAGGAACATGTATAAGTCATGAAGAAAGCAATAGCAGTAAAACTTAAACGATCATAGTGCTAAGCTAACAGATGGGTCTTGTCCATCATATCATTCTCCTAATGATGTGATCCCGTTGATCAAATGACAACTCATGTCTATGGCTAGGAAACATAACCATCTTTGATCAATGAGCTAGTCTAGTAGAGGCATACTAGGGACACTCTGTTTTGTCTATGTATTCACACATGTATTAAGTTTCCGGTTAATACAATTCTAGCATGAATAATAAACATTTATCATGATATAAGGAAATAAATAATAACTTAATTATTGCCTCTAGGGCATATTTCCTTCAAGAATGACATTCTCGGCCAGAATGGATGATGTGGACTACCTTGTTGAGGACAACACAAGGGATGATTTGGTTATCATCGGAAATGGATGGGACCCATGGCAAGTCCATTGCTGAAGATAATTCTGAATAGAAGTGATTGAGAATGGCAACCCATGGAGAATTGGCACATTGGCGGTGCGAGCTGGGAACAAAATGCAAATGCTGGGAATGATTCTGGTAACTGGGAAGAATCCCAACAGTAGAGAGTAAATCTACTCTTGAGGGGTTATAGCATAACCAAGAACACTGGGAGCAATCCCGGTTAGTGTCGAGGATAACACCTAGTGCTTGAGCGTGCTCTCAAGAACTTGAGTATTCCCATATTCATCAAGGTTTTACCAATATCCATGTCAAGGATCCTGGCAACACAACATACGACCATGATG
Organism: Secale cereale; assembly: GCA_902687465.1. NCBI lineage: Eukaryota > Viridiplantae > Streptophyta > Magnoliopsida > Poales > Poaceae > Secale > Secale cereale. The sequence goes on along the minus strand of LR738715.1, from coordinate 465,462,807 downwards.
AATAGCGATGGACGATGCAAATGCAAAGGAAGATAACACTTTCTCAGATTTCACCTTAGCGGTGTCAAGGGCAAATCTGGATGATCGACCGAGAGACATTTAGCACTCCGCTTCTAATGTTCTCCTTGACGTGCTAGTGCAATCCATTCCTAAAAATGGTTTGGTACCTAGAACGTCAAGTAAAAGATCGGACTTCAGGAGCACAAAAATCCATAAGTGACAACTAGGGAGTAAATCCTACGAAGTCCTTATGGGGAGGTGGTCAACTTCTTCAACCAAGAAACTACAATAATAGGCCTTCCGGCTGGGTGTGTTGGCCACGACATCCACTTTACCGGTTATCCAGAGACCAATATTATAGATCTTGGGAACTGCTCCAACCATCATATCTGCCTGAGATTCAGTATTGGTTGGTGTCAGGATATTCCAGACTCATCGAGTCTAGGAAAAATGAATGTTTGCAAAAAAAATCGACGAGACGGCGTTGCGAGATTCTCGGGGAGTGAACTACGATAGCAAGCTCCAAAACATGAGCTAGTTCCGCTACATACCGGTGAACACATTGTCTAAGACAAGCATGACCACGTAGTAGTCTTACGACAAAACACTACCGAGTTCAGGGGGTACCATCAACGAGGATATTGAAGTCCTTGCATAAGTCTAGTTCTTAAGAAGAAACTTCTTCTCCTTGAACAAATCAATCAGTGGCTTGGTGTGCTAGGGATACATATGGAATGAAGATGATCAGTCTATTAGACCATGGGATACTTCGCACGTATGCATGACTGTATTGGGATGATTCCAGGGAAGTAAAACAAGCTTTCTCAATTTCACGGCGGCAACTTACATTAAGTACTCATGAATTAGGGGAGGCCACTTCTTACATCAAGACATCTACTTCATGAGCTAACACAAAGATGATGCTTACAAAAGTTTCCAATGTTAACGTTAATGTTCAACATGAATCATGGAGAGGATAAACATGTCGTTGATGGGCTCAACAACAATTCATCAAGGCTTCCATAAAATGGAATTCCATAACTATGTGAACAAAGTGATAGCATTGGTCAGACTAATAGATGTAATGAGGTATGCTCGAGGGACACCCACGAGTAAGGCAACATTACGAATACCATTGGTTCTGATTTGACTTGACGATAGCCCACACTCAAGTCAAAGTTTTGGACAAGGTAATAGATCCAACAATTTTTCACATGGATCAACCGATCATGATATCATCTTTCCTCAACACACACACACAAAAGATATCCCTTGGAAGGAACTAAGTCAGGCAAGCTCTTATCTTCCAACTCTCCAAGTTGTTGTTTAGCTTAACCAACTAGTTCAGGGTATCCAACACAGATTCTTGGGAAAAGGGTGGTTTGGAGAGAAACCAGCTTGATCACGAACTCAACATAGCGGTCAGGGAACAACCTGGTAATACTTCCGAGAAGATATTCGGAAAATCACGAACCACCGCTATGTTATTAAGCTCGAGATCAATCTTGCTTTTCTGGGCAAGATGACATGATAAAAAGAGCGAGAGATTGACACAATCCTAACTCATTGATCGATAAGTGCACCAGAAAAGATGGACTAGTAGCACAATCAATCTTAGAATGGTGATTCAGTAATCAACACGCTAAGAATGAAATTGTTATCCTTTAACTACCAAGCAACGAAGTTGCTAGAAATATTGATTTCACACATCACAATTCACTTGTCAGCATTCCGGTTACAATAACATGGAAACCAAGGAATGAACAATGATGGCAAGAAGTATTACTGCGTCAAGAATTCATAAGAGATAGTGCAATTCTCATGACGATCCTGACGTAAAGAGGGTAACACTTCAGAGTAGAACGGATCAAAAGCTTGATTGCATTTGATCTGCGGAGTACAACTTCTTTGACCCATTCCAGGATATGGATAAGGTACTGGAGTTTGTTTCTCCTAGTCATTCCGGAATAGAATGACTTGACGGACCACAAGAGTAGAAGGCATCGATGAACAGGAATGCACAGCCACTCCTGGATATCAACTGATAGACGGGTTCATAATACAACTGATGGGGACAACTGAGAGGAACATATAATTTTCCGAGTTGTGGATGCATAGACTAGTATGCCGAACTTTCAACATATTTCTTCCGGATAATCCATGCAGAAAGGTAGGACTGGCAGAGTCATAATATGATTGGGGTACTACTCAAGAGCACTCTGGTTGTGATCTTTTGGTTCGGAAGAACTTCTGCCATAATGGTTCATGGTATTGGAAGAACGATAACCACAGACCTCGAGGACTATCACAAGGTTACTAATATCCTAAAGGGACGAGCAAATACTATCAACATGAGGTAAGTAGGGTGAATCTCGGATTCAAGAACCCAGGAGTAGAATGCCTACTAACTAAATGGCATCACGGGATGCTTTCGAGAATAATGGCCAGAATCATCACACTGAGAATATAAAGCATTGCTGGATTACTGGGTGATCCTCTACGACAGCTAGGCTCATAATAACTCCAACACATGTGTCGAGGTAACGGAGCACCTCCACACACCGACTAGTGTGGTTAATCTAGCCTAAAAGGACATTAAGAATAGTTAGGAATGATTTTCAAATGCATCAGACTATTTAGAAACCTGGGATGACTCGGACAGCATAACGGCTGTAAATGCTCGAAAATACTGTTGAGACTCATGCACAAAGATAGCATAACCACTCAACATCGTAATGTCAAGGTTCTGAGATCAACAGTTGAACATAGAGAAGTATAATAAACTAAACTGAGAGTTGAATCCACAATTAACGTGATCCTGATAGACGTAAGAGAAAGCCTAGTTCTTAATCCCCGTAGAAAGAAGAAGGTGACTCAGATCAGAAGGTCATAAGGTAAAGGAGTAAAAAGAGCCTTACGTTCCCTTCCACAATCAATTCCCTTATTATAACTAAAGAATTTCTAGACACGACTTCGACCAGTTTGGCCTACTAATCCTACAGGCAGTCAGGCTCTGATACCAAAGATGTCACGACCCCGATCCTAGGTCACACATGTCTAGCCTGTAACACATGATATCACTTTGCGGCCTCACGCACGGTATCCCCACGGGTGCCACCTCACCTGGCCAGGGACCGTTTGCGCATTTTGGCACACGTATATGATAGTGTCGCTAGCATCCATATGACAGAGAACCCGGGCCGACATGACTAGTTATAAACCAAAAGTGGCACTAAATTACACAGACAGGCATACATGACCCAGCAACGAACGTGTCGGTCTTCAACGTATGAACCCAAGTCGTAGCAAGCTACAAGGACTTAAAGGAACAACGCGTGACACTTCCCCTAAGGGACAGACACAGAAATGAAGAAGGACACATGTCGGCCAGCCTAAGTGTTCCGGAACAGTAGCAAGCTACCAAGGCTCAGTGGAAGCACTAGGAGACATTTCCCTGTAAGGTAGGCTACCAAAGGTAAACAACTAGGTGTCGGATCCCACACATAGCAATACACATTACACGTACGCATAACATGCAAGTATGTGTTGTACAACAAGGCATCACAACATAACTCAACAACTCATATAGATAAAGGCCCAGAAGAGCCATCATAGCATTTATTACAATCAGAGGTCACATGACCCAACATACAGAGCATACAGGCAACGGAAGCATAACATGTCTGAGTACAGACAACTACAAATGAAGAAGGCTGAAAAGGCCTGACTATCTACAAGATCCTACAAGGGTACAAGATCGTAGCTGAGGTAACAAGCTAAACATCGAAGTCCACGCGGAACCACTAGCGAGACTGAAGTCTCTCTGCAAAAACATAAATTAAGCAAACGTGAGTAAAAAGGTACTCAGCAAGACTTACATCAGAACTAGCTACATATGCATCAGTATCAACAAAGGGGGTGGTGGAGTTGACTGCAGCAAGCTAGCTTGACTCGGTGGCTATCCTAAACTACGACTGCAAGTAACTCTTTTGAGGTGGCGCACATGAGTCCACATATTCACCAATCAATACACCACTATGGACCCGCTCTCGTCTCCCAACAAGAAGGCCATCCATAGCACTCACGCTTATCTTGCGTGTTTTAGAGTATCCACTTTCACTTGTCTATGAACTGTTATAGGCAACCCAGAAGTCCATTACCGCGGACACGGCTATTCGAATAGATCATATATATAACCCTGCAGGGGTGTACTTCTTCACGCACGCTCTCACCACTTACCGCCGTTTACTCGACATGTACTCGGCAACCTTCAAGCAGAGGCCCAGCGATTGTGTCGGCCACGACCTGACTAACCACACAAGTCTCTTGTCCAGGTTTATCACCTATTTGGGTTCCATCCGTGGGGAGATCCGGCCGGGGTGTCGCTCACGGCCCCAAATGATGTGTACAGGGTTCCCGCATAACCAAACGGGCGATCGGTACACCGTGCCACGTACCTACCGCGTCACAGCCCACCCCGAGGGTCAGCGCTGCGCACGACCTCCAGTAAACTACAAACACCAGAAACTAGTTGCAACTCCTGGACAGAGGACAAGGGTAGTTAATAAGTCGAGAGGGTCCATTGGTTTCGGGCCCAATGCATGGTAGTAACTGGTCATGGATCAACCAACACAGAACTCAGTTCCCAAGGACGGCTGCAATGAGACAACCCACCATGTACTCCTACATGGCCTCTCATCGCTACCTTTGCCAAATCGTGTTCACACACTTAGCTCTCAACAGTAAGACATGTTCACCACATTCCAATTCATCCCCGATGAATCAGACCTGACACAACTCTAAGCAATAGCAGGCATAACCAGAAAGCATGAAAGAGTAGGGACAACATGGCTCAAACAACTCCTACTCATACTAGTGGGTTTCTACTATTTACTGTGGTAATGACAGGTCATGCAGTGGAAAGGGGTTCAACTACCGCAGTAGGTAACAGTTGAAGCGTTGTTGTCCAGATGCATTAAAAGAGAGCAAGAGCGAGAGAGTGGGATTGTATCGGAATGCTCAATGGGGTTTTGCTTGCCTGGCACTTCTGAAGATAACATTGGGTCTTCATCGGTGTCATCGATCACATCGTCGGAACACGTCTACTGAAAGGGGACAAGCACCGGCAGACAAGAGAGAACACAATCAATGCAATGCGACAATATGATGCATGATCATGATATGGCAATATGCTGTTGATTGAGCTAATGCAACTAGCAACCATGTTAAATGAAGTTGGTTTGAACCAAAGATTCAAATTCAAACTCCATATGTGATTATTTAAATGCCATTTATTCAAATTGTCCTAAACAGTGGCTGTAAGTTATTCAAACATGCATGAGAATTCCATAAACAGATTCCTTGAATTTTTCTGATCAATTTTCATATATAAATTATTTTCATCTGAGTTATAGTTTATTTTCTGTGATTTTTAGAAGTTTTGGCTATTTTCTGAAATAAATAAATCATTTCTGATTTATTTTAAATTACAGAAAATAGTTACTGTGTCCGCATTAGGTCACGCTGACATCAGCAGGTCAACTGGCGGGTCCAGTTCAAACCTGACCAGTGGGGCCCACTGGTCAGTGACACAACTAACTAAACTAACTTATTTAATACTAACCTAGTTTAATTAGCCGGGCGGGGCCCACATGTCAGTGAGTCACAGGGTTAACTAATTACGAATTAGCACTAACCTAAAATTAGCAGGGCATTGGGCCCACCTGTCAGTGACTAACCTAACTAACTAGATTAATTAGCAATTAACTTAATTAACTTAGCTAATTAGGGGGGGGCACGCGTCAGTGACCCAGGGGGTCAACTGGGTCAGCCCGGGTCAAACTCACCGGAGTTCACCCGTGGCTTGTCACCGGCGGAGCTAGAGACGGCGGAGGGCGTCGGGTTTCGCCCTCAGGCGACCAAACGAGCGGCGGAAAGGCTCTACGTGGAGCTGGGACTCGCCCGCATCCATTTATGCCATCGGGAGGGGCTGTCGTCGACCCACCTCGCCGGAAACAAGCTCGCGGTGGCGGCCGGAATCGGGCCTCGGTGGTTTCGGGGCTGCGGTGCGCTAGGGGAGGGGCTGAGGGGCTAGGTCGCGTCTACGGGTCACCAGGAGCACGCTGGTGCCACGGGTTCGAGCGGAGGGGCTCGAGGGCACGGAGCTCGCCGGCCATGGCAGACGACGGCGTCGGGTGCTCGCGGGGCAGCGGCTGCAGCTCGCAAACGAGACGGAGGAGAGGGGGGTTAGGGTGAGTAACTCACGGCGGAGTCGAAGAAGGTCGCAGAAGGCTCGGGGAGGCAGCGGACGTCGCGAATTCGACGGCGAGGTCGCCGGCGGCTGGAGGTTGAAGAAGGGGCGGGGTCGATGCTGTAGGGCTCTCGCGGTCGCGTGGGCCGACGGAGAGGATGAGGGAAACACGGCGGAGCCCGGGGGCGTGTCGGAGAGGCGAGGGGGAGGTTGTGGCCGCGACAACGGCGAACGGCGACGATGGTGGCGTTCGGCCGCGCGCGTGAGGGAGGAAAGGAGAAGAGGGAGAGGTCCAGCGAGAGAGAGGAGAGAAACAGGGTGGCCAGGGCGTCGCACTGGCGAGGAGAGAGGGGCCGGGGCCTTGCCACCGCGAAGCAGGAGGTGGCCGCGGCTCGGCTGTGCGCGCGCCACGCACCGAGCCAGTATGCGCGAGGAAGACGACGCGCGAGGGAGGTGGGCTGGGCCTGGCAGCCCGGCTGCCTGCAGGCTTCTAGTGGGCTGCACAGGTAAGGCTAGGTTAGTTTCTGTTTTCTAATTTTAGTTACTGTTTTCTATTTGTTTTGCTCTATTTTGATTTAGTACTAATACTAAACCATTTTTGTTGCGTCTGAAATTATTTGTGGAAGCAATATGGATTATTTCAAAACTCCACAAATTGTTTTCAGAATAATTGGAGCAATAAAAATAATTATAGGATTTATTTGCTCCAACTCAAATACAATATGAGTTAATTCAAAAATCCAAATATGTCCTAGAAATATATTCATCATTTTTGGCAGAGGTTTCTACCTTAACCAAAAATCATGAACTTTTCTTGAGGCACTTTGGGTACAATGAAAATATTTTTAGGTTGAACCTAGGTGGGTTCTTTTGGTGCTAGTGTTTTAACATCTCCATTTCCAGTTTCTGAGAAAATTAAACATGATGCACATGAGGACCAAGCAAGGCAGGCAAGGGCTGGTCTAGGGCTGTGACACAAGCAATAATCAAAACCGCTCCAATCCAGCCACACCCGCCAAGAGAGATCTAGGTCACATTACATGTTTCAAGTGCGGGAAGAATGGACACTACACCACGGAGTGCCCTGAAGTGAAGAATGGGAACAGTAATGGAAGCTCTGGGAAGAAGCCCAACCCTTTCAACAAGGGACAAGTGAACCACGCGAACCTGGAGGAGGTTGAAGAGCAGCCTGATACAGTTGTCTGTAAGTTTTTGGTTAAGTAATTTACCGCAATAGTTCTTTTTGATACTGGTGCATCACATTCATACATTTCAAGGGGGTTCGTGGATAGATACAAGTTTCCCCTTATGACACCTATGTTAGTAAGCTCACCAGGAGCTGAATATATGGCAAATCAAGGATGTTTTCAGATGCCATTGACCATTGGAAGCCATGTTTCCCCCTCAGATCTGATAGTTTTGGAATCTCAAGGACTGGATGTGATACTAGGCATGGATTGGCTATCGATGTATGGAGGGAACATCGATTGTGCCAGTAAGTCAATTTTACTTACCACCCCGGAGGGGAAAAGGATCAAGTATGTATCTAGGCATGCGCCTAGGAGGACCCAAGTAAATTCTCTCTCAGGAGTTGTTCAGGAGCTACCAGGCATGCCGCCAGATCGGGACATTGAGGTTTTGATAGAACTATTGCCAGGTACCAGACCAATATCGAAGAGACCATACCGGATGCTAGCGAATGATCTGGAGGAGATCAAGAAGCAGATTAAGGATTTATTGGAGAAATGATTCATTCGACGAAGTTCATCACCCTGGGGAGCCCCAGTGCTCTTGGTCGAGAAGAAGGATGGATCTTTAAGGATGGTCGTTGATTATCGGGTGCCAATAATCAATGATTTGTTCGACCAACTTCAAGGAGCTAAAGTATTCTCCAAAATCGATCTATGATCAGGATAACACCAGTTGAAGATCCGAGAAAAGGATATACCCAAGAGAGCCTTCACCATGAGGTATGGGCTATATGAGTTTACGGTTATGTCATTTGGATTGACTAACGCCCCTGCCTATTTCATGAGCATGATGAATAAGGTGTTCATGGAATTCTTGGATAAGTTTGTCGTGGTATTCATTGATGATATCTTGGTGTATTCAAAGAACGAAGGGGAACACAAGGAACATTTGCGTTTGGTTTTTGAGAAGCTCAGATAACACCAGTTATATGCCAAGTTCAGCAAATGTGAGTTTTGGTTGAAGAAAGTTGGATTCTTAGGACATGTTATATCAGGAGAAGGTATAGCAGTGGATCCTACCAAGGTTCAGTCTATCACTGAGTGGTTGGCACCCACCTCAGTTGGAGAAATCCACAGTTTTCTTAGACTCGCGGGATATTACCAGAGATTCATTGAGAATTTCTCCAAGATTGCAAAGCCTATGACGGCATTGTTGAAGAAGGACACAAAGTTCCATTGGACTGAATAGTGCGAAGAAAGTTTTCAGGAGTTGAAGAAACGTTTGACGACAGCCCCAATGCTCATCTTACCAGATATACGCAAGGATTTCCAAGTGTATTGCGATGCTTCTCGTCAACTTTGTGAGGATGAACACGACACCTTGTGGTTTGAGGACCGTGTCTATGTGCCCAACAACGCCGAGGTCAGGAAGTTGATACTACAGGAAGCACATGATTCTCCATACTCGATACACCTCGGAAACACTAAGATGTATTTGGATTTGAAGGAACGTTTCTGGTGGACGGGAATGAAGAAGGACATTGCCGAGTATGTAACCATATGTGATGTATGCCAGAGAGTGAAGGCAGAACATCAGAAGCCAGCAGGATTGCTGCAACCTATGCCGATACCCGAATGGAAATGGGACAAGCTTGGCATGGACTTTATCACTGGATTACCCAGGACCCGATCGGGATATGACTCTATCTGGGTAGTAGTGGATCGCTAGACCAAAGTAGCCCACTTTATCGCCGTGAAAACCACCTATACCAGTCTGAAGTTGGCCAAGATATACATGACCAGGATCGTATGTCTGCATGCAGTTCCGAGGACCATCGTATCAGATAGAAGAACACAATTTAGTTCGAAGTTTTGGCATTAGTTACACAAGACTTTGGGTACCAGGCTAGAGTTCAGTACAACCTTTCACCCGCAGACTGATGGACAGACCGAGAGAGTTAATCAGATTCTAGAGGACATGTTGAGAGCTTGTGCTCTAGATTATGGATCTAGTTGGGATGACAACTTGCCCTATGTGGAATTCTCGTACAACAACAGCTACTAGGCCAGTTTGAAGATGGCACCGTTCGAAGCATTGTATGGAAGGAGATGCCGAACGCCATTGATGTGGGATGAAGTCGGAGACTGTTAGTTATTTGGACCAGATTTGATTAAAGAGTCAGAAGAGAAGGGTAAGCTGATTCGATATAGACTGAAGGTAGCTCAGTCCAGACAGAAGAGTTATGCAGACTCAAAACGCAAGGAAGTAGTCTATGAAATCAGAGACAGAGCGTACCTGAGGGTGTCACCTCTGCGAGGTGTTAACTCTTTCGGAGTTAAGGGAAAGTTAGCCCCAAGATTTGTGGGACCGTACCGTGTTTTGGAACGCATGGAAGAGGTCGCCTACAAGTTAGAGTTACCCGAAGGATTGTCAGGAGTTCATGATGTGTTTCATGTTTCCTAGCTAAAGAAGCGCCATGCTGAGATGGCCGATATTCCTCTGAGAGATACATTGCCCTTGGAAGCAATTCAGCTGGATAGTGATCTAACTTACGAGGGGAAACCAGTCAAGATGCTCGAGTTTGCAAGCTGAGTCACCCGCAACAAGGTTATCAAGTTTGCAAAGTTCAGTGGAGCCACCATACCGAGGATGAAGCCACCTAGGAACGAGAGGATGATCTACGCAAAGACCACCCACACCTATTTTCTAGCCAACCCGAATCTCGAGGGCGAGATTCATCTTAAGGGGGGTAAGTTTGTAACATCCCAAATTTTCAATTTGGAATGATATACATAGCTCATCTTGCATATCATATTTTATTTGCATTTGTGTGTTGCGATCCTCGAAATTCTAATCAACTCAAGGACCCATGGAGAGAGTTGGGGATTTCACCGTTTTCATATTTGAACTTTCTCAAATATCGGAACGAGGATCATTTTGGTTTTAATTGTTTTTCTCTCCGAAAATATTTCATATTAAAAATATGTGAGTGGAGATAATATGACTTCTCCAAAATAAATGAAATATTGGAGGAAAATATTAAAATAAAAGATTTTATTTTAATTGGATTTTATTGTAATTTTCTTCGATTAGGAAAAATACATGTTTTTTAAAATTGTAATTATTTCCGGCAAAAATGTTCACTTTGTCCTAAATATTATTAGAGGACGGTGAAAATTTATTTCAGAATTTTTCGACTATGTTTAGTATTTCTTTTATTTATTTTTTTGCGTCAGAACTATTTAAAAAAAGTCAACCGACCTACCAGGCCGTGTACGACCCGATCTCCTGCCGGGCTGGCTTCATAAGCGGAGACCCCCTAGCCACCGAGGCCCAGCCACCTCGCCCCAAACCCTAGCCACCGCCGCCCTAGTCCCCGCCGTCGCTAGCCGCCGCCGCCTCGCCGCTGCACCGCCGCCGCCACGTCATCCTGCCGCCCCGTCGCCGGAGCCGCCAGCACCGGACTCGCCGCCGCCACCGATCCGTCCGCCGTCGGTTTTGTCGGTGTAGGTAAAACCCTAGATTGATTTTGTTTTTTTTCGGTTTTTCTCGGTTTAGTTACTTAGCTGACGCTCATCCGTCCGCTCGTTTTAACGAACGCTTTTCGTCTTTTAGTTACAGTCAGCGAACGTTCATTCTTAGCATGTTCGTCTTGTTTTCTTTTTCAGGGTTTTTCCGCGATTATTTTCTATCGCGATTTCTGCCCTCATCTTTTTAGTTTAACTGTTCGCTCGTTAGTCGGAATCAGGTGAAACAAGCGCCTAGATCTTCATATCGAAGCCCTCTTTCTGTTTAACCAACTTGAACAAGATTTTGGTACTTTAAAAATTTGACTTTAGTACAATGTAGTAAACGGATCTTGTTTCTTTCGTGGTTTGAGTTTCGTTGCTCTGTTTGATTTGATTCTTTTTGCAAACCGGAGTTCTTCAATTGAAATTTCTGGTTAGATATTCTTATTTGGGTTTTACCCTTGCGTATTTACTTCATTGCTTATGTATGCTATTGTTTGTTTGCAATAGAATTCCCGGAGTGCGAAGCGTGCTACTACGAGTCCCTAGGTTTTACGGATCGTCGGCAAGGCAAGTAACACAATGATCATACCCCTTTATTACCCAGTTTTTATGCATTAGTTTCAACCCTCACACATTGCATGAGTAGGATATCTTAACATGCGGGTCTGGGAAGTAGATGATGAGGTAGAACCTATTACATGTTTTATTATCAAACCCTTGGGAGTTACTTCTACGTTATGCTTAGGTTGCCATGCTATGCTCGTAGACGTGGTTTGGGTTTGAGAGTATCGATGACAGATGTGAGACTACTAATTAATGGTTCAACTTAAGGTGGCAATTTTAATACACATCTGGGTGGATTGGTTGCAGGGCACCTGGAGAATCCAGTGTTGTCCTAGGAAATCCCGGAGGACCCGTGTGATTGTCCTATGGAATGCCACCCATGCTCAAAGGGATCATAAGACTATTCATGCTAGAAACTTCCGTGTGAAGCCATAATGCCATTATGGGCTCTGGCATAGTTGAGTATGTTGTGTGAGCTCTTTCAGTGGTGGACTAGCAGATGTAGGGGAAAGTAGGTGTACGGGTCCACCCGGGGTAAAGAGTAAATGCTTCTGAAAGACCGTGTCTCGGTCATCCGTTTCTCAAACACCATGCAGTGCAAGAAATCCAACGGAGGAGATCGAGTCTTGTGGGGAAAAGTGGGCAAACCTCTGCAGAGTGTACAAACTAATCATGATTAGCCGTGTCCCCGGTTATGGACAATTTGAGTATCTGGTACTTGAATTATTGGATTGATCTCATCACTCTAAAACTAAATTGTTTGGTTAATATTGATGGCTTTAATTGGGATTGGGTTGGAGGAACCTTCTCAATGATGTTTCAACTACCATGATAGTTAAAATAAAATTTTATTCCTTTGTTGTAGGGAAAAATTGCCTTTATGCAAAAACATTATAACCTTAGAGCCTCCTCCAGCCATATATCCATGTAGTGATAGCATTTATCTGTTACTTGCTCTACTTTGATATCTTGCCAGCATATTCCATGTGCTGACCCATTTTGGGCTGCAACATATCATGTTGCAGACTTTTCAGAAGAAGAGTAAGGTGCGCTAGGTCGTTTGTCATGCACTCAGCTATGCCGTTGGAGTTGATGGACTCACTTTATCTCCCAAGCCTTCCGTTGTTATCGTGTTAGATGGCCTTATGCCATAAATTTTGTAATAAGTTCTCTTCCTGACACATTCGATGTAATAAGTGTGTGATTGCCACTCTGTTATAAACCCTTCAAGTACTGTGTGTGTCAGCATTACCGATCCAGGGATGACATAGAGCACCGAGACTTCGGTCCATTCGGATCGTGGTCGCTACATTTACCACGTCATGTTGATGCCTCTCCATGACAGCATACCAAGTTTCATGAATTTCAGACGAGTTTTGGATTCACTAGAATTTAAACACCAAGTATCTCAATGTTTGCGGCCGAGTGAAGGTGGCAGCGTGTTTCACATTCACTCCCATTTCTTGCATGGGACCTAAGCATGCACCCAAGGACAAAGATTTGATTTCTCAACCAATTTATATGCACGGGAGCATGTGCATGTAGTTCAAATTTGAATTATGCACATAAATGCATTGAAAACTCACTAAATGCACAAAAATATCCCAACTAACCCTGAAAAATCACAAAAAATAACACAACACTCCTGTTGTTCTATGTTGACACGAGAAAAAAATTGAAAGCAAGAAGAGGCAATGGATATCGTTTCTTCCCCAAAGTTGGTGCGGTTCCTACCGAAACCATCATGCTTGTTGTGAGAAGCTTTTGTTTGTGAGTAGCATATACCCAAACCTGCCCCAAATGGAACAAAAAAATTGCCAAGGCATGTTGATGCCGCTCCATGATAGCGTGCCAAGTTTCACCAATTTTAGACGAGTTTTGGATTTACTAGAATTTAAAAACCAGGTATGTCGGTGGGAACGACACCTATGGGATCACAAGAATCCCTACTATGGTTAGCGGGGCACGGGGTTGAGAGAAGAGTGGATCAAACAGATAGCACACGATTCGTTTATCCAGGTTCGGGCCGCGAGGATGCGTAAAACCCTACTCCTGCTTTGGTGGATTGTATATATGTGTTCTTCAGCTAGCTATGGGGCGCGAGGAGCTCCAAAAAGTCGAATCCTCCTCCTGGTCCCCTCGGGCCTCCTTTTATAGAAAAAGGGGTTGCCACAGTGGCACACAGGAGGTGGAAAGGGTACAGTGATGCGAGGTTATCCCTCGCATTACATGACAAGGTGCATTTAATGCTTCTTGCTTAGGTGTCCTTGCTTTATCGGGGATGGGGGAGAGATCTATCTTGTCCGTCGCCGCTCCTTCTTGTGTCGACACGCGCCCTGGCCAGTGATGCCTGAGATGCCATGAAGGTAGGCAGGCAGCTGAGGTGGCGCAATGGTGGGTCTTCACGAAGATCGGCATGTCGCCACACACGTGCCTGCCCAGCTGGTTCGGTCGGCAGCTGCATACGGAGGTGTAAGTTTTGTCGGCATGGGCCTAATGGTGGCCCTACGGATGTCCTTGGCAAGGGCCTTGCCGGGGCCCCGGCAAGGGTCTTGCCGTGGCGCCTGCTGCCATCCCCGGCAAGGTGCTTGCCGGAGGTCTTGTGGTCTTCCTTGGCTGGGATCCCACCAAGGGTCGTCGTCTTCTTAGTGCGTATCTGATCTTGAATTTCTTCACAAAGATCTGCATGCCACTACGGGGATGTCTCCCGAATCCTTGCCCTATGGGGGCAGCGGACTCAAGGGTGATTTGCTCCGTAGGTGTGGGGCGAGTTTCTGCGGCAAGGGTCTTGCCGGGGCTACTAAAACTGGATCCCGGCAAGGATCTTGCCGGGGGAACCCGCTTCGTCCCTTTGCTCTTTGTGGTCTTGTCCTTGGTGTCGTTCTAGTTCTCTTGAGCTTCGGTCTTACCCTGGCTTACCTCCCTTGCCTTGCTTGGAGCGGCGGTGCCCGTGGCTCAGACTGCCCGTGCACAGTCATAGGGGTACAAAAAGGTGTACCCCCCTTTTTGTACACCGACAGGAGCCCCCGGGCCTGGGCCACACATAAGCGCGACGCGTTGTTGGGCTAGGCCCAGAACGGTGCCTGGGCAGGCGGGATGGTTTTTACCGTGGTAAGACTTTTCGTGCACTGCGCTTCCCACGACTCCCGCGCGTGGCGCAGTGTGGGCAAGTGCGTGTGACGTGAGCGGCATGCGTGGGGTTGATCTTTGCATGCATGCGTCACGTCGTAGTAAAGGGGCGGTTCGCGCCTTCCCCATAAACGGAGGGAGGCGTGGAGGCGCGACCCATTTACTGAATGGGGCCGAGGCACGGTCCTCAAGGCATCCACTCCCACGATCACGGGGTGGGGAGAGGTCGCCTCACCCATCCCCTCGGTTCTGCACGTCTGCCACATGTCTCCCATGCGCTTGGGGTGGCAAACGGTGAAGGCGGGAAACCGGGCCGTCGCTGGTTGGGGCGGCGGGTCGGTCCTGGCTCCCTGCGCCTTCCGTGTCTTGATTGGCCGAGCGGGGCGGTCGAGCCCCAACCCCGTTCCTTTATAAAGAGCGGGAGGGGAGGGACGGCGTCCCGCATTCTTCCATCTTCTTCCTCCTTCAGCTTCTGCTCCTGTCTTCGATTCGTCATGGAGAGAGGAAATGTCGGCCCTTCAACGGTGGCGGCGAGGGTCGCCGCTCGACAACGCGTCCCTCCTTCTCCTGCGCCTACGATGGTAGAGCCGGCCGCGAGGGAAAGGGTGAGGGGGCGAGGCCATGGGCGAGGCCGGGCGCTCGGGGAAGAGGAGGACGGGGTGGCCCGCCGGCCTCGCCCCCGCCAGCAGCTCCTCCTCCAATGGAAAGCCATGTTGGGGATGACCCTTGTGAGTTCTTCGTCAGGTTGCGCCGGCCGCTGCGCCGTCGCCTTCGTCTCCCGACTCCATTTGCGCGGGAGATGGAGCTGGGTCCGCCGGAGTCATTGCGGCTGCACATGAGGGGCTGCGGGATCAGTGGCATGCGGGTCCGCGTCGACTTCCCTGCTCCTCATGTGATGTATCTTCGTCGGGGATGAAAGACGTTTGCTCATATCCACAGCTTGACGGAGGGGCTCACTCTCCATTTTAAGCTAATGGAGGGTGGCCTTCTCTCCGTCAAGGTCTTTGGGCACTTTGGGACTTGTACAAGGTGCTGCGTGGAGAGCTCTTCTGATAGTGAAGATTCCTCCTCGAGCGAGAGTGACGAGGAGGACAGCGACAGTGACGACGAGGGCGGTAGGTGGCAGGATGACGGGTCCGACTAGGTGTCGGGCGACGCTCCTTGTGGCACCAGCGACCCCATCATCCGTGTCGCCGGCTCCTTGAACTTCTCGGGGCCGTCCCCTTGGGCGGCTGCCGTTGGGAGGCTGCGGAAGAGGAATAGGGCGGGCGGCAAGGCCGTCAAATCGGAGTACGCGAGCACCGACGCCTTCGACGCGTACTGACGTCCTGCCGCCTTATCTTCAAGTTCTGCTTCCGGCGCCGCCATCACCATCCAGCCTTTGGACGGCCACCAGGATATTCTCTTGGTGTCTTCTGCCACCCGTAGCTCGCCTAGCGCTCCTTTTGCCTTTTTCGCCTCCTTGACCTGCCTCCTGAGGAGAGGGCCAAGAAAGGGATTACGGGCACCTTATCTCTTTTTAATTTGTAAGCCTTCGGGCATTTGTTTAATTTAAAACTTGTAATCCCCTTGTTCATGTTTTTCATTCCCTAAGGACTGTACCTGGGCGAGATGTTTTTTTAATGAAAAAGGGATGTTTGCCGGGTCATTTGTTTGCAGGTAGAACCCACAACAGGGAATAAATCCCTGATATCTCTAAGATAAACATTTTCTTTCACGACAACAGGCCTCGCCATCCCCCCACTTCGCTCGGCCTTTCTCACGCCTTTGGCGGAGGCAGGGATGAAGTGGGTTTAGGCTCCTTGTTTTAACCTTTCGCTACCGGGACTACGACCAAACTCGGTCCCAGGAACGAGCCCTAGGGCCTAGAGTTAGGGGAGCACGGTAGCCTAAGGATAAAACGAGGTTTCACATACCCCAGTTCGTAAGGGAATGCATGATAAGGGATGGAAAACTTATCTGAATTTGCAGCTCCCGGCAACCCTGGTTTGTCGTGGGTGAATCCTTGCTCTTGCAGCCCCCGGCAATACTGGCTTGCCGTGGCCTAGATGCTAGTATGTTCCTTTTTTTCTCCCCAAGTGGTTTCGGCAAGGATATATGTGTGTCCTGTGAACCAAAGAAGATAAAAGAAAGACAAAGAGATGCAAACTCGACCTCCAAGCTAGGAGTTAGCCGCCGCTAAGCACTATCAACCCTAACCAAGGACGAGACTCGACCTAGCATGCATGCTATAACTTAGGGCGCCAGCGCTTCATTTATTTATGCTCAGGGTCTGCGCCTGGCTTTGTACAAAGGGTTACATGCCTTGTCGGCAAGGCTTGTACAAAAGGTGGCTTGCCGGGGGGGCCGGCAAGCCGCGCCTCGCGGGTAAAACTTGCGAAGATGCTCAATGTTCCAGGAGTTGCTCACCGGAACGGCATTTTCGGTCTCCAGGCGGACTGCGCCAGGCCTGGTGACTCGTATTACCCGATAAGGGCCATCCCACATCGGCGTCAACTTGTTGGTATTCTTGGCCGATTAAACGCGCCGAAGAACAAGGTAGCCTTCCTCAAAGCTTCGGGCACGGACCTTGCGGCTATGGTCGCGGCGCAAGGCTTGCTGGTAGCGTGTTGCTCTCACAGCCGCGCGAAGACGATCTTCCTCAAGGAGCGTTGCGTCATCTTGCAGCAGTTGCTCTTGCTCAAGCTCATCATAAGCGAGCACTCGAGGTGACCCGTATATGAGTTCAGTGGGGAGAACTGCTTCTGCCCCGTATACTAGGGCAAAGGGTGTCTGGCCGGTGGCTCGATTTGGCGTCGTTCTGATCGACCAAAGAATCGTCGGCAACTCATCAATCCAGCGCCTTCCACTCTTGCGCAGCCTGTCAAAGGTCTTTGTCCTTAAGCCTCGCAGTACTTCAGCGTTTGCTCTCTCAGCTTCACCATTGCTTCGTGGGTGAGCAACGGAAGCGAAACAGACTTTGCTACCGAGGTCTTGGGTATATTGCATGAAGGTGCGGCTTGTGAACTGTGTGCCGTTGTCGGTGATGACCCTGTTGGGTACACCAAAACGGCACACTAGTCCCTTGAAGAATTTGACGGCTGACTGGGCTATGACCTTCCTCACTGCCTCCACCTCTGGCCACTTTGTGAACTTGTCGATTGCGACATACAAGTACTCAAAGCCCCCCGACAGCGCGGGGGAAAGGGCCCAGTATGTCGAGCCCCCAGACCGAGAAGGGCCAGGAGAGAGGAATTGTTTGAAGGGCTTGAGCTGGTTGATGAAGTTTCTTCGAATGGAACTGACACGCTTCACACCTGGTGACTAGTGTCGTCGCATCCTGGAGGGCAGTGGGCCAGAAGAAGCCTTGCCGAAATGCCTTGCCGGCAAGGGCTCTTGACCCTATGTGGGATCCACATATGCCTCCATGTATCTCTGCCAACAGCCCCAGTCCTTCCTCTCGAGGGATACACTTCAATTTCACGCAGTTCGGTCTCTTTTTGTACAGGACGTCATCAACGAACTGGTACATAGCAGATCGACGGGCTACTTTTTCTACTTCTTCCTGCTCCTCGGGAAGTTCCCCAGTTTGGAGGAATCGAACGGTATGCTGTGCCCACGCTGGAGCCTGGGGCTCGACGGCGAGGACTAAAGGCATTTCCTCCGCTATAGGAGCGGCTCTCTCGACGGCAAGAGCTTGACGCTCCGCCAGAGCTAGCCGTCCCGTGGCAGGCTCAGTGTCCCCGGCAACATCCTTGCTGGCGACTCCGGGGAGCTCGGTGGGAAAGTACTTGCGATGCCCTGATTTCCTCCTCTGGTTTTGCTCTGTTGATGGATCAACGGATGGCTGAGAAAGCTGAAGCACAAAGGTACCTGGTTCCACAGGTAACTTGAGGGCAGTGCGCTTTGATAGGTAATCAGCGATGTCGTTCTCTTCTCGGGGAACGTGCTCCGCCTATATGCCAACAAAACGCTCTTCCAGCTTTCTCACTTCATCGACGTAGGCCTTCATCAACGGGCTCTGGTAATCTTTGTTGACTTGTTTGACGACAAGCTGCGAATCGCCCCTGACAATGAGTTTCTTGATTCCGAGGTCCGCCGCGATCATAAGACCAGCAAGCAGCCCCTCATATTCGGCAGTATTGTTTGTTGATACCTCCCTGGGGAAGTGCATCTGGACCACGTACTTGAGGTGCTCTTCGGTGGGCGCGACAAGCAGTACGCCAGCCCCGGCGCCCTGTAAGGAGAAAGCTCCATCAAAGTACATGATCCAGTCGCAACTCGCATCTTTGCCGGGGAGAGCAGTTTCCTGGGCTTCTTCATCAGGCGTTGCGGTCCATTCTGCAACAAACTCCGCCAGGACTCGGCTTTGAATCGTCGAGGTACTTTCAAACTTGAGGCCAAAGCTGGACGGCTCCAGTGCCCACTCTACAATTCTTCTCGTTGCATCTGGATTGTGCAATATCCGTTGCAGAGGGAGGCGAGTGACGACAGTGATCTCGTGTGCCTGGAAGTAGTGACGCAGCTTCCTCGAGGCCCTAAGAAGGCCGAAGGGCAATTTCTGCACACCGGAGTACCTTGATCTAGCCCCCTGCAAGAGGGAGCTAACAAAGTAGACCGGGTGCTGCATCATTTTCTTCCTTGGCGGCACTCCAACCGGCCGTGTCATGTCTACACCAACGGCATCAGACTCTGTCGTTGCTATCACCTCGTCATCAACTTCTCTCTGTGCCACTAGTGCGGCGCTGACCACCTGGTTCGTTGCCGCCAGGTATAGCAGCAACGGTTCTTGTGGCCTAGGCGCAACTAGTACTGGCGTGGAGGAAAGATACCTCTTCAAATCTTGCAATGCTCCTTCGGCTTCTGGCATCCACTCCATTGGGCCCGCCCTTTTCAAAATCTTGAAAAAGGGAAGGGCGCGCTCGGCAGACTTGGAAATGAATCTGCTCATGGCGGCAATGCAGCCAGCAAGCCGACACACATCCTTGACCCGTTTGGGTGCTTCAATCTGTTCTATAGCTTTGATCTTGTCCGGATTGGCCTCTATCCTATAAGTCTCCATATTTCTATGGAGCTGGGGTTCAAAACCAATCTGGACTGCCCTTGCAAACATTGATCCAGCACTCTTCAACCCGAAAGGCATTCGCACGAAACAATACGTAACACATGGGGTGATGAATGCTGTCTTCTCTTCGTCTTCTCTTGTCATGAAGATCTGATGGTAGCTAGAGTAGGCATCGAGGAATGACAACAGGTCACACCCAACCGTGGAGTCAACAATCTGGTCGATGCGCGGCAACGGGAAGGGGTCTTTGGGACAAGCCTTATTGATATTTGTGTAATCAATACATAGCCTCCACTTTCCCATTTGCCTTGTGCACTACCACTGGATTGGCCAACCACGTTGGATGGTGCACTCCTCTTACCAAACCCACTGCTTCCAGTTTTCGGATCTCCTCTGTGATGAACTCTTGTCGTTCCAAAGCTTGCTTCCTGATCTTTTGCTTGACGGGCTGCGCATGAGGACAAACAGCAAGGTGGTGCTCAATCACCTCTCTGGGAACGCCGGGGATGTCGGATGCTTGCCATGCAAACACATCGACATTTGCCCGCAGGAAGGTGACGAGCGCGTCTTCCTATTGTCATCAAGGGCGGAGATTATGGCGAAAGCCCCTCCCGTGCCGTCCTCCTTGACAGAAACTTTCTTGGTTCCCGGCGGTGTGGCCCTAGACTTCTTGTTTCTGCTGGTGGAGCTCTCTGCCACGTCCTCGACGGGAGCACTACACTCCGAAGAGGTGCGCTTGCCGGAGTGGGTGTCCGAGGTCTCACCGGTCTTCTTCTTCTTCTTCCCCCCCGGGCCTCCAGTGGCAGGAGCAAGTGCCCTAGTAGCGGCAGCTGCTGCAACTACTTGTTGGTATAGTTGGTCAGCGCAAATCAGCGCATCTTTCTTATCGGAGGGGATGGTGATGATCGTCACAGGTCCTGGCATCTTCAGGGTGTTGTAGGCGTAGTGTGACGCCGCCATGAACTTGGCCAGCGCTGGGCGGCCAAGGATCCCGTTGTAGGGCAAGGGGATCTTGGCGACATCAAACACGATCCTTTCTGTCATGTAGTTCAGGTCACTTCCAAAAGTCACGGGCAGCATGACCTTCCCCTTTGGTTGACTTCTTCCCGGGTTGACCCCCTGAAACGTGCCTGTTTCCTTGAGGTCTCCGTCAGGAATCTGCAGCTTCTCGATCATGGTCGGCGAGATTAAGTTCAGACCGGTCCCGCCATTGACTAGCATCTTTGTCACCTTGAGGTTGCATATTGTCGGTGAAACCAACAATGGCAAGCACCCGACTGCAGTAGTGCGATCAGGGTGATCCTCGGTGTCAAAAATGATAGGCGTGCTGGACCATTTCAGCGGCTTTTGGGCACCAGACGACGGCTCCACCGCTGTAATCTCACGCGCCCACTGTTTAAGCTGGCGGTGAGAAGTATGCAGCGAGGCGCCGCCATTGACGCACATGGCCTCCGTGGCTTTCTAAAACTCTTGGTCCCCGGACTCGTCGTCCTCTTCGTGATCTTCGTCTTCTGGCTTTTTGTCACGGCCTCGGGCGGGCCTCTCGTGCTGTTTATCCTTGTCGCGATGGCCTGCTTGGCCGTCACGCTTCTTGCCGGACCCCCTCAGCATCGTCCTGGCCCTTCTCCTTGTCCCGCCTCTCATATTCAGCCCTCTGCTTCTCGTCAAGGAGCTCAACCTGTCGGCAGTTCTGGAGATCATGGCCTTTGGTGCAATGGATCTTGCAGTATTGCTTGTCGGAGTTTCCTGGCTTCTCGGCAGCCCCCAAGGCCCGGCAGGCGACACACTCGGCAATTTCCTTGCCGGGGTCATCCGCCTTGGTTTTCTTGGCGGAGCCGGCGTCATCAGATCCCTCGATGGCAAGCACGGCTTTACCTTTGCGCTTCCTATTGCGACGCCGGCCTTTCTTTGCTGGGGCGGCAGCATCCTCATCTGAAGAGTCGGTTTCCACGCTGGCATCTTCGCCGGGGTACTTCCTTCCCTCTTCAGCCCGGGCACATCTGTCAACAAGAACAAAGAGTTATGCCACGTCTTTCACCTTGTTCATTGCCAGCTCTTCGCGCATCTTGCGGTTACGCACGTTCTGATGAAACGCGCTGATGATGGCGGCAGGGTGAACATCAGGGATATTATACTGTACCCGGCTGAACCTCTGTATATACTTCCACAAACTCTCGCCTCCCTTCTGGGGAATGACGTTCAGGTCACTTGCTTGGCCATGGGTTTGGTGACCTCCAGTAAAGGCGGCAACAAACTCATGGCAAAAATCCGACCAGGAGGAAATAGAGTCTACCGGCAAGTGCATCAACCACGACATGGCGTTGGGTTTAAGAGACAATGGAAAGTAATTCGCAAGCATCTTATCGTCGCGGGCTCCGGCAGCTTGCATCGCGATGGTGTAGATGCTGAGGAACTCCGACGGGTGGGTCTTGCCATTGTACTTCTCGCCAACGTCAGGCTTGAAGGTGCGGTGAGTGGGCCACTGGAACTGCCGCAGCTCACGGGTAAAAGTCGGACAGCCTACCTCGTAAGGTAGACCTCCAGGGCTCTCCGGTGCTGGGCGGTTCACAGCAGGCCCTGCTCGCCTGTCTGACTGGTGGCGCGCTCCACGCCGGCGTTCGATGGTGGTTCGAGCTTCTTCATGAGCTCGCTCCTAAAGAACTTGATGTTGGCCGCCGTGGGTCGGACGACGCTATGGAGATGTGTCACCCGCGACGTCTCGACGAGTCGACACACGCGGTACCGGGCAAGGAGGAGGCGAATGCACCGTGGCCACGGTGCTGCCGGTCCTCCCGCCACTTGTGTGTGGGACCCCATCGGAGCGTCGACCCGGGGGCTTCGCTGGACTTGGTTCATCCTTGTTGGCGACCGCGACAAGACTTCGGATGGTGGCTCTCCATTCGTCGAGTTTCCCCGTACCGGGAGGAAAGTCGAGGAGCAACTGCGCGCGCGCCAGGGCTTCTGATGGGGTTAGCGGTAGCGAAACCTGCACAGACCGCGACGTGCTTCGACTCCTGACCATGTCAGGAGGAGCTCTATCACGATCCCACGGTCGCATGCCATTTTCACCAGCGCTTCGGCGGGCGGGCAGGTCTTCTACGACTCGGGCGTGGCGCTCGGGGCTCTTCCCGCGGCGACGCCCGGGATCTTCGGCGTGACGACGCCGTTCGTCGCGTGCTGCTTGTGAGGAGTGCGCTGTTGGCACCGGCGTGGGAGTCCTGGAGGCCCTTGCGTCGCCTTCGGGTTATGCGGCAGCTATCTTGGAAGGCCCCGCGCCACCCGCGGAGGGCCTGGCTCCGTCTTTGGATTTGGCGGTGTGTGGCCCGTTACCAGGCGCACAAACATCGCCACCTCCCAAATTCCGGCTCCTGGGATGGCGTTGGTGTTCGTGAGCAGCCCCCCGGGTCCTTTCCTCGACCGGTCCGGTGCTCGCCCGCATCGGGACGGGCTGTCCGGCTTCCGACTGGCCAATCGCCACCGTCGTCTTCTTCTTGGGTGCCATGATGATGAAGAAGTGTCGAACTAACTGCTAAAGTTGATTCTCACAACTGCGACCCCTACCTGGCGCGCCAAAGATGTCGGTGGGAACGACGCCTATGGGATCACAAGAATCCCTACTACGGTTAGCGGGGCGCGGGGTTGAGAGAAGAGCGGATCAAACAGATAGCACACGGTTCGTTTATCCTGGTTCGGGCCGCGAGGATGCGTAAAACCCTACTCCTGCTTTGGTGGATTGTATATCTTTGTTCTTCAGCTAGCTATGGGGCGCGAGGAGCTCCAAAAAGCCGAATCCTCCTCCTGGTCGCCTCGGGCCTCCTTTTATAGAAAAAAGGGTTGCTATAGTGGCACACAGGAGGTGGAAAGGGTACGGTGATGCGAGGTTATCTCTCGCATTACATGACAAGGCGCATTTAGTGCGTCTTGCTTAGGTGTCCTTGCTTTATCAGGGACGGGGGAGAGATCTGTCTTGTCCGTCGCCGCTCCTTCTTGTGTCGACACGCGCCCTGGCCAGCGATGCCTGTGATGCCATGTAGGTAGGCAGGCAGCTGAGGTGGCGCAATGGTGGGTCTTCACGAAGATCTGCATGTCGCCACGCAGGTGCCTGCCTAGCTGGTTGGGTTGGCAGCGGCATACGGCGGTGGAAGTTTAGTCGGCGTTGGACTGATGGTGGCCCTGCGGATGTCCTTGGCAAGGGCCTTGCCGGGGCCCCGGCAAGGGTCTTGCCGCGGCGCCTGCTGCCATCCCTGGCAAGGTGCTTGCCGGAGGTCTTGTGGTCTTCCTTGGCTGGGATCCCGCCAAGGGTCGTCGTCTTCTTAGTGCGTATCTGATCTTGAATGTATTCACAAAGATCTGCATGCCACTACGGGGATGTCTCCCGAATCCTTGCCCTATGGGGGCAGTGGACTCAAGGGTGATTTGCTCCGTAGGCATGGGGCGAGTTGCCGTGGCAAGGGTTTTGTCGGGGCTACTAAAACTGGCTCCGGGCAAGGATCTTGCCGGGGGAACCCGCTTCGTCCCTTTTCTCTTTGTGGTCTTGTCCTTGGTTTCCTTCTAGTTCTCTTGAGCTTCGGTCTTAACCTGGCTTACCTCCCTTGCCTTGCTTGGTGCGGCGGTGGCCGTTGCTCAGACTGCCCGTGCACAATCATAGGGGTACAAAGAAGTGTACCCCCCCTTTTTGTACACCGACAAGGTATCTCAATGTTTGCGGCCGAGTGACGGTGGCAGGGTGTTTGACATTCATTCCCATTTCTTGCATGGGACCTAAGCATGCACCCAAGGACAAATATTTGACTTTTCAACCAATTTATATGCAAGGGAGCATGTGCATGTAGTTCAAATTTGAATTATGCACATAAATGCATTGAAAACTCACTTAATGCATAAAAATGTCCAAATGAACCCCGAAAAAACACAAAAAATAACACAAGACTCATGTTGTTCTATGTTGACACGAGAAAAATTTTGAAAGCAATAAGAGGCAATGGAAATTGTTTTGCCCCCAAAGTTGGTGCGGTCCCTACCGAAACCATCATGCTTATTATGAGAAGCTCTGGTCTGTGAGAAGCATATAACAAAACCTGCCCCAAATGGAACAAAAAATTTACCACGTCATGTTGATGCCGCTCCATGATAGCATGCCAATTTCATGTATTTCAGACGAGTTTTGGATTCACTAAAATTTAAAACCAGGTATCTCAATGTTTGCGGCCGACTGACGGTGGCAGGGTGTTTGAGATTCACTCCCATTTCTTGCATGGGACCTAAGCATGCACCCAAGGACAAAGATTTGTTTTTTCAACCAATTTATACGCATGGGAGCATGTGCATGTAGTTCAAATTTGAAATATGCACGTAAATGCACTAAAAACTCACTAAATGCATAAAATTGTCCAAACGAACCCCGAAAAATCACAAAAAATAACACAACACTCTTGTTGTTCTATGTTGACACGAGAAAAAAAATTGAAAGCAACAAGAGGCAACGGATATTGTTTCGCCCCCAAAGTTGGGGCGGTCCCTACCGAAACCATAATGCTTGTCGTGGGAAGCTCTGGTCTGTGAGAAACATATACCCAAACCTGCCCATACCATGACATGTTGATGCCGCTCCATGATAGCTTGCCAAGTTTCATGAATTTTAGATGAGTTTTGAATTTACTAGAATTTAAAAACGAGGTATCTCAATGTTTGCGGCCGAGTGACGGTGGCAGGGTGCTTGACATTCATTCCCATTTCTTGCATGGGACCTAAGCATGCACCCAAGGACAAACATTTGATTTTTCAACCAATTTATATGCACGGGAGCATGTGCATGTAGTTCAAATTTGAATTATGCACATAAATGCATTGAAAACTCACTTAATGCATAAAAATGTCCAAACGAACCCCAAAAAATCACAAAAAATAACACAACACTCCTGTTGTTCTATGTTGACACGAGAAATTTTTTCAAAGCAATAAGAGGCAATGGATATTGTTCCGCCCCCAAAGTTGGGGTGGTTCCTACCGAAACCATCATGCTTGTTGTTAGAAGCTCTAGTTTGCGAGAAGCATATACCCGAACCTGCCCCAAATGGGACAAAAAAATTAGCACGGCATGTTTATTCCGCTGCATGATAGATGCCAAGTTTCATGAATTTCAAACGAGTTTTGGATTTACTAGAATTTAAAAACCAGGTATCTCAATGTTTGCGGCCGAGTGACGGTGGCAGGGTGTTTGACATTCATTCTCATTTCTTGGATGGGACCTAAGCATGCACCCCAAGTACAAAGATTTGATTTTTCAACCAATTTATATGCACAGGAGCATGTGCAGGTAGTTCAGATTTGAATTATGCACATAAATGCATTGAAAACTCACTAAATGTATATAAATGTCCAAACGAACCCCGAAAAATCACAAAAAATAACACAACACTCATGTTGTTCTATGTTGACACGAGAAAAAAATTGAAAGCAATAAGAGGCAATGGATATCGTTTCGGCTCCAAAGTTGTGGCGGTCCCTACCAAAACCATTATGCTTTTTGTGAGAAGCTCTGGTTTGTTAGAAGCATATACCCAAACCTGCCCCAAATGGGACAAAAAATTTACCACGGCATGTTGATGCTGCTCCATGATAGCATGCCAAGTTTCATGAATTTCAGACGAGTTTTGGATTTACTAGAATTTAAAAACCAGGTATCTTAATGTTTGCGGTCGAGTGACGGTTGCAGGGTGTTTGACATTCATTCTCATTTCTTGCATGGGACCTAAGCATGCACCTAAGAACAAATATTTGTTTTTTCAACCAATTTATATGCACGGGAGCATGTGCGTGTAGTTTAAATTTGAATTATGCACATAAATGCATTGAAAACTAAGTTAATTCATAAAAATGTCCAAACGACCTGAATAAATCAAGTTCTTTTATGATCACTGCACATAAAAGGTCTAGCAATTCAAACACCGTCCATGGCCGCTATGACCCCATTATGTAATTCAAATCAAGACGAAAAATCATCTAGATCCCGCATAGTTTATTATAACCAACCGTGCGAGATGCAGCACAAAATATCTTGGAGCACCATCGGAGTATAGTATTTATACGGCTTACGTGAGAAGGTGCGATGGCTATAGTCCACAACCCGCTCTGAATAAGGGAGCGTGCCTGATGACACTTTGCGCGCTAGTTTTTTGGCTGAAGCGATTCCAAATTTTTGGCTTCCGTGGAAATATATACCTCCCCACCCCTCCCCCTTACCAAAATCCACATTTCCCCTCTTTCCGCATTTCTTTCCAAGTTGAAACCTTCACTCCTTGCTTGCAGCGCCGCCGCCTCCTCACCGGCGATCCACCTTCACACTTCTCGGCCTTGCCTATCGAGGAAGGTAATCCACACCCTACCCCCATCCCCCTCCTCCTCCTTCCACATCCCTCATTCCTTGACCGTCGGCACAAGCGTGACACCTTCCACCCAAATCACCAACCACTCCATCAAATAAGCGCCAGCCTAAGCCATGGTGCACGCAGTATAGCCAGGACCTTAAGGAGCATTTGGCAGCACATAAGCAAATCACGGCCGCACGCGTGGATGAGGTCGCGACGGCTGCCATTTGTGCGGACACCAAGATCTTGGAGGAGTACCTCGCCGTCGAGGCCACCATTGACGCCTCGCGCGCCGACGCCGCAACGCGGTTGGCTGATTTAAACGACGGTGCATGGCGTTTTCTTGAGGCCATCGTCGGTGCCTTCGATGACGACTACGAGGTGTTTTCTCAGTGTGCATGTGCTTACCTTATCTCGAGACCCAGCAGGTTCGTGCCCGGAGCAGCTCAGGCAACTCACCACTACAATGAGGGCACCCACGATGCAGAGGCCTCACCCATGTCCAAGGAGCCAATGGTCATTGATATCTCCGACAATGAGGAGTAGCTTGTCTTATTAGATCACTATAAGAACCCATGTTCAGTTTGCTAGCTACTGCCTTTCCTCAACAAATTCTAGTGAATTGTGCTATCTACTTTTACCATGCAATCTTCTGCTATAGTGTATATGTTCTATATGTCGTGCAATGTGGTGTTCAATTAACTGCTTGGTTCAATTCTGCAAATGTGATGTTCAATTCTTCAGGGTGCAATATTATCAAATTGTTAAGCATGCTTGGTTTGGTTAACTGTCTGATCTTCTAATAGGAGTATGTTATATTGTTAAATTGGTGTTTAGTTAACTGCTTGGTTCATTTGTTGTGTGTCGGGGTTTTGGACCGACATATGCCAACGGATGGCTTATCATGCATGGGGTCAAAAGAACGTCGCCGGGCTCGAGAAGCGGGATGAGGCGAAACTTAGGACGCCTACGGATCTTACCCAGGTTCGGGGCTCTCCGAGGAGATAACACCCCTAGTCCTGCTCTGCGGGGGCTCCGCATCATGACTGATGTCACTATCGTAGCTACAAGGTCGCTCTCGAGCTATGTGGTCTAGGGGAAGAAGATGAACAAGGCTAGCTCACCTCCTATCTCTTTTCTAGGGTTCAATCTCGTAACCTTCTAACCCCTCCTCATGGAGGACACTGGGGGGTTTATATAGGCCTACCCCCCAGGGGTACAATGGTAATCTCGACGGGGTGGCTCCCAGCCGTTAGTGTCTCCGACGCCGGCCTTGTCGCCCGCCTGCTGGGGCCCGCCGCCTATGGGCCCGCGTGGTTGTCTTTTACTGTAGACGCACCTCTGCTGACGACAGCCTCGTCAGGAGGGAAGTGGCTACAGTGCTGCCAGCTCCACCCCGGCCATCTGCCAGGGGCGGCTGGTTTATGAGCTACTCGCTGGCAAATGGGGCCAGCCGCGTGCTGGCCCTGCCGTCTGTGAGTAGTGGGATCGTGGCCTCTTCTGACCGACGCTTGGTCACGAGCAGCGTGGCTACAGTGACCCGCCGCTTAGGAGATATTCATAAGGTACACGTTCATTGTAGCCACGCCCTTGTAGATTCTCTAAGGACATGTTCATCTGTAGCCACGTCTCTGCTGCGTGGGGGGTCCCCCAGCACGCGTCCCGAGGGAGGGACGTGAGACCGTCTGCTAGCTGTTGGTGTTGGCGCCGCCGCCTGCAGGGTCCCTGCCGCCTGCTGGCTGCCGGCTCCTAGGGCAGGCTACCCTAGGAGGCAGCCTGATGAGCATACGACCGGGGTGGAGCTGGCAGCTATTATTTATCTTGAAATACCAAGGGTGGTCACCGAGGGTACCCATGGTCAATATCTCCGACAGTAGTCCCCGAAGCTGGTGGAACTCCGAGGCGGGTGCTGGAGGGCCGAGGGGTTCTGGCAGCTTCCCTCTTTAGACAGGCTCAGCATCCTTCACCCACCTTCCGTAGAGATCCGTCTGCCACCAGCCGGCCCTATGTTGATAGAGCCGGCCCCCGACAGCCGAACCGTCGTTTTTGAATCTTCGGGGGGAAGGCACCGCCTGGTCGGCAGGCAGTCGAGCAGGCCTGCCGACCGTTGGCAGCTCCCCACGCGTCACCGCCCCGTCGCGTCGGCCTGCCAACCCACGCGCATGACGGGACGTGACAATGGGCCGGGGCCCGCCACTACAGGGCCTCGGTCCTCGCGCGGATTCAGAGTGGAAGGGGTAATCGATTACCCTCCCACGCGCATTTAATGCGCGCGGATTAGGCGCGCAAAAGGCGAGGATCGTGTGGGGCATGGAGCGGTTGATCCCACGCCCGTCCCCTCGGCTTCGCCGCCCCGGGCCTATAACTAGGCCGGGGGAGAGGAGCTGGCACCGTTCTAGCGCTCACTCCTCCCCGTCCTCCTTCTTCTTCCTTGCTTCCTCCCGCTCCTCTCGCCGACGTCGCAGCGAGCGGCCGCCCGAGCCATGTCCACCCCGGCACCTCCTCGACACCATGGCCAGTGGGATGGCAGCGAGGTCCTGGAGGAGCACATCGACGTCCTCCGGCGGTCGCGGAAGCTGCCCCCGGCCAACAGGGTTGCCGTGCGCCTCGCGCCGGCGGCAAAGATCAGGTCGGCCCCACGGCAGGGCGACCGGGTCGTCTTCCGCTCGCACTTCTTGTGCGGCTTCGGCCTTCCGGCGAGCGGTTTCTTCCAATCCTTCCTAGAATTCTTCCACATCCAACCTCACCGCCTTACGCCGAACACAGTGATGACGCTCTCGTCCTTCGTCGTCCTCTGCGAAGCATACTTCGGCATCCTCCCCACCATAGAGCTTTGGACCGAGCTCTTTTACGTGAAGCTCGGCACCGCCGTCTAGAGCATGCCCGCCCAGTGCGGGGGGTGCATTGCGGTGAAGCGCAGTGGGACGAGGAACTTATTCCCGGCGCCGCAGATTGTGGGGTCGGTAAAGCAGTGGCAGAAGACGTATTTTTACATCTCCAACGTCGACCTCGAGCAGGACTTCATCTGCCTGCCGGAGTGGGTGCCGGGTCCACCTGCTAAGCCCCGCGACTCCTGGAGGACCCGGCCTGCCTCCCTCATGGAAGGCGCCTCCATCGCGTTCTGCCGTCTCCGGGAGCTGAGGGACAGCGAGGGCCTGGTCTTCGCGGATCGGTTGCTCACATTCGCTGAGCATCGAGTGCTGCCGCTGCTGCGCCACCCTCATCTGATCTGCGACATGAGCGGGCGCCAGGACCCCAGCCGGACGTGCACCAAGTCCCTGCCATACAGGGAGGTAGCTCGCTTGGTGAACCACATCTCCAGCTGCAGGGTCTCCGACTCCGGCTGGGCCTTCGGCAAGCCGCCGTATAGCCGCAGCAACCAGCCGCCTGCGGTAATCTCTTCAACCTTCTCTTTTCTTTCTTTTTCGTCCGGCTGCTGTAGCCGTCTGAACCTGATGTCTTGCTCAGATCTTCCCCGGTCAGCCGGCGCCGGGCTCCGACCAGCCGGGACGCCGCCTGGAGCCGGATCGCTCCTAGAGCGACACAAGCAATCCCGATCTTGGGGCCGTCGCCATGGAGGAGGAGGAGGTGACAGGCGGCGGGGGCCAGCCGTCGGGCGGCCTGCCAGAAGGCGGCGTTGAGAGCTGGCCGGATGGTGACGAGGAGGTGGATGAGGCACCCGTCCGCGCCAGCCAGCAGGCCGGGCCATCTGGCACGGCCGGCAATGGGAAACGGCGGTCCTCCTCCGGGTCGTCTGGTGCCCGGCCCAAGAAGCTCCGGCTGTCGACCGCCGCCACGAGGCGTCGGGAGGCGGCCGCCAGGGCGTATGTGCCTAAAATGCCCAAGGCCAGGCCGGTTGTGTCCGGGTAAGTGTTTTGCATCCCTCCTTTGAGTGATGCTCATTTTTCTCGGCCGATCCCCTCTTGTTTGACTCCCCGTTTCTTTGGGATACCCGTGCAGCGCGCCGCTTTCCCTCTCGCGGGTGCCAGCGGGCTCTGTTGTGGGAGGTACGGACACCCCTCCCGCGCCCCCTCGCGTGGATCCAGCCGCCGCACTCCGGGAGGCGATGGAAAGGAACGCCTACGAGGCGTGCCTCGCGCTCGCGAGCGAGCGGTAGCCGACACCGCCGCCAGGGCGGAGGTCGAGACCGCCAATAAGGCCCAGGCAGATGCGGCTCGAACCCGGGAGCAGGAAGCGGGCTCCCAGCTGCCGACGGGCCGCACCGTCCTCCCGGAGGCAGGCTCTCAGGAGCCGTCGGCCCAAGCGCCGGCTGCTGACGAGCAGCCGGCTCCAGGTGACGGGGAGGACGACTATGTCATCCTGGAGATGCCAGTACCGCCCCCTGCGCCGCCTGCTGGGGAGCAGGGCAGCCGGCCAGCGGGGATGGAGGTGCCGCCAGCTGGGGGCGCGCTGGTGACTGGCCCGCAGCCGGCCCACCGAGACCCAGCCCGTGCGTGCCCTGCGAGGGCGGTCTCCGTGCCGCAGCAGGCGGAAGCCTGCGGGGCCAGCTCGTCCGCGCCGGAGAATGAGGCGACCAGCGCGGCGCCGTCAGGTTGGAGGCCTGGAGGTGGCGGCGCACTAATCGTCGCGTCGCGGGACGCCCTCGACCGCTTCAACTCCTTGGGCAACGTCGTGCAGACGACGATGCAGGAGTTTGTGGCCACACGGTCCTCCGTTCGGGTACGTGTGCTTTGTGTTCTTCTATTTTTATTCCTTCAATTTCTTCTGTGGGGGCGCGTCAGCGCACCCACTGGGTGTAGTCCCCGAGTTCCGAGCCGGCTGCTGAGCAGGCGGCTTGGAACTCCAAAGTGTGCGTCGTGGGCTGATCTTGCGTCCCGTTGCAGGAGTACCACAACCTCCGCGTGGCCTCCTACAACGCTCAGCGCCAGGAGCTGGCGCAGCTGCAGGCTGCCTTGGCAGACAGCCAAGGTGAATGCTTCTCCTCTTTTCCTTGCGGGGGCGCGTCAGCGCACCCGCTGGGTGTAGTCCCCGAGTTCCGAGCCGGCTGCTGAGCAGGCGGCTTGGAAATCCAAGGTTATCTTCTTGCTGCAGACATTTATTGTTTTTCTTCCTATCTTGCCAGCGTTCGCCGCCGACCTCCGCAACCAGCTGGGCGAGGCCCAGTCGGAGCTGGTTGCTAGGGAGCGAGAGCGTGGTCTTGCCGCTCAGGACCGCGACCGCCTGGCCAAGGAGCTAGCGGACCAGGCGGCGACCCATAAGGTCGAGCTCGGGAAGATGTCGGACGCCGAGACACTTCTGTGGGCCAAATTCGAGACCGAGTGCTCGAATTGGGCCGAGAAGGAGGCGGCTCTCCAAGACGGCTACGTGGCCATTGGAGACATGGTTAACGGTGAGATGTCTATCCATTCCTCTTGTACTCGCCGTTTGTAACAGCCGTCTTTCTTTTCTTCTGATCCTTCTTCTAGTTTTGGCAGAGTTCTTCCCGGGCTACTCTGTGGCCGCCACCCAGGCCATCGAGGCCGAGCGTGCTGCGAGGCGCCAGGCGGGCCGGGCGATCGCACCCAACGCGCCGAGGACCCCGGCCGAGGAGCTTCTTGCCATTCGGGTGCGTCTCTTGCCAGTACGCCGTCTGCAGCGTGTTGGTGCCCACGTCCTGGCCGCCCTCTGGCCAGGTGTGCCAGCACTCCGCACTCCCAGTCGGACCGCCGACTGGATAGAGGCGGCCGACCAACGCTTCGAGGCTTGGAAGGGCTCCGTAGTGAGGTCTGGCACGCGGACCGCCTTGGAATTCGTCAAGAGCTGGTATCCAGGCCTTAGCCTTGAACAGCTGGAGACCTTCCGTGTGGAGGCCCAGCCTGAGCTGGCCATGGCGCACAAGGAGTTCGTCCAACGCGCCGCCGTCCTTGCCGAGTACGCCGAGACCTCCGTCTTCATCCCGGAGTTGGACGATAGGGGCCATGTGGTGCCGCCTAGCAACTTCGGGCTGGACCTGGCGGCGTCGGAGGAGCCGGATGAGGAGATCGCCTCCAGTGAAGGAGACGAGGAGGAGGAAGGCAGCGATGAGGAGGCTAGCTCCCAGGAGGCGGATCCGTCTGCTAGCCGCCAGCCTGACCAGTCCTTGACAAGCGGACCAGGTGTGGTGGCCCCGCCTGCCGCAGGAAGCGGCCAGACAGAGACCCACCAGGCGGCCCCCTCGGAAGCCAGCTCCGTCGTGCCGCCTGCCCAGCCTGTTGCGCCTTAAGTTTTTTCTTTTGTATCTTCTGTTAGCCTGTTTCTCCGTAAGACTTTGTAGGGTTAATCCGAACAATTCCACCCACTAGGTGTATCAGTAAGTTGTTACTGCAAGGCGGCCCTTGAGGCCTTTTGGATGTAAATATTCTTTTAATGCTGCATGGTTTTTATGCAATTGTGCCGAGTCCTAGGATTAGCCCCGCCCTAGATTCCTTGTGGCGATTTTCCTTTTGTCGTCTCCTTTAATTGCCGCCCTGCCAGCCAGACAGCCACTCTGTGGTTCTGTGGCTGGGTCAGGAACTTGGCTGTTTTCAAGGTAGGCAAGTATTCCGCCCTTTGGAAGGCGGCGCGGCTAAGCCCAGAACTGGCTGGCTCGCTGTTTGACAGCCGGCTGCTCGTGTGAGGGGCCGGCTTGCCCTATGTCTTTTTTCCTTAGACATTTTTCATGTGGGCCCCATCTCTTGCCTTTGGCTCCTGCTAGTCAAACAGTCGCGTTCTGCGAGTCTGTGACTTAATGCGGGAGAGGGCTTGGATGCCATCACATTACTTGTCTGACTGTTTAAGGAGAATTTCTTAGACATAGGGCTAGGCGGCCAGTCCCTGGGCCGTCTGCTAGGCTCCGGTGCCGGACAAAGGAGTGAACAAAAATCATTCACAGGCATAATTCTCATCATATAGATAAAGGGTTGGGCAGTCCCCGAGAACTCCTCGGGGGTCCCATTGTTTCTCAAAATAAATTAGATAGCGTGACACATACTGTCTTTCAGCTATAAAAGCGACGAAGTAGGTTTGCGTTCCACGGGCGCTCCGACTCCTTGCCTGATTCGTCTCTCTTGCATGCTCTTGGCTACTGGGCATCAATGAGGTAGTAGGCATCGTTGCCTAGTACCTTGTTGACGATGAACGGTCCTTACCAAGGAGCCGAGAGCTTGTGCTGGCCGGCTGTTCGCTGGATCATCTGGAGCACGAGGTCCCCCTCGCGGAAGGAGCGTGGCTTGACTTGCCGGCTGTGATAGCGGCGGAGACCCTGCTGGTAGATGGTGGAGCGGCTGAGTGTTACCAGCCGGGCCTCCTCCAGCAGGTCCACGCCGTCTTCGCGTGCTTCTTTGGCTTCGGCTTCCGTATAAATGGTGACACGAGGCGAGTCAAACTCAACATTGGTTGGGATGACGGCCTCGGCCCCGTACATGAGGAAGAAAGGAGTGAAGCCGGTGGATTTGTTCGGAGTGGTTCTAAAGCTCAAAAGGATAGACGGCAATTCTTCGATCCAACAGCCGGCTGATCGCTCCAAAGGTTTGACCAGCCGGGGCTTGATGCCGTACAGGATAAGGCCGTTGGCGCGCTCGACTTGGCCATTGGATTGTGGGTGGGCAACGGATGCTAGGTCCAGTCGAATGCCCTGTGTTGCACAGAAATGGGCAAGTGCGCCTTTGGCAAAATTTGTGCCATTGTCGGTGATGATGTTGTGCGGTATACCATACCGGACTGTGATGTCTATGACGAATGTCACATCAGTTGGGCCATTGAGTTTCTTGATTGGTTTGGGTTCGATCCACTTGGTGAATTTATCTATTGCCACGAGTAAATGTGTCAAGCCTCCTCTGGCTGTCTTGAAAGGGCCTACCATATCCAGGCCCCAGACGGCAAATGGTCAAGTGATCGGAATAGTCTTGAGTGTAGAAGCCGGCAGGTGTTGCTTGGAACTGAAGCGCTGGCAGCCGTTGCACTTTCTTACCAAATCTTTGGCATCGTTCAAAGTAGTTGGCCAGAAGAAGCCGTGACGGAAAGCTTTGGCGACGAGGGATCTTGAGGCCGCGTGATGGCCACATTCCCCTTGGTGAATGTCCTTCAGGATAGTCATCCCCTTTTCTGCTTCTACACAGCGCTGGAAGACGCCCGTTGTGCTTCTTCTGGCAAGCTCTTTGTTGACTATGGTGTATGCTTAAGCACGGCATTGAATTTGCCGTGCCAAAGTTTCTTCTGCTGGCAGCTCTCCTTTGAGCTAGAATGTGAGGATTGGTTGCGCCCAAGACGGTGCTGAGACTCCTGCTGCTTCTGCCAGAGAGACCAGTGTGGTTGGGATGGGAGGCGGAGGGCTGGACTGAGCCGTCTGCTATGCATCCGAAGTCCCCGAGCCGTCTGCTGGAACAGGCGCCTCCTCGCCGCCTGCTAGAGCAGTCTCCGGGCCAGGAACCGGCGCAGCTGCAGGTGGTTCGTCTGTTGGAGTTGGAGTGGCAAGGCCGCCTGCTGGAGCAGTCTTTGGGCCGGCTGCTGAAGCTGCGAGGCCGCCTGCTCCAGGGTCGGCTGGTATGAAGATTGACTCCGACTCTTGTGAAGGCTCGATAGACGGCTTGCGCAGGCATTGAAGAGATACGCCGGCTGGTATTGCTTAGCGGGTGGAGCCGATTCGTGCCAAGGTGTCGGCTTGCATGTTGCCGGCTCGTGGTACGTGGAGGAACTCGCAGCCATCAAAGTGTCCACTGATCTGCTGGACAAGGAAGCGATAACTTGCCATGTTTGCGTCCTTGGAATCCCAGTCCCTAGACGACTGCTGGACAACCAAGTCTGAGTCACCATAGCACAGCACTCGGCGGATGCCAATCTCCTTGGCCATCCGGAGCCCGTGGATAAGTGCCTCATACTCGGCCACGTTGTTGGAGGTGGCAAAGTGGATCTGCAGCATATACTTGAGCTTGCCGTCTTTGGGGGAGTTGAGGACGACGCCGTCTCCTAGGCCGGTGCGCATTTTTGACCCATCAAAGTGCATCCGCCAATGGGTTGAGTCTGGAACAGGCGACAGGTACTGGGTTTTGGCCCAGTCGACGAGGAAGTCGGCCAACGCCTGTGACTTGATGGTGGTGCGTGGCTGGTTGAAGATGGTGAAGGGGGCCAGCTCTATGGCCCACTTAGCCACTCTTCCTGAGGCATCTCTGTTGCCCATGATTTCAGCAAGCAGGGCCGTGCAGATGACCGTGACTGAATGCTCTTGGAAGTACTGCTTAAGTTTCTTGGCGGTAAAGTACACGCCGTAACACATCTTCTGGTAGTGGGGGTAGTTCTGCTTGGAAACTGATAGCACTTCGCTCAAGTAGTAGACGGGCCTCTGTACGGGCAAGGCTCTGTCGTCCTCTGGGCGCTCGACCACAATGAAAGTGCTGACCACCCGACTGGTGACGGCTATGTAAAGGAACATGGGTTCCTTATCTACTGGCGCCACCAGGACAGGCGGGGTGAACAGCGGTCTCTTGAGCTGCTGGAAAGCATCGTCCGCCTGGTCGTTCCACTCGAAGCACGTGGTCTTCTTCATCAGTTGGTACAGGAGGAGTGCCTTTTCTCCCAGCCGGCTGATGAAACGGCTGAGAGATGACAGGCACCCCGTGAATCTCTGGACATCCCGCACATGGGTCGGCCGCTCCATTCTCTTAATGGCCTTGATCTTCGCAGGGTTGCACTCGATGCCGCGTTCGGATACCAGGAAACCAAGGAGTTGGTCGGCTGGTACCCCGAAGATGCATTTCTACGGGTTTAGATTAATTCGAAAGCGGTGCGGGTTCTCAAATGTCTCTTGGAGATCCTCCAAAAGGGTTCTTCTCTTCTCCGTCTTCATCACGATATCGTCCACATAAACGTGGGCGTTTCTGCCAAGCTGCTTGAGGAGGCACTTCTGCATGCAACGCTGAAAGGTGGCGCCGACATTTCTCAAGCCGAACGTCATGGTCAGGTAGCAGAAGGCCCCAAATGGCGTGAGGAAGGCGGTCTTCAGGCGATCAGCTGGATCAAGCTTGATTTGGTGGTACACAGAATAAGCATCAAGGAAAGACAGCAGCTCGCATCCGGCTGTGGAGTCGATCACTTGATCTATTCGCGGTAGAGCAAACGGATTTTTAGGGCAAGCTTTGTTGAGGCTGGTGTAATCAATGCACATGCGCTATTTGTTGTTCTTCTTCAGCACTAGGACGGGATTCGCAAGCCACTCGGGGTAAAAGATTTCCATGATGAAGCCGGCTGCTAGCAGGCAGGCAACCTCTTCCCCAACGACTCTTCTCTTCTGACAGGCAGCACAGCGGCTGTCTAACGGGCTTTGCATCTTCTCTCACGTGTAGTTTGTGCTCAGCGAAATCCGTCGGGACACGCAGCATGTCTTTGGGGGACCATGCAAAGATGTCCCGATTCTCACGGAGGAAATCGACGAGCTCGCTTTCCTATTTGCTGTCTAGGTTTGACCCTATAACAGCCAATCGCTCCGGGTGAGATGGGTCCAAGGCAATATTCTTTGTCTCCTTGGCTGGCTGGAACAAGCCTTGCGGCTCCGCCTCCCTAGGATCGGCTGGTATGGCCGGCTCCTCGCCAGCCATTGCCACCAGCCGTTCCAGACGGCGCTTTTCCTCATCTACGACAAGGGACTCTGTCAGGCGGCTGCTGGCTGTTGCACATGCAATGGACTTCTCGTAGTCCCCGGCTATGGTGATTATTCCTTTGGGGCCCGGCATCTTCATCTTGAGGTAGGCATAATGGGGTGCTGCCATGAATTTTGCAAGAGCTGGCCGGCCCAAGATCACGTGATAGGGACTTTCCAGGTTCACCACTTCAAACCAGACCGGCTCCCTCCGGAAATTCATCTTGTCACCAAACAGGACATCGACCCTGGCCTTGCCGATTGGTGAGCAAGAGAGGCCTGGCACAATGCCATAGAATACGGTCCTGGTAGGCTGGAGTTGCTTTTCTTTGATGCCCAACTTCTTCATGGTGTCACGGTACATGATGTTGATGCTGCTGCCGCCGTCTACCAGCACCCGGGAGAAACGACAGGCCCGCCTGTCAGTGGAGAGAGTAGCGTCCAGGACCAAGGCATAGGCCCCTGGCGACGGCATGACAGTCGGGTGATCGTCTCGGCTCCAGCTGACAGGCCTCTCAGACCAATGCATGAATTCTGAGTCCTTGACGGCAACAGTGTTGACTTCTCTGCGCTGTTGGCGCTGGCTGTGCCTATCGTCCGTCTGGCTGGTGAAGACAACATAGGCTTCGTTTTCTTCTAGGAACTCATCCTGGACCTGGCCGCCAGGGCGGGCAGCCGGTGGATTAGGTGGCTGGGCCGGCTGCCCAGCAGGCGGCGTTGGCAGAGCTTCTCCCCTCACAATTCTTGTGAGCCAATGACACTTTCGCATTGTGTGGTTGGAAGGCTTCACGCCACTGTGGAACTTGCAGGGGGCGTCCAGAGCTTGGTCAAAGGAGAAGGCCGGATGCCAGACTGGTTTGCCGCCCTTCTGGCTGCTGGTCGTCGACTGCTGCCACCAGCCGGCTGTTGGCAGCCGGCGCGTGGGTCTTGCATTTCTGGTCGCTTGTCTGCTGGCACCGGCTGGACTCTCCTGCCGGCGTCTTGGAGGTTGGAGGAGTCATCTTGCCAGAAGCATCCACTTGTAGCTCGGTCTTCATGGAGGAGTCAGCGGTGGCGTACTTGTCTGCTATGTTCAGCAGTTCATCCAACGTGGCCGGCTCGCCACAAAGGAGCCGGTGCTTGAGTAAGGTGCCCTCTCTGCACCCGGCCGTGAAATACTCGATGGCTTGTACCTCATGCACTCCCTCACAAGAGTTTCGCAGCTCTGCCCAGCGCGTCAGATAATCGTGGGCCGACTCGTCTGGGCCTTGGACACACAGGGAGAGCTGACGCGGCTTGGGAGGACGCTTGTAGGTGCTGGTGAAGTTGTGAGTGAAGGCGTCGGTGAAGTCCAGCCAGCCGTTGATGCTATTGGGTTTGAGGCTGTTCAGCCAGGTCCGAGCCGTGCCCTGGAGCATAAGGGGCACGTACTTCACTGCAACGCGTCTGTTGCCGGTAGCTATGCTGACGGCTGTGGAGTAGTCCACCAGCCAGTCCTCTGGTTTCACTGATCCGTTGTATTTGGGGGTATCTCGGGGGAGCGAGAACCCTTGGGGAAAGGCTCATTGCGGATGCGAGGGCCGAAGCAAGACGGACCAAGGTCATCTTTTTCTTTGACCGCCTGGGACCGAGCCAGACGGTCCAGGCGGTGGCGGGCGTCGTTCTCCCCAACCCCCTCGCGGCGGCCCAAACGGCCTATCAGAGAGGGGTGGTCAACAGGCGGAGGAGACACACGCCTCTCCCGCCTGGGAGGAGGCGGATGTTCCCCTCGCCGGTCTACGACCCTTGGGCGGCCGTCTTCGTCGCGCTCGATGGTGACGCGAGTCTGCCGGCTGCGGCTGGCAGCCGGCTCTAAGTCTCGCCGGTTGGTGGCGCCGACTGTTGG
Source organism: Secale cereale (assembly GCA_902687465.1). NCBI lineage: Eukaryota > Viridiplantae > Streptophyta > Magnoliopsida > Poales > Poaceae > Secale > Secale cereale. Next base: position 465,423,298 of record LR738715.1, on the reverse strand, counting down.
AGAGCGAGACGTGGCTCCTTGCTCTCACCGAAAAGGGAGGTTGTCTGCGTGCGCGCCGGCCTCTGATACTCGGCGACGGGCCTCCTGCTGCGTGGCAGCAGCGTCGAGGAGCTGGCGGGCATGCTGAGTCATGCAACGAAACTCGTCTCCCTCCAAGTGGCCCATCTCATCGACTACCGCCTGGGCAGCCCTTAGGTTCTCTGATGGAGTGAGGTACACAGCCCGCGGGGCCCCCAGCATGTCTGCCAGCAGCCCGCCGCGATCACGGACGGCACCGGCTCGGCTTGGCTCGCCAGCAGCCGGTGTGCCACAAATGACGCGGTCCATCTCGCGGCGGTAAGCTTCGGTGAGGCGTCGGGAGGCAGCCAGTTTGTTGGCGCCGTCGAGAAGCGAAATGCGAAGCGCCTCTAACGCCTCGCCGTCTGCCCCCACCGCGACAGGAGCGGCGAGGTGCTGCAGAGTGGCCTCGAGCGGGTCTGGGCCCGCCCTGCTGGATGGTTCGCCGTGATCGGTGACGGGCACCTCCGTGACGGCGCCGATGGTGTTGCCGATCGGAAGAGCGGGGAGGGGGTCGTTGATGATCCCCACGTGCTCGGGGAAGGTGTCGACGGACCCCGCGCCGAGGTCGACGATCATGTCTACTGGTGGGTCAGAAGAGCCTACTGACTCCACGTCAGAGGCACGCTCGTCGATGATGTGGACCTTGTCGAGGAGCTCGACTAGGCAGCTCTCCGGTGCCACTGGCTCGGCCGCCGGAGAGGGCTCGTCATGGATTCGGACGCCGCCGAGAAGGTCGGCGAGCCCGTTCGCGATGCATGCGGCCTCAACGCCGCAAAGCATCCTGGTTTCCACTCTAGTAGGCGTGCCGGGCTGGCTACTCTCGCCAGGAAGGAACAAAGTGCTCGTCCAGAACATGTCTCCGAACGATGGTGCGCCTAGCCCCAAGGTGGGCGCCAAATGTCGGGGTTTTGGAGCGACATATGTCAACGGATGGCTTATCATGCATGGGGTCAAAAGAACGTCGCCGGGCTCGGAAAGCGGGATGAGGCGAAACTTAGGACGCCTACGGATCTTACCCAGGTTCGGGGCTCTCCGAGGAGATAACACCCCTAGTCCTGCTCTGCGGGGGCTCCGCGTCATGACTGATGTCACTATCGTAGCTACAAGGTTGCTCCTCGAGCTGTGTGGTCTAGGGGAAGAAGATGAACAAGGCTAGCTCACCTCCTATCTCTTTTCTAGGGTTCAATCTCGTAACCTTCTAACCCCTCCTCATGGAGGACCCTGGGGGGTTTATATAGGCCTACCCCCAGGGGTACAATGGTAATCTCGACGAGGTGGCTCCCAACCGTCAGTGTCTCCAGCACCGGCCTTGCCGCCCGCCTGCTGGGGCCCGTCGCCTACGGGCCCCCGTGATTGTCTTTTACTGTAGACGCACCTCTGCTGACGACAGCCTCGTCAGGAGTGAAGTGGCTACAGTGCCGCCTTCTCCTGCCGTACGCTGCCGTCACGCCTTGTCTTGTCATCTTCATGAGGTTCAAACTTCCGGGGTGAGGTTTGCCACCTGCTACCAGGCGGTCGTCTCCCCTGGCCGTCTGCCAGGGGCGGCTTGTTTATGAGCTACTCGCTGGCTAATGGGGCCAGCCGCCTGCTGGCCCTGCCGTCTGTGAGTAGTGGGATCGTGGCCTCTTCTGACCGATGCTTGGTCACGAGCAGCGTGGCTACAGTGACCCGCCGCTTAGGAGATATTCATAAGGTACACGTTCACTGTAGCCACGCCCTTGTAGATTCTCTAAGGAAATGTTCATCTGTAGCCACGTCTCTGCTGCGCGGGGGGTCCCCTAGCACGCGTGCCGAGGGAGGGACGTGAGACCGTCTGCTAGCTGTTGGTGTTGGCGCCGCCGCCTGTTGGGTCCCTGCCGCCTGCTGGCTGCCGGCTCCTTGGGAAGGCTACCCGCTTCTTCTTCAACATGAATGAAAGCTGAATATCTGCCTTCCGCTTCAGTAGTTTTCTAGATGGGATGCATCTCTCTATGTACCGTCTATGATGGTAATTTCGAAATGTTCTAGATGTTGCAGGTGAAACTTGCTGCTGGTGCAGTTGTGTAATAGGGTGGCTGAGTGCTGAAGCTATATCATGTTGTACTACGATGTATTTCAGATATGAAATCCTGCTTCCTTAATATGGAAATGAAATATATTATGTGCTTAATATGAATGTCAATTAGATTAGTAAATGGATTATTAATAATATGGTAATTAGCCTGCTAATTGTCCAATTAGCTTGCTAATTGGGTTTTTCTATTGCAAATGGTTAATGAGAAAACACCGTGGGTGATGACCTCAGGCAATGCACACAGTTTCTATGAGCAAACCGTATTGGATCAATGAACAATCACACACGACATTCTCTTGAAAACTGTTTGCGTTACGCCACCCTGCGGAAATGTTTTCCTTGGAGTGACTGTATGAGATGTACATACAAACGGAAACGTTTAGCGGTGACTAACTGTGTGGGATGTACTTACGGCCGGAAATGATTTCACCTGTATACTTGTATTTTTTTAGCATTATTGTACGCATTTCTGTATTTGAGTGCTCGCCGGTCGCACACGACCTTATTTTGTCGAACGTGTGTGCCAGGACAGAATATCCCCGACGATTTCTGGGTCGTGTGCGAAGGACCCCCTATCGCCCACACTCACTTGGCGACGGTTCCGAATGCCGTCGCGGAAAGGGGTTTAAAACCATTTGTTTAGGACCGACGTGCACTAGTGTGTTGAGCCCGCGACGGATGCCTGTATATAATGGAGGTGCGGCACACTCATTCGGTTGATCACTTCGGCGCCGTCATTAGGGCTTTGCATGTGTTGCAAGTAGCCACCTCCACTCGCCGCCGGTTGTATGATCAGGCCTAGCAGTCCGCCGCACGACGTTCTTCCTGCACACGCGGATACCGTTAGAGGCGGTGCATTTGCGCCGCTCCGGCGAACCTGTTCGCGGGATCCGACCGGCTACGTGGGAGATCGACGAGGAGGAGACGACTCCGGAGACGTGCTGCCCCAACTCTACTTCCGCTGCACAGCACTGCGCGTCTAGTGGTAACGATGTGTGATCCATCTCCCTAGCATGTTCCTGGATGTTCTGCGCGTAGGAAAATTTTAATTTGTAGTCGACGCACCCTACGGTAGAACCCAACACAATATACGACACAACTCTAACACACCGTTTGTCGCCGTCATCACCATCCATCCACTTTCACCGTTTGTCGCCATCATCTTAGTTCATCTTGGATCGAGCAAAAAATCTGCAAAAAGAATGTTTTTTGGAAAGTTGGATCCGCTGACCGTCTAAAATAAGTTTCTTATGGAAAGTTTGGAAATCATCAAAAGGAAAGGAATAAAAATAATAGGAAGAGAGAGAGCGATCAGTTCGGTTTGCACTAGGGATTAACCCGAATAAAAACGAAGTGGTTGTGATCCCTTCGTTTGGAATTTTTTTGTGACAACAATCTTGGTGCGTTTCCCAAGAGATGTAGTTGTCACGTTTGGACTTTGGAAGCAAAAATCTTGCGTGGCTGTGCTTACATGTGTGTTTGCAAAGAGAGACTAGAGCAACAAGGGCAACCGCAGATCTGTTTGGTTTTTGTACGTGGCAGATTTGGTGGACGGGATATGTGGGCAAGTTGTGATTAGGGAGGAAATAAAAGGTACATATCCGTACTACATTTGTTACCATATAAACCAACATGTGTTGCTTATTTGGAAGGAGAGTACTAGTTGGTCACCGTGGGGTTTCAAAAAATTAGGACAATGCTAACGCACTGTGGTGGAGGTGAAACCCGCTCACACGTCTTATAAGGGCATGTACAATGGTTCTAGCTTAAGGATGCCACGTAAGATAAATGATGAGGTGGAGGAGAGAGAAATCATAAGAGAAGGCTTGTCTTAGCTTATTTAAGCAAAGACAAGAGATGATAGCTTAGCACAATTTGTCTCACCATGTTTTTAGGAATAACTAATTATTGAAGATAAGGCTAAGAGATGATCCATTGTAGACTTGTTTTTTTGTCATCTCTAATTTACATGCAAAACTTAAGATAAGACTATCTTAGCAACCATTGTACATGCCCTAACAAACAGACTACGCCACGTCACCGCATGCATGCATGTGAGAATTTTTTTGGATTTTCAGTTTTTAAAATGGTTTATCTCTTAAATGAAAAATCCAATTGAAGATCCGTTTTCATCATTAAATCCATCGCGACGAGATTTTCGAAACTAGATCTCATATCAATGTTTCGACGACTTTTTTCGGTTTAAAAGTTGCCATGTCTGTTGCACATGAATTGCTCTGGTGTTTACACTAAAGTTGCCATGATAGGTTTCAGCTATTTTCTTTTATATGTAAAAGTAAATTTTGACATATTATAATTATAAAATGGGGATTTAAGAAACTAGACTTGCAACGAACCGTAAAATAAAATTGCCATGATACATGCACTTAAAATTGCCATAGTTCATACAAAAAATATTTTTCATGGTCAAAGTACTAGAATTGTCATCATCAAAATACTATAATTGCCATGCTCTACAAAGTAAAATTGCCGCATGGCAACTTTAGTGTAAGCACTATGGCAACTGCAGTGCAAACATCATGGCAACTTTTGGGCAAAAAAAATTCGTCCAAACATATCAACATGGGGCCTAGTTTTGAAGATCTCGTCGAGACAAATTTAATGGTGAAAACGGATTTTTAATTGGATTTTTTAATTAGTAGATAAAACATTTTTAAGCCGAAAATCAAAAAGATTCCTGCTGATGTCATCTGTTCATATGTGGCAAAATGAGTGGTATTGGAGGCGTGTGGACGATGTGCAAGATGCCACACGTGTGGGCGTTAATTTTTTTGAAAAATTATGGAAGGGACACATACAAGGAAAGCAACTTTGCATTTTAGGAAGGTTTGGATTTTTTTTTTAGTATCAGTACAGACGCAAGCGCTCATATACACGCGCATACACTCACCTCTATGAATGCACACACGCACACCCTACCCCTATGAGCACCTCCGAAGGACTGAGCCGGCATATCATCTTGAGATTTACGAAGTCACCGTAGGCGCCTCGTCGTCGATGGGAACGTCTCCTCCCACTGAAATCGCATCACCGGAAATCCTGAAATAAATCCAGGAATAATGCGAGCACCAGTGATGCGGAGCATCCCGAGGTCATCCCCATGGACCCTCCTTCACCTCGTCAAGTGCCTCAAGGACCAATGACACGTGCTCGTGCTAGAGCTCTCGAGACCGAGGTGACGTCGCTCCTAGCCCTACTTCCATACGAATCTTGCGAGACATGGCTGCTACCTCAGACGGATGTGTTTTGTGTGCTCAGGTGTGAAGAAGACCACATTGGAGTGAGCGTGAAGATGGACAAGTCCCCAAGTTCACGGAAGAGGTTTTGCATCGAGAAGGGCTGAAGAAGGCTCCAGGCCCCGGACATCCGGCCCCCTGGCCCGGACATCCGGCCCCTGGACAATCATCTATAGAAGGCCACCAGCAGTCGAAGCTACAGGGCCCGGACATCCGTCCAGGCCCCGGACATCCGGCCAGGCAAGGCCCGGACATCCGGCCTCGGGCCCGGAAATCCGGCGCCACTCTACAGAAGACACCCGAGACTCAACCCCTCCAGCCCAGACGTCCGACCCCTCCCCCCGGACATCCGGCGCCCCGTGAAGCCCCGGACATCCGGCCCGTCGCCCGGACGTCCGGCCCCTGAATGCCTGCGCGCATCCCTTTGGGCCGAGGCCCGTGTATCCCTTCGCTCCGTACACTATATATACTCCTTTCCCCACATCGTTTAGGGTTAGTTTTTGGATAGCTCATCATAGACCTCTGTGGATTCTCTCCTAGGAGACCGCGGCCTCTTCGGAGAAGATCCACCTCGGATTCAAGACCTCCACATCGGGGAAGATCCCAAGGGATATCCAAGACCTCCTCCGGGAGAAGACTATCTTTGTACCACCGTTGTTGACTATGGATCGTGTATCTTGATGTGTATCGTGGATCTAGCACTTGTGTGATCATATTTGTGTTGATTTGAGTGTTTCCCCTCGTGTTTTCCCCCATTTCCTCCTTGTGTTCTCCGTGTTCATCGTGGGATATCCTCCATTCGTGAAAGATCTGCTGATTATGGTTCCACCCTACATCACATTATGGTATCATGAGCATAGGTTGATCACGAATTTGGAGCCCTACACCCTATTTTCTAGCTTGTTTTTGTTGTGTTCTTCCCAATTTCGAAAATTCCCCACAAAAAGAGCCCCAATTTTTTTTTGATCTGTTGATTTGGCAAGATTTTGTTGATTTTGTTCCATGGATTTGCTGTGCCACGAGTGGATCTAGCTTTTTCTCCCCTTTTCCCTAACTTTTCTCCGCAAAATCCGACGAATTTTGGCCCCAAAGTCACCGCGTGCAAGGAGTTCTTCACGGCCTCGGGCACCCCGTACATCTGGCCCGCGCCCCGGACATCCGGCTTGGCCCGGACATCCGGCCCCTGTCCCGGACATCCGGCCTCCCGCAGCCACAAACCCCCCACTCCACCCCACCTTGCACACTCCACAGCCATTTTCGTTCGGTATCCACCAAACCTTCCGCATACCACCACCATTTCTACAACCACCATCGCTTAACCGCTCCGAGTTTGAAAAGTTTGTCTCCCTTTGCCTTGGATACTTGAGTTGTGGTTTCACCGTTTCCTTGGATGTTTAGGCTACCTTGGAACGGCAAGACTTCGACAACACCACCGCTCAACTTCGGCAAGGACGGTAACATCGACGACACTTTGTCCATTCTACCTTGCAATTGCATTGTCACCCTATGGACCATCTTTGCGTAGCTTTCCCATTGAGACTAGCCATTCGAGTATTGCTGGGCCACGACACTTGTGCACACTAGTGATAGTCGTAAATACTTCATACCATATCATCATATCTCCGTGTGACACAAGAGTGTCCCGCATACACAATAGCTACCTTGATCCGAGAAGCATGCATAAGTGCCCAAAGAAAGAGCTCACAAGCTTTTAAGCAAAAGAGCCAACCAAAGCAAAAGGACAATAACATCATACGCCTTGCATCAAAAGAGATCATATGAGATAGCAATACATCATCTTGTGCTCAAGCATCGGCACATCATACACTCATAGCATACTTGTGATAGATAGTCGTTACGTTTTGCCTCTTATAGGTCGTGCACAAGTGCGTATCCGCCTATTAAGAAATCGGTTAGCGTCTCTCTAGTGTTGTGCAACACGAGCATTTTCCGTGGATTCCACATTTTTCGCTCACCCTTGGTTGCACAACCACACTTATCTATCCGTGCGTGTGTTCCGTGTGCTACTTTGCTAGTGATCTACTTATTGCATGAGCAAATTATGAACCATTTTCAACATCTTTGAGTCACTTTGACGATTGCATTGAATTTATTGCCACCATCCTAACCAAGCTCCTCTGAAAGCTTTACTTGTGTAGGTGTGAGAATCGACACGAAGTGGTACCAAGAGTGCTATTTCTGGCTTACATTATCGAGTGATCATTGATCCATTTTCAACTTCGGTAAAGGTACATTTGGTATTGTCTTCTCCTTCCTCCCACTCACATACTTGCTTGTGATGATGGATAGGCCAAGTACATCTTCCACCCCGATCTTCGACGATCCTCAAGAAGCGAACAACTACGTCACCAAACTACATCTCTTCGGTGTCCAACGAGCTCTACATCAAGAAAGTGAAGCTATGCGCGAGTACATTGGTCAAGTCGCCGAGGACGCGCGCCAATTTGAAGCAAGAACAAAAGAGCAATTCGACATCATGAACACCAACATGTCTACTCAATTCAACGAGCTCCGGACATTGATAGTCAACCGACGTTCTTCTTCCACATCCTCTCAAAGACGAAGCCGCTCAAGTCGACATTCCGACTCCACGCAAGACTCAAGTGCCCCTACGTCCAACACTCTTCGTCAAGACGCACGTCAAGCTCGACATGACATCCGGAAGCCACTTCATGACAAGATTTCACAAGAGCTATTCGACGAGCAAGCGAGTCGACATCACCAAAACCAAGCTACACTTGAGCAAGCACAAGAACGGCAACGACTACGCCAACAACAACAAGAGCGAGCACATCAACACCAAGAATAACTAGATGCCGAGGCTAACCGCCAAGCACAACAACGTCGAGAAGCTCAAGCTATGGAGGCGCAACGAGCATTACATGATGCACATCGCAATGTGGCAGCCGGCACTCGACACACTCGTCAAGAAGAGGATTTCCTTCGTGATGAGGTGCAAGAGAAACGCCACCAAGCAAGAATGCAACAAGAAGCTCCTCCTCAACAAGAACAACAAGCTCGACAAGCACACCATGATAATGGACATCTACTTCGACAAGAGCAACATGATATTGCAAACCGCCAAAATCAAGACCACCCTCCCAATAGGCAAGGAAACAATGAAGAGCATCTCTACGGCAAGCTAAAGTTCACCATGCCAAAGTTTTCCGGAAGCATTGATCCCGAAGACTATCTCTCATGGGCATTGAATGTTGACAAGATCTTTCGCCTTCACAATTTCAATGAAGAGAAGAAGATCGCAATGGCATCCCTTGAGTTCCAAGACTATGTTCTCATTTGGTGGGAGCAAATCATAGAGAGAAGAGAAGCAAAAGGCGAACCTCCTATCACCACTTGGGCTCAAATGAAGGAAGTCATGAGAGCACGCTTTGTGCCTACCCACTACAACCGTGACTTGTTCAAGAAGCTACAACTCCTCAAGTAAGGTACCAAGTCCGTTGAAGAGTGCTACAAGGAGATGGAGATTGCCATGATAAGAGCAAACATCACGAAAGATGAAGAACAATCAATGGCGAGATTCTTGAATGGACTCAACTATCCCATCAAGAAGATTGCGAACTTCCAACCATACAACAATCTCCTCGAGCTAGTACATCAAGCAACCAAAGCGGAGCGACAAGTTCAAGAGGACTACAAGTACTCCAAGTTCACCTCCAAGAACTACGGCTCCTACAACCAAGCTTGAATGACTTCGGCTACTCCTACTACCTCTACCAAGCCATCTACAAACTTCGGCGACAAGTCAAGCTACAAGAATGCGACTACTTCGAGTCGTCCACCTTCTACAAACAACTTCAAGCCTAGAGCTCCAACACCAACCGAAGACAACACCAAGACGAGCTCCATCAAATGCTTCAAGTGCCAAGAATGAGGCCACAAGTCATTTGAGTGCAAGACCGTTCGCACCATGATCATCAATGATGACGGATCTTATGACTCCATGAGCGATGATGAGATGGAAGCACTTGAACATGTCGCAATGCATCGCCAAGTGAACGAAGAAGAAAACCATCAAGTGTTTTGCGACAATGACTCAAGCCCTAACCTTGTTGTCTCCAAGGTCTTGACACTCCAACACCAACAAGATGACGACCAACGATGTCACATTTTCCATACGAAGGCCGGCATCAACGGACGCTCCGTCAAGGTTATCATCGATGGAGGAAGTTATCACAACTTGGCAAGCGAAGAGCTATGCGACAAGCTTCATTTGGTCAAGACGAAGCATCCTCACCCCTACAAGGTCTAGTGGCTCAACGACGCCGGAATTCTTCGAGTCGAGCACACCGTGCAAGTCTCTTTCAAGATAGGCGCCTACGAGGACACTCTTGAATGCGATGTGATCCCCATGTCCATGTGCCACATTATTCTTGGACGTCCATGGCAATATGATCGTGGAGTTACACACAATGGATGGACAAATCACTATAGCTTCAAGATGAAGGGCAATGAATTCGTGCTCCGACCAATTTCTCCAAGTCAAGTAGCCGCCGACAAGCTTTTACCTACCGACCATCGTGGAGAGAAAGAGTGAGCCACCAAAAGGAGAGTGAGAGCTACAAGCCAAAAATGAGCGACTCCACGATGAGCGACAAGAAGCAACTAGTGCTATTTGCCACCAAAAGTGAGATGAGAGAAGTGTGTGAGAACCCATCGAGTGTCTTTCACCTTGTGATCCTATGCAAAGGGGAAGCCAAACCTACTAACACTTCACCACCTCTACCTTTAGTGTTGTCTCAATTGTTGCAGGAATTCTCGGACGTCTTTCCCGATGAACTACCTACGGGTCTACCTCCACTTCGCGGAATCGAACACCGCATCGACCTCATACCCGGCGCACCACTTCCAAACAAGGCTCCTTACCGCGTCAACCCCGAGGAAACCAATGAGATACAACGGCAAGTGCAGCAACTCATCGACAAAGGTCATGTACGCGAAAGCTTAAGCCCTTGTGCCGTTCCAGTTATTCTCGTGCCTAAGAAAGATGGATGTTTTCGCATGTGCTCCGATTGCCGTCCTATTAATGCTATCACCTTTAGATACCGCTATCCTATCCCGCGCTTAGACGACATGCTTGATGAATTATGTGGTGCCACCATCTTTTCGAAAATTGATCTTAAAAGTGGTTACTACCAAATTCGCATTCAAGAGGGTGATGAATGGAAAACAGCTTTCAAAACCAAGTTTGGGTTATATGAGTGGCTTGTTATGCCAATGGGTTTATCGGAAGCACCCGGTTCTTTCATGCGTCTTATGCATTTTTGTCTACGACCCTACATAGGCGTCTTTGTAGTGGTTTACTTTGATGACATCCTTGTTTTTAGCAAGACGCTAGAGGACCATGTGACACACATCCGTATGGTTTTACAAACCCTTCGGAAAGAGCGCTTATATGCTAATATGGAAAAATGCACTTTTGGCATTGACAAGGTCGTTTTCCTAGGATTTGTCGTTTCTTCACAAGGTGTTCACGTTGACGAAACTAAAATTGAAGAAATTAAAACTTGGCCTCAACCAACGAATCTCATGCAAGTGCGTAGTTTCCTTGGTCTAGCCGGTTTCTACCGACGTTTTGTGAAGGACTTTAGAACTATTGCTATGCCTCTACACGCCTTGAGCAAGAAGAACACACCCTTCATTTGGGGTCCTTCGCAAGACACCGCATTCAATGAGCTTAAGAGCTTGCTTACCCACGCACCACTTCTAGCCCTACCAAACTTCGATAAACCGTTTGAGATTCATTGTGACGCTAGCGGTACCGGCATAGGTGGCGTGCTAATGCAAGAAAAGCGCCCAATTGCGTACTTTAGCGAGAAGCTATCCGGAGCGCAACTTAACTACCCCATTTATGACAAAGAGCTTTATGCCTTGGTGAGAGTTTTACGTGTTTGGGAACATTATCTTAGACCTCGTGAATTCATTCTTCATACGGACCATGAGACTCTCAAGTATCTCAAGGGTCAAACTAAGTTAAACAAGCATCATGCTAAATGGAGTGAGTTCATTGAGTCTTTTCCCTATGTCATCAAATACATCAAAGGCAAAGAAAATGTTGTGGCGGACGCGCTTTCACGCAAATGCATGCTTGTAACACAACTTGAGTTGAATGTGATTGGCTTTGAGCACATAAAAGATTTATATGAGCATGATCCTTTCTTTGCAAATGCTTATGCTAAGTGCTTGACTCACACTTCTTGGGAACGTTACTACCTAAAGGATGGATATCTTATGAGAGCTAACAAACTTTGCATTCCCGAGTCTTCGCTTCATTTGCTCCTTTTGCAGGAATCACATGGAGGAGGACTCATGGGACACTTTGGACGCGACAAGATATTTTCTACGCTCTCAAAGAACTACTTTTGGCCCAAGATGCTCCATGACGTCTCACGCCTCACCAACCGATGTTCTACATGCCGCAAAGCTAAGTCCAAAGCTCAATCTCATGGTCTTTACATACCTCTTCCTATTCCATACCATCCATAGGAAGCATAAGCATGGATTTCGTACTTGGATTGCCTAGGACTCAAAATGGCAAAGATTCCGTGCTAGTTGTCGTGGATAGATTCTCTAAAATGGCTCATTTCATTCCTTGTAACAAGATCGACGATGCTTCACATGTTGCAAATCTTTTTGTAGGGAGTTCATTCGTCTACATGGCGTGCCCAAAACGATCGTGTCGGACCGGGACGTCAAGTTCTTGAGCTACTTTTGGAAAACCCTATGCGCTAAGCTCTGAATCAAGCTACTATTATCTTCGGCGTACCATCCACAAACGGATGGCCAAATGGAGGTGACGAACCGCACGCTTTCGACGCTTCTTCGCGTGTTGATCAAGAAGAACATCAAGGAATGGGAGCAATGCTTGCCCATCGCCGAGTACGCCTACAACCGCGCAAGACATTCGACCACCGGCAAGTCTCCCTTCGAGGTCGTTTACGGCTTCAACCCGTTGTCCCCATTGGACATCCTCCCTCTACCTCTCCAAGAGCGCACGAACATGGACGCAAGTGCACGAGCAATCTATCTCAAGAAGGTGCAAGAAGATACAAGAGCAATGATCGAAAGACAAGTACATCGTCTCGCCAACAAGCTCAACGTCAACAAGGCACCAATGGTGTTCCAACCGGGAGATATTGTTTGAATACATCTTCGCAAGGACCGTTTCCCACAAGAGCGCAAGTCCAAACTACTACCTCGCGCCGACGGACCATTCAAGGTGCTAGCACGATACAACAACAGCGCCTACAAGATCGACATCCCAAGAGACAAGTACTCCGTGAGCGATACTTTCAACATCAAGGATCTCTCTCCTTTCCATGGTGGTGAAGATTTCGATCCGAGGTCGGATCTTTCCCAAGGGAGAGGAGATGATGCGGAGCATCCCGAGGTCATCCCCATGGACCCTCCTTCACCTCGTCAAGTGCCTCAAGGACCAATGACACATGCTCGTGCTAGAGCTCTCGAGACCGAGGTGACGTCGCTCCTAGCCCTACTTCCATACGAATCTTGCGAGACATGGCTGCTACCTCAGACGGATGTGTTTTGTGTGCTCAGGTGTGAAGAAGACCACATTGGAGATGAGCGTGAAGATGGACAAGTCCCCAAGTTCACGGACGAGGTTTTGCATCGAGAAGGGCTGAAGAAGGCTCCAGGCCCCGGACATACGCCCGCTGGCCCGGACATCCGGCCCCTGGACAATCATCTACAGAAGGCCACCAGCGGTCGAAGCTACAGGGCCCGGACATCCGGCCAGGCCCCAGACATCCCGCCAGGCAAGGCCCGGACATCCGGCCTCGGGCCCGAAAATCCGGCGCCACTCTACAGAAGACACCCGAGACTCAACCCCTCCTGCCCAGACATCCGGCCCCTCGCCCCGGACATCCGGCGCCCCGTGAAGCCCCGGACATCCGGCCCGTCGCCCGGACGTCCGGCCCCTGAATACCTACGTGCATCCCTTTGGCCGAGGCCCGTGTATCCCTTCGCTCCGTACACTATATATACTCCTTTCCCCACATCGTTTAGGGTTAGATTTTGGATAGATCATCACAGACCTCTGTGGATTTTCTCCTACAAGACCGCGGCCTCTTCGGAGAAGATCCACCTCGGATTCGAGACCTCCACATCGGGGAAGATCCCAAGGGATATCCAAGACCTCCTCCGGGAGAAGACTATCTTTGTACCACCATTGTTGACTATGGATCATGTATCTTGATGTGTATCGTGGATCTAGCACTTGTGTGATCATATTTGTGTTGATTTGAGTGTTTCCCCTCGTGATTTCCCCCATTTCCTCCTTGTGTTCCTCGTGTTCATCGTGGGATATCCTCCATTTGTGAAAGATCTGCTGATTAGGGTTCCACCCTACATCAACCAGGATTTGAACCACTGGTGGGCTGAGGATACCAATGTCCACCTAACCATCTCAACCACAGGTTGATTCGCAGGAAGGTTTGGATTGGCGCATAAAAGAAAGAGCAAAAAAACGGAGAGAGAGTTGGGTAGATAAGGCGGGTTCGGATTTTTATTTAGAGGAAATATCTCCTCTTTTGAAAGATATTACTATTTAAGCGATATGCTGAGTTGTTTAAACAAAATAGATTTATTTCCCATCGAATAGTAGTACTATTTGGTTCGGGCATGCAAAACAAGGAGAGAATCACGTGGCAATTACTGTTTGGAGGAAGTTGAGATCAACTTCGGTATCCATGCTCTTGTATTTTTATTTTCTTTTCTAGTTTGCCATGTTGGACTTTCAAAAGAAACGGATTTGCTATTTTATAATTCGCTATAATTCAAATCGCTGGCCGTTCGATCATGCATGCGATTCGCACTGAGAGCAGGGTTTTGTTGGGCAGTTTCTGCATGTTGGGCGCGGTTTCCGTTTTGGATCGGCTCGTTACCGCCCGGACGATGTCTTTTCCCTTTTATTATTCTTATGATGAATCGATTTTGTGTGACGCCCGAAGACCGACGTCCCAGAAGATTCCAGAAGATTCCAGAAGATTCCAGATGTTCCGGGTTGCCCGTGTGTTTCATTGGTGCTTGTGTTATTTATTTTTTTTGCATTGCATCATGTAATCATGCCATCATGTCATTTTTCTTTGCATCTCAACCTAATAAATTGTGTGGACCTTCGGTCCATTTAGATTGAGGGAAGGATGACTTCTCTTTATTACATATAAAGCCTCTCAATATTTAGGGAGCTATATTAAATATTCCAGTTGTTTGGAATTAACCAACACACTTGCAAATTTTCCCCATGCTTCTTTAATTCAAGTTACACCTTCAAAACCTTGCCAATAATTCTTTTCCGTTGTTTCGAGGTTCCTCCGAAAATCCTCAACATTTTTGGACACTTCTATAATCAAGTCGTAGTTCAAACCCATTTGATTAAATTCAAATATGTTTGAATTATTTTCCGTTCATGCCTTTTATATTTTTCTCGGACCGTGCTCATTTTATGATGCCCGAGAATAATAGTCCCATGTGCTATTTTTTCCCTAACCTCCCTCTTCTTTCTTTTCTTCTCTCTTTTGTTTTATGCTAAAAGGGAGATAAAAAGCAGAGCAGCCGCAGCAGAGAGCCCAGCAGGCCCCTAGGCCTCAGCTTCCTCCCCGCGGCCCATCTGGACTCTCGTGGCCCGATTCGCTCCCTAACCCTAGAGCCCCGATCTCATGCCCTTCAATTTCCTTTGCGCCGTCAGGTACTCGATCTCGACCCCGTGCCCGAGCGATTCCCTCGATCCTCACCCCTCGGACCCTCCTTCCTCCTCGAAGGAGCAGCCGCCGGCCTCCCCGTCGCCCTTGCGGGATCCCCGTCGCCCCGCGAGCTGGCCCCACTCCAGCGCCCGCAGTCCCTCTGCCTCCGCCTCCGTCGCCCCAGGACGACGCCCGAGCCTCCTCCTCCCTTCGATGCTTGGCGCCCCTCCACGCCCCAAAGCCAGGAGCGCCGCCTCCCTGCGCGCCCTCCATCTCCATGGCGCTCGACCCGCCGCACTCCTGCGCGCCCCGGGGCTCCATCCCGTCGACCACCAGCAGCTACAGCGCCGGCATCCAAGGCCATGTCCTCTGGCCTCCCTCCGTCCGTGCCGCCCCGAGCGCCTCCTTCCAGAGCCGCGGGCTGCACCCCTCCCCGTCCGGTGCGCGCCCAGGCCCTGCCTCGGCCGCCCCGCATCGCCCCGTGGCCCCTCCGTCGCCTAGGCCATGGCCCAGCGCCACTGTGCCCCTCTGCCTCCAGGCCAGCACCAGCGCCCTAGCTCTCCGTGGAGCCGAGCTCCGAACCCTGCTGTTGTTGTCGCGTCTCTTTTGCTTGCTGCGTTTTTTTTTCCTGTTGATGCGGACCCTGTAGTTGAAACACCCGTCGGTCGCCGAGTTCCCTTCCGGATTCGTCAAGTTCGACTACCTCATGGACCGACAACTACCACGATCAAGTACCTCGACGCCCGGAGCCATCGGAATCGTCAAGTACCCCGGCATCGATGACATGAACGACTACGAACGAGAACGACTTCATGGACAAGTACCACTACCGTCGCCGAGACCGCAAGTACCTCTACCGACGACCCGAACGGCTACGATGACGAGTACATCTACGAATGTGAACGACTACACGTGTACCTCTACGGAACGACTTCTTCCTCTTCGGAAACGTGAACAACTACTTCCTCTACGACCGCGAGTACCACTACTTCCACTACGATCTCGAACCGCTCCGAGAACATTTGTTCCGAAGGTATAACCCGAGACGATGACCCGTGGTTGCATGCATGTGTTGTATGAGATGTTTGTCCTTGTGTGCACCGTGCCCGTTTGACCTTTTATCATGTCCCTCGGTTGCCTCGTCGCCGACTCGTGGGAACCCGGTGACGGGATCGCCCCACCTTTCATCTCGTTTGACTCGCTCACGCCATCTTACCTTTTGCACCGGACTCTCAACGAGTTGCCGGAACCGAATTGTTGCGTTGCATCATTTTCGGATCGTTGCCGTGGCACCCTTTCCTTCCACCACGGTGACATATTCTTCATATCCTCTTCATGTCAACTTTTAATAAAATTGCATAAAACTTGATCATGTCATCCGCGTCATGTTAACAACATTATATATGTTAAATTGTTGTTGCTTATAATTGCTAAACATGCTCATGGGGATTTTCCGGAGATGATGTTGTTATTTTTCCGGCCCCATTTAAAATGTCTAAATAGGTAGTTTGTTTTTGTTTCACCTCTTGCCATGTTAACAACATTTAACCTTGTCTTGTAAATAAACGAGAGTTAATTAAATAATTAAAATGTGGTGTTTCGTCAATATGCAACTCGTTGCATATTGAGCTCCACTTAACTTGTAGTGTTGTTTGTGCACCTTGCCATGCCATGCATAATTAAACCGGACATGCATCATACTTGGATGTGCATCGTATGCCATGCTTATGATTGTGTGTTTACCGTGTTCTTTGCTTCTTTCCGGTTTGCTTCTCTTGATAGCTTCGGTTTCGTTCCGGAGTTGTGAGGATTCTATCGACTGTGTTGCTCCGTCTACTTCATGGATCCGTTCTTCTCCCTTGTGGAATCCTAGGCAAGATGACCGAACCCGGATACCATTACTATTTTTGCCTATTGCGAGTAGTCTCGCTCTATGGATTTGCCTCAATGTCCATGCCTTTCTTGTCAGCCTCCTACTTGTAACCATGACCATGTTTAACCACCTTACCTACGCAAACCGTTGCTTGGCTAAGTACGCTTCGCTCAGCCCTTCTTATAGCATTGCTAGTTGCAGGTGAAGTTCGAAGATGCTCGCTTCATGTTGAAGTTTGTTGGGTTATATCACACTATGTAAATGCTTAAAAATGAAATCATCTATATATTGGCAAGGGTGGAAGGCTAAGCCTTTTGCTTGGTGATTTGTTCCACTCATGCCGTTAGGAACCGTATAAACCGGTGTTATGTTCCTTGATTATGCGTTCCTTACACGGTTGGGGTGTATGGGACCCCCTCGATAAACCGCTAAGTGCTAAGTCTTTTCCAGCAAGTCCCAACATTGGTACTATTTGCCTAATAACTAATAAAACTTGCATAGGGTCTTGCAAACCCGAGTTTCTTAATCAACAACCCCGGGCCAGTGCTCCACATGAGTGTTGGTCCGAAACGGGGAGTCTGCGGGGTCACCACGAGGAAACTCGAGGATTGATATAAACCTGTAGAATCGCCCATCCGGTCGTGTCCTGAGACTTAGATACGCGCGGCTACTGTCAGGGTGTCGACACGCCGGGAGGATTTGCTGGATTAGCCTTACCTTAGTTCGGAGTTTCTTGAGCACGGGATTCCGAGAATACTCGGGTCTTCCCACTTTGGAGTTGTGACTCCGCGGATCGTGGGCTTGTAATGGGCCAAGTTGGAACACCCCTGCAGGGTTATGAACTTTCGAAAGCCGTGCCCGCGGTTATGTGGCAGATGGGAGCTTGTTAATATCCGGTTGTAGATAACTTTACACATTGTTACAATACACTACCAGCGTGTGTACCGTGACTGTCAATTTCGGAATAGGGATTCGGGAGTTGAACACGGTGGGGTTATGTTTGTTGAGTTTTAGCTAGGATAACTTCGTGATCACCTCTGGACCGAGGCACTTCTCTTCTCGCACTCTTTCACGTAAGCTAGTTGCTAGTTGCTGCTGCAGACACTTATTCTGTTCTTCAGCCTTATCCTCTCCCAAGGCTTAAATAGTCTTGTTACCCGGGAACGGGATTGCTGAGTCCTCTGTGGCTCATAGTTGCTTCACCACACCAGATGCAGGTTCAGCCGAGAATGATGTAGGAGCTGGTTCAAGTTCTTCACCCGGGAGTCCGATGAAGATCGTGGCCGTTTGCTTGTGACGTTTCGACGATCAGTAGTGGTTTCTACTAGGATTCGATCCTGACCTGTGGCTTTATGTTGTTTTGGTATCTTTCTTTTGGATCTTCGCCCGTAGTCGGGTTGTGATGTTTTGAATGATGTTATGCTTATGTAATGTATTGTGTGAAGTGGCGAGTGTAAGCCAACTATCTCCTTTTGCAATTTAATCCCTCTTTTACATGAGTCCTGCAAAGATACCAAACTTGAGATCATTCTAGTATGGGCTTATACCTTTAAGTCGTGCCTCGACATGTAGGAGGTATAGTCCCATCCTGGGCATTACATTTTGCGTTCCCATTTCCTTAGGTGTCACTTTTTAAAATGGGCAAGGCAGAGAGAGACAGTGAGCGGTACAGATCCGGCTTGCCTGCTCCCTCCCCATACCTTCATATGTGCTCCCACATCATCCTACGGCTGTCTTTTTTCCTTTTTCCTTTATAATCTAATCATCTCCCCCTTGATTTTAAGGGGGTGGAGTTGGGCCTTATTTTGTTTCAATCAAATCAAGACATGTACGCGGAAGCACGAATGGGCACACGCGCGGGGAGCAGGCAAGTCTCGTCCGAGCGTACACCAATGGAGAGGAAGAGGCAATTTTGATCATATTCCATTGCGATTCGAAGCTCCACCTCTCCTCGACCTTGAGTTCCGTTTTGTGTAGTTCTGTTTCAAATGTGCCCCTTCGAGATTCCCCCGGATGTAATGCAGGCGGTCAATTTGTTGGTTCCCATTGATTGCTTCAGATGTAGCGGTGGATCCCCTTACCCTTTTGACATTTTATTGATGCTCGATTTTGATATCATCCCACTACATTGGTTGTTGATTGATCCCCGTGGGCATCTAGTAGTGCGCTAGATCCCTCGTGCTCATTTAATTTTTGGCTGGCCCATTTGATGTAGATGTATGTGAAGATTACTCAATCTCCCGATTGATTTAGATGTCTGATGATCTCTTTTGTGGATGTAGGTGTTAGATGCTACTTGCTCTGGATTTTCTGTTTCAGTTTTATACTGAGTTACTTTAAGGTTCCAATGTATGTAATTTGTGATACTTTAGTAGCTTACAGTGTATTGGTTCTGTATTTTATGTTTGATGCTATGTACCTAGTGTTGTTCACTATATTTGTAGTATGAATTCATTTCTAAATAAATATTTACTAGCTATCTTGTGCACGGTAGGTAGGTAGCATTTTTACTGCATTTGTAGTATTTCTTCTTCAGTGCATTTGCAATATATGTCGGGTACAATTCTGTTTTGTGCAGTTCCATCCTTGTAGAAATGATGATCAAGCCTTTTTCACATTAGCTTAGTACCATGTTTATTTCTATCATTCTCCTGGTGGCGAGTTCAGAAATTTGTAGTATCTTTTAAAATTGTATTACCCCAGTGAGTTCCATAATTTTTCATCAATGCAATTTCCATAATTAAGCAGGTTAAGTTCCATAGTATTCAATTGTTTCTCTTATTTCTTTTTATGCATAATTTTGTTTTTCCTTTTGTTTTCTAGCTCATCCAGTAAGTGTTGTTAACCTTTGTGTATCATGTTTATGTAATCTGTTTGAAACCTCAGATTCTTTGGATTAATGTTTTTTGTGCCCAATGACTTTGCAAAAGATGATTCGTATCATGTGTCGCCCGTAGTTATTTTTGTCTAGCTTTTCTTTTCTTTTTTAGTTTTCTCTCTCAGTTTATTTAAAATTACACTAGGATTTTTAGTGCAATTACGGTGCACATTGCAGAGTAATCCTAGTGTTGCAGTTCAATATTCAGTGTAATTAAAGACAGATTCTGACTATACATTACAATGAAGTTATAGTGTATTTTCACGGTAACTGAAGTTTCGTTTCCACACTGTAGCTCTTAGTGGTTTTTTATGGTGTTTCTATGTTAACCTTTTGTAAGTGGTTTGTCGATGGGTAGCCGCCAAGCATTGTAGAATCTTTTCTTTGGGGTTTGTCTTCTTTGTTGGGGTGGATCTTTGTTGGGTATTATTTCATCCATTTTTAGCACCATTTTAGAACTTTATCAAAAAAATAGTGTGTTGGCGGTAAATATACTGAAATTTCAGTGATTGTTAATTTTTCACCTTTTATGGAAGAAATCTGACCGTGCACAGTGATTGTTAATTACAGTTTAGTAAGTTAGTGCAATCTTCATTGTAATTTACTAAGCAGTGTAATTACAGAAAATGCATTTGTCGTTATAATAAGATTCAATGTTCTTTTGGATAGTAGTTACACTGAATTTACTTCGCATTTTTACTGTAATTACGGTGAATTTTATAGTGTTGTTACATCGTAATTTATATGCTAGTTTACACTACATTTTATAGTATAAATTCAGTGCAATTCAATATAATTACATTGCTTTTTTAGTTTTGTTACAGTGTAATTTACATGGTAATTACAGTAGAATTTCCGTGCAATTTCAGTTTAGTTTTTAGCTACTGTAATTTATTTCCTGAAACAATGGAAACTGAATTTTACAAGATCACACTGTAAACTAAGTATTCTAGTGTAATTTGTAATTTTAGCTACTGTAACTTCAATGTTGTAGGCGCAGGTGTTTTTTAGTCCAAGAACCGGCTCTAGTGAAACCAATGCGTTATGGGTTTTTGTTTATTTTCTGTCGTCGTTTTAGACTTCACATCAGTTTTAGATTTGATTAAAGATGTGTGTAATTTTAATCTCCTTTGCAACATATGTTCTCTTATTATAACATTCTCCTATAATACGCATGTTTGTTTCCATTGCAGGCGAATGATACTAACTGAAGCAGACATGTTTCCGGTAGTAGCTCATCTGTGTTGCCGTGATCCGAGTAGTTGTTTCCTATCTATGTTTGAGAGTGATGTGTTCTTCAATTAGTGGGTGTTTATGTTGTTAGGAAGATGGAGGTGCATGTCAGTTGAAATTCCTAGTGACATTTAGAGTAGAATTACTTGTGAAATTAAACTGTAAGTTGATGTAATTCAACTGCAATACTATGATATTTACACCATAAAAATGTCACAGGAATTCAACTGCAGTATTTATGGTGTAATTGTACTGTAAATCTATTGCAATCACACCGTAAAAGATCTTTATTTTACATTGAAGTTTTACTGTGAAATACACTTTGATTATACTACAATTACACGGTAAAACTCTGTATTTTGCACTGAAGTTCTATCGTAAAATACAGTTGTATTTAGATTGTAGTTCCACTGGCATTTACAGTAGAATTACTTGTAAATTACACTGTAATTCAACTGCAACACTATTCTATTTACACTGTAAATCTACTGTAAAATGTCGTTGGAACATGTAGTATTTATAGTGTAATTCTACTATAAATTACACTATAAAGCTCAGTGTCATTTGCACTGTTATTCTGCTGTATTTTTACAAGAAATAGCCTAAAAATAGATGGTTGAACTTTGTATTATTTGATCATTGTTGAATTACTGTTGTTTGTAAGCAATGCTTGAACTTTGTATTTTAAAACTACTTTTGCTGCCGTCAAACTACTGGTGTTTGACATTATACCGAAATTTCCTCTGATCTAGTTCTGAATTCCTGCATTTCTGTTTTATGTTCTGTCTACTTTCTTTCAGACGATTTCATCCACTGTTGATGTTCATGTGTATTGTGTTTTCTAGACTCAGCCCATATTAGAACAAGTTCATATGAGAAGAAGTATTGTAACAGTAATGCACGATAGTTTTTTTGGTGAACACAAAAGTGGTTAGTGAGGCGGAATTTTCAAACATGTGTCCCCTGAGGTTCATCTAGCAGTTTTTCTTCCATTTGAGTGTCTCTAAACTTGGTGATTTTGACCTCCTGCTTTCTTCTTCCTTGGTGATTAGATCGATTGACATGAGATCCCTTCTTCCCCCATGTTTCTGTTTAATTTAGCTTACAATTCCCTCGCAAGTTCAGGTGCTACGAGATCCCTCCAGTATAATCGAGGCGGCTTTGATGGATGACAAACCCATTATTATTTTAGTGGGGCTGGTAGAATCTTTTTACATGGACATATAGGTGACAGGTACAAACATGGACAAATAACCATTAGGTTCCTATTCGCCTAAAAATCTTACTGAAAACCAATTGATTTTTAGTCGACTATCAATTAGACAGTCCCGAAAGAAAAGGACTTTTGGATCGGCCATAACAAGAAAAAAAGAAGTGAGTTGGTTTGGAAAGGTTGGATCCGTGGTTTTGGGAACCTGATCCGTGGAGATTTTAACAAATGTGAGAGGCAGCATTTGGGAGTTGTTCGCCATGTCAACTCCTTGGAGACACTAAAAAAGGGACGCAGATAACACGCGTTCGTTTGGGATTTAGGGTCGCTGCGCCGAACGACCCCATTCGGACTAGTAGCGGGTCGGGCTGAACGAAATTGTTCTGACAGGATCACTTAAACCCCGAACGACCCAATGAGCGCGCCACCTGGCCACCTGGTCGGCGCACGACCTAGTCAGCGCGCGACCCTGACCACGGCGCGTCCCACCTGAAAGTCGCCACCCTGCTCCACCTCCCCCGATCCCCTTCCAAACCACTGGCAGTCCCTTCCTCTCCATCGCCACCGTGGATCTCCCTGAAGTTGCCATGGGAAGATCTGAAGATCTATAGGACAAATTGAGCCGCCGAGCAGGTTAGTTCCTCCTCCGTCCCGTCTAGTCCCCGTCATCCCAGTCTCCGTCGCCAGAGACTGGTATCCATGAACTTGCCATGGCAAGATCGGGCGACTTGTGGCCCAAAATTGGGCCGCCGGCCATCTGAATCCCTTGTCCCCTTCGTCCCCCTCACCACCCCCTCAACCCAACCCCACCCCACCATCTCCTACACTTGCCATGACCCAGTGATGTGTAGGGGAAAAGTTGCCATGGCAAGATTTGGCAATAACTTGGTTGAGGTTGCTTCTGACCTTGCCAAATGTAGGGAGTGGCAGTAGAACTAGACTAGGATGTGGTTGGGAGAGCAAGAACAATTGCCATCCCCTGAGGTTATGGTTGTGCTGCGATGTAGGTGTTTAGCCAAATTGTTGCCATGTTCATGATGTGGTTCTTGCCATGTGCATCGTGTGGGTGTTGGCATGTGCATGCTCTCTATGTTGGCAGTTTGTGTGTTTGATGTAGTTGATAGCATTGTGTGCATGATGGAGTTGTTGCCATCAGCATTGCACTGTTGTTGCCATCAACATTGCATAGTTGTTGCCATCTGCATGGCATAGTTGTTCTGCATGGATAGTTTGTTGCCATGTGATTTGTATGGTTTGTTGCCATTCCGTAGCTTGTTTCCATCTACCTGGCACAGTTATTGCCATTTGCATTTCATAGTTGTTGCCATCTGGATGTTCTAGTTTGTTGCCATGTGCATTGTATGCTTTGTTGGCACGTGAGTGCACGGTACCGTTAATGCGTGTTGGGGCCAAGTACGTTCATGTTTGATTGTACTTGGTCTGGTTGTGCAGATCGAAAAAGGATGACAAGGAATTGATTCGGGAAATGGTGGAATCCCTGGTTCTATAGTTCTTTACAAGCACAGCCATGGGATTTGCATGGTTATGACGAGCTAAACTCGACTGGCCCATTGTTGCCACTACTGCAGCAGTAATTGGACGCATGTACAGTGTTCTTTTTGTGAACAGATAAAATAATAGAAAATAAGTGCAACATGACTATGAAAACATGAAAAGTGCTTAATGTGGATTAATGTATAAAGCAGGGCCATTCGGTGGAAGCACACATACCGGATATGGATGGACGAATGATCAGGGAGAGCCTAGCAGACTATCACACCCAAGAAACCGGCTTCATGTAGAGGGCTCATTTACGGGATCAGGATTAGCGGACCAGCTAACACCAGTAGCAACCACAAGTACGTCGAGTGTCAGTAAGTGTGAAACTGTGAATACCATATGTTTCTGCAAAGTACGCATGCATTTAGATCAATAAAAATGAAATAATGGGCAACGAAGAAAGCAAGAACATGGTGGTCAAAAAGGGAAAAAATGTGAAGTGTATGTCGTATTACGAAAGAGAAGCACAGTAGCTGCCATATTGCAGCCACAAAAAAATAAGTTGTCATCCGTATTGCCGGTCAGGTAGCAGTTTTAGAATACGAACGTGGAGTTTGAACACGTGGTGGACCATGGCAGAGTATGGTCAAACTTTAAAATGAAAATAGGAATTGCATAATGTAAAGTCTATAATGATGTAAGCATGGATGGAAATGTTGAAGTTGCGGTTATGCATGAGTGAAGCTGCCATCTGTAAAACACATGAACTTGCCATGTCGCTTGAAGAAAAGTAGCTTGCCGTCTGCCAAAGCTTCATGTTTAGTATAAAGTATTTAGTTGTTAATGGTGCCTAGGTCACGTCAATACCATGATTAAAAATGTTGAATAATTTGTGCATGAATGAAATTGAGGGCCTCCGGATGCATCTACTGCCACTTGGGGCGCACTTGCTATTCCAGAGTCGCACGCCTACCAAACTTGTCAACCGAACTACACCGAGCAGACCGTCGTTCACAATGCATCTGATGTGAGAAACTCAAGAGCAGACAACTCAAACTCAGATGCGGACTCAGCTGGTGATCATGCAGATGAAGATGAACAAGATGGTGGTCAGGGAAAGGATGAGACACATGAGCATGAGTGTGAACAAGATGATCATGGGGTACAGGGTGAGCCGCGTGAGGATGAGCTGTAATCGTCACTAGCACCTCCAGCACCACCTTATGTCACATGAAATTTGCTACATTTGAAGATGCAAAGGAATACTACCAGAGTTATCAAAGTTCAATGGTTTTGCAGTGTACACATATCATCACAGAAAACTAGTGAAAACAGGAATGTACAACAGAGCTGAGTTGAGGTGTTTCAAGTCAAGAAAGAATAAGAAGAAGAAAGGGGGAAATGGTCCAGTCATCGGAGAGCGACGAAGAGACATCGTGGTCAAAACGAATTTACCTGCCAAGATGAAGCTGGACGTCAAAGGAGCCTGGTGGGTGGTAAAAAAATATGTGGGACATGACAACCATGAAATGATAGAGAAATTTGACTTGGTTAGGTTTCTAAGTGCTCACCGGGGGTTCACGCCAGAGGAGCAGCGATTTGTGAAGTTGCTCCATGATTGCAACCTCCAACCTGGGAGAATGGTCCACATCCTATCAATGATACACATCAAAACAGGGAAGCTTAGCAGCATGCCATATCTTCCTTCAGATGTGGTTAACCTGGTGGCAAAGTATCGACGGAAAGTCAACTTACAGACATGGAGGACACAATTGCATACTTCAAGAAAAAAGAGAAGGGAGACCCTGATTTCTTCTACAAAATCAAGCTGGACGGGGAGGACCGCGTGATGAATAAGTATTGGATAGATGGTGCAGCGTGCAGAGCCTACAAGCACTTTCGTGACTGTGTGTCCTTCGATCCTATACATATCTGACCAATATGTACAAGATGCCATGTGCTCCATTCATTGGCATAAACAACCACAGCCAATCGCTGCAGTTCGGGTGTGGGTTTATGAGGAACGAGGATGCTGGTAGTTACATTTGGCTATTCAGGACTTTCAAAGAATGCATGGGCGGGCTTGAACCAATGAACATTATAACAGACCATGATTTTGGTATGCGTGCAGGTATCGAGGAAGTGTTCCCTAACAAAATACACATGCACTGTAGGTGGCATGTTATTAAGAAAGCAGAAGAAACGTTGGGTCCCTTTTTTGCTAAAAGACCGGAACTGCACAAAGCATTTGCATTGTGTGTTGACAACAGTTTGACACCGGAATAATTCGAGCAAAGCTGGAAAGCCGAGGTGGGGTCACTGGTGGATCACTAGCCAACCTATACTAAGCAGTTTAGCATAGCATGTAGGTAACAACAGCAGGTACAAAAGCAGGCTATGCATCAGAGTAGGATCAATCAATAACAGTAGCAAAATCTAATGCAAGCATAAGGAAGAAGGAATGGGTGATATCGGAATGATCAAAGGGGGGGGGGGCTTGCCTGGTTGCTCAGACAAGAAGAAGGGGTCGTCGTCGACGTAGTTGATCACAACGGCATCAGCGGAAGTCTCGGGGTCTACCGGAGAGAAGAGGTGGGAGAAACAGTAAATACATAGCAAACAGATGCATGACAAGACAATAAGCGGTGTTAGAGGTGTTCTAACGCGGCGTTACACGATACCGTGGAAGGGGGGAAACATCCGGAAAAGTTTTCCCGAAGTTTGCATTTTTCGGACAGATGAAACGGAGGGGGAAAGTTGCATGTTCAGGTAGTTAGGGGCATGTGGCAGACGAACGGATCGCGTATTCCGATTCGTCTCGTCGTTCTGAGCAACTTTCATGTAGAAAATATTTTAATCCGAGTTACGGATAATTTTATATGATTTTCCGAAATGTTTATAGTTTGATGAAATTATTATATTTTGTTTAATCTGAATTGACCAAGTCAATTTGACTAGTCAAGAGGGGAGGTGGTGGTCCACATGTCACTGTTCAAATAATTTCCAAAGGGATTTATCTAAACTAATTAGATGGACCCACATGTCATTTGCTAATAGGCTAAAATAGCACAAAACTAATACTAAGCTACACCTAACCTAATTAAACAAGGGCCGGCTGTTAGTGGGCAGAGCCCACCACACGCACGCCACACTCACACAACACACACAGTGCACACACACACTACACGCACGCACACAGCTGCACACAGCACACATCACGTAATGTTGTGATAGCATTTTCTGATTTTCATAGTATTTAATACATGCATCAAATGAATTTGGTCCAATGGACACATTTGAGCCTTGTCAAGTGTACTACCTTCACATATTTTTTTAGTCATGTTAACCGCTGTTTAACAGTAGATTAGGGGCTGTGTAGGGGGTTAGTCAATGTAAAAATTGAAAAGCTAGCTAGTACGAGTACATTAAGCAGCGGCACTGCGGCAGTAGTAGTAGGATGCAGCAGCAGCAGCGATGCAAGAGCAGCAGGTAGTAGCATCGCCGCATCATGCAGTAGGCAGGGCCGCGAGCGACTGCGGGGGCATGCGCTGGACACGGCCAGGGCGAGCGGCAGCCAGGGCGAGCGGCGGCCAGCGCCGGGCGCACGCACATAGAAGGATGTCGGGCGGCGGCGAGTATGGCCGTGGGCGAGGTGCGTAGGGCAGGGTGCGGGTAAGGTCGGCTACAGGCGGCAGCTTGCGGCGAGCGGGGCAGCAGCAACGCAAGGAGCAACGTAAGGGAAGTAGCAACATGAATCAACAGAGAAAGAGAGCAGCGACAGCAAGCACGCACGTACGTGTAAGTAGGAGCCTGGACGATCTCGGGGACGGCGGCTACAACAACAAATCGAGGGGGCAAGGAAGGGGGATGGACGCGGCTCACTTCGAGGAAGGTCGTGGACGTGCTCGGAACCGCGGGGAGGCGCCGGTGGTGGAGATCGACGGCGATGGCGTCGTGACCGTGGCGGGGCAGACGAGGACGTATCGGGCACCGCGGCGATCTCTAGCTCGAACGGCTCCTCCAAGACGACGTAGTCGACGATGGTGCTTCTGCTGGACAGCCTCTCATGGCACGGGGGCGACGGTGGCCACGCGGGCAAGGGTCTCCATGGCGGCGGCGGTTTGGGTCCTTCCAGATCGAGGAGAGGGTGCTGGGAGAGGGGCGAATGGGGATCTAGGGTTCGTTGGGGAAGGGGTGCCGGATATATAGGTGGGGCGGCGCCGACGGATGGCCGCCACGGCGGCAGGGGCGCGCCATGGCCGGGCGATGAGCGCCACGACCCCCCTGCCTCCCTGTAGCAGGAAGTAGGCAAGTGGGGAGGGGCCGGTTGGGTTGCCCACTTGCCCTATGGGCCAAAAGCCCAGGGGGTTTTCTCCCCTTTTATTTTTATACTTTTCCAGTTTCTTTTAGTTACTTTTCTTTTTATTATTTTCTGTCTATTGTTTTCCATTTAAGATTCAGCTTATTTTAGTTTTATAAAATATAGAACAACTCCTAAATTACTATCACTAAATACATTATTCCCACAAAGAGTTTGCTGCAATAATAAATACTTTCCATAATTTTAATATTTAAAAGGCTTTTAAACAATTGTTGTAGCTGTTGTTTAAATCATTTTAGTGCATTTATGTACCTTACAATAGTGTGGTTTCATCACCAACATTTACTATGAATTGTTTGACACCTTTTGAGCATTTTAGTTATAATGTTTGAAAACTTGAAATTTTGACTTTAATTTAGATTTGAATTTGAACGAACTTGAATCAGCTGAGATTAGCAATAGTAACAGTGGTGACAAGGCACCATTAACGAGGGATTACTGTAGCTTAATTATCCGGGCGTTACAAATCTCCTCCACTACAAGAAATCTCGTCCCGAGATTTAGGAGGTAGAAGGAAACAGTTCGGGGTATTCTTCACGCAGACGATCCTCGCGTTCCCAAGTGGCTTCGTCTTCAGAGTGATGCGACCACTGGACCTTGAGGAACTTTATCGCCTTCTGACGTGTGCGGCGTTCAGCTTGGTCGAGAATGCGGACCGGATGCTCTTTGTAGGAGAGGTCTTGCTGCAACTCGAGCACTTCATGATCCACTGCTCGGACAGGGTCTTTGAAACAGCGGCGGAGTTGTGACACGTGGAACACATCGTGAACCTGAGGAAGGTTCGACGGAAGTTCCAACTGATATGCCACTTTTCCACGTCTCTCGAGAATAGTGAATGGACCAATATAGCGAGGAGCTAGCTTGCCCTTGATACCGAAGCGGTGTGCACCCTTCATTGGTGTGACTCAAAGATAAGCCTTTTCGCCAGGTTGATAGACCATGTCTTGGTAATGACGGTCATACTGACTTTTCTGACATGACTGAGCAGTCTTGAGATTCTCGCGAATGACGCGGACTTGTTCTTCAGCGTGTTGGATAATATCCGGACCGAAGAGTGGACGTTCCCCAGTTTCTGACCAGTTCAGAGGGGTTCGACACTTTCGCCCATATAACACTTCAAAGGGAGCCATCTTCAGACTAGCTTGATAGCTATTGTTGTAAGAGAACTCAGCATACGGGAGAGATTCCTCCCATTTCTTGCCGAAGGAAATAACACAAGCTCGAAGCATGTCTTCGAGAACTTGATTGACGCGTTCAACTTGTCCCTGCGACTGAGGGTGAAATGCAATGTTGAAAGATAGATGAGTTCCCATTGCTTCTTAGAAACTTGCCCAGAATCTTGAAGTGAATAAGCTGCCACGATCTGAGCTGATAACCAATGGAATACCATGGAGTGAGACAATCCTGGACATGTAGAGAGTTGCCAGCTGACTAGCAGTGATCGTTTCTTTGACGGCCAGGAAGTGTGCAACTTTAGAAAGCCGGTCAATGACGACAAGAATAGCATCATTACCTTTCTGTGATTTGGGAAAACCAGTGACAAAGTCCATTTCGACATGGTCCCATTTCCATTCAGGAATATAGATAGGTTGTAGAGTTCTAGCAGGCCTTTGATGTTCTGCTTTGATACGACGGCAAACGTCACACTCAGCAACATAACGAGCAATGTCTTGCTTCATATTAGACCACCAGAATCTCTGGCGAATGTCTTGGTACATCTTGGTACTACCAGGATGAATAGACAGAGGTGTATCATGAACTTCTTTCATAACCTTTGGAGTCTGATCCAGGTGTTTCCTTGCACATGGCACCACTAGGCGACCTTTGAAGTACAAGGCGCCATCATCGGCAATGGTGAAGAATGAGGGCTTTCCTTCTGCGAGATAGCGTTTAATCTTCTCGACTTCAGAGTCATAATGTTGAATAGTCTTGATACTGCTCACGAGATCGGGTACGACAGCCAGGGTATTAAGGGAACCCTGGGAAACAACACGAAGATTCATCTTCTGAAATTCTGTAGGAGGGGGAGCGAGTGCTCCTGGAGGAACAATATGGAGGTTCAGCTTTCTGAATTCTTCAACAAGCGAGGTTTGAACCTTGTGAACCTGGAGGTGGTTGCAATAAGACTTGCGGCTCAAGGCATCAGCCATTACATTAGCCTTGCCCGGTGTATAAGAAATACCCAAGTCAAAATCAGCTACAGTCTCCATCCATCTCTGCTGACGGAGGTTCAGCTCTGGCTGAGTAAACAGATACTTCAGACTTTCGTGGTCGGTGAATATCTCGCAACGATTACCGAGAAGGTAACGTTGCCACTGTTTGAGTGCATATATGACAGCAGCAAGCTCGAGGTCATGAACTGGATAGTTCTCTTCATGAGGGCGCAACTGACGAGAGCCATAAGCAATCACCTTGCGCTCTTACATTAGGACACAGCCCAATCCTTGACGTGAAGCATCGCAATAAATGACGAAATCCTTCTTAGTATCTAGAGGAGCAAGCACTGGGCAGAAGTCAGCTTGTCTTTGAGTGCCTGGAAACTTTCCAGACACTTTTCTGTCCATTCGAACTTGACACCTTTGTGAAGCAGACCAGTCAGGGGTTTGGCAACCTTGGAGAAGTTCTCGACAAATCGACGGCAATAGCTGGCTAGTCCGAGAAAACTTCTAACTTGTTTGACATTCTTCGGAGGGGTCCAATCGAGAATAGCCTGAACTCGCTCGAGGTTGACAGTTATACCATCCTTGGAGATAACATGCCCAAGATAGGTCACTTCGGGAAGCCAGAATTCACACTTGGAATACTTAGCATATAATTGATGCCCTCGAAGCTTTTCCAGAACAAGACGAAGATGTTCAACATGTTCTTCTTTGTTCTTGGAATATACAAGGATATCATCCAGATAAACCACGACAAACTTATCGAGGTATTCCATGAATATATATTTCATTAATCGGGAGAACGTTGCTGGAGCATTGATCAAGCCGAAAGACATGACGGTGTACTCGTATGAACCATAGCGAGTAACGAACGCGGTCTTGGGAATATCCTCTTCACGAACCCGTATCTGGTGGTAACCCAACCTTAAATCAAGTTTAGAGAATACTGAGGAACCAGCAAGTTGATCATACAGGTCATTGATTCTGGGAAGCGGATACTTGTTTTGAATTGTTGCCTGGTTGATAGGTCGGTAATCTTGGACCAAACGATTTGTACCATCCTTCTTCTTGACAAAGAGAGAAGGTGCTCCCCAAGCAGATGAACTTGGACGGATAAAACCCTGACGAAGTGAAGTGTCGATTTCCTCCTTAAGCTCAAGGAGTTCATGCGGCGGCATCTTGTATGGCCGCTTGGCAATAGGAGTAGTACCTGGCTTCAAATCTATGATGAATTCAACAGCTCTAGCAGGGGGTATTCCTGGTAGTTCTTCTGGAAAGACATCTTCGAAATCACGAACGACTGGAATGTTCTCTATTCCTTCAAGAGGTGAAGCATTCAATGCATTCAGAACATATATCTGATTCTCGGCATCCTGTGCTGCTTGGGTTGAGTATTGGATTGTCTGGCTAGAAGGGTGAGTGAGCTGGACTGTCTTGGCAGCACAGTCAATCAAAGCATTATGGGCTATCAACCGGTCCATACCAAGAATGATGTCAATGTTGGAAGGTCCGAGCACAATGAGAGAAGCCGGAAAAAGTAAGCCTCCAATTTCGATATGGTTGCGAGGGCTTACCATTGTGGTTTGCCACTTGGAACCCGGATATTGAACCGCTAATGGAGTTGGTAATTCTTCCATGCCTAACCCATGCAACTGAGCGAATTATTGGGACACAAAGGCATGCGATGCTCCTGAATCAAACAGAATAGAAGTTGGCACTGAATTAACGCGAAGGGTACCCATCACGATTTTTGGGGAGTCACGAGCTTCTTCGATCTTGACAAGGGTGACCTGACCACCACTCATAGCAGGTGGCCTGACACTACGATTTCTGCTAGGATGGTTGCGACGGCCCTTTCGACAACCAACAGGAGGATTTGAAGTATTTTGCGGCCGACCTAGGCGACAGTTCAGAGTACGGTGCCCTAGTTGTCCACACTTGCGGCATAAACGATCATTGTGGGGAGGACCCACAGTATTGGACTGTCCACCCTGAATAGTTAGTTGACTCGGCGGCGGAGGCAGACTATGTGCAACATAAGACGGCCTTGGTGTCGGAGCAGGTCGGTGATGAACATTGTGTGGGATCCAGACTCAACGTTTCTGAGAAGGCTGGCCCGAGGATGGGCCTACATCTCTTGTACGCTTGAGCGACTCCTGGTACTCCGTCAGACCGGTTTCAGTTCGAAAAGCTTGGCTGACAAGCGTCGCAAAGTCTACGCAATCATGAGCAACAAGTGCGAGCTTTATATCGGGACGCAATCCTTCACGGAATTTCTCCTGCTTACGAGCGTCAGTGTCGACGTCATCCTCAGCTTAGCGGGATAATTCAAAGAATTTCCTCTGATATTCGTCCATAGTCATTGTGCCCTGTGAGAGTTTGCGAAACTCCTTCTTCTTCTGGTTCATCAGGCCTTGAGGAATGTAACGTGCACGGAACGCTAACTGAAATTCCTGCCAAGTGGTTACCGTTTCTGGAGGCAACATACCCATGTGGCTTTCCCACCATTGGGCAGCTGGACCCTTCAAGTGAAATGTCGCAAAGGTGACGTAACTGGCAGGGGCAACATTAGCTGACTTCATCTCAAACTGGATGTCACGAAGCCAATCATCGGCATCCATAGGATTGGTGGAGTTGCGGAAAATGGACGGGTTGAGGCGCACGCATTCTGGCAGTGTTATTGGGGCAAGGTGTTGATGAGCATTCTGGTTTGGAAGCTGAGCCATTACACCAGACATAAATTGACGATTCAGTTCAAACTGTTGCATCATTGCGGAAATATAGGGTGGAGGTGGTGGATCGTCAGCCGTCCTGCTAAAATGTAACAGGGAGTAGTTTATCATTGAGCATTTGCTAAGACTAGTGACCATTCATGATGAAACCTGCATAGTGAAGGAAACACTATAAATGCACCGTTGTAGCCAACAGGACATAGTGTGAACTATTCAAAATTACTATACTAAGGAAAACTATGGCCATATCCATCTTTGGGGTGAATGTGGTCACGGGATCCTAATGTTGGAGTTAGTAAATTCGTTAAACCCGAATAGAAGAGAGTTCAGAGCCCCGGAGTAAAGATCGAGGAGTAAAAATATCCTAATACCACCCAATTGGCGACATGGGCCCGTAAGCCACACAACCATGTTAGTAAAATAGTTTTCCAAAGACTAGACTCAACTTCGGTGAAGGAATTGGAAAGGGGGATCCTATAGGCAGTCGACTCTGATACCAACTTGTGACGCCCCCGATTTGTCCGTACACTAATCATGCACGCAAATGTGTACGACCAAGATCAAGGACTCACGGGAAGATATCACAACACAACTCTAGACACAAATTAAAATAATACAAGCTTCATATTACAAGCCAGGGGCCTCGAGGGCTCGAATACAGAAGCTCGAAAGCAACAGAGTTAGCGGAAGCAACAATATCTGAGTACAAACATAAGTTAAACAAGTTTTGCCTTAAGAAGGCTAGCACAAACATCAACGATCGAAGAGGCAAGGCCTCCTGCCTGGGACCTCCTAACTACTCCTGGTCGTCAGCTGTCTCCACGTAGTAGTAGGCTCCGTCGGGGTAGTAGTAGTAGTCGACCGGGGTGGCATCAGGCTCCTGGGATCCACCATCTGGTTGCAACAACCAGAAAGAAGAGGAAGGGGGGAAAGGGGAGCAAAGCAACAGTGAGTACTCATCCAAAGTACTCGCAAGCATCAGATCTATACTAAGTATGCATCAGTATCAAAGGAATAGGCTGTATATGTGGACTGAACTGCAGAATGCCAGAAGAGGAGGGGAAAAGCCTAGCCTATCGAAGACTAGCATCTTCAAGCATCTTCTGGGAAGCACCATCTTGCAGCATTAGAAGGAAATACAGAATAGCAGTTTATAATTAACAAGCATGTTGTAGTATTAACGGCCTAGAGATCCTTCCTCGACTCCCCGCGAGAAAGCAATCTCGTAGCCACATATCCATCACATATCTCAAGTATCCATTTCTAGTTATAATAGATCAGGATATAAGACTGAACGTCCATTACCGTGGAAACGGCTATTCGAATAGATAACTTCCCTGCAGGGGTGCACCACGTTACCCTCACGCTCGATCATCGCTGGCCGGACACACCTTTCTGGGTCAATGCCCGCCTCGGGAGATCAACACGTCGCAGCCCTACCTAGGCTCAGCAGAGAGGTCCCCGCCGGTCTATATCCTAAGCACTCCGGGGTCATGGGCCATCGCCCATTGCACTCCGGGTCGTTGCGAGCAGGGCGGACCAGGCACCACCTCTATACTGGATGGTGACGGCCCAGCCGTGCCGCAATGCTGAACTGGACGTCTGACAAAGCTTCGGCTGATACCACGACGCCGAGGCCCATAACTATTCTCGCGTGGCGGTTAGTGCATAAAGGCCAGAGGCCAACTCAGAACAAATACCCAAATCCGTTAGTGCATTATTGACAGAAGTGACGGCTGTCGGGACAAGTCCGGAGCTATCACCTCTCCTGGGTGATACTGCTAAACAGCCAGCCGCCACCGTAACAACTCCCGCGGGTGCTCTCCGGGCCCGCCCGCCTTCCACAAATGTCTCAAGTAAAGTCCATGTAACTATGTGTCCAAAACATCAAGGTGGAAAACCCGAGGAATCACCCCCGACGAATTCCACTCGATGTGTCCGTCAAGGTGAACTAAGAGGAATCACCCCCGAGGTTCACACTTGAGGGGTTGCACGACAGAGTCATATCCGGAATGGAGAAAGAGGAATCACCCTCGATGACCACGACCAAATAGCTACACTACAGAGTTATCATCATGAGTGCATTACGAGGTTTCACCCTCGGCACCCGATAGTACCTCTACAGAGTCGAGCAACTAACGGGGGTGTGATGTGATGTGAAGTGTCGGGCTCGAGACTTCGATCACGTTGCTCGAGTCGTCGATGATGAAGCAGTGGTAACAAGGACAGTCGAGCTCCGGTCTTCGATCACGTTGCTCGAGTCGTCGATGATGAAGCAGGGCCAACAAGGACAAGGTGGGGTCACTGGTGGATCACTAGCCAACCTATACTAAGCAGTTTAGCATAGCATGTAGGTAACAACAGCAGGTACAAAAGCAGGCTATGCATCAGAGTAGGATCAATCAATAACAGTAGCAAAATCTAATGCAAGCATAAGGAAGAAGGAATGGGTGATATCAGAATGATCAAAGGGGGGGGGGCTTGCCTGGTTGCTCAGACAAGAAGAAGGGGTCGTCGTCGACGTAGTTGATCACAACGGCATCAGCGGCAGTCTCGGGGTCTACCGGAGAGAAGAGGTGGGAGAAACAGTAAATACATAGCAAACAGATGCATGACAAGACAATAAGCGGTGTTAGAGGTGTTCTAATGCGGCGTTACACAATACCGTGGAAGGGGGGAAACATCCGGAAAAGTTTTCCCGAAGTTTGCATTTTTCGGACAGATGAAACGGAGGGGGAAAGTTGCATGTTCAGGTAGTTATGGGCATGTGGCAGACGAACGGATCGCGTATTCCGATTCGTCTCGTCGTTCTGAGCAACTTTCATGTAGAAAATATTTTAATCCGTGTTACGGATAATTTTATATGATTTTCCGAAATGTTTATAGTTTGATGAATTTATTGTATTTTGTTTAATCTGAATTGACCAAGTCAGTTTGACTAGTCAAGAGGGGAGGTGGTGGCCCACATGTCACTGTTCAAATAATTTCCAAAGGGATTTATCTAAACTAATTAGATGGACCCACATGTCATTTGCTAATAGGCTAAATTAGCACAAAACTAATACTAAGCAACACCTAACCTAATTAAACAAGGGCCGGCTGTTAGTGGGCAGAGCCCACCACACGCACGCCACAGTCACACAACACACACAGTGCACACACACACTGCACGCACGCACACAGCTGCACACAGCACACAGCACATAATGCTGTGATAGCATTTTCTGATTTTCATAGTATTTAATACATGCATCAAATGAATTTGGTCCAATGGACACATTTGAGCCTTGTCAAGTGTACTACCTTCACATATTTTTTAGTCATGTTAACCGTTGTTTAACTGCAGATTAGGGGCTGTGTAGGGGGTTAGTCAATGTAAAAATGGAAAAGCTAGCTAGTAATAGTACACTAAGCAGCGGCACTGCAGCAGTAGTAGTAGGATGCAGCAGCAGCAGCAGCGATGCAAGAGCAGCAGGTAGTAGCATCGCCGCATCATGCAGTAGGCAGGGCCGCGAGCAACTGCGGGGGCATGCGCTGGACACGGCCAGGGCGAGCGGCGGCCAGCGTCGGGCGCACGCACACAGAAGGATGTCGGGCGGCGGCGAGTATGGCCGGGGGCGAGGTGCGTAGGGCAGGGTGCGGGTAAGGGCGGCTACAGGCGGCAGCTTGCGGCGAGCGGGGCAGCAGCAACGCAAGGAGCAACGCAAGAGCAGTAGCAACATGAATCAACAGAGAAAGAGAGCAGCGACAGCAAGCACACACGTACGTGTACGCAGGTGCCCGGACGATCTCTGGGACGGCGGCTACGGCAACAAATCGAGGGGGCAAGGAAGGGGGATGGACGCGGCTCACTTCGAGGGAGGTCGTGGACGTGCTCGGAACCGCGGGGAGGCGCCGGTGGTGGAGATCGACGGCGATGGCGCAGTGGCCGTGGAGGGGGAGACGAGGACGTATCGGGCACCGCGGCGATATCTAGCTCGATCGGCTCCTCCAAGACGACGTAGTCGACGACGGTGCTTCTGCTAGACAGCCTCTCACGGCACGGGGGCGACGGTGGCCACGCGGGCAAGGGTCTCCATGGCGGCGGCGGTTTGGGTCCTTCCAGATCGAGGAGAGGGTGCTGGGAGAGGGGCGAATGGGGATCTAGGGTTCGTTGGGGAAGGGGTGCCGGATATATAGGTGGGGCGGCGCTGACGAATGTCCGCCATGGCGGCAGGGGTGCGCCACGACCCCCCCTGCCTCCCTGTAGCAGGAAGGAGGCAAGTGGGGAGGGGTCGGTTGGGTTGCCCACTTGCCCTATGGGCCAAAAGCCCAGGGGGTTTTCTCCCCTTTTATTTTTATACTTTTCCAGTTTCTTTTATTTACTTTACTTTTTATTATTTTCTGTCTATTGTTTTCCATTTAAGATTCAGCTTATTTTAGTTTTATAAAATATAGAACAACTCCTAAATTACTATCACTAAATACATTATTCCCACAAAGAGTTTGCTGCAATAATAAATACTTTCCATAATTTTAATATTTAAAAGGC
The DNA here is from genome assembly GCA_902687465.1 of Secale cereale. Classification (NCBI taxonomy): domain Eukaryota; kingdom Viridiplantae; phylum Streptophyta; class Magnoliopsida; order Poales; family Poaceae; genus Secale; species Secale cereale. The sequence continues at coordinate 465,385,691 of LR738715.1, read as the reverse complement.
TTTTAAACAATTGTTGTGGCTGTTGTTTAAATCATTTTAGTGCATTTATGTACCTTACAATAGTGTGGTTTCATCACCAACATTTACTATGAATTGTTTGACACCTTTTGAACATTTTAGTTATAATGTTTGAAAACTTGAAATTTTGACTTTAATTTAGATTTGAATTTGAACGAACTTGAATCAGATGAGATTAGCAACAGTAACAGTGGTGACAAGGCACCATTAACGAGGGATTATTGTAGCTTCATTATCCGGGCGTTACACAATGATAGATAAATACCAGGTTCAAGACAACAAAACACTACAAAACCTTTAGGAGAAGAGGAAGTTAAGGGTGCCAGCTTATTTCAGGCAGTGCTTCTACCCCTTTCTACAAACAAGCCAGCGTAGCGAAGGTTTCAACGTAGTGCTGAAGAGATATGTGAACCCAGGGAACTCAATTCTTAGGTTTATGCAAGAGTACAATGGAACTCAGCAAAAAAAAAACTTGGGCGCAAAGCTACAAGCGTTGGCAAACACAGCTCTAAAGAACGCAAACATGCTCACGTGCAACCCATTGGAGAGACAAACAATGAAGGTTTATGCCCGACAAATATTCCACAAGTAAGTTTTTTTTGCATTCATGGTTATCATGTATGTAATTATGTAGGAGACGTAGTTGCCATCTCTGTGTACAGACTTAGGTAAAAACTTGACATGGTTTGTCAATGGAATTTGATTTGACTTTAAAAGGAAACCCGTGCCATGTGTTGAATTGCACAAGTTGCCATAAGTGCTCCAACAAAGTAAAACTTGCATATGCTGGTGTAGCCAGAAGTTACCATGTTCGTGCCCGAGTGACAGATGCGGGCTATGAAACTTGTTTAACTTGGTGTGTGAACTTGCCATGCATGAGTTGCTGTAGTTTCCATCATGTAGAAGTTTTAGTTGCCATGTTTGTAGAATGACTTAGCTATAAGTTTCCATGGTTGTACACTGAAGATTATTGTGATGTTGTCAATAAAGCGTGTACCGTGTTATGCATGTTGAAAAGTTTCCATGGTAGCTGTAACAGATAAAACTTGTCATGCTTATAGTACTATGAAAAATGACATGAATGGAGGACTTAGGTTGCCATGCCTCCTGCAGTGGCAAGGCTTGCAATGCTTAGAGTAGTGGGAAATACAATGTTTGAATGTCCTAATTTGCCATCTATGAATAACTGGAGTTGCCATCCATGAATAACTGAAGTTGCCATCCGTGAATAACTGGAGTTGCCATGTGTGATTCAATGAAATCGCCATGAGTGCACTTTGAGACCGCACACGTATGTAGCTGCTTTTGCGTGAGCTAACATGAAATGGATAATTTAAAAAACTGCAGGTTCCAGCGGGAGCTAAGGCTGTCAATCGGTTACACCGTTTTTCAAGTTGGCGACTTCACGTACAAAGTTTGCACCACGAGGGACATGTCGGACTCCGAAGCCGAAGACCCGGACAAGGGAAGAAACAACATGGTGACGTCGTACATAGCAGAAGGGGTGTATTACTGTCAATGCTGCAAGTTTGAAAGAGATGGTGTGATCTCCTGCCATATTCTAAAGGTAATGGACATGAATAACGTGAAACGGGTGCCACCAAAATACATCCTTGAGCGTTGGTCTTGGAACGCAGATGAAGCACTCTGCCAGCATGGCTCACAACAAGTACTCACAGAGCATGAAGATGGGCCCAACACAACTATGGAAACAATCAGGCATGTGGTAATGACAAGGAGACTTACCAACATAGCAGACGAGGCTTGCAAATATGATGTGATGAGTAGAGCAGTTGAGAGGCACACAAACGCGCTTGAAAGAGAGTTGGAGTCAATCAAGAAGAGAATGGAGGAGGAGGCACTACATTGATTCCTGGAGAAAAGCAAGACAACTCCCACATCGACAAGACCATCAACAGAAAACTCGGAGGTTGGTTCCGGCGCATCCAACATGCACTCGCACGTGCACAACCCTCCAAGGACAGTCACTAAAGGGAGACCAAAATAGATAAGATAGAAGTCATCACTCGAGATCCAAGCAAAGCACAGGAAGCCTACAAAGAAGACATCGACGGAAGCTTGGGCTACTTAGAAAAGTGAGACAGCTAGAAGGTAGTGTGTGTTAAAAATTTGGAATGATTGGCCGAACGATAAAATGTAGGTGCGTCCACGGCAATTTGGTATCATTCACCGTTGCAAACTAAAGTCATTCCCTGTGATATGGAAGAAAGGCATAAAAGTTGTCACTTTGCTACACAAAATGTAGTTAGTCAACTATGGCAAAAAGTAACAGAAGGATGAGGTTCTGTGAAGAGTTGGACAACTGACGGGGTATGTGTTTGTAAAATTTGGAATGATTGTCTGTATCGTAAGTTGTATGTGCGTCCGCGTCAACTAGGTGATATTTAGCGTTTCAAAAAATCAAAAAACATAGGTGCCATTGTTAGAAGACATAGATAGTTGCCATGTTGCTTGGAAAAATGTATTAAACCCACGCTGGAAAAGAGGTGTTAGTTTTGACGAAAAGGTGCCACTAAATTGGAACTATGATGAACGTAAAAAATGAAGAGCTAATTGCAAAGAAGTGTTGCATCAAACAACTAATGTTTACTTGACATTTTGAAAGAAAGGAGACTGTCGCGACAACATGCCTTTACGGAGCAGTTATCATTATTGTAAAAAATTGGACACCCTTGTGCCAAACTGTATGATCCGAAAGTGATGTAACGACAGAAACGAAACGGTAATGATAACTCCCAAACGTTCGGGAGTTAGGCATGGCAACCCAAACGGTTTAGGTGGCAACTTAAGTATGTTGCCATCTGCATGTATGTGTGGGATTAGGAAACATGACAATTTTTGGAAGAAAAATCAGAAAAGGACAAAATTGCCGTCCCCTATGAAATAAAGTTGCCATCCCCTACGAAATAAAGTTGCCATATAAAAAACGTTTGGGACGAAAATGCTCGAATCCTGAACATTCGGGACGAAATGTTAGCACAACCATGATAGGATGGGGCACATATAGAAATGAGGTCTGACATTGTAGTTATATATTGTAAACTACAAGAACGAAAGGTTCACGACAAAGAGACGATAGTCTTGTTCGGTTACAAAAACAACAGTGATACTGAAAAAAGGAAACAAAGTAGAGGCGCAGCACTTCACATTCTTCTGAACATTGAATGTAAGTACATAGGTAAAAAATGTAGTATTTTGTTGTCTTGTGCAGTCACTTGTATCTCTTGATAGCAGCCTTAACGCCAGACTCCAACCAAGCCAGTGCACCCTCCCGCTTTTTGAAATCGACATTGGTGACCCAATCCAAGAGATAAATCTTCCTAAGCTCTGCGCATATTTCCTTGTTCAAAGTTGGCACCTTCCTGCCTTCCCATTTTGCAAGATATTCGAGGGTGTAGACACCACAGTCGTAGATGGTTTCAGCGAGCAATATGGAAACAGGCGTAGAATAAGTATGTTACAAGTTGCCATGCTGAAAAAAGCAGAAAATGTGGTACTAAATTATTATGGCATGGGTGCTACTGCAAAAAAGGATGGTCTGTTATGAGTAAAAAACATTTGGGTAATGTGTGGTAGTTATAAATACAAGTAACTGTTGGAGAATACATTTAGACGTTGAAGTTGCCATGTAGTAGGTATGAAAAAATGACAGCTTTTGTGTAGTGCACTATTCACAGTAAGCACAATAAAGGGGGAGAAGTGACGTTGGATGGTGGTTTGGGAGCATGTTGTAAAATGTTAGTGATGTTGGCAAAAAAGTGGCATGCCCCTAGGAAAGAAACCATGACATCCACTAGGGGATGAAGTAGCCATGCATTATGTATTAGAATTGTCATGTGATGACCCACAAGTGTAGGGAATCTATCATAGTCCTTTCGATAAGTAAGAGTGTCGAACCCAACGAGGAGCAGAAGGAAATGTTAGGCAGTTTTCAGTAAGGTATTTTCTGCAAGCACTTAAATTATCGGTGACAGATAGTTTTGTGATAAGGTAATTGGTAGCAAGTGACAAATAGTAAAAGTAAATAAGATGCAGCAAGATGGCCCAATCCTTTTTGTAGCAAATGACAAGCCTGGACAAACTCTTATATTAAGGAAAGCGCTCCCGAGGACACATGGTAATTATCGTCATGCTAGTTTTTATCACGTTCATATGATTCACGTTCGTTACTTTGATAATTTGGTATGTGGGTGGACCGGTGCTTGGGTGTCGCCCTTACTTGGACAAGAATCCCACTTATGATTAACCTATATTGCAAGCATCCACAACTACAAAAGAAGTATTAAGGTAAAGCTAACCATAGCATGAAACATATGGATCCAAATCAGCCCCTCACGAAGCAACGCATAAACTTGGGTTTAAGCTTCTGTCACTCTAGCAACCCATCATCTACTTATTACTTCCCAATGTCTTCCTCTATGCCCAAAAATGGTGAAGTGTCATGTAGTCGACGTTCACATGACACCACTAGAGGAAATACAACATACATCTCATCAAAATATCGAACGAATACCAAATTCACATGACTACTTATAGCAAGACTTCTCCCATGTCCTCAGGAACAAACGTTACTACTCACAAGACATATTATTGTTCATGATGAGAGGAGTATTAATATGCATAATGGATCTGAACATATGATCTTCCACCAAGTAGACCAACTAGCATCAACTACAAGGAGTAATCAACACTACTAGCAACCTACACGTACCAATCTGAGGTTTTGATACAAAGATTGGATACAAGAGGGTTTGAGAGGAGATGGTGCTGGTGAAGATGTTGATGAAGATAACCCACCCCAAGATGGGAGAGTTGTTGGTGATGACGGCAGTGATGATTTCTGTAATGCCCAGGATGGGACTATATCTCCTACGTGTCGAGGCACGACTTAGAGACATAACCCCATGCTGGAATGATCGCAAGTTTGGTATGTTTGCACAACTCATGTAAAAGATGGGGATGGAAAACATAAAATAGTTGTCTTACACTCGCCACGTCACACGAATACATTACATATCCAAATCATCATTCAATAAAACATCACAGCCCTCTAAGGGTAAAATCCAAATGACAAGATACCAAACATAATTAAAATCCATAGGTCGGATCGAATCCTAGTAGAAGTCACCACTACTGATCATCAGGGTAACGAACATAGTAACGGCTACGCTCCTCGTCATACTCCCAGTCTAACTCGGTGCCATCACCTGGATAGCTCACCATCGGACCTGCATCTGGTGTGGTGAAGTAAATGTGAGCCACAGAGGACTCAGCAATCCCGTTCCCGGGTAACATGACTATTTAAGCCTTGGGAGAGGATAAGGCTGACGAAAAAAAATAAGAGTCTGCAGCAGCAACTAGCACTAGCTTACGTGAAAGAGTGTGAGAAGAGAAGTGCCTCGGTCGAGAGATGATCACGAAGTGATCCTAGACTAATCAAGTCAAACATAACCCCACCGTGTTCATCTCCCGAATCCCTATTCGGAAAATGACAGTCACGGCACGCACGCTGGTAGTGTATTAGAACAATGTGTCAAGTTTTCTACAACCGGATATTAACAAGCTCCCATCTGCCACATAACCGCGGGCACGGCTTTCGAAAGTTCAAACCCTGCAGGGGTGTTCCAACTTGGCCCATGACAAGCCCACGATCCGCGGAGTCGCAACTCCAAGGTGGGAAGGCCCGAGTATTCTCGGAATCCCGTGCTCAAGATACTCCGAACTAAGGTAAGGCTAATCCAGCAAATCCTCCCGGCGTGCCGACACCCTGATAGTAGCCGCGCGTATCTCGTCTCAGGACACGACCGGATGAGCAGTACGTACAGATACCAAAGATCCCAGCAAACTGGGTGGTATCCGCAAGTGGCTCTAGTTTGGACCAACACTCAAATCGAGCACTGGCCCAGGGGGGTTGAATTAATTAATCCTCGGGTTAATTACTCCCTCGGTAAGTTTTTAGTTGTTTAGGCGAATAGTACCAATGTTGGGACTTGCTGGAAAAGACTTAGCACTTAGCGGTTTATCGAGGGGGTCCCATAAACCCCAACCGTGTTAGGAACGCATAATCAAGGAACATAACACCGGTTTATACGGTTCCTAGCGGCATGAGTGGAACAAATCACCAAGCAAAAGGCTTAGCCTTCCACCCTTGCCAATATATAGATGATTTCATTTAGCAATTATTATAGTGTGATATAACCCAACAAACTTCAACATGAAGCAAGCATCTTCAACTTCACCTGCAACTAGCAACGCTATAAGAGGGGCTGAGCGAAGCATACGTATAGCAAATCAATGGTTTGCATAGGTAGGGTGGTTAGACATGATCATGCTTACAAGTAGGAGGCTGACAGTAAAGACATGGGCATCGAGGCAAAACTATAGATCGAGACTTCTAGCAATAGGCAAAAATAGTAATGGTATCCGGGTTCGGTCATCTTGCCTGAAGAGTAGTTGTTCGGATCGTAAGAGGGGTCCTTGTTCTCAAGCTCGGTAGTAACCTCGTGCTCGTACTCATACTCGGTCTCAGCTTCTGGCTCTAAACAATACAATCACACAAGGCACGAATCAACAAGATGCAATACGCACACCAAAATGATGGATGCATGGTTGATGCACTATGAGAGCACACGGAGCACGGAAAATAGCACTCAAGAAAAATACTTCAAAACATGATAACAATAGGATATTATGAATCTAAACGGAAAAACAATCAAGTTTCATATAAGACTTGCTGCAATCGGAGCTACGGGCTAAAAGTTACACACAAAACAATAAACATGCGAAAGCTGAAAATTACAGCAACATAGCAACTTCGGAGCACTAGATAAATAAGCTACAACACTCAAACATCATGGAAAAGAGTATGAACATAAACTAGACATATCCTCTAGCAAATAAGTCCATTGGTGCACCCCCAAAGGAGCCACGGATCAATAGCAACAAGCTTGGACATATTGAACTTGACAACAAAATCCTGACAGCAGTATTTTATTGCAACTTTGGAGCAAAAGTTAAATATGCTACAGCCACTCAAATAAGCATGTGAGAGCATGAATGGATAGCCAACAATATATACTACAAGGAACCATCAAGAGTCACCCCAAAACTATCATGGTTTGTCCTAGAACAACAAGCAAACATGGCATCTGGAAAATACAGATTCCAGACTTAGTGAAATTTCACAAAGTGTTAAAACAGCAGTTTCATCATGGCATCTTTGAGAGCAAGTTTAAGTCACCTCAAAACTAAACATGGCAAGTGGTAAGCACCACATCAAAGTACACATGATGGTGATTCCGAAACATACAAGCATGCATCATGGAGATAAACACAACGATAGCAATGAGCTCAACAAGATGGCATCTCATAACAAGTTAAACAACATCACATCCACATGGCACTTTGCAACGGAACTAAACATGGCAAGATTAAATCTATCATGCAAGCTAACACAAACAACATGTAGAGCATGGCAAGACGAACACGTGGACATGTCATTTGCATCATTCGGATAAACGAGCTAAAAGTTATCACTATGCAAAGATGGCATAAAAACAACACATAGCAGCAGTTTGTAACGGGATGCACTCTTGCAACGAATATTTAAGCACCTAGATGATCTCAAACATGCATGGCATAAAGGAAAGAAACGTAGTGCAAGTCACCACGAACGTCTGGACATGTCATTTGCGCAAAACGGAGCACCACACAAAAAGATATCATCATTTGAAAAATAGCATCAGCACACATAAAACTGGGGACTTAGAGATTTGAGGTCAACCTTAGATCTGGAGATAACGGGCTGAGGAGTGGATCGGGCGCGTCCACGGGCTTCGGGTGAAGCGCGCTGCGGCGGCGCTGGAGGAGGCCCGCGGAGGAGGCGGCGCGGCCCAGGCGGAGAGGCGGCTGGGCCCAGGCGGTGGATCCGGCGCAGCAGGGCGGCCTCGGGGGAGTGGGCCGAGCCCACCGAGTGGCTTGCTGCGGGAGGCGGCGGTAGCGGCGCCTGGCGCCTGGAGCGATGCGGCGGCTGGGTCGGCCTGGCTGCTGGCGATGCGGGACTGGGCCCTGGCGGCGATCGGGCCGCGCGACTGGAGGGGCCCAGCTGGCGGAGGGAGGCGCTCGCTGGAGGCGGCCCAGCTGCGGGCGCGGAGGAGCAGCTTCGCGGGGGTGGCGGCCCGAGTGGCGCAGGGATCTGGCGAGGGCGATCGGGCCGGAGGCGACGCGGCCCTGGCGTTGACCCGACGCGGCGGAGGCCTGGCGCCTCGATCTGGATCGGGGGCCTCTTCCCCCGACCGATCTCGCAGTGCTAGCGGCTGGCGGCGTCTGGAAGCTCGAGCGGACGGGAGGTCTGGCGACGGGAGGGGGTCCGGCGGCCCTGGGAGCCGGCCGGCGGCGGGGAAACGGGACGGAGGCGCGCCGGCGAGGTGGAGGAACTCCGGTGGTGAGGTGGGGTGGAGGATTCCGGCGAGGTGGAGGAGCTCCGGCGAAGCTCCGGCGAGACTCCGGCGAGGTGGAGGAGCTCCGGCGAAGCTCCGGCGAGACTCCGGCGAGGTGGTGGTGGCTGGAGGAAGAGGATGAAGTGGGGCTAGGGTTTCCTTGATTTGGGGCAAAAATTGTGGGAAGTGGACAAATATATATGCACAAGGAGCTAGGGTTGTCCAAATGGGGTGTGGTTTTCGGCCACGCGATTACAATTGGATGGCCTAGATGATAGGAGGGGTTTGGAGTGGTTTGGTGGGCTGTTGGAGGGGTGTCTTGGGCCTCAAAGTGGAGGCACTTTGAGCCCACGAGAAAAACTGTTGGGGTAGCAAACGGACTCGAAACGCGACGAGATTTGACAGGCGGGTTACACACACCAAAACAACAACACACGACAAGTCTCGCGCCAAACCGGTAACGTTAGACGGCAAAACACCAAAGTAGGCCTACGGGATGCCACGGACACGTGAGGGAGCTCCGGAACGCGAAACGGACAACGGGAAGGAACGCGTGGAACCGGATGCAAACAACAACACAAATGCAATGCGATGCACATGACTACATGATATGAATGAATGCCACACACGCACACGACAACACGACTAAAACCCGAAAGACAAAGAACCCGGAATGGAATTGATGAAGCCAGAGATATATTATATGCCCAAAAGGGAAAGTATTACATCTGGGGCATTACAATTTCCCCCTCCCGGAGGGAAGTATCACCGGCAGAAGAGTTCCGCCGTAGCCCTAAATTGGTTCCGCCAAGGTTCCGCCTCCAGACGGCGGCGTCTGGTCCCGAAAGCCTCCTTATGATTTTTTTCCAAGTCAAAACACCTCATATAGGAGAAGATGGGCATCGGGGGGTCACCGGCTAGCCCACGAGGCAGGGGGCGCGCCCAGGGGGGCGCCCCCCCACCCTCGTGGACAGGTGGTGTCCCCCCTGGCAGATCTTTTTCACCAGATATTTTTTATATTTTCTGAAATGGTGTTTCGTGGAGTTTAGGAGCTTTTTGAGTTGTGCAGAATAGGTCTCCAATGTTTTCTCCTTTTCCAGCCCAGAATTCCAGTTGTCGGCCTTCTCCATCTTCGTGTAAACCTTGTAAAATAAGGGAGAAAAGGCATAAGTATTGTGACATAACGTGTAATAACAGCCCATAGTGCAATACATATCAACATAAAAGTATGATGCAAAATGGACGTATCAACTCCCCCAAGCTTAGACCTCGCTTGTCCTCAGCGAAAGCCGATATCGAAAAATAAGTCCACATGTTTAGAGATAGATGTGTCGATAAAAATAAAATACGAACATGAGGGCATGATGATCATTCTTATAACAGCAACTCATATATATATATATATATATATATAGTCATATAATTCTTATGCTAAAGTAACAATCTATTCACAATGTCAAGTATGAATCAGAAACTTCATTGAAAACCAACAAACTATGATCTTAATCATTGAAGAAATTGCAATTTATCATATCATCGGAAAGAGTCAATATAAGAGCTTTTCAGCAAGTCCACATACTCTACTATCATCTAGTCTTTCACAATTGCTCACACACACACGCAATATTTATGGGTATGGAGTTTTAATCGGACGCAGAGAAAAATAGGGGCTTGTGGTATTGCCTCCCAACCTTTTACCTCAAGGGTAATGTTAACATTAATAGATTATGATAACTCACATCCAATTGGGCATATATGTCAGGATCTTTCCAACACAATGTGCTTGCCAAAGGATAAAATGTAAAAAGGAAAGGTGATTACCACCTTGACTCTTATAAGGCAAGAATAATAGATAGGCCCTTCGCAGAGGGAAGCAGAGGTTCTCATGTGCTTTTATGGTAGGATGTACAAAATCTTAGCGCAAAAGAACGTCACTTTGTATTGCCACTTGTGATAAGGACATTTATTATGCAGTCCGTTGCTTTTATTACTTCCATATCACAAGATTGTATAAAGCTTATTTTCTCCACACTAGTAAATCATACATATATTAGAGAGTTTCCAACAATGACAACTTACTTGTTGGATCTTACTCAATCCATAGGTAGGTATGGTGGATTCTCATGGCAAAACTAGGTTTAAGGATGTATGGAAGCACAAGTAGTATCTCTACTTGGTGCAAGGAGTTTTGGCTAGCATGAGGGTGAAAGGAAAGCTCAACATGTTGGATGATCCATGACAATATACTTTATTTTAGATTTAAGAAAACATAACCCATTATGTTGTCTTCCTTGTCCAACATCAACTTTTTATATGTGAAGTCATTACTTTCCATAAGATCAATATGATCTCTTTGATAATTTTTATATTTTCTTTTATTCCCTCATGATCATAGCGAGAAACTCAAGCCCTTGACTCAACACCTAATCTTTATTATATAGCTCACGGACTCGGATACAAGGGTAAAGATCAACAAGCAAAAGCTCACAACTAGATCATGCTAACTTTTTTCTACTAGATCAAGATATTACCAAAAGGATCGAACTAAGAAAAACGGTAAAGATAGGAGTGTGATGGTGTTACGATACCGGGGCAACTCCCCCAAGCTTGGCAGTTGCCAAGGGGAATGCCCATACCCATATAATTATGTCTCCTTCTTCGAAGGTGGTGATGTAGGCTTCTTCCTTAACTTTCACTTAAGGACAAAATTTTGCTCCCTTAGGTCATTGATCTCCTACTCAAGGTTTAATATCTTCTTGCATAGTTCCTGCTTGTTTTCCTGCAAGAGGAGAAAAGGGATAAATTCGATCTTAGGTTTCTTTGCTGTATTGGGGAGGCTCGACTTTTTGAACTTCACATGCATGTCCCCAGGTTGAGGTAATGGGACTTCGTCTTCATCTGAGCTGGTCCAATCCTTACCCTTGGGATCATGGTCTTCTTCTTCCTCCGTGGTCCAACCATGATGCTCCCAATCCCCGTAGACCTTAGGGTCAGCAAGGAGATCAGCGACATAGCTTTCTCCCTCCGAATCCTGGGACGACATATTGCTCCAATCTGCGACGGAAATAGCTCGAAACAAGAACAGAGGATTTTTGTGTGATACGGTGGTCAAAACCTTCGGGAGCATATATAGTGAATTTTTATCGACCAAAAAAGTATCGTGCAAAAAATTGGAGTCCGGGAGGCACACGAGGTGCCCATGAGGCAGGGGGTGCGCCCTCCACCCTCGTGGACGCCTCGTGTCCTTTCCGGACTGCCTCTTATTTTTCTATTTTTCTAAATATTCCAAAACTGTGAAAAATTGCCATTAGAACTGTTTTGGAGTCGATTTACTTACTGTACCACATACCACTTCCTTTTTGGGGTCTGAATCATTCAGAAAAGTGTCCCTTATGTATTCCTCAGGGGTTATGGTTTCAATAACATTGGTTTCAACATTTATAGGATTACCTGAGATAAAATGATTGATTTTTTGACCGTTCACCACCTTCGGATTTGTGCCTTCGAAGTTGTTGATTTTTATGGCACCGGAACGATAGACCTCCTCTATAACTTAAGGACCTTACCATTTAGAGTGAAGTTTTCATGCAAAAAATCTTAAACGAGAGTTGTATAGCAAGACATAATCACCTACATTAAACTCACGCTTTTGTATCCTTTTGTCATGCCATCTTTTAACCTTTTCTTTAAACAGCTTGGCATTCTCATAAGCTTGGGTTCTCCATTCATCAAGCGAGCTAATGTCAAATAACCTCTTCTCACCGGCAAGTTTGAAATCATAATTGAGCTCTTTAATAGCCCAATATGCTTTATGTTCTAGCTCAAGAGGTTAGTGACATGCTTTTCCATATACCATTTTATATGGATACATACCCATAGGATTTTTGTATGCAGTTCTATAGGCCCATAATGCATCATCAAGTTTCTTGGACCAATTCTTTCTAGACCTATTAATAGTCTTTTGCAAAATTAATTTTATCTCTTTGTTACTTAGTTCTACTTGACCACTAGACTGTGGGTGGTAAGGGGATGCAATTATATGGTTAACATCATACTTAGCAAGCATTTTACGAAAAGCACCATGAATAAAGTGTGAACCACCATCAGTCATTAAGTATCTAGGCACTCCAAACCTCGGAAAAATAACTTCTTTAAGCATCTTAATAGAGGTGTTGTGATCAGCACTACTAGTTGGAATAGCTTCTACCCACTTAGTAACGTAATGAACAACAACTAAAATATGAGTATACCCATTAGAGGAAGGAAACGATCCCATATAATCAAAGGCCCAGACATCAAATGGTTCAATAACAAATGAATAATTCATAGGCATTTCTTGACATCTACTAATATTACCAATTCTTTGACATTCATCACAAGATAAGACAAACTTACGAGCATCCTTGAAGAGAGTAGGCCAATAAAAACCAGATTGCAATACCTTATTTGCAGTTCTATCTCCATCATGGTGTCCTCCATAAGCTTCAGAGTGGCACTTGCGTAGGATCTGTTCCTGTTCATGCTCAGGTACACAACGTCTAATAATACCATCTACTCCTTCCTTATAAAGGTGTGGGTCATCCCAGAAGTAATGTCTCAAATCATACAAGAATTTTTTTCTTTTGCTGGTATGTGAAACTAGGTGGTATAAACTTAGCAACAATGTAATTAGCATAATCAGCATACCATGGAGCAGTATGAGAAGTATTTATGACAGCTAATTGTTCATCAGGAAAGCTATCATCAATAGGTAGTGGGTCATCAAGAATATTCTCTAGCCTAGACAAGTTGTCTGCAACGGGGTTCTCAGCTCCCTTTCTATCAATAATATGCAAATCAACTTCTTGCAGCAGGAGAACCCATCTAATAAGTCTAGGTTTAGCATCTTTCTTTTCCATAAGGTATTTGATAGCAACATGGTCAGCGTGAATAGTTACTTTAGAATCAACAATATAAGGCCTAAACTTATCACATGCAAATACAACTGCTAAAAACTCCTTCTCAGTAGTAGCATAATTTCTCTGGGCACTGTCTAGAGTTTTACTAGCATATTGGATAACATTCAATTTCTTATCAACTCTTTGTCCTAGAACAACACCTACAGCATAATCACTAGCATCCCACATAATCTCAAAGGGTAAATTCCAGTCAGGAGGCTGGACAATAGGTGCGGAGATCAATGCTTTCTTAAGTATTTCAAATGCTTCTACACAATCATCGTCAAAGACAAAAGGAACATCTTTTTGTACGAGATTAGTCAGAGGCCTGGAGATTTTGGAGAATTCCTTAATGAACCTCCTATTAAAACCGGCATGACCAAGGAAACTTCGTATAACTTTGATGTCCTTAGGACACGGTATTTTCTCAATAGCATCAACTTTAGCTTTGTCAACTTCAATACCTCTTTCAGAAATTTTATGTCCCAAGTCAATGCCTTCATTAACCATAAAGTGGCACTTCTCCCAATTCAAGACAAGATTAGTTTCTTCATATCTCTGCAAAACTCGATCAAGGTTGCTCAAGCAATCATCCAAAGAAGTTCCGTAAACGGAAAAATCATCCATGAAAACCTCAGCAATCTTTTCACAAAAATCAGAGAATATAGCCATCATGCATCTTTGAAAGGTAGCAGGTGCATTATCGTGCATAATTTCTTTATATAAGGAAATGGGTATTACACTTGCACTAGCACCTACGTCACATAAATCATGATAGCAATGATCACCTATTTTAACAGAAATAACTGGCATGCCTACAATAGGTCTATATTTATTCCTAGTATCGGGTTTGGCTATTCTAGCAGCTTCCTCTTGGAGGTAAATAACATGTCCATCTAAACTTTTGACCAAGAGATCCTTAACCATAACAACACTACACTACTACAAAAAGGGCTGTTAATGGCGCACCGGTTTTGCCCATTAATGGCGCACTACCGGTGCGCCATTACTAGCACGCCATTAGTAGTTGGATACTAATGGCGCACCAGTGGCGCACCACTGGTGCGCCATTAGTATCTGGCATACTAATGGCGCACTACGTAGAAGTGCGCCATTAGTATTTTTTTTCAATTTTTTTTTCAATTTTTTTTTCAAATTTTTTAATTTTTTTTCTTAATCTCAGATCATTATGGCTTAATCTGGGGTCAATTTGCTTAATCTCAAGTCAAATTGCACTCTGTGGTCAAACTTCCCATAAGGTCACCCATCCTCACACTACTCCAGCCCGAGCACGCTTAACTTCGTAGTTCTATCCAACCCCAGCACCAGCTCACTTCACACGCACTTGTTGATATATCTATCATATCAATCCTATTAACCCTTCTTGATGTCTAGGAGTTTGTTAATGTTCATGAGTATGATGAAATTTTGAAAATATATTTCAAACTTCCCGGTCATATTACGTATCTAATTTTTGAAAAAAATTATAAATTTTTTTTCGAAAATTTTATATTTTTTTCTGTTACTAGTGGCGCACCTAGCAAACGGTGCGCCACTAGTAAGTTTGTAATTTTTTGAATTTTTTTGCCTGTAGATCTTAAAAGCCCCGTAACTTTTTTTCTGTTAGGTTTTTGGGGATTTAGAAAATGTTTAACGGGGTTCCCCCGATTAAATTTGGATGTAACTTTTTGAGTAGATGATTTTTCATATAAAAAACTTTTTAATCCGAGTTCGTATGCAAAAGTTATACCCGTTTTACTAAATTCCATAGATATTTTGCAAATAAAGTCAAAATTCATATTTGTAAATTTTCCCAACAAGTAGACCACATATCACATGGGAAACTTATTTTCTTTTATTTTTTTGACATTTACATCATTTTCTTTTATTTATTTTTTAACTGAAAAAGGCGGTCCA
>LR738715.1:465339617-465364034 GCA_902687465.1 Secale cereale | reverse complement strand
CAACCCTTGCCTGCCACACAGAACCTGGGGTAGCACTGTTGTGAACATCAAGAAAAGTGGTAGCTTGTGCAACGGTTGAGCTAGAAGGGGCATTTGGCTGCATTTTCTTCCTGAGGACGACATCCTGCTCCATCTTGCATAGTGCTTCATCCATTGATGATGATATATCCACAGGTGATCCTGCATGTGGTAAACAAACTTGTCAGGAAAGCAATTTGTAAACAGCGATACAATTAATAGACAAAAAGATGATAAAATAGGGCAATGGACACACAGAGTAAAACGCCTTGGAATTGCTAAAAATGGAAAAAAAAGTGAAGCTGACAATGCAAAATAGTGATATGTGGATAATACAACGAACTATAGGCTCGGCAAATTTGACATCCTTTCTTCCATCAACAATTGGCTACGCCATCATCAGGTCCGGCTAGGACGGGAATGCATAAGACACTGGGATAGCATCAACTGGATCGATTGGCTGGCTCAAATCAATTCCGAGGATGAACGGTGGTGGCGTGAAAGCCATAGGGTGCCTGCCCTCGTGCTCATTCTGCTTCTCGATCGCATCAACAGATGTTGCCAACGGAGACAGATCAACAAAGACGTCCTTGTCGACTGATCCGGTATCCTTAAGGTTGGAAGTGGGGCGCGGAGTCGTGTCCGGAATGTCAATAACCACCTTCTTGGTTGTCCATTTTACTGGATGGTCAACTCTTGGAGTGTAAGGGACACCCATATCCAGTGGGACACGCGTGTGCTTGAGCGTCGGATTTGGATGAATCTTTTCTGTCTGAGAGACTATCGGTTCCTGGACCGTTCCACCTCCAAGTACATTTGTCTGAACTGAATCACCAGTCTTGCCCTGGGGGGCAGGCGGGAACAAGGTTGAAGCAGGCACATACCCTGTGTCCTGACCATGCACATTGCCTGACTTATCAACTTTGTTTCGAGGGCTCTTCCTGGTACCGACTGCCTGTTTTGCTGATTTCTTCTCAAGTCCGTGTGGAGCAGCTTTGGAACCATTGCACGAAAGAGCGGTGCATTCATGTGGGCTAGCCTGATGTGCTTGTTGTGTGACTACCGGACCCTTTTTTTCCACAGCAGTTGCGGCGGGCGAACTTGTGCAATCTTTACCTAGTGACCGAGGTTTCTAAGATCTATCAACAGTAGATTTTTGGACATTCACCTTAGGCTGGTGTGCTTGGTGTGAAGGATCACACACTGTTGGGCTACTTTTGAGCCCCTGCCTCATGGATACCAATGCCGACGCAACCTCAGCCGATCTTGGGGATAATAATTCATCGGATCCCCCTGATGTTGCACCTTCATTGCTGGTCAACACGGCATCAACAGATGACAACAACTTTGCTGGTGCAAAAGAACTAGTGGCAGCAGGTGCTTTGGCATAGTCCACATTGTTAGATGAAGCAAGCTTAGCATGCATGCGCTCCAACGGGTCTTGTTATTAGATTTAGCCATATGACCAGACTGATTGCTTATCTTCTTTAGACTGCATGGAAGTAAGGTATTAAGAAATAGAAAGGCTGTAAGTTATCGTGCATGAAAGTCGTAAGTGAAATTTGACGTGGTGTGAAATGAAGGTTAAAAGGGGCTAAAAAGCAAAAAATGTTGGAAGTATCAAAGAAGCTGAAAAGTTGCCATGTGATTAATGATTTGTGAGTACGAATGAAAATTAGGTCAGGCAGTAATAAAAAGTGCACATACTGTGGATCAGAAGTTAGTAGTAGAAAAGCCATTTATGTAGGGGTTGAAGTTACCACATGGTAGGTACTCGAAAGTTCGCACGTATGGTGTAAGAAAATGTAGGGGAGTTAAGTTGCCACCTTAGCGGGTATGAGAGCAAAGTAGTGGAAGGTGAGATAAGTGTGTAAGCTAGAAGGTTGCCATGTATGGACAACTAGAAGTTACCATGTAATGTATGTAAAACTAGACATACAAAAACATAACACTTAAATGTACGGTACCGATAACTTCCAAAAGTTCGGGAGTTAAGCATGGCAACCTGAACGATTTTAGATGGCAACTTTAGTTTGCGCGAGATTAGGGAAACATGGAAAATTTCTGACAAAAAAACGAAAAAGGACAAAGTTGCCATCCCCTATCAACTAAAGTTGCCATCCCCTATAAATTAAAGTTGCCATGTAAAAATGTATGTAAAACTAGACATACAAAAACATAGCACTTAAATGTGCATATGTCGTAGTGCTAACCTTTTCCTTGCCCCCATCATGTCCTCAAGAACAACCGGATCTCCTGTGTTGGAGGACGCAAAGTGAGGAGATGAACGTGTAGCCGTATGAGCCTTGCATGCACGAGTAGAAGGTCTGGAAGGCTGTTGGGAAATTTTCTCTGTGGTCACTCTTCCACTAGCAGTTACCTCCATGCAAGAAAAACAAAGAAGCATTAGTCGCCGAGGGGGAAGGATGAAGCAGAAAATAAGTAGAACAGAAAATAAATTATTTGAAATTGCAATAAGTAGTAGTGAACACGAGATTATACCTCTTTCTAGCAGCAACGGGGTCCAACTTTGTCCTTTTGGAATGAGCTTGAAGGTCCGCATCTTGTGCATCCCTATCCCTTTTTGAGGCTTCAGTACCGGAATGAACACCCAAACCCTGTCTAGTGGATGTCTCAGCACCTCCGCAATTGTGCTCAGACGACGTGTGATGCTCGTTGTCGTCCATTCTGTTATCGCCATAATTAGAGGTGCCGTCTTGCTGGACATCGTCGTCGTAGTCACTGTCTTCAACCGATAAATCTTCATCGCTGGGGCGTACCTCTTGCGACTCATTTTAGTCATATCTACCTCTGGACTGTGACACCCCCAGATCGATGCGCCAGATGTCTTCCTCTTATTCGCTGTCGTTGCAATGTCATTTGCTTGCATGTTGCATTTTGCCATGTCATCATGTGCATTTCATCTGCATCATTTGCAAAACTAGCATCCGGTAGCAGTTGCACGATCCCCTGTCCTCTCCGTTGTCCGTTCTGAGTCAAGACACACTTGCACGCTCCCGCGGCACCTCCAAATATTTATTTTATAAGTGGCCGGAAAATGTTCTCGAGATGGGTTGAAACTTGGTGTGCGGTCTTATTATAGTGTAGGTAGACCGCCCGTCAAATTTCGTCGCATTTGGAGTCCGTTTGATAGCCCAACCGTTAAACTATAGCGGCACTATAGCCGGACAAACGTCGGACGTTTTCGGTCTCCGAAAACCCCCGCGGGCCTTTTTCCCTTCTCTCCTCGCAGGCCACATCCTCTTC
This sequence comes from Secale cereale, assembly GCA_902687465.1. Taxonomy (NCBI): domain Eukaryota; kingdom Viridiplantae; phylum Streptophyta; class Magnoliopsida; order Poales; family Poaceae; genus Secale; species Secale cereale. The sequence continues at coordinate 465,360,749 of LR738715.1, read as the reverse complement.
ACAGCCCACTAGGCCTACCTAGACCTTCCCTTCATTTCGGATCGTCTGATCGGGATCTAATGATCTGAAAACCACCCAAATCCCCTAACCCTAGCACTCTTTCCTATTTAAACACCCCTTCCATTTTGGGCAACCTAAGCCTACCCCTAACCTCCAGCCGCAGCCAACCCCTCCTTCCTCGCATTCCGCGTAGCTCCAACCCTGCTCCGCCACTTGGCGCTGCCGTAGCCACGCGTTTCGGCCAATCAAAGGGTACCACCGCAGCTCCGCAGCCTCCCGTAGCCAACCACAAGCGGCCACGTGGCCTTCCCGCGACGCGTCGCTAGCCACCAGCCTCCATCGCGCCAAGCGATGTGGGCCCAGATCCGGCCCGCCGGGCCCAGCCGCCGGTGCCGCCCGCCCGCAAGCGCCCCTCACCCGCTCGGCCGCTCGCTCTCCCGCTGGTCCTTGATACGTCCAAAACGTATCTATAATTTTTGCTTGCTCCATGCAACTTTTGGGTGATATTTCTATGATATTCATACACTTCCATACACTTTTGATCATATTTGGACTAACTTACTAATCCAGTGCACCCTAGTGCCAGTTTCTGTTTTCGGCTGTTTTTGTATTTCAGGTTTTCACATTACGAGAACTGCCAGGAAAAATCCAGAAAAAATATATAAAAAGTCAGCGTTCCAGAAGCTACCGTGTGGCCAAAGTACAGCCGGGGGGGGGGACCCACAGGGGCTCCAGGCGCCCTGTGGGCGCCCCCCCCTGGGCCGCGTCGGGGGGGCGCCTGGGCCCCCCGAGGCACCTCCGATGCCCCCCTTTGGCATATATTTAAAGCGTGTCGAGGAAACCCTGATTCCGGAACCCTTTTCTCCAGACGCGATTCCGATCTCCGCCGCCATCGCCATCAAGCTTCGGGGGACCAGAATTCCTGCGCCGGCACCCTGCCGGGACGGGGAAGTGCCCCCAGATTTATCTCCATCGACGTTGCTTCCTCCCTCCATGGTGCAGGAGTAGTTCCTCCTCGGGGCTGAGGTTCTTACCAGTAGCTATGTGGTCAATTCTCTCTCCCATGATGTGATCTTTGTTGTGATCATAGGCTATGTTAATCTAGGGTGATCCCATGATATTTCCCCTTCCTCTCTGTATTGGATTGATGTACTCACTTGTCTTTATCTAGTATAATCCCCGAGACCAAGGTGACAGCGGTCTATTGGACATGGATTAGATCAATATTTTCATGAGTGATTTCCTCTCTTGTGTGTTGATTGAAGATTGAGAGTATCTTGGTGCTTGTCTTTGACTATCCTTTAGATATGTTGTGGTGATTGTGGGGCTCTCTTTGGATGGCCGCGGTGACATTGGGAAATCCTTAGATTGAGAACTACGAACTTTGAGGTGTGCTTTTGTAGCCCTACATAATTCTCGTCCTCTCTTGACCACGAAGGAATGACCTCCGAGTGTGTCCCCTTTGCATGTTTTACGGGAAATATCATGTGATTCGATTATGTTAATGTTGTTGGGAGTTGCCACTAGTGAAAGTATGAACCCTAGGCCTCGTTTCCACCATTGCAATACCGTTTGTGCTCACGTTTACTACTTGTTTGCTTGCTGCACTTTTTATTACATATTTATATTACCTTGTTTTGCCATCCATATCACTTGCCATTTAACCTCTCTTCGCCGAACTAGTGCACCTATACATCTAACAAGTGTATTAGGTGTGTTGGGGACACAAGAGACTTCTTGTATCTTAGTTGCAGGGTTGCTTGAGAGAGACCATCTTCAACCTCTACTTCCCTGAGTTCGATAAACCTTAGGTCATCCACTTGAGGGAAATTGCTGCTGTCCTACAAACCTCTGCGCTTGGAGGCCCAACATAGTCTACAAGAGTAGAAGCGTGTGTAGACATCAAGCTATTTCTGGCGCCGTTGCCGGGGAGGTGAGCGCTTGAAGGTATATATTTAGATCTTGCAATTAAATCTTTTTGTTTCTTGTTTTTATTTCACTAGTTATGTTTATGGAAAACCTTGTTATTGGATCGTTGCTTGCGGGAGGACGCCCCACACCTGTGGTGGTTGCTCCTCCTCCTACTGAAATTGTGCCCTATAAAATACCGGCTGGTATTATCGATTATGTTTTGGCTAATCGTTATGCAGGAGACAGACATCCCGATGAACACTTGCTATGTCTGTCACAACTATGTTCATTATTTAAGCTTGCAGGTGTATCGAGGGAGTTTGTCATGAGGAAATTATTTGCCTTGTCACTGAAAGGAAAAGCATTGGAATGGTATAGGCTACTAAATGACTCTCACCTGCTGGAGTGGGAAGAGATCCAGTCTCTCTTTTACTCCAAATTTTATCCTCTTCATGAAGTCCATAAGAATAGGAATTATGTTTATAATTTTTATCCTCATGACGGAGAGAGCATAGCTCAAGCTTGGGGGAGACTGAAAACGTTAATGCTAAAATGTCCTAACCATGGGCTCCCCAAAGATATTATTATTACTAACTTTTATGCGAGGCTCTCTCGACGGGATAAGGATTTGCTCGACGCTTCCTCTATGGGTTCTTTCACAAACAAAAAGATTGATGTTAAATGGGAACTCCTTGAAAGAATTCAACGCAACACTGAAGATTGGGAGATCGACAAAGGTAAAGAGTCAGGTATAATTTATGAGTATGATTGCATTAAGTCCTTTGTTGAAACTTCAAGTTTTAATAAGTTTAGTGCTAAGTTTGGGCTAGATTCTCAACTCCTTGTTGATTTCCTCAAATCTTTTGCTTCACATCTTAATATGCCTAAGGAGGATTGGATCAAGCATCATAAAACTTTTAAAGAGACTTGCAAAGAAAATGAAATTGTTCATGATGATTGCAACATGCATGATCCAATTCCTAAAAATGAAGTTTTATATAAGCATGTTAATTTTTGTGGAGTGGATAGACCTTGTGAAAGGCCTATGATTGATGAAGAGAAGTATTGTAAGCAACATAAGCATGAAAGAACAATCACTTGGGTCAGAGATTTAAATAAAATTGCTAGAGAATTGTGTGACCTTTATCCTTTTACTTGTGAACTTTGCCGTACAGAGGGTCACTTTAATTTTCAATGCATGAACTTTCAAAACATAACTGTTAACCGGTTGTGTGATGACATGATCACCTCTGATCTTTATGATGAGCTTATGTTATTTTTGATGTGTGAAGAGTTATCAGAAAAGACTTCTTGGCTGGAAGATAATGCCATAGGAATAAAAAACACTTTTCAAAATTGCCATCTCTATTGTGTTGTTAATTGCCATGAAAATGATTACATAAGTAAGATTAGAAAGGAGGGAACTTTACCAAAGTATAAAAATGTCTCTTATATTTCTGCTAATAAAAAGGAGAGTTTCTCCCAAGTTTCCCCTATTGTTTCTAATGATAAACCAGGATATGTGGAGAAGCTTCATCTCCAACCACCCCCTCCTAAGGTGAAGAAGAAGAAAAAGAAGTGGAGGAGGAGGAGGAGCAAGAAGGAAGAAGAATGGGCATCAACCTGGCCTGAGCATATTCCTCCTATCAACTTTTATCCTAACAGTTGTAAGTTTAAAGAAGAAGGTGAAGTTTATTGCCTTAATTATCATCTTGATGATACATCCGTAGGTACTATTGAAGATGATTTTGATTATGATATGCATGTTACTTATTGTGATTGGGAAAATGATGATAATGCTACTTATGATCTTGAAAATCTTTTTGTTACCAACTCTGAAAGTGAAGATATGGGAAGCTCTAAGCTTGGGGATGATAGGATTGCAAATCCTATCCCCACTAGTGATGTGATAATTGATAATTCTCTTGCTAGTAAGAATAAAGATAACATGTTTACAAATATAGTTGCTAGCAATGATAATGCTCTTCTCTACCATGATGATGTTATAACTCCAATCTATAGTGATTATAAAGGTACCTATGACATAAGGAGAAATTATCCTTATGAAACTTGTCATAATCATGAAGGGAATTACTCCCTTGTTGAACACCACCCTCCTGATATACAACTAATCTATAGTGTTCAAGTTGTTTATGATAGTCCTAATCCCACTATTACCAATGAGAAAAATTATGCTTATGTGGGGAGTGAGAGTACCTTTTTGCATGAGGATCATGGTAACAATGCTTTAGGTGACGCTTATATTGTTGAGTTCATCCATGATGCGACTGAAATTTATAATGAGAGAGGGAGGCTTGGTTCTAAATATCTTAATAATAAGAAGTTTCCTCTCTTTATGGTGAATATTTTGAAGTTATGCTTGTTTTGCCTTCCTATGCTAGTTGCTTCGTGCTTCAATGAATTATTCTATTGCAATATTCCTATGCATAGGAAGCATGTTAGGCTTAAATGTATTTGGCATTTGCTTCTGGATGCCCTCTTTTGTTCTTCAGCTCTTATTCTTACGAGAGCATCATTAAAGTCCTATGCCTAGCTTAAAGGCATAAAAGAAAGCGCTTTTGGGAGGCAGCCCACATGAATAATTTTTTTTCTTTTGTTGTGTCTTGATGTTGTTTACTGCTGTAGCATCATCATTGTATCTTTGCTTTTCATATTTGTGCCAAGTATAGCCTCTGATTGCTAGAAAGTTCAAAAGTTGTGAGGTGCTGTCCAGGAAACAGATTCTGTCCTTGGATAGAAAAATTCGTATAAAATCACCAGAGCATATTTTTGGTCTGAATTGTTTCTACAGCGTTCTCTATATAATTGTCTTTCGTGCGTCAGTTCTGAGTTTTTTTATTTGAGTTGCAGAAGTATCCCGAACAGGTCAATTACTGCCTGCTGTTCTGTTTTTCACAGATTCTGTCCTGTTTTGCCTTACCTTCACTTTGCAAATTAAGAACTTACTTTTTCTTTGCAAAAACCTTTTGGCAATCTTGAGAAACAGTAGAACTTCAAGAATATCCTTATTTCCAGCTAAGGTATAATTATTTTATTAAGGGTACTAACCTCGCTAATCAGATTATGATGAGTTATGTATGAAGGGAGTTTTCAAGTGTGCGAGGGAAGATGATAAAAAGATTCAGGAGTGTCAAGCGCTCAAGCTTGGGGATGCCCCCGTGCACCCCCAAGAAATATTCAAGGAGACTCAAGCGTCTAAGCTTGGGGATGCCCCCGTGCATCCCCTTCTCCATCAACATTATCAGTTCGTCTTTCGTTTCGCTATATATTTATCACTTCATGTGTTATGTGCTATGCTTGGAGCGTCTTGCTTTTAGTTTTCTTTTTAGTTTTTCATAACGAGTCGGAACCCAGCATTCCTTTATGTGGGAGAGAAACACGCTCCACCTCTACCTAGAACATAACATAGAATTTTCATGTCTATCTATGCTGTGTGTGTTCTTTGTCTTTTAATAGCTACAATCATACTCTGCTCTTAGTATTCATGCTTATCTTTTCAAGAGCTTTTATTTAGTTGGTTGCTTGAACTCTCTTTAATTAGCATGCTCACCTTATTAAGAGAGTTTGCTTCCGTTGCATGGGTTAATGTGTCTATGATAAACTACTTTCATGATGGTGCTTAGTAGTTCAGGTTTTCTTATGGTTAATCTCAAATAGCTGGGGGGTTCCCAATGTGTTATTGGAGTACCAACTTGGTTTGTTTGCCTATGATATGGTATGGTTTAGTAATACCTTCCTTCGAGAATTTATTTTGATTGACTTGGCGTATGCTCACGCATATTCAAGACTGTAAAGAAAGTCTGTCAAGCCTTGATGATCTTTTGTTTCTAAGTAGCGATATAGCTACCATGCCTGATTCATTATTGCTTTGTCGCTCTGCATGATTATGACCGTCATTGCTCTCTTAGTTGGTCGCTCCCAGTCTTTTGTTAACCTCCACCTGCACTAAGCAAACTAACCATGCAATACATAGCTCATGGGAAAGTAGCCTAAAAACTATTGTGGTAAAGAATATGTTGCCTATGTATCTTATTTCTTATAAGTTGCTTGCTGAGCGGTAACCATGTTTCTGGGGACGCCATCAACTGTCACACTTCTGTTGAATATCATGTGAGTTGCTATGCATGTTCGTCTTGTCTGATGTAAGGGTGATTTACGGTGGGTTGTATGAATATGCATATTGTTAGAGAAGAACATTGGGCCGCCAACCAAAGCCATGCATCATGGTGGAAGTTTTAGCTTGGACCTTAATCCTCAATCTCTTATGAGAATATGCTTATGCATTGAAGAGGAGTCCATCATCTATTTTCTATGTTGTCCCGGTATGGATGTCCTCAAGTTGAGATCTATCAAAAACGAGAAATCAAATGCGATTTATCTCCTTGGACCTTTGTACAGGTGGCATAGAGGTACCCCTTTGTGACACTTGGTTGAAACATATGTAATACAATGATAACCCATGGAGATCCGAGCTAATTAGGACAAGGAGCGAGCACTATTGGTATACGATGCATGAGGCTTGCAACTTATAGGATGTCTTATGCATGACACATATGAAGTACTACTACCGTTGACACAATTGCTTCCATGTTTTCAAAATAAAAAAAAACTCTAGCACATAACCTTTCTTTTACTTTTATGTTGAAGCACCAACTACTGAGAGCATGATTGTCGTTCTGAGTGTAATGTGCATTGTCCCAAAGTAACATTGTCTTTTGCATGATTGTGATATCGTTTATTCTGAAATGATTGTATCTAGTCATCACTTAAACCTTGAAGGTGCCCCTGCATTTATGTTTTGCATCACTAAAGGGGGCAAGCTAGATATCACTTTATCATATTTGCACATCATATTCATTGCAAATCTTTTTGATGTTTCAGTTTCATATTGTAAAACTTTCAGTCATTTGTGATTTTCTCTTGAGGCAACTTAATTACTTTAGAATCATTATCTCAGTAAGCTTTTGTCATATGACTATGAAAAAGTCCTATATGGTTAATAGCATGTCACCACAGAAATTATTCTTGTTATCATTTACCTACTCGAGGACGAGCAGGAATTAAGCTTGGGGATGTTGATACGTCCAAAACGTATCTATAATTTCTGCTTGCTCCATGCCACTTTTGGGTGATATTGCTATGATATTCATACACTTCCATACACTTTTGATCATATTTGGACTAACTTACTAATCCAGTGCACCCCAGTGCCAGTTTCTGTTTTCGGCTGTTTTTGTATTTCAGGTTTTCACATTACGAGAACTGCCAGGAAAAATCCAGAAAAAATATATAAAAAATCAGCGTTCCAGAAGCTACCGTGCGGCCAAAGTACAGCCGGGGGGGACCCACAAGGGCTCCAGGCGCCCTGTGGGCGTGCCCCCCCCCTGGGCCGCGCCGGGGGGGCACCTGGGCCCCCCGAGGCACCTCCGATGCCCCCCTTTGGCATATATTTAAAGCGTGTCGAGGAAACCCTGATTCCGGAACCCTTTTTTCCAGACGCGATTCCGATCTCCGCCGCCATCGCCATCAAGCTTCGGGGGACCAGAATTCCTGCGCCGGCACCCTGCCGGGACAGGGAAGTGCCCCCGGATTCATCTCCATCGACGTTGCTTCCTCCCTCCATGGTGCGGGAGTAGTTCCTCCTCGGGGCTGAGGTTCTTACCAGTAGCTATGTGGTCAATTCTCTCTCCCATGATGTGATCTTTGTTGTGATCATAGGCTATGTTAATCTTGGGTGATCCCATGATATTTCCCCTTCCTCTATGTATTGGATTGATGTACTCACTTGTCTTTATCTAGTATAATCCCCGAGACCAAGGTGACAGCGGTCTATTGGACATGGATTAGAACAATATTTTCATGAGTGATTTCCTCTCTTGTGTGTTGATTGAAGATTGAGAGTCTCTTGGTGCTTGTCTTTGACTATCCTTTAGATATGTTGTGGTGATTGTGGGACTCTCTTTGGATGGCCGCGGTGACATTGGGAAATCCTTAGATTGAGAACTACGAACTTTGAGGTGTGCTTTTGTAGCCCTACATAATTCTCGTCCTCTCTTGACCACGAAGGAAAGACCTCCGAGTGTGTCCCCTTTGCATGTTTTATGGGAAATATCATGTGATTCGATTATGTTAATGTTGTTGGGAGTTGCCACTAGTGAAAGTATGAACCCTAGGCCTCGTTTCCACCATTGCAATACCGTTTGTGCTCACGTTTACTACTTGTTTGCTTGCTGCACTTTTTATTACATATTTATATTACCTTGTTTTGCCATCCATATCACTTGCCATTTAACCTCTCTTCACCGAACTAGTGCACCTATACATCTAACAAGTGTATTAGGTGTGTTGGGGACACAAGAGACTTCTTGTATCTTAGTTGCAGGGTTGCTTGAGAGAGACCATCTTCAACCTCTACTTCCCTGAGTTCGATAAACCTTAGGTCATCCACTTGAGGGAAATTGATGCTGTCCTACAAACCTCTGCCCTTGGAGGCCCAACATAGTCTACAAGAGTAGAAGCGTGTGTAGACATCAGTCCTCCTTGATCCGGTATGGATCGAGAGGGGGCCCCGAGCGCCGCCCTCCAGGCCGCTTCGGCGAGCCCGCCCTGCCGGCCGCTTGTTGCCGGAGCACCCAGCCTCCACCCGCGCCGAGCTCCTGCGCCGCTGCCCCGTTCCTCCATCACTAGGCCCCGCAGCAGCAGAGCCCCGCCGCCCATGGCACCCGCGTCGCAGCCGCTGGAGAACGGCGTCCCTCGCCGAATCCTCGACCCCGACCACCGTATCCGGTTGCCCCGCCACCGATCTCCCCATTCCCGATCTCTCCCTGTTCTTCTCACCCGCGTCGGAGTCGCCCCGCTCCTCCGGCAACCTCGTCGGCGCCGCCAAGGCTTCCGTACTCTTCCTTGTTCCTCTATTGCAACGGAGCCTATCATACTTTGTCCATCTTCGTTGTGTCCTTTCTTTCAAGTGGTTCAACCTCTCAAGGTTTTTTGGCTTCACTCTTTTGTCCAAGAAGAACTAGTTTCTTCCTATTCCTCTTCCATCTCATTCCTAAGATCTCGGGACGAGATCTCTTGTTAGTAGGGGGGTGTTGTGACACCCCGAGACTGATGCGCCATATGTCTTCCTCTTATTCGCTGCCTTTGCCATGTCATTTGCTTACGTGTTGCATTTTTCCATGTCATCATGTGCATTTCATCTGCATCGCTTTCAAAATTCACATCCGGTACTAGTTGCTCGATCCTCCGTCCTCTCCGTTGTCCATTCTGAGCCAAGACACACTTGCACGTGCCCACGGCACCTCCGAATATTTATTTTATAAATGGCCGGAAAATGTTCTCAGGATGGGTTGAAACTTGGCGTGCGGTCTTATTATAGTGTATGTAGACAGCGTGTCATATTTAGTCGCATTCAGAGTCCGTTGATAGCCCAACCGTTAAACTATAGCGGCACTATAGCCGGACAAACGTCGGACGTTTTCGATCTCCGAAAACCCCCGCAGGCCTTTTCCCCTTCTCTCCTCGTAGCCCACCTCCTCTTAACAACCCACTAGGCCTACCTAGATCCTCCCTTCATTTGGGATCATCTGATCGGGATCTAACGGTCCGAAAACCACCCAAATCCCCTAACCCTAGCCATGTTTCCTATTTAAACACACCCCTTCCATTTTGGGCTACCTAAGCCTACCCCTAACCTCCAGCCGCAGCCAACCCCTCCTTCCTCGCATTCCGAGCCGCTCCAAACCTACTCCGCCACTTGGCGCCGCCGCAGCCACGCGTTTCGGCCAATCAAAGGGTACCACCACAGCTCCGCAGCCTCCCGCAGCCAACCACAAGCGGCCACGTGGCCTCCCTGCGACACGTCGCCAGCCGACAGCCTCCACCGCGCTAGGCCCCGCGGGCCCAGATCTGGCCCACCAGGCCCGGCCACAGTCGCCGCGCGCCCGCTCGACCGCTCGCTCTCCCGCTGGTCCTCCTCGGTCCGATCTGGATCGGGAGGGGGCCCCGAGCGCCGCCCTCCAGGCCGCTCCGGTGAGCCGGCCCTTTCGGCCGCTTGCTGCTGGACTGCCCAGGCTCCGCCCGCGCCGAGTTCCTCTGCCACTGCCTCGTCCCTCCGCCGCTCAGCCCCGCAGCAGCAAAGCCCCACCGCCCATGGCACCCTCGTCGCCGCCGCCGGAGAATGGCATCCGCCACCAAAGAACAGCGTCCGCCACCGGATCCTCAACCCCGACCTCCGGATTCGGTTGCCCCGTGGCCGATCTCCCCTTTCCAGGTCTCTCCCCATGCTCCTCGCCCGCGCCGGAGTCACCCCGCTCCTCCGGCGACCTCGCCGGCGCCGCCAAGGCTTCCGTACTCTTCCTTGGTCCTCTATTGTAACGGAGCCTCTCATACTTCGTTCATCTTCGTTGTATCCTTTCTTTCAAGTGGTTCAACCTCTCAAGGTTCTTTGCCTTCACTCTTTTGTACCAGAAAACTTGTTTCTTCCTATTCATCTTCCATATCGTTCATAAGATCTCGGGACGAGATCTCTTGTTGGTAGGGGAGTGTTGTGACACCCGGAGACCGATGCGCTAGATGTCTTCCTCTTATTCGCTATTGTTGCCTTGTCATTTTCTTGCGTGTTGCATTTTACCATGTCATCATGTGCATTTCATCTACATCATTTTCAAAACTCGCATCAGGTAGCAGTTGCCCCATCCCCCGTCCTCTCCGTTGTCCGTTCTGAGCCAAGACACACTTGCACGCGCCCGCGGCACCTCCAAATAATTATTTTGTAAGTGGCCAGAAAATGTTCTCGGGATGGGTTGAAATTTGGCGTGCAGTCTTATTATATTGTAGGTAGACCGCTTGTCAAATTTCGTCCCATTCGGAGTCCGTTTGATAGCCCAACCGTTAAACTATAGCGGCACTATAGCCGGACAAACGTCGGACGTTTTCGGTCTCTGAAAACCCCCATGGGACTTTTTCCCTTCTCTCGTCGCAGCCCACCTCCTCTTCACAGCCTAGTAGGCCTACCTAGACCCTCCCTTTGTTACGGATTGTCTGATCGGGATCTAACGGTCCGAAAACCACCCAAATCCTGTAACCCTAGCCCTCTTTCCTATTTAAACATCCCCCTTCCATTTTGGGCAGCCTAAGCCTACTCCTAACCTCTAGCCGCAGCCAACCCCTACTTCCTCGCATTCCGTGCCACTCCAACCCTACTCCGCCACATGGCGCCACCGCAGCCACGCGTTTCGGCTAATCAAAGGGTGCCACCCCAGCTCCCTAGCCTCCCGCAGCCAACCACAAGTGGCCACGTGGCCTCCCTCCGACACGTCGCCAGCTTCCAGCCTCCACCGCCCCAGGCCCTGCGTGCCCAGATCCGGCCCGCCAGGCCCAGCCGCCGCCGCCGCGCGCCTGCAGAAGACCCATGCCCGCTCGGCCGCTCGCTCTCCCGCTGTTCCTCCTAGATCCGATCTAGATCGGGAGGGGGCCCGAGCGCGGCCCTCCAGGCCACTCCGGCGGCCCTCCCTGTCGACCACTTGCTGCCGGAGCGCCCAGCCTCCACCCGCACCGAGCTCCTCCGCCGCTGCCTCGTCCCTCCATCGCTCGGCCCCGCAGCAGCAGAGCCCCGCCGCCCATAGCACCCGCGTCGCCGCTGCCGGATCCTCGACCCCGACCACCGGATCTGGTTGCCCCGCCGCCGATCTCCCCGTTCCTGGTCTCTCCCCTTGCTCCTCGCCCGCGCCGGAGTCTCCCCGCTCCTCCGGCGACCTCGCTGGCGCGACCATGGCTTCTGCCTCTGTCCGTCGAGACGAGCCCGTCCTGGGTCCTCCTCGACCCTCGAACCAAACAAGCCCTCGTCCTGCACCCATCCGTCCAGCTGCACCGTGTCATCCAGTTTTCTGCGAGGTCTAATTTCCACTAAGTCCCAGAAACTCATGTCATATGTGCATCTTGTGGTGTATGTAACTTTGTTCATATTTGTCCTATGATGTTGAATGATATGTCAAAATGTTCGTCTCTCTGTGCTCTACATGTTGGTGTGGTTTGAATTCATGTTAGGATGCATATTGACATGTTAATCCCTGTTTCAAGAGTGTATGTTGTTGTTAAGTGCGGATAACTTATAAAACTTTTTGATTTGTCTTTTTCATATCTTTTTGTGTGATTTTTGTTTGAGCATCATGTCAACATGTGTTAGAAGCATAATCATGTCATCTTTGCTGTGGTGCAATCCACTTTTCATGATATGCCTTGTGGTGAGTGCAACAAGCTTGCAAAGTGACCTACTTGCTGTTTGTTGTTTTCTGGGACTTGTTAAAAACTGCTAAGTCTGAAACTGTTATATTGGGTTGCCATGTTTGCTTGATGTTACAGTCATATCCATGCATGTTTTGGTATGTCCATGGACCATGACTTGAAGTCCATGTTATGCTCTATCCATCCATGCCCTTGTTTGCAATTATAGGATGTTATAGCTTGTCTCTTTGTTGCTCTCAAATTGCTATATAATGTTTCTATCAGCCTGTTATCAGTAAGTTCTGTTTTGCCATGTGAATGCCTAGTGTTCTATGCATCCTATGACCATGTTCTTGCAATGAGTAGTTGCATAAGCATGTCTTCTTGCTGTTGGTTATATTCATTTGCCATGATATGCTTTGAGATGAGTTGCACAAGCTTGCAAACACTAAGTCTGTGAAACTGTTGTCATTTGCAATCTTGTCATGATGTTTTGAGCATGTTCTAGTGGTGTTTGGCCGTAGCTCAGTGATCATATTTGTAGTTCTTGACATGTACATGCTTTCCATGCACTTTGATACCATGAAATGTTCTTGTAGCATGTTGTTTTGATGAGTGCAAAGTGCTTAGTTGCTGTTTTGGGGACAGATTGTTGTTACATTTTGTTTCGTGTGCATGTGTTGAACCGTTGCTCCCTTTTGATCATGTCCAATATGAAACTTGCTTGATTTTTCCATGTAGATGCATCATGTCATGTTGTACCCATGTTTTGAGTGTTGTGCTTGATGTTTGGATTCATTTTGCATCAATGCCATGCTTGACTTGTTTTGATCTTACCTTCTAGGCCGTAGCTCCGAATTAAATGAACTTTATATGTAACTTTACTAGAATTTTGTGTAGATCATCATGGTGCATGTCTTGTTGTTTAACAACTTTAACATAAGGTTAGTTCAGATCTGGAACAATTTCGAAATTTGCATATGAGGACTTACTGGCATTGTTATATGTTGTTTCCGGCCTCATTTAAACTTGCTTGTTGTGATTATCTTGTGTGCTTCATCTCTTGCCATGTGTTGCATCATGTAGCCTTGTCATGCATCATACTTGGTTGAGCATCTTGTCTTGTTTATGTGTTGTGTGTTTACCGTGTTGTTTGCTTCTTGTCGTTAGTTCCTGTTTCGTTGCGATCATGAGGATTCGTTCGGCGACACTCGGTTCGTCTTCGTGTCTTCTTCTTCTTCATGGAATCGTTCTTCTTCCTTGCGGGATTCTAGGCAAGATGACCATCACCTTGGATCTCATTACTATCATTGTAATGCTAGTTGTCTTGATGCTATCGCTATATCTCGCGCTGCCTATCTATTGTTGTCAGACTCTCATTGTTGGCAAGAAACCTCTAACATTTGACACCATCCTAGCGAACCGTTGTTTGGCTATGTTACCGCTCGCTCAGCCCCTCTTATAGCGTTGTTAGTTGTAGGTGAAGATGAAGATTGCTCAATGTCGGATCTTGGATTTTGGAATATCACAATATTTATTAATATAATTAATGCACCTATATACTTGGCAATGGGTGGAAGGCTTGGCCTTTTGCTCGGTGTTTTGTTCCACTCATGCCGCCTTAAGAACCGATAAACCAGTGTTATGTTCCTTGAGTTTGCATTCCTAAAACGGTTGGGGGTTATTGGACCCCCCTTGACAGTTCGCTTTGAATAAAACTCCTCCAGCAAGGCCCAACTTTGGTTTTACCATTTGCCATAACTAAATAACTTGCATAGGGAATTTCCGGACCATGAGGACTTAATTTACAGCCCGGGCCAGTGCTCCTAATGAGTGTTGGTCCAAACTGGGCAGCCTGCGGGGCCACCTTGGGGAAACATGAGGTATCTGATTTTACCTGTGGCTTGACCTATCCAGACGTGGCCTGAGACGAGATACGCGCGGCTACTATCAGGGTGTCGACATGCTGGGAGGTCTTGCTGGACTTGTTTTACCATTGTCGAAATGTCTTGTGCACCGGGATTCCGAGTCTGATCGGGTTGTCTTAGAGATAAGGGGTTTTTACCTATACTGATCGTGAGAACTTGTGATGGGATAAGTTGGGACACCCCTGCAGGGTTATGATCTTTCAAAAGTCGTGCCCGTGGTTATGTGGTAGATTGGAATTTGCTAATATCCGGTTGTAGAAAACTTGATAGAGGATCCGAAATAAAATACACCAACCGCGTGAGTAACCCTGACCGTCTCTTTTCATTTGAGAAGAGAACACGGTGGGGTTATGCTTGACTCGTAGGTACTTCAGGATCACTTAGCGATCATTACTAGCTTGCGACCATTTGCATAGATGCTCATCTTATTCATGTACTCGTAAATTAGCCACCATATAATGTTTTTTTGTTGTTGCAACCTCACCACTTAACCTCTCCATACCCATTAAGTTTTGCTAGTCTTGATAGCCATGGTTATGGGATTGCTGAGTCCTCGTGGCTCATAGTTACTACAACAACAGTTGCAGGTGCAGGTTTTCGATGACTTGACGTGAGAGCAATGTTTACTTGTGTTGGAGTTCTTTCTTCTTCTTCTTTGTTAGTCTTGGGATAGCTTCCTGGTCAGCAGCCTGGGATAGCAGGATGGATGTCGTTGTGCTTTTCATGTTTTTCATCCGTATTTGTCTTTTCATAGCTCACATCTCGTAATGTTTTCAACTTGGAATTTTGTGTCTCAATAAATCATCACATTCTTAACATCCCACATTTTTTCAGATTTTTATGAAACTTTAAAATATGGTTTCCACGAAGTTTTCATCGAATATCGGCTTTTGTGAGTGAACCATGTGTTATTTGAAAACATTTCGTGAGAAGAATCTCGGTTTTTAAATCCCCATAAATCCAAAACTAAGCCAAAAATCATGAAACCTGGCATGGTGTCATGACATGGCACTTATATGTCGAGGAATTTTTTTTCGTCCATTGTGGTACAAGTTTTATTACAAGCCTCTTACAAACCGGAGCTTCTCTCAAAGAAGCCTAGTGGTTCTGATAGGGAAACGTGCCCCCCTTGTCAGCGAAATGTAATCACTGCCTCTTTTCGCCTTGTATTCCAGAATGCGCTTATGATATCTGTGCTGAAAACTAAACTTATTCAGGGTTCGTTTGGCCTTTTGATACACTATTTGAGTTTCCTAGGCATTTAATGTCCATAATTCAAATATGAACTACAAATACATGCTCCAGTTCACCAAAATGGCTAGAAAAATTATCCATGTGTCCTTGGGTGCATGTTTAGTGTAATGCCCAGGATGCGACTATATCTGATACGAGTCGAGGCACGACTTAGAGACATAAGCGCATTCTGGAATGATCTCAAGCGTGGTATCTTTGCACAACTCATGTAAACGTTCAGGTATGAAAGTGTAAATAGTTGGCTTACACTCGCCACGTCACACAATGAATACAATAGCATACATTCATCCAAATAACACAGGGTCCGACTATGGACGAAATCCGAACGAGAAAAGATACCACAGCACAAGTCCTGATCGCCCCTAGTAGAAACCACTACTGATCGTCGTGATATGTAACATAGAAATGACGACGCTCTTCATCGAACTCCCATTGAAGTTCTGATCCATCTCATGCATCGTTCTCGGCTGTACCTGCATCTGGTGTGTGTAGTAATCTGTGAGCCACAAGGACTCAGCAATCCCATTCCCGGGTATCAAAACTAACAAAGCCTTTAGGTGAGGAGAGGTAATAAAGTGTTTGCAGCAAGCACTAGCAACTAGCTTACAAGTTCAGAGCGAGATGAGAAATGTGCCAACGATCGCCAAAGTTGATCAAGAAGTGATCCTAGCTACTCACGTTCATGCATAACCCCACCATGTTCACTTCCCGAAGCCATTCGGAAAGAGACCATCACGGTTACACAGACAGGTAGTGTATTCTTAAGGATATGATGTCAAGTTATCTACAACCGGATATCAACAAATTCCCATCTGCCAGATAACCGCGGGCACAGCTTTCGAAAGTGTAAACCCTGCAGGGGTGTCCCAACTTAGCCCATCACAAGCTCAGGATCTGCGGAGACGCAACTCCAAAGTGGGAAGACCTGAGTATTCTTAGAATCCCGTGCTCCAGATATTTCGACAAAGGTAAAACTAAACCACCAAGACCACTCGGCGTGCCGACACCCTGATAGTAGCCGCGTGTATCTCGTCTCAGGCCATGACCGGATGGGAGATCCTACAGGTAATACCAGATTCCTCTGGTTTCCCCAAAGCGGCCCTGCAGTCCGCCCAGTTTGGACCAACAATCATGAGGAGCACTGGCCCGGGTTGTTGATTAAGAACTCGGGTTTGCAACTCCCTTTGCAACTTTTAGTTGTTAGGCAAATGTAGAACCAATGTTGGATCTTGCTGGAAAAGCTTTAGGCAGAGCGAATTATCAAGGGGGCCCATAAACCCCAACCATGTTAGGAACACAAAATCAAGGAACATAACACCGGTTTATCGGGTCCTAAGGTGGCATGAGTTGAACAAAACACCAAGCAGAAGGCCAAGCCTTCCACCCATTACCAATATATATGTGCATTAATTTAAATAAGATTTATATTGTGTTCTCGCAATAAACAAGTCTAAACATGGAGCAATCTTCAAACTTCAGCTCCAACTAGCAACGCTATAAGAGGGGCTGAGCCAAAGCCTACTTAGCCAATCAACGGTTTGCTAGGAAGGCGGTTAGAGTATTTCATGGAAACATAAGAGGCTGACAAGACAAGAATAGGCATCGAGGCATAGCTAAAGAGCGAGACAACTAGCAAGGTAAAGATAGAGGTGATATTGGGGAACGGTCATCTTGCCTAGTAAGTCGTCGATGGGATGGTATGATGGCTCCTCAAACTCAGTCTCGACAAGATCCTCAAACTCCGTATCGGGTCCCGGCTCTACCCAACAAAAGAACACAACAATGGTACAAGATCAGTCACGGTGCAATGCACAATCAACATGATGCAAGACATGTCATCGGATGCAAGTATGATGTTCGTATGCATGAGGATGCTCTCGAGCCTAAGGAGAAGGTGACGGAAATGGCTTCATCTTGGGCAACCAAGCAAGCCACTGGATAGATGGGAAGATTTTGGTCGAAATCAATATAAAGATCATAGGAAACAGATGCACGGTTTGCAAATGGCAAGCAAAACAAGATGCAATCCAAAACTGCAGTTAACAACAACATGGCTTCTTTGGAGCAAGATATAATTATGCTACAACACCCAAACATGAAGACAAAAGGCATGGATATGAAATAGACATGATTCTTAACAAGCATGCACTTATAGCATACCCAAAAACTTGCAGGAACATAATTAAACAAGCATGGCAAGATTCAATAAGTTTACAGATTTCTCAGACTTAGTGAAAATTACAAGGCATGGTAGGAACAACGACAAGTAGGCATGTTTGCAAGCTTGTGCAACTCAACTCAAAGTATAGCATGGCATGTGAATATAACCAACAGCAAGAAGACATGTTTATAAAGCTACTCATTGCAAGAACATGGTCATAGGATGCATAGAGCACTAGCTATTCACATGGCAAAACAGAACTTGCTGATAACATGCTGACAGAAACATTTTATAGCAACTTGAGAGCATGAAAACAACAAGCTACAGCAAGGCATCATAGCAAACAAGAGAATGGATAGCTCTAACCATGCACAACAATGACGGTAGGCTCATGGAAACATGGCATAAAAATTAACAGATTCAGCCTTAGCAGAAATTTAACATCACGATGGCATGTTAACAAGCTTGATGCACTCATCTCAAGACATATCATGGCATGAAAATAAATCTATCATGTGGAGCACATTCCAATGAGCAAAAACCATGTTGACACCTAGCTCATATGGCACATGGATTGATATACCTGAACAAGACAAAACATCATCTCATAACAAGTTCAGAAACTTATCAGACACATGCACTTTTGCAACAGGGTTAAACATGGCAATATGGCACCTAACATGAATGCAAGTGCATCCATCTTGAAGTGCATCACAAGACGGACATTTTGACATATCATACACTCCATTTGGACCAACATGCACCAAGTTGTGACCTCACGAACATGCCAACAAAATGTTAACAGACAGCTAGTGCTGAAACAGTAACATCACGAAGCAGTCTTGCAACAAAGATTAAGACAACTAGATGAACCCTAACATGCATGAAACTGATGCTAACATGTAGAGCACTTCGAGACGAACATTTGATATATCATACATGCAAAACGGAGCACCGAGCACAAAGTTACCACATGATGACGGAGGCATAAAAATTAAACGGATCTAGGACTTAGTGGAATTTTACCCCTCCTAAAAGTCAATCGTGGATAGAGGGATCCCGCGACGGGTCGGTGCGGGACGGGCGGAGGCGTTTGTATGGATGTGCGGGTGGATCTCGTCCACCCGCCCCGATCCGGATCTGATCCGGCCCGCCGGCGGCTCCGGCGACCGGAGTTGGCCGGCGGCGCGGAAGCTCAAGGGCGCGCTGGACCAGCTTGCAGCTGGCGGTGGCGTGCTCCGTAGTGGCCGAGACCCAAAATAAAGTAAGAGCCCAGAATGGATTTGATTAATTCAACGATGCATATATTACCATATTGGGAATTGTTACATCCGGGGCATTACAAACTCTGCTCCACTACAAAAAGTTATCGTCCCGAGATCTAGGACTGAAAGAAAGCGAGATACTCGAAACGGAGATGATCCTCCCGTTCCCATGTAGCTTCTCGTTCGGTATGGTGTGACAACTTCACTTTCAAGAATTTGATGGACTTGTTGCGGGTCTTGCGCTCAGTTTCTTCAAGGATAGCAATGGGGTGCTCATGATAAGACAAGTCTTGCTGAAGATGAATCTCTTTGAAAGGAATGTTGCGATCAGGCGTCTCGAAGCACTTGCGGAGTTGTGACACGTGAAATACATCGTACACATTTGCAAAGTTGGAGGGAAGCTCGAGTTGGTAGGCTAGATCGCCTCTCTTGCCAAGTATCTTGAAAGGGCCCACATATCTCGGAGCAAGCTTTCCATTGATACCGAACCTCTGAGAGCCCTTCATAGGAGAAAAACGGAGATACACATGATCGCCGATGTCGAAAGCCAAGTCATGATGCTTGCCGTCATAGTAGCTCTTTTGGCGGGATTGCGCGGCTTTGAGATTCTCACGTATGACTTTGCACATCTCTTCGGCCTCTGAGATCAAATCATTTCCAAGGAGTTGATGTTCACCAGTCTCGGACCAGTTGAGAGGGGTACGACACCTTCTGCCATAGAGAATTTCAAACGGTGATTTGCCTGCACTTGCTTGGAAGCTGTTGTTGCATGAGAATTCGGCAAATGGAAGGCAGTCTTCCCATTTCATACCAAAGCAGATTACACAAGCTCTGAGCATATCTTCGAGAATTTGGTTCACTCTTTCGACTTGAACACTAGTACGAGGGTGAAAAGCTGTGCTGAAGCGAATCTTGGTACCCATAGCTGACTGAAAGGAATCCCAGAACTTGGAAGTGAACAAGCTTCCACGATCTGAGGAGATTACTTGAGGGATACCATGGAAAGAGACAATTCTAGAGGTGTATAGCTCTGCCAGTTGAGCTGCGTTGATGGATTCTTTGACTGGAAGGAAATGAGCGACTTTAGTGAGCTTGTCAATCACGACAAAGATAGCATCATTTCCCCGCTTGGACTTGGGAAAGCCGGTGACGAAATCCATCTCAATGTGATCGAATTTCCACTTGGGAATAGGTAGGGATTTAAGGAGTCCGGCTAGACGTTGATGCTCTGCCTTCACTCTTCTGCAGACATCACACTCGTTCACGAATTGAGCAATTTCTCTTTTCATGCGAGTCCACCAATACGATTGCTTGAGCTCACGGTACATGTTGGAGCTTCCTGGATGTATCGAGAGGAGTGAGTCATGTGCTTCGTTCATTATGAGCTTCCTGAGATCACCTTTGGGAACCACGATTCTGTCCTCAAAGAACAAAGTGTCTCTGTCATCAATGCGACATCACTTGTACTTGGGAGTACCCTTAGCAATACCATGTTTCACTTTCTGCACCATAGCATCACTGAGTTGGGCCTCATGGATTTGATCTTCCAAGGTAGGAGCAACTTGAAGGTTAACT
Organism: Secale cereale; assembly: GCA_902687465.1. Lineage (NCBI taxonomy): Eukaryota > Viridiplantae > Streptophyta > Magnoliopsida > Poales > Poaceae > Secale > Secale cereale. The sequence goes on along the minus strand of LR738715.1, from coordinate 465,340,410 downwards.
GAAATCCTTGTGGAACAACTTGGAGGTTGAGCTTCTTCAATGACTCACAAAGTTCAGGTTGGAATGGTTTGAGGAGGAGACTGTTGCAATAAGCCTTTCTGCTCAAGGCATCTGCAATGACATTGGCCTTGCCAGGAGTATACTCAATGCTTGGATCGTACTCTTGAATCATTTCAACCCAACGAGTCTGGCGGAGGCTAACGTTTGGCTGAGTGAAGAAGTAATTCAGGCTCTTGTGATCCGTGAAGATGTCCACTTTTCTGCCCAACAGAAGGTGTCTCCACGTGATCAAGGCATGAACAACTGCTGCTAGCTCAAGATCATGTGTGGGGTAATTCTTCTCATTTGGTTTAAGTTGACGCGAAGTGTATGCAACGATCTTCTTGTCTTGCATGAGAACACCACCAAGACCTTGTAATGAAGCATCACAAAACACTTCATCAGGCTTGGACTCATCCGGAGGATTAAGAACCGGAGAAGAAATGAGCTTCTCTTTGAGTTTCTTGAATGCCACATCACAATCAGGAGTTGATACGTCCAAAACGTATCTATAATTTCTGCTTGCTCCATGCCACTTTTGGGTGATATTGCTATGATATTCATACACTTCCATACACTTTTGATCATATTTGGACTAACCTACCAATCCAGTGCACCCCAGGGCTAGTTGATTTTGTCGGCTGTTTTTGTATTTCAGGTTTTCACGTTACGAGAACTGTTAGGAAAAATCCAGAAAAATTATATAAAAAATCAGCGTTCCAGAACCTACCTTGCGCCCGAAGGACGGCCGGGG
>LR738715.1:465307337-465339527 GCA_902687465.1 Secale cereale | reverse complement strand
CGCCCTGGCGGCGCGCCCCCCTGGGCCGCGTCGGGGGGGCGCCTGGGCCCCCCAAGCCCCGTCTGGTGCCCCCCTTCGGCATATATTTAGAGCGTCCTTCGAAACCCTCGGGACGGGAACTCTTTTTCGCGATCTCATCTCTGTTCCGCCGCCGCCGCCGCTTCCAAGATCGGGAGCACCAGTAGAACTCTTCCCGGCACCCTGCCGGAGGGGAGGATCACCATCGGGAGCCTCTCCACCACCATGGACGCCTCCCGGATGAGTTGTGAGTAGTCTCCCTAGGACCATGAGTCCATGACCAGTAGCTATGTGATGTTCTCCTCCCGTTCTTGTGCTTCACTAATTAGTCCTCGTGAGATGCCCTACATGATCAAGGCACATATGTAATCCTTATGCTGTTGCTATGATGAGTTTGCTGGGATCCGATGGATTATGAGATTATGTTCAGATTGTTCTTGAGTAATATATTTGATCTACCTCTTTTATATTTATGTTCATAAGTAATTCTTGCATGTTCTCCATTGTTATTTATTGCTTTGGCCAAGTAATACGTAGTGACTCCAAGAGGGAACGTTATGCTCGATTGTGGGTTCATGCCCCTCGATGACTAGCTTGAGTGACAGAAACATGAATCTAGGGGATGTGCTGTTGCCACAAGGGGGAAAACAACGGTGCTTGTGCCCGCGGGTGCAAGGATTGTTTACTTTACGCAAAGTTCTTTTAATGCGGTTGTCTGTTGCTTTGAGTTTACACTATGGGTGGGCTCGCAACTTAATACCAGCGAGATGTTCTGGATAGATATCTCAAGGTGGATGATTAGTAGTAGATATTGATGGATTTCGGTCTACTTACTTTGGCGTACCGCCCATGCTTTGAACCTCAACCTTTCTTGCAATGTAGTCAGCATTGGTTTGCGTTCGTGGTCCTGTCAATTGCCCAGCTGTAATTCGTTTACCTCACATAGCTGTTTTATCGTCTTTTGGGAGAGAGACATCACTAGTGAACATCGTGAGACTCCGGTCTATATTACCATCATTGATCACATCCGCTATTTACTTTTAGCTTTTACTTACTATTGAAAACATTATCTATCACTACTATCATTTGCGTTTAATCCTTTGTGAACTACAAGGCCGGAGGGATTGCCAACCTCTCTGTACTCGTTGGGAGCAAAGTTATTTGTATCTGTGTGTAGGTCCACGTTGATTGCTAATCTGGCGCCGTTAGAAGTTGACACCTACTTGTTGAACCTAGGAGTCTCTGGGGATTCGATCCTTGGCATCTTTGCTAAGGGAAAAACTTCCACAACACTGCATCTTACACCTTCCACTTGGGGTAACCAACGAGGGGTTAGAGGCCCATCAAGGAGTTTTTCTGGCGCTGTTGCCGGGGACTCCACTCTTCAGGATAGGGGAGTTGCACGCTATCTTTTACCTTTGCTTTTAGTCTTGTTAGTTTACCTTTCAGTTTTTGCTTTAGTACCTTTTATCGAAAATCACAAAAATAGTTATCTTGCTTGCTTGCTACTATGGGTTCCACCGAGAACACCAAGTTGTGTGACTTTACTAGTCACAACAACGATGACTTTATCAGCACACCTATCACTACAACTGCCACTTCAGCACCTTCATATGAAATTAAACCTGCTTTACTGAACTTAGTCATGAAAGATCAATTCTCCGTTGCTGGAGATGATGCTGCTTTACACTTGAACAACTTTGTTGAACTTTGTGATATGCAAAAGTACCAAGAAATAGATGGTAATATTGTTAAGCTTAAGCTTTTTCCTTTCTCCTTGAGAGGAGGAGCTAAAATTTGGTTTCAGTCTTTGCCAAGAAATAGCATAGATTCATGGGACAAGTGCAAAGATGCTTTTATCGGAAAATACTATCCACCTGCTAAAATTATCCAACTTAGAAGTAACATAATGAATTTTAAACAATTGGATAATGAACACGTTGCCCAAGCTTGGGAACGTATGAAATCTCTTATCAAGAACTGCCCTACTCATGGTTTGGCTACTTGGATGCTTATCCAAACTTTTTATGCAGGCTTGAACTTTACCTTGTGGAACTTGTTAGTTTCGGCCGCGGGAGGAACTTTTATGTCAACTACACTTGGTGCTGCCACAAAGCTTCTCGATGAGATGATGACCAACTATTCGCAATGGCACACCGAACGCGCTCCAACAGGTAGGAAGGTAAACTCTGTCGAGGAGATTTCCTCCTTAAATGAAAAAGTTGACTTGATCATGTCTCTACTTTCGAAGCAATCTACTGTTGATCCTCGTGATGTCCCTTTAAATTCTTTGATCTCTCAAGAACAAGTAGATGTGAACTTTATCTCTAGAAACAATTTTAACAACAATGCTTACAGGAGTAACTTTGGTAGCAATCCTAGACCGTTCCCCTCTAATTCTTATGGGAACAACAATGCTTATCCTATCACCAAGAACTCCACTACTGAACTAGAGACTATGCTTAAAGATTTCATCATTACCCAAAAAGCCTTTAATAAGAGTGTAGAAGAAAAACTACATAAACTAGATGATCTTTCTTTTAAGGTAGACCATTTAGCGAATGAGGTAAAATTGCTAAAAATTAAAACTTCTCCTCTTAAGGAGAGGGAAGTCACTCCTATAAATGCTATTCAAGTACAAATTAATGAAAACATTAGGATGATGGCTAAACTTAAAGAGAGATGGGCTAGATAAAGGGAGGAAGAGGATAGAATTAAGAGCCTTCCTACCCACCACACTGTTGCTACTATCAAAGTTGTTGAGGATATCCAAACTCTTAGCACCCAATGTACTTCTGGTCCCAATGGACCTATTAATGGTGATGCTATGACTATAGAAACTACCAAACAAGTGAACCGAAAGGACACTACTACCACTTTACTTGATGCTAATGACCTTGATTTTGATAATTGCGCTCTTACCGAAGTTATTGATTTCCTTCACAAGATGTCTAGAGATCCCCGCACTAGCACGCTTAACCTTGCCTTCACGGAGCATATCACTAATGCTCTCATCAAAGCTAGGGAGGAGAAACTTAGAGTAGAAGCCTCCATACCTAGAAAGCTAGAAGATGGTTGGGATCCTATGATAAAAATTAAATTGAATGACTTCTCTTGCTATGCATTATGTGATGTTGGAGCTAGTACCTCTGTTATGCCCAAAAGAATATATGATATGCTTAAATTGAAACCTTATGATTCTTGTTCTTTTGGTGTTCATCTCGTTGATTCTTCCATAAAGAAACCTTTGGGGAGGATCGACGATATTCTTATCATTGTTAATGATAATTATGTTCCCGTTGATTTTACTATTATGGATATTGAATGTGATCCTTCATGTCCAATTATTTTGGGACGTCCTTTTTTGCGCATCGTTGGTGCTATCATTGACATGAAAGAGGGTAATATAAAATTTCAGTTTCCTCTCAAGAAAGGGATGGAACACTTCCCTCGAAAGAAGATCAAGTTACCTCTTGAGTCCGTTGTACGGGCTAGCTATTCTTTTACTCTTGATAAAACTTGATCTCTATGCATTATGCCTAGCTTAAAGGCATAAAAGAAAGCACTTTTGGGAGGCAGCCCACATGAAAAAAAAATTATTTTGCTTTTGTTGTGTCTTGATGTTGTTTACTACAGTAGCATCATCGTTGTATCTTTGCTTTTCATATTTGTGCCAAGTATAGCCTCTGATTGCTAGGAAGTTCAAAAGTTGTGAGGTGCTGTCCAGGAAACAGATTATGTCATTGGATAGAAAAATTCGTATAAAATCACCAGATCATCTTTTTGGTCTGAATATTTTCGACAGCGTTCTCTATATAATTTTCTTTCGTGCGTCTGTTCTGAGTTTTTTGATTTGAGTTGCAGAAGTACCCCGAACAAATCAATTACTACCTGCTGTTCTGTTTTTCATAGATTCTGTCCTGTTTTGCCTTTCCTTCATTTTGCAAACCAAGAACTTGCTTTTTCTTTGAAAAAACCTTTTGGAAATCTTGAGAAACAGTATACCTTCAAGAATATCTTTATTTCCAGCAAGGTATAATTATTATATTAAGGGTACTAACCTCGCTAATCAGATTATGATGAGTTAGGTATGAAGGGAGTTTTCAAGTGTGCGAGGGAAGATGATAAAAAGATTCAGGAGTGTCAAGCGCTCAAGCTTGGGGATGCCCCCGTGCACCCCCAAGAAATATTCAAGGAGACTCAAGTGTCTAAGCTTCGGGATGCCCCCGTGCATCCCCTTCTCCATCAACATTATCAGTTCGTCTTTCGTTCCGCTATATTTTTATCACTTCATGTGTTAAGTGCTATGCTTGGAGCGTCTTGCTTTTAGTTTTCTTTTTAGTTTTTCATAACGAGTCGGAACTCAGCTTTCTTTATGTGGGAGAGAAACATGCTCCACTTCTACCTAGAACATAACATAGAATTTTCATGTCTATCTTTGCTGTGTGTGTTCTTTGTCTTTTAAATAGCTACTATCATGCTCTGCTCTTAGTATTCATGCTTATCTTTTCAAAGAACTTTTGTTTAGTTGGTTGCTTGAACTCTCTTTAATTATCATGCTTATCTTATTAGGAGAGTTTTCTTCCATTGCATTGGTTAATATGTCTATGATAAAGATGCTACGTGCATAATGGCGCTTAGTAGTTCAGGTTTTCTTATGGTTAGTCTCAAATAGCTGGGGGATTCCCAATGTGTTATTGGAGTACCAACTTGATTTGTTTGCCGATGATGTGGTATGGTTTAGTAATATCTTCCTTCAAGAATTTATTTTGATTGACTTGGCGTATGCTCACGCATATTTAAGACTGTAAAGAAAGTCTGTCAAGCCTTGATGATCTTTTATTTCTGAGTAGCGATATAACTTCCATGCCTGATTCAATATTGCTTTGTCGCTCTGCATGATTATGACCGTCATTGCTCTCTTAGTTGGTCGCTCCCAGTCTTTTGCTAACCTCCACCTGTACTAAGCAGACTAACTTTGCAATACATAGCTCATGGGAAAGTAGCTTAAAAACTATTGTGGTAAAGAATATGTTGCCTATGTATCTTATTTCTTATAAGTTGCTTGCTGAGCGGTAACCATGTCTCTGGGGACGCCATCAACTGTCACACTTTTGTTGAATATCATGTGAGTTGCTATGCATGTTCGTCTTGTCTGAAGTAAGGGTGATTCGCCATGGGTTGAATGAGTATGCATATTATTAGAGAAAAACATTGGGCCGCCAACCAAAGCCATGTATCATGGTGGAAGTTTTAGCTTGGACATTAATCCTCAATCTCTTATGAGAATATGCTTATGCATTAAAGAGGAGTCCATCATCTATTTTCTATGTTGTCCCGGTATGGATGTCCTCAAGTTGAGATCTATCAAAAACGAGAAATCAAATGCGATTTATCTCCTTGGACCTTTGTACAGGTGGCATAGAGGTACCCCTTTGTGTTGAAACATATGTAATGCAATGATAACCCATGGAAATCCGAGCTAATTAGGACAAGGTGCGAGCACTATTGGTATTCGATGCATGAGGCTTGCAACTTATAGGATGTCTTATGCATGACACATATGAAGTACTACTACCGTTGACAAAATTGCTTCGATGTTTTCAAAATAAAAAGCTCTAGCACATAACCATTCTTTTACTTTTATGTTGAGTCTCCACCTTCTTTTAAAAGCACCAACTATTGAGAGCATGATTGTCATTCTGAGTGTAATGTGCATTGTCCCAAAGTAGCATTGTCTTTTGGATGATTATGATATCGTTTATTTTGAAATCATTGTATCTAGTCATCACTTAAACCTTGAAGGTGCCCCTGCATTTATGTTTTGCTTCACTAAAGGTGGCAAGCTAGATATCACTTTATCATATTTGCACATCATGTTCATTGGAAATCTATTTGATGCTTCAATGTCATGTTGTAAAACTTTCGGTCATTTGTGATTTTCTCATGAGGCAACTTAATTACTATAGAATCATTGTCTCAGTAAGCTTTAGTCATATGACTGTAAAAAGTCCTATATGGTTAATAGCATGTCACCACAGAAATTATTCTTGTTATCATTTACCTACTCGAGGACGAGCAGGAATTAAGCTTGGAGATGTTGATACGTCCAAAACGTATCTATAATTTCTGCTTGATCCATGCCACTTTTGGGTGATATTGCTATGATATTCATACACTTCCATACACTTTTGATCATATTTGGACTAACCTACTAATCCAGTGCACCCCAGTGCCAGTTTATGTTTTCGACTATTTTTGTATTTCAGGTTTTCACGTTACGAGAACTGTCAGGAAAAATCCAGAAAACTTATATAAAAAATCAGCGTTCCAGAACCTACCTTGCGCCCGAAGGACAGCCGGGGGGGCGCCTGGGCCCCCCGAGCCCCGTCTGGTGCCCCCCTTCGGCATATATTTAGAGCGTCCTTCGAAACCCTCGGGACGGGAACTCTTTTTCGCGAGCTCATCTCTGTTCCGCCGCCGCCGCCGCTTCCAAGATCGGGAGCACCAGGAGAACTCTTCCCGGCACCCTGCCGGAGGGGAGGATCACCATCGGGAGCCTCTCCACCACCATGGACGCCTCCCGGATGAGTTGTGAGTAGTCTCCCTTGGACCATGAGTCCATACCCAGTAGCTATGTGATGTTCTCCTCCCGTTCTTGTGCTTCACTAATTAGTCCTCGTGAGCTGCCCTACATGATCGAGGCACATATGTAATCCTTATGCTGTTGCTATGATGAGTTTGCTGGGATCCGATGGATTATGAGATTATGTTCAGATTGTTCTTGAGTAATATATTTGATCTACCTCTTTTATATTTATGTTCATAAGTAATTCTTGCATGTTCTCCGTTGTTATTTATTGCTTTGGCCAAGTAATACGTAGTGACTCCAAGAGGGAACGTTATGCTCGATTGTGGGTTCATGCCCCTCGATGACTAGCTTGAGTGACAGAAACATGAGTCTAGGGGATGTGCTGTTGCCACAAGGGGGAAAACAACGGTGCTTGTGCCCGCGGGTGCAAGGATTGTTTACTTTACGCAAAGTTCTTTTAATGCAGTTGTCTGTTGCTTTGAGTTTACACTATGGGCGGGGCTCGCAACTTAATACCAGCGAGATGTTCTGGATAGATATCTCAAGGTGGATGATTAGTAGTAGATATTGATGGATTTCGGTCTACTTACTTTGGCGTACCGCCCATGCTTTGAACCTCAACCTTTCTTGCAATGTAGTCAGCATTGGTTTGCGTTTGTGGTCCTGTCAATTGCCCAGCTATAATTCGTTTACCTCACATAGTTGTTTTATCGTCTTTTGGGAGAGAGACATCACTAGTGAACATCATGAGACTCCGGTCTATATTACCATCATTGATCACATCCGCTATTTACTTTTCGCTTTTACTTACTATTGCAAACATTATCTATCACTACTATCATTTGCGTTTAATCCTTTGTGAACTACAAGGACGGAGGGATTGACAACCTCTCTGTACTCGTTGGGAGCAAAGTTATTTGTATCTGTGTGCAGATCCACGTTGATTGCTAATCCGGCGCCGTTAGTAGTTGACACCTACTTGTTGAACCTAGGAGTCTCTGGGGATTCGATCCTTGGCATCTTTGCTAAGGGAAAAACTTCCACAACATTGCATCTTACACCTTCCACTTGGGATAACCAACGAGGGGTTAGAGGCCCATCAGGAGTCCACGAGTACTTGACATTCTTCTGCAACAGGTTGGAAAGAGGCTTGGCAATCTTGGAGAAGTTCTCAACAAACCTTCATCAATAGCTTGCGAGACCGAGGAAACTTCTGAGTTGTTTGACATTCTGAGGAGGTTCCCACTTCACAATAGCTTCAACCTTCTCGGGGTTAACAAAAATGCCCTCGGCAGAGATAATATGGCCAAGATATAGGACTTTATCATGCCAGAATTCACATTTGTAGAACTTCGCATAGAAACGGTGCTCACGGAGCTTGTCGAGAACCAAACGGAGATGCTTGGCATGGTCTTCTTCATTCTTGGAGAATACCAGAATATCATCCAGATAGACGAGAACGAATTCATTGGTGTAGGGGATGAATATGAAGTGAATTATCTGAGAGAAAGTGGGTGGAGCATTTTCAAGCCCGAAGGACATAGGAGCCATAGCTTGTCCTAAATGCGATCTTGGGAATATCCTCTTCATGTATACGAATATGATGGTAGCCATCCGGAGATCAAGCTTCAAGAAAACCTTGGCTCCTTTGAGCTGCTCGAATAATTCATTGATATTGGGGAGCGGGTACTTATTCTTTATTGTCTTCTTGTTCAATGGCCGGTAATCAACGCACAATCGTTCTGTACCATCCTTCTTCTTGACAAAAAAGAACACCACAGCCCCAAGGAGAAGTACTTGGTCTAATTAGACCCATTCGTTCTTGCTCATCGAGTTGTTTCTTCAGCTCCTTCAACTCTTTACGAGAAAGCTTGTACGAATGCCGACATGCTGGCTCGGTACCAGGTTCAAGTTCAATGACGAATTCAACTGGACGGTTGGGAGGCATGCCTGGAAGCTCTTCAGGGAATACATCTCATATTCACTAACCACCGAAATCTGGGAAATGGCATTAATCTCGCCCTTGTTATTAAGAGAAAATAGCCTGATTGTGTTATCTCGAGTTGCGAAGATAATCACGTCTTCGGAAGGATGAGTTAGATTGACCTCCTTGTTTGCACAATCAATAAGAGCATCATGCTTAGAGAGCCAATCCATCCCAAGAATAAGATCAATGTCCGAGTTACCGAGAACAACCAGGGAAACAAGAAAATTGTAATCACCCATTTGAATAGCGACATCCGGAACAAACAAACTAGAATTCATGTGTTTGCCCGGAGAATTGTTTGCAACTCCCTTGGTAATGCTTCAGTGTCAAAATTGTGCTTCGATGCAAATGGACATGACATGAAGGATAGTGATGCACCAGAATCAAACAAGACTTTAGCAGGTATAGAGTTAACTGAATAATTACCAATTATCACATTGGAAGAATTCTCTGCTTGAGCTGCACTCATCAGGTTCACCAAGACGCTCTTCTTCACCCTCTTTCTTCTGGTTGGGAACTTTCTTAGGTGCCATCCTGAAGATGATGACAACTATTAGCCATTGAAGCAAATAATAGATAAGCTGAATCAACGGCTAGATATTTGCAACATATAGTCTTCACAATGAACATCCGAACAAAATTGAACGAATGAATTCCATAGCTTAATGGTACATCAACTTGTCGAGAAGCCACTTGGGAGAACAAAATGAAAGAATAAAACAACAAGGTAGAGATGGAACAAATATAATAGAGGTTTTGTCCCACATGTTCGTGCTGAATGCCCCATGGCACGTGTTCCAAAGGGCATTGTCATCCCCGGATCAGCATAGCCAAGGATCCTTTAAGATGCAACCCCGTAGTGCAACAACGCCCATGATAGCCTCTAAACTAGATGTTGAACCCCAACCTCATATCATGCACCCGTTGGAAGATTACCTACGAGCTACATGAATCCCACCTATTAATTCCCGAAGCTTTCCGGTTATGCAATCTGGTGTTGGGGATACAGGGGAAGCTTCGCACACTCAACTCTAAACCTACATCCAGCTGTATCCATTCGTAAACATATAACTAGTCATCTTCGGAAACTGTTTAGCTCGAACCTTCGAAATGCATCCGCTATACTAGCTGTGGCAATGCTCCCGAACTATCCCCCCAGTACTGGGTGATGTCGGGGTTATCTCACCACCAGACATGCATAGAAGAGTTTTCGATGTCGGCCGCCTCTGGTATTCTAGAACCGCAACGATACATTTGTGACGACAACACCTCGGAGCTCAACTCCCCGGGACACTGCCACAACCCCTAAATGACAGGAGGCACAAAGAACAATGTTCTCGTCACAAAGATATCAGAACAATACAAACAATACCCGCGTGATCCTAAAAAAAATTTGGTGAAATTTTGAGAATAGTGAAGATCAAACAACGTTAGGAGTCCTCACCAGAACGACGAAGGGGATGAGGAGTAAAAAGAAATCCTACTCTCCATTATATATATAGGACTCAAAACATTTTGTGTGTGTGCCTAGACTCAACCGTCAGCGGTTCGTTGAATCAGGGGGCTCCTATGTCGGAGAAGGCTCTGAATACCAACTCGTAATGCCCAGGATGCGACTATATCTCCTACTTGTTGAGGCATGACTTAGAGACATAAGCGCATTCTGGAATGATCTCAAGCATGGTATCTTTGCACAACTCATGTAAAAGTACGAGGATGAAAGTGTAAGTTGGCTTACACTCGCCAGGTCACACAATCAATACAATATCATACATTCATGCAAATAACACAGGGTCCGACTATGGACGAAATCCAAACGAGAAAAGATACCACAACATAAGTCCTGATCGCCCCTAGTAGAAACCACTACTGATCGTCATGATACGTAACATAGAAACAACCACGCTCTTCATCGAACTCCCATTGAAGTTCTGATCCATCTCCTGCATCGTTCTCGGCTGTACCTGCATCTGGTGTGTGTAGTAATCTGTGAGCCACAAGGACTCAGCAATCCTATTCCCGGGTATCAAAACTAACAAATCCTTTAGGTGAGGAGAGGTAATAAAGTGTTTGCAGCAAGCACTAGCAACTAGCTTACAAGTTCAGAGCGAGATGAGAAATGTGCCAACGGTCGCCAAAGTTGATCAAGAAGTGATCCTAGCTACTCACGTTCATGCATAACCCCACCATGTTAATTTCCCGAAGCCATTCGGAAAGAGACCATCATGGTTACTCACACAGGTAATGTATTCTTAAGGATATGGTGTCAAGTTATCTACAACCGGATATCAACAAATTCCCATCTGCCACATAACCGCGGGCACGGCTTTCAAAAGTTCAAACCCTGTAGGGGTGTCCCAACTTAGCCCATCACAAGCTCACGATCTGCGGAGTCGCAACTCCAAAGTGGGAAGACCCAAATATTCTCGGAATACCATGCTCAAGATATTTCGACAAAGGTAAAACTAATCCAGCAAGACCTCCCGGCATGCCGACACCCTGATAGTAGCCGTGTGTATCTCATCTCAAGCCACGACCGGATGGGACATCCTACAGGTAATACCAGATACCTCGGATTTTCCTTGCAGTCCGCCCAGTTCGGACCAACACTCATGAGGAGCACTGGCCCGGGTTGTTGATTAAGAACTCGGGTTTGCAACTCCCTATGCAAGTTTTAGTTGTTAGGCAAATGTAGAACCAATGTTGGGTCTTGCTAGAAAAGCTTTAAGCACAACGAATTATCAAGGGGGGCCCATAAACCCCAACCGTGTTAGGAACGCAAAATCAAGGAACATAACACAGGTTTATCGTGTCCTAAGGTGGCATGAGTGGAACAAAACACTAAGCAGAACGCCAAGCCTTCCACCCATTACCTATATATATGTGCTTTAATTTAAATAAGATTTATATTGTGTTATCCCAATAAACAAGTCCGAACATGGAGCAATCTTCAAACTTCACCTGCAACTAGCAAAGCTATAAGAGGGGCTGAGCCAAAGCATACTTCGCCAATTAACGGTTTGCTAGGAAGGCGGTTAGAGTGTTTCATGGCAACATAGGAGGCTGACAAGACAAGAATAGGCATCGAGGCATAGCTAAAGAGCGAGACAACTAGCAAGGCAAAGATAGAGGTGATATCGGGGAACAGTCATCTTGCCTGGTAAGTCGTCGGTGGGATGGTTAGACGACTCCTCAAACTCAGTCTCGACAAGATCCTCGAACTCGGTATCGGCTCCCCGCTCTATCCAACACAAGATCACAACAACGGTACAAGATCAATCATGGTGCAATGCACAATCAACATGATGCAACACATGTCATGGGATGCAAGTATGATGTGCGTATGCATGAGGATGCTATCGAGCTTAAGGAGAAGGTCATGGAAATGGCTTCATCTTGGGCAACCAAGCAAGCCACTGGATAGATGGGAATATTTTCGTCGAAATCGATATAAAGATCATGGGAAATGGGTGCACGGTTTGAAAATAGCAAACAAAACAAGATGCAATGGAAAACTGCAGTTAACAGCAACATGGCATCGTTAGAGCAAGATATAATTATGCCACAGCACCCAAACATGAAGAAAAAAGGCATGGATGTGAAGTAGACAAGATTCTTAACAAGCATGCACTTAGAGCACATCCCAAAACTTGCTGGAACACAATTAAACAAGCATAGCAAGTTTCAATAAGTTTACAGATTTCTCAGACTTAGTGAAAATTACAAGGCATGGCAGCAACAACGACAAGTAGGCATGTTTGCAAGCTTGTGTAACTCCACTCAAAGCATAGCATGTCATGTGAATATAACCAACAGCAAGAAGACATGTTTGTGAGGCTACTCATTGCAAGAACATGTTCATAGGTTGCATAGAACACTAGCTATTCACGTGGCAAAACTGAACTTGTTGATAACATGCTGACAGAAACATTTTATAGCAACTTTAGAGCATGAAAACAACAAGCTACAACAAGGCATCATGGCAAATAAGAGCATTGATAGCTAGAGAATAACATATACATCAAGGAACACCCACTGGACAACTCTAACCATGCACAACAATGACGGTAGCCTCATGGAAACATGGCATAAAAATTAACAGATTCAGCCTTAGCAGAAATTTAACATCACGATGGCATGTTAACAAGCTTGATGCACTCATCTCAAGACATATCATGGCATGAAAATAAATCTATCATGTAGAGCACTTTCCAATGAGCAAAAACCATGTTGACACCTAGCTCATATGGCACATGGATTAATATACCCGAACAAGACAAAAAATCATCTCATAACAAGTTCAGAAACTTATCAGCCACATGCACTTTTGCAACAGGGTTAAACATGGAAATATGGCACCTAACATGAATGCAAGTGCGTCCATCTTGAAGAGCATCACAAGACAAACATTTTTACATATCATACACTCCATTTGGACCAACATGCACCAAGTTGAGACCTCACGAACATGACAACAAAATGTTAACATACAACTAGTGCTGAAACAGTAACATCACAAAGCAGTCTTGGAACCAAGGTTAAGACAACTAGATGAACCCTAACATGCATGAAACTGATTCTAACATGTAGAGCACTTCGAGACGAACATTTCGATATATCATACATGCAAAACGGAGCACCGAGCACAAAGTTACCACATGATGAAGGAGGCATAAAAATTAAATGGATCTGGGACTTAGTGGAATTTTACCCCTCCAAAAAGTCAATCGTGGACGGAGGGATCCTGGGACGGGTCAGTGTGGGACGGGCGGAGGCGTTTGGATGGATGTGCGGGTGGATCTCATCCACCCGCCCGGATCCCGATCCAATCCGGCTCGGCGGTGGCTCTGGCGACCGGAGTTGGCCAGCGGCGAAGAAGCTCGAGGGCGCGGCGGCGGAGCTTGCGGCCGGCGGCGGCATGCTCAGTAGCGGCCGGAGGCGGTGGCGTCGCGGCGGCGGAGGTCGAGGACGGAGTCGGTCGGCGGGCGGGGGAGATCCGGCCGGTGGCGGAGCAGCGAGCCGGCGCGGGCGGCGGAGGAGGCCGAAGCGGGTGGTGGCGGCGTCGGCCGGCACGCGAGGCGGAGCATGACGGTGCTGGAGGCGGAGCGGATCGGCCCGAGCCTCGGGCCCGGCGGGCTTTGGCGGCGCAGGAAGGAGAGAGAGGCGGCGGGGACACATGGTGGCGTGTGATTGGCTCGGGTGCGTCCGGCGGACGTGTCCGGTGCGGTCTGGAAGCGTCCGGCGGCGCGGGGAGCTCGGGGCTAGTGTTTTGTATCCGAAAATGGAGGGGATGGGGCTGTTTATAGGTAGAGGGAGCTAGGAGTGTCCAAATGAGGTGCGGTTTTCGCCCACACGATCACGATTCGACGACCGAGAGGATGGAGGTGGTTGTGCTGGGCTAGTGTGCTGTTGTGGAGGGGTGTTGGGCTAAAAGAGATAGGGGTTTTCGGCCCACGTGGTTAACCGTTGGAGTATCAAACGACCTCCAAACGAGACGAAACTTGACAGGCGGTCTACCGGTGGTATACCAAGACCACTTGACAACTCCCGGCACATTCCGAGGATGTTTTTAACCCAATCGCGAAACAAAGGCTTGAGAGGTGCGACGCGCACGTGTGTGATTGTCGGAACTCGAAACGAACAATGGAGAGAACGGAGACGATGCAACTACACAAGGATGCAAGTGAGACTAGGCCAATGCAATGCACATAATGAAAATGACATGGTGACATGCAACACACGCACAAGGCAAAAACGAAGAAACCTAAATGAAGGAAGAGCCCGTAATGAAATTTATTAAGTCAACGATGCATATATTGCCATATTGGGAATTGTTACATCTGGGGCGTTACATTTAGGTCCCATGCCAGGAATGGGAACGATTTACAACCGTACCCGCATCCTGGCTTGTCCTCAAACATTTTGAATCTTAGTTTTTAAGTCCCCACAAATCCAAAACTCACTAGAAAGTCATCAAAGGTGGCATTCTGTCACGTCATGGCACATATATGTCGTGGTAAAAACATTGCCAACTTGGGCCAAGCTTTATTACAAACCTCTTACAAACCGGAATGTGTCGCAAGAACCCTCGTGGTTTTGATAGGGAAACGTGTCCCCTTGTGGCCCAAACGATAATCACTCCCTTTTCTAGCCTCGTATTTTCTTCTACACGTGACACGAAACAACGGGAGATTTTCGCTGAACTTTTCAATTATTCAGGGTTCGTTTCACCTTTTTTATTCATTAATTGAGTTTTCTAGGCATTTAATGTCCATAATTCTAATCCGAACTACAAATACATGCTCCAATGCCCCAAAATGGCTAGAAAAAATGTACATGTTTACTTGGGGTGCATGTTTAGGTCCCATGGAACGAATGTGAAGGAATTCAACCATCTCGTCGTCCTGGCTTGGCCACAAACATTGAGAATCTTGGTTTTTAAATCTCTGTAAATCCAAAAATCATCAGGAAATCATGAAACTTGGCATGCTGTCACTACATGGTACATAAAATTGTCCAATTTGGGCGAAGCTATATTACAAGCCTCTTACAAACCGGAGCCTGTCGCAACCCTCGTGGTTCCGGTAGGGAAACATGCCCCTCTTGTGGGCGAAACGATAATCGCTGCCTCTTCTCGCCTTGAACTTTGTTTTCTACAGGCAACATAGAATAACAGGAGTGTCGGGGTGAAATTTGAAACTGTTCAGGGTTCGTTTTGCCATTGTATATATATTACTAATTACTAAGTTTTCTACGCATTTAATGTAGTCCGTAATTCAAATTTAAACTACAAGCACATGCTCTAGTGCAGCAAAATGGGTGGGAAATCGTACATGTGTAATTGGGTGCATGTGTATGTCTGTCATTGGGTGCATGTTTAGGTCTCATTTAAGGAATGGGAATGAATTACAAACTTGTTGTCATCCTGAAACATTGATAATCTTGGTTTTAAAATCCAACTAAATCAAAAACTCACCCAAAAAACATAAGACTTGGCATGGTTTCATGACATGGCACATATCTGCCATGGTAAAAAAAATGTCCTGTTTGAGAAGAGGCGCACACATTAGTAGCCAACGAAGTCCTTTTTGAATCAAAAAGCTGACACGTTAATATCACAAACGATTGTATTATATTAACCGTGTCGGAATTTAACCATACTCGATGGCATGCGTGCGGCTATTTGATTAGACGGGACGAGCGCAAGAAGTCTGCCGTGCAGGCTCGACGGGACGTGTGCGAGCAGTCCGCCGCGCAGGCTCGACGTGACGCGTGCATCCTGTCCACCTCGCAGGCTCGACGTGACACGCGCGAGCAGCAAGGCCGCCCATGCTCACCGGGAAGCGAGCTCTTTCACCTCCATGCACCAGCCGCCGCCCGCCTCGCTCACAACTTCTCCATTAATGGGATAATTAAAGCACCTGGACGGAGGGTATTTGCTTGTGATCCCATGGTAGCATTTGCTTTGTTCGTGTTTTCAACTCGTATTCCGGCCTAATTTAAATTGCGACATAGGGCAACGGATAATACGACCACAAATAAAATGGCAACAGATTATACGGTGACAAATTTACAATGGCGCAGATAATAATTGTCTTACATATTCTGAATAATTTAAATGCGACATGCGGCAAAGCCCAGAAGACATGGGGGCAAGAGAAGAAGGAAATTGCAGACAACGATCTGGATCGCTACTATCTCTACTCGACGATGGATCAGAGGGCGACAACATCCTCCAGCTGCTTCTTCAATTCCTCACTACTTTGCTTGAAAGCAGCCACAGAAGCCTCCATGTCCTTCTCGCGCTCGATCCAGAGCTTCCTCAAGTCACCCATCAGTTCCTCGACGACCACTGTCAGCGTCATCCCTGAGGCACTGCTCTGCTCATGCAGCATCTTCCAGTCGACGGCCTCCTCCTTCTCAACGAGCGCCTTGAGGAGCTTCGCATTGTCACCCATGAGTTGCTCGACCAGGCCGATCGCCTTGTAAACCGAGGCATCGCTGATCTTTAGCAGCTTCATCAAGCCGTCGACCAGCTCCTGTTGCGTAGTGACGCCAGCAAGAATGTCATCGTTGCTGGCGAAGGACTTCATGAACGTTGGGTCGTCGCGATGGCCGATGCCATGAATGCGCTTGTTAGAGCCCTCGCGTGCCCGTGACAGCTCGTTCGAGGGCTCCGCGGCGCGCCGGGACATCTCTGCTGCGGCTGCGGCCTCGCGGTGAGACCTCTCTAGTGCTTCCGCGGCCTTGGTCTTTGCTGCCTGGTTATATGTCCACCCTAAACTCCTCCTACCGGTCATGGCGGAACGACTTGACAGGAAATACCTAGTTTTGGGTGATGAGGAGAGGGACTATGAAGTAATTTTCGAGTGGGTAGTTTTTATAGCCCGGTGCTAAGTCTGAACACATATTAGTTTGATAGGTGTGAATAGATTTGCAATTACTTATTGCATTGTAATCTGCAATGTGACGAGAAACAAGGTCAAAATTTATTGATGGCAGAAGGTTGACCACGTGGTTGCTCGCCGTTGAGTCGGCTGTTTGCCACGTATCACACACATCTTGTTAAGTTGAACCATTTCTGTTGTGTTTGCTAATCAAAAACAGTTCATCCGAGTGAACCGTATGCCCTATATCACACAAACCTTGATCTGGCTAACCGTTTCTGTTGCACTCCCTAATAGCAAACAGTTCATCGGAGCGAAGTGTAAGCCGTATATCGCACACACATTGATCTGGCTGCCCGTTTCTATTGTTCTGCCTCATCGCAAACAGTTCGAACGGCTCAATCGTGTGCCCTGGATCGCACACGCAACTACAATCTGAATCGTGTTTGATGTATCATTCATCGTAAACGTTTTGCATCTTTTTTGACGGTTTTTTACATCTCCGTTTGTGATTAATGCATTGCACACAATTTCGCCAAAGGGTCTCTAATCGTAGTGTCGCGTTAGCAGCAACCTACAGTAGTGCTTATATCTTTTTTAGCACGGCGCTGATGTTTATTTTGAAGAAATTGATGAACTCTCATGCTTCACTTATATTAGTTTGAGAGTCTCTAAACAGCATGGTAATTTGATTGTGTTTTGAATTTGGTCCTAATATGGTAGGCATCCAAAGAGGGTATAATAAAAACTTTCATAACGAGCATTGAATTTATGAGAAGTTTGATTCCTTGCAGTTGTTTTGAGATATTAAGATGGTGATATTAGAGTCATACTAGTAGTACATTATGTGGTTGAAGAAATAATTGTGTTAAGGTTTGTTATTCACGTAGCATGCACATATGGTCTTGTAGTAATGTGATGAAGTTGGAGCGCGATATATTCTTGATTGTCTTCCTTTGTGTGAAAGTCGGGGCACGCAATGGTTAACTCCTACCAAACTCTCCCCTAGGAGCATGCGTAGTAGTACTTTTCTTTGAGGGCTAATATTTTTTTTGCAATAAGTATGAGAGTTCTTTATGACTAATGTTGAGTCCATGGATTATACGCACTCTCACCCTTCCACCATTGCTAGCCACTCTAGTACCACGCAACTTTCGCCGGTGCATCAAATCCACCAACTACCCTTCCTCAAAAGCCACCTTACCTATCTATTAGGACATTTTCATAGCCATTCAGAGATATATGCCATGTAAGTCCACCATTCCGTCATCATGTTTGATTTTACCATTGAGTTGTAATTTTGAGTTGTAAGTAAATAAAAGTGTGATGATCATCATTATTAGAACTTTGCCCTATGTCAGGTTATAAAAAAAGTAGAGGCCAAGAGAGTCTCCAAAAAAAGAAAAAAAAAGAAAAAAGAGTCTCCAAAAAATGAGAGAAAAAGAGAGAAGGGTTACTATCCTTTTACAAACTTGTGCTTCAAAGTAGCATCGTGTTCTTTATTGTAGAGAGTCTCCTATTTTGACACTTTCATATATTACGAGTGGGAAATTTTCATTATAGAACTTCGCTTGTATATTCCAATGATGGGCTTCCTCAAATGCCCTAGGTCTTCATGAGCAAGGAAGTTGGATGCACACATGCTTAGTTTCTTCTGAGCTTTCATACACTTATAGCTCTAGTGATCCATTACATGGCAATCCCTACTCACTCACATTGATATCAATTGATGGACACCTCCATAGTCCATTGATTTGCCTAGTTGGTGTGAGACTTTCTCCCTACTTTTGCCTACTACCACCTTCTATTCCACCCAGAGTGTCATGTCCATGGCTCACGCTCATGTATTGCATGAAGAGTTGAAAAAGTTTAAGAATGTATAAGTACGAATAAAATTTCTTGGGTGGGCATGGCTTGTACTTTGTGCTAAGAAGAGGGGGCATAACAAGACTATATGATTTTGTAGGGATAACTTTCTTTAGCCATGTTATATTTTAAGCTTCATAATTTTGTTTCTAGTATGCTTGAAGTATTATTGTTTTGACATTAATGAACTTTTGTTTGAATCATATGGATCTGAACTTTCATGCCAAATAAATAAGAAATACATTGCTAAATATGCTAGGTAGCATTCCACATCAAAAACTCTATTTTTGTCATTTAGCTACTCAAGGACAAGAAGGAATTAAGCTTGGGGATGCTTGATACGTCTCCGACGTATCTATAATTTTTTATTGTCCCATGCTATTATACTATCAACTTTTGATGTTTTATATGCATTAATATGTTATTACATTATTTTTGGGACTAACTTATTAACCTAGAGCCCAGTGCCACTTTCTGCTTTCCTTGTTTTTGAGTTCCGTGGGAAAGGAATATCAGACGGAGTCCACACAGAATAAAACTTTCTTGATGATTTTTATTGGACCAGCAGACACACGTAGGACTTGGAGTCCAAGTTAGAGAGTCCCCGAGGAGACGACAAGCCAGGGGGCGCGCCCTAAGGGGCGCCCCTAGGTCTTCTGGCCCCCTCGGAGACCCCATGACCCCCTTCCTTAGCCTATAAATTCAGAAGTATTCCCAAAACCCTAGAAGCGTCCATGAAAATACTTTTCCACCGCCGCAGGTTTCTGATCTCGTGAGATCCCATCTGGAGGCCTTTCGGTACTCTGCCGGAGGGGGATTCGATCACAGAGGGCTTCTACATCAACCTTGCTACCCTTGTAATGATGCGTGAGTAGTTTACCATAGACCTACGGGTCCATAGCTAGTAGCTAGATGGCCTCTTCTCTCTCTTTGATCTTCAATACAATGTTCTCCTCGATGTTCTTGGAGATCTATTCGATGTAATCTTCTTTTGCGGTGTGTTTGTCGAGATCTGATGAATTGTGGATTTATGATCAAATTATCTATGAATATTATTTGAATATTTTCTAAAGTCTTATATGCATGATTTGATATCTTTGTATTTCTCTTCAAATTATTGATTTGGTTTGGCCAACTAGATTTGTACACTAGTACAATGAGGTGCTATACAAACGGTTTTTAACCCCTTTCCGGGATGGCATTTGGAACCGTCACCAAGTGGGTGACTGCGATAGGGGGGAGGGTCCTTCCCATATGACCCAGAAACAGTCAGGGCTATGGAGCCAGGATCCTAAGGCCTTGCAAAATGTAACCGTTTGCGGTGCAGCACACACTGGATTCTTTCGCACGTGTGGGATCGGTGATTAAACGTTTCTAATGATGAAGTGAAACCAAAAGGTGTGTCGTAATGAACCGTTTAGGAAACAGTATGTAAGGCACAAGGGCCAACATATGAAGTGTGTGCGATATTGCCCCATTGCACACGAGTTTTCTGCGAAACCCGCCTACCATACAAGATTCCATCGCACACGTTTCCCAACAATTACCGTCGATAATGTTCTATCACAAATGGTTCAGGAGCCCCTTCACACAGATACAAGTTCTGCTGACCGTTTGTGATTTGTTGTGTATCACTGATGGTTGCGGCAAGAGTGACATGTGCTTTTTGTATGGGATCCCACACGTTTCCTGGAAAATTTACGACTCGGATTGTAGCTTACTCCGAGCTCTCTTGTCTGATAACATGATATCACAAACGGTTCCGAAGACCCTAAGCACACGTAGTAGTGATGCAAATCATTTGTGATCTACTGTGTATCACCGACGGTTCCGCTACGACTAACGTATGCTTTCCGATATGGATCCACACTAATTATGTTGAAACATGTGTGGAGTAATTGCCAGGTTGAAACAAAAATATCCCATTTTGAATCGGCATGCAAAAAGCAAATTCGCCGCAATATTCAATTGAACAAATAGTGTCCACAGGAAGAACATTCATCGGATTTTGCAACAACTGCAATTGAACATATGGTAGCTAAATTCCAATGATTTCTTGACACATATAAGCATTTCATAATTAATCATAGTGTATGAAATACGAAGACCTCATCACATGGAAAACAATGGATCCATGCGTATAGTTTAGCGGCTAACTCTTACTCAATATTTCAGGAGAAAGCATGATGAAATCTTCATTATCACCAGTGGGATTGATGTAGTTATTCAGGAAGAAGTCGCTGATAAATCTCCGAACCATCAGCTATTCACCAACGGGGAGCGGTTCAGGGGTCCTCGGTTCTAAGTTGAGCTGTAGTATTTTTAAGATCATAATGTGCCATATGAGTGGAGTAGAAGATATTAATTAGATAGACTTACTGGTACTAATTCGCGAGGATCTTCACAACTATCAACAAATTTGCAGATGGAGATTATGTGTCTGCAAACATAGTACCCACAAAGGTTGATCCTTGCATGTTGCTGAGGACACTACAATTTTTGGTATAGAATTAGGCATGTATTTGTCCTATTAGGAACAACCTAACTCGTGTTAGATGTAGTTTTTCTTTGGACAAAAATAGAAAGAGGTTTCTTTAGAAGCTTGAAAGTTTGACTAGCGTAAGAAAAGGTATTTATAGACCATTGGATAAATTTCCCAAAAATAATAGATTTTGGTGTGTTACCGGAGAAACGATCTCGTGCTGCAGATGTAGTTCCCTCTTGAACATGTTCCCTGGTTTAGTTTTCCATAATGCGAACACACTGTGAATGAAGATGAATTTTCACAACATCAATTATTGAACCAGGTATGAATGCAAATTAATTTCAACATCATAGAATTCAATACATATCCATGAATTGATGAAGATGCGCCAGATCCTAAGCGTTTGTTGACGCTCTGAGAGAATCCATGTAGTAAATTGTGTTCTTGTTTAGAACAATGAATACCAATATCCAGTGATTGCAACATATTAAGAAATCCATGAACTTACAAATTATGTCGACATATGAAAGATAATCACTGTATGCGTAGTTGTTTACTTGACTTACCATTCATGACATGGCTAGAGAAATGATTCTGTATGGGACGTGTTTTCGAAGATACGGACCGTGTTAATGGCCCAATCCCGTAGGTCCTTACTATCTAATGTTGTGCCATTTGCTAATGCATGATCTATGAAATACACACTCTCCCTTTTTCTTGTCTGCGCATTCAATCCCCCGAGAGGAATACAATGCGGTTAGTTGTTTATCATTTACAACCTAGTATGGAGTAATTGATCAGAGTTTGTTTAGTACTTACAAAATCAGGCATCTAACAAGAGTGGCATCGAGCTCGTTGAAGTTGAAGAAGATATGTAAGTCCTCGAAACTCACATTGATGGAACCAACATTGTGTTGGAAATGATCTCTGTTGTAGTGGACTAGCAAACCATGATGACATGCTGACATTTGATCCATGCAATATTCATGTAACTCGCGGCAACTTGAGCTGCACTCATCGAAGTATTCGCCAACAAGAAATGGCTGGCCATGGACGTAATTGTATGCTTCAAGTACGTCTGCTTTATTTTTAGCAAGCTGCAAATCTATTTCTTCATCATCCATGCTGTCAGAAATAATATTACTCCCCGATTCAATCAACCTGATGTTAATTTGGTTCTGTGCGATGAGTGCTTTAAGTAAGAGGCAATCGTTCTCTTTCCTCTTCGCTCTCCCGGCGCGCTTCCTCGGAGGTGCGTCCTTTTTGGCCACTTCCTTCTTGGTACTTGAAGCATTTATGGTCGAACATCTAGTTGGCTAAAAGGTAGACTGCCGAGCAGACGCTGAAGCTTCGACTGACTGCTTAGTAGATGGTTTAGCTATGCCGGACCGCTCAGTTGGCGGTGCTACTATGACGAACTCCTGGGCTATAGGAGCTGAGGCATCGGACTGCTAACCATGCGTTGAAGCTATGTCGGGTTTCTGCGCAGGTTGTGCCAACTTGTCAGTGTGCTGAGGAGGCCGTGTCAACGCGTTGGTTTGCTGAGCAGGAAGTGCTGACACATTGGTATGCTAATCACGCAGTTGCGGACTGGTGGACTGATGAGCAGTCAGTTATGGACCTAAAGACTACGTAGCAGGCGATTCCGAAGCATCAGACCGCTTAGCAGTCTATTACACCAGGTTGGTCTGTTCATCATGTGCTGCAGCTGGGTCTCCCTCCGGTTGTTCAGTGGCCGGCATCTGAACCAGTGGTGTGTCTTCAGCAATTGTAGGCCTTGCCACTGGTTGCTCTGGGGCGGACGATGACATGGCATGTATGGCACAAAGTCGGGCCGGCTGATCACAGGTTGATGCATCAGTCGTCGGATTATGAGTATTAGGTTCTTTGGGGGAAGCACACGAGAGCTGCTGTGGCAAGGAGAGCATCACCGGTTGAGGGGCGACATTGGTTGCGCTTGGCAAAGCTTCAGGGATCTCATCGATGAACTCTATTTCCTTTCGTGGCCACTGGATGTGATGTAACGGTGTTTCTCCCAAGGCCCTTTGATCATCAAAGTCTCCTAGGACATTCTTCAGGGCAAATTCATTGAATCCAGGCTTTACTTCAGTCATGTAGCACTTCACATAGCCCGGCTTCAATAGCATATTGTCCAACAAGAGGCCCTCTTCCAAGAAGGGTGGGCAAACCCAGGCTGTTGCACATTTTAATGTACCTTCATAATGTGTAAGCACGCCCTTCGGTTTATCTTTCATTCCACATAGATCAGATATAGCATCATCATGAGCAGCTGCAGTCTTAGTGTCGTTGGGGTCAGCTGACGCACATCTACTCTTGTGCGGCGTTGTCGCGCAATAACAAGCATCCTCCATGCCCGCCTCCCCTCCCATCTGTTGGCTATCTTTCAGTGTTAGAGTCTTCTGCATCATCATTGACTCCTCAATATCCTTTCGAACAGCCACATACATGTCCTTCCTCAACCTTTCATACAATTCATTCTGCTTCATTTCACTCCTCGCTTTTTTCATGCTGAGCCTCTCTTCTTTGGTGAGTGTGAAAGCCCTCTTGTGCGGGACATTAACACCTATACCCCTTGCACGGCCAGGGGGCTCTCTTGTTGAGAGCATCGGACAGAATGTCACATGGCTCTGAGTTCCTGTAGAACCTTCGAGGGATCTTGGAGGCCTTTAACATCATGCGATAAAGTTCTTCGTCATGTGAGTTTCCAAAGTAATAAGTTCCGTCATCATGCCTCCTTGCATGTGCCCGCAAGTAGTCTCTAGCGCGTTCGCCCGTGATTTCACTAATGGCCGGTTTCCACCCGCCGCTACTGCTTCTTTGTCCTCCTGGCCCCATATCAGTTTCATGCCATAGTATCCTCCCACACCCATACGGTGGGGGGTGTGTTCCTCTTCTGAAGTTCCGATTGCTTGGCACTCTTCTCAGCAAACTTTGTAGTTGCCCTGACCCTTTTGAATTCTGCCCAGTTTGCCTTTGTGATTTGGGGGTATGCAGGGATTGGGTCCTTGTTGTCACTCAAGTACTTCTTGTACAACATGTGCTTCTCATTTGTCCAAGCATCCCTAGCCTTCTTCAGTGCAGCGTGTTCCACCTGCATTCTCCACTGCTCTAGAATGTTGAAGTGATCCATGATCTCCCGGACTATCCTTTGTCGTGTTTCTGTGTCAGCCTTCCGAAACCCCAGCAGATTAATGTTCAGCCTTGACTTGCCAACAAATCCACACACACTTCTGAACCTTGTGCGTGCTTTATCTGGTTTGGTTGGAGCCCAAGAATTTAAATCGATCTTGGTTACTTCATGTACACCTTTAGGCTAGTGTGTGGGCTTCCGTGGAGCGTTCCTCCGTGTCCAGACCGGAAGGGTAACTGCTGCAGCTCTATCCCGTTCAAGATTGCTTGATCCCTCACCACCTGCTGAAGACCTAGGGTTGTCGGAATCAGATGAAGATACATCACCTGAAGCAAGAGTGTTGTCGCTGCTACTCCACATCTACAGAGAATACATGTGAAACTCGAGAAAGGAAGATAAGCATAAAACTAATAACTTGGTATCAAGCTGTCTAATCATGTCATGTAATAATTTAGAAAATGTACGGCTTATTTGTTAAGTTTGTGTGACTCGGGCGCCTGCGATCTGTAAATTGGCAGTAACTTATTGGAACAAATATATCTTATGTGTACTAGTTAGGAAGGTATATAATGAACATACATAGGATCACCGTTATATTATAGCCAATTTGGGAACATACATAACGAAATAGGAAGAGGGATTGCGAGGAAATATGCCTCACCGCGATGGAGAGGAGTAACTAACATGTTTCTTAATGCAAACCCGGCCGGACCATAGGAGAGGCGAGGGTTACATGATCAATATGCTCAAGGGTGGCTGGTATGCAAATGAAGACGGTGAGGCGTGGGCATCCGCGTGTTGGGAATGGCAGTGGAGGTAGGGTTAAATGACGAAGAGCGGGCACACGGTCGAGGTGCACACAGGCGCTGGAGAGGGTTCTGATGTGGATCTGGGGGAGGGGGAGTTGGCGATGGGGATTGGGTGGACTAGTTGAGTGAAACGTCGGCGGGCGGTGGGGGGGTGTTGGCGGCCTAGTTGAAAATAGTGAAAAATATCCCTGGTCGCCGCACGGAAAGGCCTATACAAACGGTTGAGAATAATTTTGTTTGAAATGAAGACGTACTAATTTTGGAATGAAGACGTGAGTTCATCGTTACGCCTCTAAATTATTCCCACGTTAAGCAATCACCATTATACCATGGCTTTGATTTTCTGGCACATTTCAGGTCTCATGTGCTGTATATAAGACATTTTTTTGGCATTTACTGTTCATTTTGGCATATAAATCAAATCCTAGCCGGACTGCATTTGCTGTTCAAAGGGATGAGTATTGTTGTTCGATCTGGGTGCATCCAACGGTGTAGATGTACGATCTGTGGGGTTTGGGTTCTAGCCAATCAGAAAGCACGACTGAGATCGCGCGCGCAACAGGGTGGGCCAGGGATGCATCAGCCATGGTTTGGTAGGCACGCGGAATTTGTGAGTGAACCGTGTGCTATTTGAAAACCTTTTCATGAACTAACATCATATTTTCCTTTGAATGAAAACAAGAGTTCATCGTTTCGCCTCCAAATAGTTTCCACTATATAAAATCACCATTGTACCCTATGGTTTGATTTTCTAGTGCATTTGAGGTATCGTTGGCTATATTACAGTCGTTTTCTATAGTCACAACTACATGTGGGTGCTAGCTAGCAAGATCATCTGTTTGTCGCTTTGGGAGTTTTCATTCATTGTTTGAGAAATGGGGAAAATTCAAACAGTTCCGCCGTAGGGTACGGCCATAGGCGTAGGCCTTGTTGGTATTCTAATTAGGCTACACATATTGGGGACTATCATATACTAGTATCATGCTTATATATATAATGCATATGATACTAGTTTATGATACCGCCTTCATAGTGCATAGTATCATAGAGTAGTAACATAGATGTCCTTATTTATTGCCATGCATGACACAAAGTAGCATTGCATTTAACATGATATGGTATCTACCTAGGCCTCTCCTAGTGCTCCACCGTGTAAGGGGGCTAAGGGTGTCACATAGAAAAAAATGATGTGGCAAAGCAATTAAAGAGGAGAGAGAGCATTATGGTGACCCCAAGAGGAAATGGTTCCAAGCACATGAACCTATGTAAAATGCCTACCAACCAATGCATGAAGGAGTTTTGTTGATAAAGAATTAATCCCTCCATTCCCAAATATTTATCTTTCTAGACATTTCAAATGGAATACAACATACGGATATATGTAGACATATTTTAGAATGTAGAGTCACTCATTTTGTTTTGTATGTAGTACTTGTTAAAATCTCTCGGAAGACAAATATTTGGGAACGGGGGGAGTAAATAAAGCAAGCTTAGCTACAAAAGTTAAGCACCCATGCATTGGGGACATTAGTTGCTAAGACAATTAATGCACTTAGCACCTCGCCTATGCACCAATGCACTGGAGGAGGTCTAACCCTCTCTATCTTCTTTAATTCTCTGCCACATCAACGTGTTTGTTATTCCCAAGTGCATGATACTACCTAAGATAGCCACCACTATGGCCAGCCTCACAGGAAATGCATATAGAGTCCAAAAATAACGAAAATCGGCGTGTCACCGTGGCGTGATCTTAGGATCCCATGGAAAATTTAATTGGTAAAGTTTGGCACAAGTTTTGATGCTCACACCTTCCAAATTGGAGCTTCTCACAAGAAGGATCATAGTTTCCAAAAGGAGACGTGGCACTTTGGACTCCAATCGTCAGTCACAACATCCTTCCGCCTCGAATTTTTTTCATCGTAAACAATCACGTATATACCCTAGGTTTGATTTTCCGGCCCATTTCAAGTCTCGTATGCTATATTTAAGTCATTTTTTGCACTTACCTTGCATTTAGTGCATATAAATTCAAAACCATTCTTCAACTACTTCTAGGTGTTAGTGAGCAAAGAAGGTGTACAAATCATTTGTGTGTTGCTTTGCGAGTTATCATCCATTATCCGAGAAATGGGGAGAAGTTTCAAACATTTCAGCCGCGAGGTGCGACCATCGACGTAGGCCTAGTTGGTATTTTAATTACAGGGATTTCAGATGGAGTCCACACATCATGAAAATAGGTGTGTGCTCGTGGGGTGCTCTCACGACCCCGGGAAAAAATTGGTAAAGTTTGGCCCAAGTTTTGATGATCGCTCCTTCCAAACCGGAGCATCTCATATGAAGGACCATGGTTTCCAAAAGGAGACGTGTCAATTCAAACTCCAGTGGCCGGTGACTTCATCGTTTGGCATCATAAAAATTTCCATGGTACGCAATCACCACTATACCACAGGTTTGATTTTCTAATGCATTTTAGGTATCGTTTGCTACATTTAAGACATATTTTGAATTTAACGTGCAACTTGTGGATATAAATAAGATCACAACCGGAACTGCATGTGATGTCGAAAGGGATGAGGATTGTCATTGATCAAGGAGAATCCAACGGTGCAGATGTACGATCTGCGGGTTTTGGGTTCTGGCCAATCAGAACGCACGACTCAGATCGCCCGTGTGGCAGGGGGTGGGATTCGGACACAATTTAGTAGCCACACGGCTTTCGTGAGTGAACCGTGTGCTATTTGAAAACATTTACATGAACTAACATCATATTTCGTTTGAATGAAAACATGAGTTCATCGTTTCGCCTCCCAATTTTTTGCACGGTAAGAAATCAAGATTGTACCCTATGGTTCGATTTTCTGGTGCATTTGAGATCTTGTTTTTCTATATTTGAGTCATTTGAGATCTTGCAACTACACGTGGGTGTTAGCATGATCATTTGTGTGTCGCTTTGCGAGTTTTCATTCGTTGTCCGAGAAATGGGAAAAAAATCAAACAGTTCAGCCGCAGGGTTTCGGGGAAAATATATAGGGGTATGTGTTTTCCCGTGACTCTTGCACGGACTAGCCATGGCTAGACCAAGAAGTACAAGAAAACAAGAGATTCAGAGTACCAGCTCAGATCAGAGAGACCAAGGCCGAGCCGGAGAAGCAAGACATCACCAAGAGAAGGGGCCTCCCTTGCCGGGCTCGCCTGCCCGGCAAGGGGCGAGGCAAACCCCAGAAGAAAATAACAGAAACACCCCGGCAGGGATTTCCCGGAGCTAGCGGAGGAAAAAACCACCTCACCAAACACTCAAGCATGACCCACGTCATCAATCAATGCGGTGTCATGCTGCAAGATGATTAAGTGGCAGCAATTAGCCACATGGCAACCAGTTCCTACTGGAGGAACCCGTAGATGACACCCGTCCTGCGATGTGTCAAGAAGACAGATGCGGAGATGGCAAGATAGCATGGCAAGCCTTGCCGGGCAACCAGTATGTGACACTAAGCGGTGCATTTAAAGCACCCTATCAGCCCGTAGAGTTTGGTATGATAGCACTGTTTGCTGTCATATTAAGGCATAATGACTACTTTGCCACTGTGGTAACCCCTTGATCTATAAAAGGAGGCCCATGGCAATCATAGAGGAAGGTTGGAAGATAGACGAACCCACATCCTCGTACGCGCGTAGTGGCTGCTGCCCTAAGGCAGCCCTTGCCGGGCGAGTGTACTACGCTCCACCACCACCATTCCACCATCAATCCACCAAAGCAGGAGTAGGGTTTTATGCCTCGCGGCAGCCCAAACCTGGGTAAATTGCTTGTGTGCTCTTCGTCGCGCTGTCGTGCGTCGGTCTGATCTTTGTGCAATGCGATGTCCCTCTGCCTAACTAGCAAGGGGCCTCCTAGTCCTATAGGTGGCCGCGGATATCCCGCGACATCTTTGGCGCACCAGGTATGGGGCTCGCTTGTGCGAACCTGAAAGTGTGCGCAGCGTGCCGTCTTCATCACCGCTCTTATCTTCAATGACGCCATCGACAATAGCGCCCATGAAGACACTAGAGCAATGCGGGGTTGTCCCCGCGTTCCATTATTGGTTTCCGCACCTTGCCACAGCCCCGGTCGCAGCAAAGATCGTCGCTGGTGGCGATGGATCCGCCCCGGCGGCCCGTCTGGCGTAACCGTCATTCGGGCGCCATTCAGAGAAAGGGCGCAAGATATGCGAGTGTGAGTTTCCTCCTCCTCGTCCCTTCATTTCATCAACAGTCAAGTTGCTTTAGCCCCGGCATCATCAGCATCGACAATTACAGTGTGACGCTCGGACCAAGTATTTCCCCTACGTTGGGTAATCCTGAGTGGAGTGCTGCTATGAGTCCGTTGGCGGATCCCCTGGCTAAGTATACTTCGGTGAGGCTCCTTCCACTGGCACATTCCTTGCAACGGCAGCCGCCAGTTTGATTCGATGGGAAGGGAGAAAAGCGGGAGGGGGACCAGAGAACCCCGACACAACACCCTGGTGCCCGCCAATCATCAGATAATACATATCGCTCCCTGCCGGGAACAAAGAGATCATTTGGTTACATCCTGCGCCTCCGGGCACTGCGAGCGTACCAGGCGCATGCGACCCAGCATAGTAAAAAGAAGTTCAAGATGATAGCTAAGTTTACGATACCTTGTCCTATTGTTACTTTTCAGAATTTTGCAGTCGTTTATCCCGTAACTCTAGTGAGCATTCCTATCGTGACCACCCTCATGCGACGGAACCTAGGCTAGTTTCTTTGATCCCACCATTGATCTGTCAAGAGCAGTGATCGCAGGTCGAGAGGCTGCATCGAGAACTACCTGGGAAAAACCTGCTGGGACACATCCATGCCAAGATGACTGATAAGGGCTAGACCCTTACGACTATCGTGGCAATATGACACCAACAGGCATCCGGAGCATACATAGGGATAGATCATACGAACGCAAACATACAGAGCTTAAAGGGATCAACGCGCATTTAAAGTCCAACTAGAGATATCAGTTCCGCACGAACGCGAGAGGTAGAGTAACTAAACACGAAATGTATATCATGGTTCATTACATGGCAGCAGCGGTCCGATACCTGGACTGGTGGCCAGGCGGAAGAGTTCAAACTTGAAGAACCCTATCGGCCCGGGGCATAGCCTTCCCCTTGGCGGCCGCGACATCAGCACCCACTGGTGGCACCCTGAATCCCTCGTCCAGGTCGAGGTCCAGATGATGGCAGGAAAATTGGTCAAGACCATGAAGAGGGCATCGCGGGCAAGCCTCCAAGACTTGGTCACAAAGTGCTCTGCCCTCCCCTCTTCGTGCACTTTTAGCTTCTCGATCAGCTCGTTGAAGAAGAGTCCCAGCTTGGCGCTGGGGACCTCGTGCCTACCGATCGAGAAGGCTAGGTCATCCATGCCCATCACTTGAGCCTGGGCACCAAGGCGCTTGGCCACGTCAATCAGGCTCTTGGTCTAGAGTTTAAATGTGTGAGCATGATTCTTCAGCTTGTCCTCTGCATTTTCCCGGAGACATTACTGCTGGCGGGACTCAAGTGATTTGGACGAATGTTCCAGCGTGCCGATCCTCGCCTTCAAGTCTGTGTTGTTCCCATTGGTAGTTTCAAGGCTCTAAGGCTTGGAGGAGAGCTGTGACTGTACGTCGGCCAAGAGGGTCTCAGCCTGCTGAGCTTTCTCTTTGAGTACCTCCACCTCCTTGGCACTGCCAGTGAGATCCTTACCCAACTTAACCACCTGCTTGTCAAGCTCGTCCTTGGCGGCAGATGCAGCAGCCTGATCATCAGAAAGTTTCTTTAGTTGAGCAGCATAGTCAGTGGCAAGAGCATCCAGTGCGGCCCTGTTCTTGTCCTCCAGCTCCTTCATGTGCTGTTGTACAAGAGCCTCCAGTTCTCCATCCTTGGCACGGACGGCAGTCCCGAGCTTCTCCTCCCGGAGGGAGATCTCTCTCTGGCATCCAGAGATGCCCTGTGGTCCGCCAGACGCACCTCGCGGGCCATGATGTCTTCTTGGGTCATCTGGATCATCT
The DNA here is from genome assembly GCA_902687465.1 of Secale cereale. NCBI lineage: Eukaryota > Viridiplantae > Streptophyta > Magnoliopsida > Poales > Poaceae > Secale > Secale cereale. Next base: position 465,308,192 of record LR738715.1, on the reverse strand, counting down.
CTTGCTGCCTCATGAGCACTTTGAAATGCTTGTTGTTCCATTCGTGCAACTCCCGGCACTTATCCTTCGGCTTTATTAGCGGACTCACACCGGTCCTTGAGTGCCTGCCATTTCTCGGTGTGCCGGACCTGCATCTCCTTCACCCCCGCCACCATGGATTCCATGAAGGACAGTTCCATGGCAACAGTGGTCGAGTCATCGGCCTCTCCGGCTCCATGGTGAAGCGGAGCCAAGATACATTAAAGCTCTTCATCGAGCTCGGCGTCAGTTGTCAGAGGCGGGCCGGGGGCTCCAGCTCCGGTGGCGACAACACCATGGCCGGCGTGCTTGAAGAGGATGGTGGCATCCTGGCAATAGGCCCGGTGGTGGGGAGTCGACCAATGGTCTGGAGTGGGATTTTCACCTCGATGGCCACTTCCCATACTGGGAGATCCTCTGAAGAATGTTACATTACCGGCAAGGAGCCATGTACCTCCCCGGCAGCAAGAACATGTCCATCCACAGCACCAAGTTCTACGGCTTCGTCTGTGGACGCCCTTCCTATGTCAGCCGCCGCCTCCAGCGGATCTAGATCTTCGGCTTGAGGGGATGCGCATGAAAGAGGCAGTAAATGACGGAAGAATGGAAATCCCAAGCAAGTGGAGAAATCTGGAGAAAAAAAGGAAAGAAGAGAATAAGCAAAGTACCTGGAGGAGTCTTCGGGCAGAAACCTCTGTTTCCCCGGTAGCAGTTGGTGCCGGGACATGGACTTGAGCCTCTACCGTGGTGGTCTCAGCTGCCTTCCGCACGACCTCGTCCACAGGTGGTTCCGCAGGGGCCTCTTCCGATTGAGCGGCGGGGGAGGCATGTCCCTCA
>LR738715.1:465296011-465307188 GCA_902687465.1 Secale cereale | reverse complement strand
GCGGGGGGGGGGGGGGGGGGGGGCTCGGCTTGGGACATCCCGCCTCTCCCTCCACCAGGGGAGACATGGAGGTCGTCCACATTACCCCCGGAAAGAGGAACCACGTCTTCGCTCTCGAGTTCGGGGCTGGGCTGGGGGCTCAGCACGGGGTCATACACATTGTCCCCCACCATGGCCGAGATCTCTACGCCCTTCAACGACCCAAGGTGTCGGAGCCTCCTCCGGGGGCAGTGGACAAGGTTTTCTGTGTCCTCCTCCACTTCCCTGCCAGCAACAAGGACAAGAGGCCAGTCAGCATAAATCAGATATGCAAGCTTCTCATGGAAGGAGGAAATCCTCCTTACTCTTCTGCAATGAGCATGGACTTCAAAATGAACTCCATGGGAGGTGGAGACTCACGTCTTCTTTTTGGAGGCGGGGTAGCAGAACTCCCCGACAGATTTGGTGCTTGTAGTGGTGTCGAGGTCTCTGGAGAAGACGAGCTCTGCGAGGAGCTCGAGCCGGACTGGGAGCCGGAGTCCACCTCCATGTCCGCCGAGCGCTTGGCGAGGACCCTTGGCCAGGGCCAGACGAGGAGATTGGTGACACGGCGCCTCAGCCTTGGTAGCTTTGGTGGTGGTCTTATTTACCCTCTTGGCAGGAGGGACGGAGGCCGCCGCCCCTCGAGCAGTGGCACGCCTGCGGGTGCTCTATTCAAGGTCTGGCTCGAGGGCTTGCGGCCCAACCACTAGCCACTCCTCAAGCCTAACCACCTCACCGTTCTCCTCCTCTTTTTCCTCCTCCTGAAGCTCCTTTGCTGCCGTGGCTAGAGCATCTAGCCTAGCAAAGATATTCCCAACACGCTCTTCCCAGGCATCCCTTTCCGTGATTTGCATGTCGATGCCGCTAGGGGAAGAGCTCATTTCCTCTGCCTTCCCCTAGCCCTTCCCGGCCTTTCCGCGAGGTGGATAGCCTTGTCTTCCTCGACTCTCTTCAAAATGTATGCCACCTCCACAATCGAGGTGTGTTTGTACATTCCAGTTTCAACCCTGGTGGCCTTCTGCACTAGGTATTCGACCATTCAAGCTCTTCGTCCAAGGTGGGTAGCTGCCAATTGCTCGATACTTCTTCAGCATTGCATTTCAGCATCCACTTCAGTATCTGATCCCGGGCAGAGTTGATTTTTAGAGGAATGACAGTTGCTGGGAGGTTGAACAGTTCAAAGCGGCCAAACAGCTGGTCACACAACCAGCCGTGACCATAAACTAACAAGTTGTTGGCCAAACCCGACAGCAACCTCATCCTGTGTGTCGCGTCTCCATACAGCCAGGCAGGCCTATCCCTTTCCTGCAACAGTGAGATGCGGCAGAGAAGAAAATTTGCCCCCACATGCCCAATGGTTAACCCGGCAGCCGCCAGACGAGTGATCCTGTTGATTGTCACGCGCAACCTGTACTCGGTGAGGCCTTTGGCGCTCCATGCCTTGCTGCGCTCAACGCACTCCTTCCATGCTTCACATAACTCGGAGAGATCCTTGAATCCAGCACCAATCTCCCCTCCACTCTTCCCACCTCTCATGCTGGAATCCAGGGATGTAATCCCAAACTTGTCGCGTGAGGCATCCAGCTAATGATCCCGGAGCGGTTGACTTTGCTCTCCACCAGCGGGACAAAATAATGCCGGAATAGATCCACATTGGGCTTGACTCCGACAAAGTTCTCGCACAGATGCGCAAAAATGGCCATGGTCTCCATTGCATTTGGCGTGAAGTCAAGGAGGTGGAACCCATAGATGTTCATGATCACCTCGAAGAATTCAGAGAAGGGGGGAAAGAGGCCACAGATGAAGTAAGCACAGAAGAAATGATAAGAGTTTTGCAGATTGTCCTTCCCCGCATAAACTACGAGCGCTCCATGTCCCTTATCAATAGCTCTCCCCCACAAATATCCGTACCTTGCTTGGAGGACGGGGCCGCTCAGATTCCACGGAATGAAGATGACATCTTCGCTCTGCTTCATGTTCAGCTCCGCCGCCTTCTTGCTTCCCTTGGTAGCGGCCTCCATCGCTATGGCCTTCCGCTTCTTCTTCCCTGCAGGTTTCTTCCCCATTCTGGATGGCAGCGCCGCGGAAGGGAAGGGGATTCAATGGGGGGGCAGAAGGGAGGGCGAAACGAGGAGCTGTTAATTGGCTCGCGGAAGAAGGAGATGGGGGAGCGGGGTAGGAGGCAGATGGGTCGTGCCGTTTGGCTTTTCCTTCTCTTAAGGAGGGGAAAAGCAGAACAGAGGGGTGACACTTCAAAAACTTACCATTTTTACCTTAACTGTAGCAGCCCCATGATCCCACGATGCGCAGTAATTGGGCAAAGTGGACATTGGGGTGGCAAGTCATCATGACAAAACCGGCACACTCAGCTCTCTCCTACCACGTGTTCGCGCACTATTTTGGGCCTAACCGAACATGCCCAATGACACGTGTGGCTCAGGCCCAGCGGCTTATGTCGGGGAACATATACAGGGGTATGTGTTTTCCCCTGACTTGTGCACGGACAAGCCAAGGCCAGGCCAAGATGTACAAGAAACCAAGAGATTCAGAGTACCAGCTCAGATAAGGGAGACCAAGGCCGAGCCGGAGAATCAAGACATCACCAAGAGAAGGGCCTCCCATGCTGGGCAGGCGAGCCCGGCAAGGGGCGAGGCCACCCCCAGAAGCAGATAACAAAAATACCCCGGCAGGGCCTGCCGGGGGATAGCGGAGGCAAACACCACCTCACCAAACACTCAAGCACGACCCACGTCGTCAATCAATGCGGTGTCAAGCCGCAAGATGATAAAGTGATAGCCATTAGCCACATGTCAGCCAGTTCCTACAGGAGGAACCCGCAGATGACACCCGTCCTGCGACGTGTCAAGAAGACAGACGCGGAGCTGACAAGATAGCCCGTCAAGCCCTGCTAGGCAACCAGTGATGTGATACTAAGCGGTGCATTTAATGCACACTGTCAGCCCACACAGTTAGGTATGATAGCACTGTTTGTTGTCATATTAAGGCATAATAACTACTAAGCCACTATGGTAACCCCTTGATCTATAAAAGGAGGCCCATGGCAATCATAGAGGAAGGTTGGAAGATAGACGAACCAACAGCCCCGTACGCGCGTAGTGGCTGGTGCCCCAAGGCAGCCCTTGCCGGGCGAGTGTGCTATGCTCTACCACCACCATTCCACCATCTATCCACCAAAGCAGTAGTAGGATTTTAGGCCTCGCGGCGGCCCAAACCTGGGTAAACTGCTTGTGTGCTCTCCATCGTGCTGTCGCACGCTGGTCTGCTCTTTGTGCAACGCGACGTCCCCCTGCCGAACCAGCAAGGGGTCTCCTGGTCCCATAGGTGGCCACGGATATCCCGCAACACAGGGTGTGGCCACATGCGTAGGCCTTGTTGGTTTTTAGCTATAGGAAATGACTATAGAGTCCGAAAATAACGAAAATCATTGTGTCACTGTGGCATGCTCTCACGATTGCAAGGAAACAAATTGGTAATGTTTTGCACAAGTTTTGATGCTCAAACCTTCCAAATCGGAGCATCTCATAAGAAGGATCATATATAGTTTCCAAAAGGATACGTGGCACTTCGGACTCGAAATCGTCCGTGACTACATTGTTCCGCCTCGAAAAAAATCATGGTAAACAATCACAGATATACCCTTGGTTTGATTGTCTGGCCCATTTCACGTCTCGTCTGCTATGTTTAAATTATTTTTTGCGCTTACCTTGAATTTAGTGCATATAATGTCAAATCCCTACTACAACCACAAGTGGGTGTTTTAGTTAGGCTATACTTAGGCTACTCATAGTGGAGAGTATCATATACTACTAGTATCATGCATATGATACTAGTGTATGATACTACCTTTAATTATAGTGCATATATAATATAATAGAGTAGTATCATGGATGATCATATTTTTTGCTATGCATGACACAAATTAGCATCCCATTTAACATGATATGATATCTACCTATATGTTACTCGACCCTCTCTATCTTCTTTAATTCGTTGCCACATCAGCATACTTGCTATTTCTGAGTGCATGATATCGGCTATGATACCACCACTATGGCCAACCTTATAGTGGGGAGTATTATATACTGGTATCATGCATATGATACTAGTGTATGATACTATGTACCATCATAGTGCATAGTATCATAGATGACCGTATTTATGGCCATGCATGACACAAAGTAGTATAGCATTTATAATGTTACGGTATCTACCTATGTTACTCGAACCCACTCTCCCTTCTTTAATTTCTTATCACATCATCATATTTGCTATTCCCGGCTACATGATACCGACTATGATACCCTCACTATGGCCAGCCCTACAAAGAAGGTGTACAAATCATTTGTGCGTCGCTTTGTGAGTTTTCATCCGTTTATCCGATAAGCGGGGAGAAGTTTCAAACATTTCGGCCGCAAGGTGCGGCCACTAGCGTAGGCCTAGTTGGTATTTTAATTACAGGAAATTTAGATGGAGTTCGGACATCATCAAAATCGATGTGTACCCGTGGCGTGCACTCACGACCCCGTGAATTTTTTTTGGTAAAGTTTGGCACAACTTTGATGATCGCTCCTTCCAAACCGTAGCATCTCACATGAAGGATCATGGTTTCCAAATGGAGACGTGTTAATTCAAACTCCAGTGGCCGGTGACTTCATCGTTTGGCCTCATAAAAATTTCCACAGTATGCAATCACCATGATACCACGGGTTTGATTTTCTAGCGCATTTCAGGTATCGGTGGCTATATTTAAGACATTTTTTGAGTTTAACGTGCATTCTATGCATAAAAAGAAAATTACAACCGGAACTGCAGTTGCTATCGAAAGGGATGAGGATTGTCGAATGATCTAGGTGCAACCAACAGTGCAGATGTATGATCCATGGGGCTTGGGTTCTGCCAATCAGAAAGCACGACTCAGATCGCGCGCGAGGTTTGGTCGGCACATGGCTTTCATGAATGAACCGTGAGCTATTCGCAAACCAGATTGCGAATCCTTTGTTCACACATGCTGGACTGAGATTAATTGAGTGTGCTTCCTCTATGATATAATAATAGTAGTAATAATAATAATAATAATAATAATAATAATAATAATAATAATAATAATAATAATAATAATAACAATAATAAACAGTTCACATTCATTGCCTGAGCTAACAACATATCAAGGTCAACATATTAACGGTTCTTGCATGAACAGAAAACCGAGCAAAACTCATAAATTCAGTACACGCGACAGTTCTTAATTAAACGAATTAAGTTGTAAGGTAGGCATAAAGACTAGTCTTACGGCTTAATTCCCATGTACATGGGGGAACTAGGATCATTATGTTGACCCCGAATGAACTTGGTTTTTTTTTTGATGATTTTAAGCTTCTCTCTTACATGGGCATGTGACCCCTTGGCTGGCAACTCAGCAAATTCATCGTACTCATCCTCATCAACATCATCAACACCTAGTACCCTCCTTTTCCCATGCATCACTACATGGCAGTTCTTATGCAAGGGGTCTTCCACATAGAAAATCTGGGTAGCATCGCTGGCAAGAATGAACGGGTCCGCGTGATATGCCATTGTTGTCCTGTTAACACAGGTCTTCCTGTAATCATCAACCTTTACATGACCAAGAGGGATCCATGCGCACCTAAATAATGCCACCTTAACTTTTACATAGTTAATCTCCCAAATCTCTTTGATGGTTCCATAGGATACCCTTTTATTAGCTTCATCTACAGTCATGCATTCTATTCGAACAGATCTATTCTGATATGAGGTCTTCTAATCACGTTCCTCGGTGTAGAACATGTATCCATTTATGTCATATGCTTGGTACGTCAACACCATAGGTGATGGATTTTGTGCCAACCATGTAGCAATGTCATCGATGGATCCTTGTGCCAAACAATTCTTTACCAATTCAGCATAGTTCTCGACATCTGATGAAGGCACCATTGGTAAGAAGCTTTGAAATGGGCTTTCTCTACCAATTCTACGGGTGCAGCCATTTGCGTGCCAGGAAGGACCACTTACCTTTTAGCCTTCCCTCGTGGCGAGAGAGGGGCAAACCCATAGGTCTTTGTTTAATGTATTCGGTGCAAAACTCAACCACCTCCTCCGCGGTATAACCTTGTAGGATGCCTGCCTCTCGATGGTTTTGGTTCCGACAATAGTGCTTTAGTATTCCCATGAACCACACGAATGGGATACATGTTGCGAAGAAACACAGGACCAGAATACTTTATCTCGTCGACAAGGTGCACAGTGAGATGGACCATGACATCAAAGAATGACGTTGGGAAAACATCTCTAGGTCGGACAATATTCTTGCAATATCATATTGCATATGATCCAGCTCTTCAGGATCTACAACTTTCTACCATACTTGTTTAAAGAAATCACAAGGCTCAATGAGTGTGTTTCTTATATCTTTGTCCATCAGATTCCTGATGACCACTGGGAGGATTTGTGTCAACATTACGCGGCAATCATGTGGTTTCATGTATCCCACTTCATTTTACCTGAGCTCACATCCATGAGACTTCTGATGTTTGCGGAGTAGGAAGAGGGTGTCTTAACTCACAACAAATAGGTGAAGAACTATGTTGCTTCTTTTGTACTGAAATTGTAACTCTAGCGAGCTTTGATGAATTTTTCATCATCTTCTGCTTCACTCTTGCGTTTTTATTGATCAACAAGCATATCAAGCCGTGCACCGTCACCATCCTTTGTTTTACCTTTAATCTTCAGCGAAGTACCAAGGATGCGTTCACATACATTCTTCTCTATGTGCATGACATCGATGTAGTGATGTACACATAGACTCTCCCAGTAAGGTAATTTCCAGAACACTGATTTCTTCTTAAACACTTGACCCTTGGGTGTTTCTTTCACCGTCAAAGCGTGCTTCTTGCCAAGCACAACATTAATTTGTTTAGCCATGTTGTGGACCACCTCCCCATCATAAGGGTCTTGGGCCCACATTTACCTCTGTCGTACCATCAAATTCAGCTTTCATCTTTCGGTATGGGTGATTTCTCCGTAAGAACCTACGATGAGGCAAACACACGGCTTTGCGTGAGTTGGGAAGAAATTTGCTAGCCGTCATATCCATGCATGTGACACACCCTACATATCCCTTTGTTTTTCCCCGATGTCTTGCCTAATGCCGGCATATCTTGAATGGTGTGCACCAGCATCGCATGTAGATCAAAAATCTCCTTTTTGTAAACATCATTACATTTTACAGCAGGCGCATCTATCCACACTATCAGCAGTTCTTCTACCAGTAGCTGAAAATAAATGTTGATGTCATCCCTAGGTTTCTTCGGGCCTTGGAAAGTCATTGAGATCATAATGTATTTTTTATTCATACACAACCAAGGAGCTAGGTTATATATGCACGAAAGCACCGGCCATGTGCTGTGATTGGTGCTCATATCGCCAAAAGGATTCATCCCGTCAGTACAGTCCCCAAGCCTTATACTTCTAGGATCCTTGGCAAAGTCATGAAACTTCTTGTCGATTAATTCCCATTGAGCCCCATCTTTCGGGTGCATCATATATTTATCCGCAATTCTCTCATCATGATGTCACCGCAACCTCTTTGCCTCTATAGGGTTTGCAAACACACGCCTCAACCTTGGAATTAAAGGGCAAGTACCAAACATCCTTGAACGGGATTCCTGTCTTGATCTCGTCGTCCAATTTGTACTTGTCCTTTACTCTCCTACGCTTGTAATTTTGCATGCTTGCATATGGGACATGCACGCAAATCTTTGTACTCACCATGGTACAATATACAATCATTCACACAGGCTTGTATCTTCTGTACTTCAAGTTTCAACGGGCAAATAATTTTCTTCGCTTTGTTCGTGCTTCTGGGGAGCACATTATCTTCCGAAAGAATTTCTTTGAAAAGACTTACCAACTCTATGAAACCCTTGTTTGATAGATCATTTGCTTCTTTAAATCTAAGAAACGCCAACGTGGCACTCAACTTGGAATATTTCTTTTTGCAACATGGATACAATTCTTTCTTGTACTCTACATCAATGGTTGGCAAAAATCCTTGTACCCAATCATATCCTTTTTTGGGCCCTTGAAATTTGCAATCATACCAGCGAAATCTGGCATATCAAGATCGTCGTCATCTGCGTCGACGTCTTGGTTTTTTCCAGTGGGCGTTTCAGCTTTCCGGTGTTCCATTGGGAGCCTGACGCCTCCGCCCCGATGTTAGATTCAACATCCATGTGACACTTATCGGGGTTTGGCGTCTCGCGGCCCTGGGTATATTCATACATGACCTGCTCTTCACCGTCTCTGCTCCAACGTGTATATCCATGCATGAATCCCTGAGAGACTAAGTGCCACTAGACATCTGCAACTTCACGTGACTCTATATTGGCACAATGAGTGGACGCAGGATGTAATTCGCATGACCAATTCTCCTCTTTGTACTTTCAGCAAAATTCATGAACTCTGTCACACCACTGATAAAATCTCGGTTCTCCGATTCTTCATCCAGTCATATCATTCCATCTGCACCACACGAATGGTAATTAAAAACAAAACAACACATTAATACACAGATTAACCGATGCCCAAAGATGCATGCATTAATCATAAGGTTTTTTTCATAATTACTGAGGGCGCTCCATATTGTTACCAGACGTGCAATGAAAAAAACTAATGGCCAGTCAATTTACACATAGAGCACTACATCATTACCCTTAGGAATTGAATACCTTCATTAAGCCACTCACGAAAAGAATACCTTAATTAATTAGCCGCGCGACAACCTCCACCCATCAGACAGAGAAGTACGATGCGGTAGCACGCCGAGACAGCAGGGTCGAGAAGCAAAGCTTAGTGCGGCTGCCGCCTGAAGTTTGACCTCCACTATCTCGCCATCGACCGCGATGGATGTGCTCCAATCACTCCGCCGCCAACCTCAATGGTTGAGCTCCTCCTATCTTCCACCACAGACCGAGGATTGACCTCTTATGACGCCGCCACCGCCCATCGACCGAGGATTGAGCTCTTCTCTGGTAGTCGCTGCCTAGGCCGCCACTGCCATCTCTATCTGCAGAGCGGCTATTTTACATTGTGACAGATATTCGCAGAGCGGCTGTTTACACGGTATCACTGTATAGGGTAGTACATCACATATGGTTATGTAACGGCAACCATGTATCACATGCGTTGTCTTCTCACACAGTTTGTTGCGGAAATCGTGTGTGAAGTTGTAATACCTAACACAAACGACATGTATAAACAGTGTGCCATATAAAACATATAGTGCCATAAATAGTTCCCGACCGTTAGCTTATCCCCACAGTTTCGCCATTTCCCCCAAATCCCTATATAGCCTCCAAATTCCCTCGAGTGGCGCTGGCATTGGGGGAATGCGGACGACTGGTGCTGATGGTTTCAGTGTGGCTGCTCCTGCTCGTATCGCTGCTCTCGGCAGCGCTGCCCCGACGGCGGTCCCCGCCGAGCACTTGCCTAAGGACATCAGAAGGCAGGTGTACTACAGATCTGAATCGTCCTGTCAGTTTCCAATCTATCCCCATATTTTTTAGCATGTCAAATGTAGCTCCTTGCTGAATCCTTCTTGAATGACCCCCCCTATCGGCAAAGCGATCTGCCACCAGATCTGGAGCATGACTCCAGACTCCCGCAACACGAGTTTGATTCCAAGTTTTGCGCCACCGAGAAGTACCAAAAGCTGAGTTGTGTGCATCGACACACTCCTGCTCGACGTGTATGCACAGAGGGATTCGACATTGGCAGGCGGTTTCGCAGTTGCCCCTTAGAGGTTAGTGCTAAGTTCATCATTTTACTTTAGTTAATGCCACCGCTCATCCTGAATACTATTTAACACTGGCAGGGATATGAGGTTTGTGCCTTTGTTAACTGGCAGAATGAAGAATGACACAGCAGGGCTCGAAGTGTTGTGACCAAGATCGCAGAAGATAACGTAAAGCTGAACAAGAAAGTGGCTAAACTGGAATGTACAATCAGTACGATGAAGCAAGAAAGAATCATTCACAGACAACAGATGAAAGCAAGAGACAAAAGGAACTAGCATCTATTGTTGTGGTTGTCGCATTAGCCATGTTCTGTGCGCTGTTTGCAATGATGATTACGGGTTTTGTTTGACGGTGTTGCTAAAGCATATCTAGATGTGCTCTAAGTAATGCACATCTAGGTCCTATGCCATTGATGTTACGCGAAGATTCGTGCAAATATTTTCCTTTGTCTTGTTTTATTTTACTTTGTAGTTTGATTATTACTAGCTTCATCAATAAGAAGAGCTCAATGTATTGCTTGCCAACTGTCCTACTCCGTTCGTACCGGTACCAGTGCATAATCCCAAAACTCGTTCCTTGTTTTTGTCCTAAAAAAAGAAATCAGCCAATTGGAGTTTTGCAACAAGTATGCATTCAATGACTATGAAAAATGCTTGTTTCATATTTTGACGCTCCAACGCGTGTGCGTAATTATTTATCACATTGAGAATTGTGCAACCCCGGGAATTTGGAGCGACTTGGTACAATTAATTGCGGTTCATTAGATCAGTGGTTAGATAATACGTCAACCCCCACTTCAATTGGCATTTCCTCTTCGCTGCATATCCCACTTAAGTGTCCACCATCTTCGTCGTCCCCAGTAGGCCGCGCTACACACTTGCACACACTCTGCAATCTCGCTTTCTCGTGGTTGTTATAGGACCGTAGCCATGTCGAGCGGCAACGAGGACGACAATTCGGCCAGCAGTCTGACGCCCGATGATAGGTCAACATCAGAATCATCCCGCTCGTCGTCCATGAGCCCGGCGTTGAGCCCAGACCTCGATTATATCAGGGTCATGGAAGGGAGGCCGCCTCTGGAGTCGTCAGAAGACAACCAGACGGACGAGGATCCGTTGGAGAATGAAGAAGAGGATGACGATGATGATGAGGAGGAATGGTCGAACGAGGAGGAGGAGGACGACGACAGCAACAACGATGAAGATGGCGGCGGCGATGAAAAGCCAACGGTAAGCGGCAAGAAGCGTCCTTGCCAAGACGATGTTGCGGGGCCATCCAACAACAACACTGTATATATATATATATATATATATATATATATAT
>LR738715.1:465259349-465295653 GCA_902687465.1 Secale cereale | reverse complement strand
CCCCGCGCCATCCTCCCCGGCGACCAACCACCCTGCGCCACCCGCCCCGGCGACCAACCACCCCGCGCCTCCCTCCCCGGCCAACACCCAGCGCTGCCTACCCCTGCAACCTCTCCGCGCTCCCCGCCCCATCGTGATTCACTAACTGTGCCGCCGCACCTCGGCCATGCCGGCCCTCTTCATCCGCCGCAGCACCTCCATCCAATCTGCCTCCCGGAGCCGACGAGGATCCATCGCGTGGTGCATCAACAACCGCCGTCGGGGCTGCTCTCGATCTGGGAGCAGCAGCACCTCCCCGTCAGATCCGACGAGGGTCATGGCGCTGTGCAGTTCAGATCGGGTTCTCACCCCGTCCCACATTGTCCACCGCAGGGGAGAAGGACAAGGAGCTCCACCACCGGCCCCTCTGCGCCCCCAAGGTGCAGAGGGGTCGGCATCTGCGCTCGGATCCGAGGATGGACTGCATCGACATGCCTACCGCCAGATCAAGTGCCCGCTGGCCATAAAAAAACCATTGCGGTTCACTTGGTGATCCAAAAACAAAAACACATCGGAAAAGCAGCTCACTTCTCAACACTTCTCAAAGTAAAAACGAATTTTGTGGTGTCTATGAAAGGTGTCTGGTTCATTTTGTGGTGGTTTGTTACGTAAGTGAACGTGCAGTGCACTTGGGTAAAAAAGAAGTCTGCTACGAAGGACTCCTCAGTATAGTTCATTTCGAACAAAAATGCATTTAAAAACAAGTAAAAATGCAGTGCACTTTCGTCTAAAAAAAGTCCAATGCAAAGGACTCTTTGAAGCTCACTTTGTTTCTCTCCACGAAGTTGGCCATAAAAAAACCATTGCGGTTCACTTGGTGATCCAAAAACAAAAACACATCGGAAAAGCAGCTCACTTCTCAACACTTCTCATAACGTGCGTAAAAAATTAATTAGTACAAAAAAAGACAACAGCAAATCATGAGGTTCGCTTTTGGTAGCGTTCCGCTTCACTTTCGGGAATGTTGCGGTCCACTTTTCTTTGAAAAAAAAGTTGGAAAAAAAGACAACAAAACTCCTCTGAGAAAAATCTACGTCCAACAAAATAAATCATGAGGTTCGTTTGACTGTCTGATGTAGTGCGTTCTTCAGTTTGAAGCAGAGCGCTTTTCGCGTTTTTGTAATTTCAAAACTGCTCTTAAACCGTAATGAATTAGAGGGTGTGTTCTAAATGAAAAAGTAGCGTCTCGACGATATCTTTCCAACGGTGTATCATTTGGATGATTCCGACCAACGTTTTGTAAAAATTTCACGAAAAAACGGCCGCTGCCGTTCGTAGTCAGCCGCACGATTTTCAAATTTAACTATAAACAGTAAGGAATCTCAAAAACATTTCAACATATGAAAGTTGCGCCTCATCCGTAGCTTTCCAATGATATATTACACGCCTTGTTTCGACAAACGGTTAGAAAACTGGAGTGAAAACAGTACCGAAAATTTGAAAAAATTCGAAAAACACAATTCCGCGATTTAGTAAATTCAAAACTGCTCTTAAACCGTAGCGAATTAGAAAAAATAATAGATATGAAAAAGATGCGTGGCGACGATACCTTTCCAACGGTGTATCATATGTTTGATTCCGACGAGCGGTTTAGAAAAAAACGCCAAAAAACGCTCGCTGCCATTCGTTGTGAGCCGCATGATTTTCGAAACTGCTCTTAAACTATGATGAATTTTGAGAAGTGTTCAACATGGCGAAGTTGCGTCTACTCCATAGATTTTCAACGGTATATTACGTGCATAATTCCGATAAACGGTTAAAAAACTAGAGCAAAAAAGGTACCGAAAAAACAACACGTACAGTTTTTTCAAACATGAAGTTCGCTGGTCTCTGTGGTGCGGTGCGTATAGCTTTCCAATGCAGTTTTACAATGCAGTTCGGAAGTGTTATGAGAATATTATTCTCATAATGTTATGAGAATAGACCGGCTGTATATATATATATATATATATATATATATATATATATATATATATATATATATATATATATATATATATATATTCGTTCGCTCATATTAATTTGTTATCTCTCTTTATCCTGTCAATCTCATCGCAGACGGTAAGTAATACGTATTCGACGGAGATCTTCTACATTATCACCCACTGGTTGGTTTGTTGAACTGTGTGCCCTAACGAGCACACAATTCACAAAAAATACTATATGGGCTGTCTATAATGATCGCATGCAATTCTGATTACCTACATGTTTGCCGGGCATCACACACATCTTGTTACGCGGAATCGTTTATGTTCACCTCGATCATCACAAACGGTTCATCAGAGCAAACTGTATGCCGCATATCGCACACACCTTGATCTGGCTGCCCATTTATGTTGTTCTATCCCATCGCAAATAGTTTGTATGGATATACCGTATACCCCGCATCGCACACACAATTGAAATCTGAACTCTGTTTGATGTATCTTTCATCGAAAACTTTTTGCATCTTTTTGACGGGTTTTTTACATCACCGTTTGCGTTTAATGCATCACACATAGTTTCGTCAAAGGGTCTCTGATTGTAGTGTCGCGTTAGCAGCATCCTAAAGTAGTGCTAGTTCTTGCAATGGGAGAGGTGCTTAGTTTTGGGTTCAATCTTGTGGTGTCCTCACCCAGTGACAGAAGGGGTAGCGAGGCACGTATTGTATTGTTGCCATCAAGGATACAAAGATGGGGTTCATATCATATTGCTTGAGTTTATCCCTCTACATCATGTCATCTTGCTTGAGGCGTTACTCTGTTTTTATGAACTTAATACTCTAGTGGAATGCTGGATAGCGGTCGATGTGTGGAGTAATAGTAGTAGATGCAGGCAGGAGTCGGTCTACTTGTCACGGACGTGATGCCTATATTCATGATCATTACCTTAGATATAATCATAACTTTGCGCTTTTCTATCAATTGCTCGATAGTAATTTGTTTACCCACCATATGCTTTATTCAAGAGAGAAGCCTCTAGTGAAATCTATAGCCCCCAAGGTCTATTTTATATATATTATTTTCAGATCTACAAAACCAAAAACCCTAAAACACCTTGCTGCAATTATTTTGTGTTTACTTTATTTAGCCTTTTGTTTTAGTTTTATATCACTTTCTATCAGATCTCACTCTTGTTCATGACGTTGAAGCGATTGAGACCCCCTTTTCCGTCTTGTGTGCAAGTGTTTGTTAGTTTGTGTAGGTGCATATATCAGAGACTTGCTTGTACCTCCTACTGGATTGATACATTCGTTCTCAACTAAGGTCAATACATATCTCTACTTTGCTGCATCACCCTTTCCTCTTCAAGGGAAAATCAACGAAGCTCAAGAAGTAGCATGTTACATGATAGCATGTCAAGTTTCATGAATTTCAGACGAGTTTCCGATTTACTATAATTTGAAACCATGTATCTCAATGTTAGCAGCCGAGCGACGGTGGCAAGGTGTTTGACATTCATTCTCATTTCTTACATGGGACCTAAGCATGATACCAAGGACAAACATTTGATTTTCCAAACCATTTATATGCACTTGTGCATGTAGTTCAAATTTGAATTATGCACATAAATGCATAAAAAACTCAGTTAATGTTTAAAAATGTCCAAACGAACTTCAAAAAATTCCAAAATTTAACACAACACTCATGTTGTTCTATGATGACACTAGAAAAACAATTGAAAGCAAGAAGAGGCAACGAATATCGTCTCAGCCACAAAGGTGACACATTCCCTACCGGAACCATGAGGCTTGTTGTGAGAAGCTTGGGTTTGTGAGAAGCTTATACCCAAACCAGACCCAAATGGGACAATATTTTAACCATGGCATGTTGATGCCGTTCCATGATAGCATGTAAAATTTCATGAATTTCAGATGAATTTTTGAATTACTATAATTTTAGAACCATGTATCTCAATTTTAGGGGTCGAGCGAGGGTGGCAAGGTGTCTGACATTCATTCCCATTTCTCGCATTGGACCTAAGCAAGCAACCAAGGACACACATTTGACTTTTTCCAACCCATTTATATGCATTGGAGCATGTGCATGTAGTTAGAATTTGAATTATGCACATAATTGCATAGAAAACTAAGCTGATATATAAAAATGTCCAAACAAAACATGAAAAATTCCAAAATTTAACACAACACTCTTGTTGTTCTATGTCGACACTAGAAAAAAAAATTGAAAGCAAGAAGAGGCAACGAATATCGTTTCGGCCACAAAGGTGACACGTTCCCTACCGGAACCAAGAGGCTTGTTGCACTAGTAGAGAAAGGGCCTAATGTGAAGCACATTAGTCCTGTTTTGTAACTGAACCGGCACTAATGTGATCATTAGTGCCGGTTCCAACGGCTAGATGGGCGACGGTCATTAGTACCGGTTCGTGGCGAAACGTTAGTACCGGTTCATGCCACGAACCAGTACTAAAGACATGATGGTAGGCTTGTGTCAGGCTGGGGCCCCACCAGCACCTTTAGTAACGGTTCGTGGCATGAACCGGTACTAGATATCATAACAAAGTATTTTAGTTGGGTCACCAACCTGGTCATGGCTAAAATTTAGCCCCACCTTGCCAAGCGAGAGGACCTCACAACAGTTTATAAGCCCTGAGTGCAGAGACGAGGAATATGAAGGAGAGGCGCAATGCTCACCTGCACGTTGCTTAGCTTCAGGCCTTGAGGAAATGGTGTAGAAGCTACGCAACGTGCAGGTGAGCATTGCGCCTCTCCTTCATTTTTAATAACTTATTACAACTCCAGACTTTTTGTACGTTCAGTATACACCATTCAAAGCCACGTCCTCAACTTTCAAACCTATCTCACATCATTTGTTATTTTTCATGCATTTAATGATTTTTTTTAGCCAAATGACCCTGAAATTGAAAAGCACTACAAAAGAACTCTGAAGAGTTTGAAAGTTGGCATGGTATCATAATTTCACCCACATAGCATGTGCAAAAAAGAAGAGAGGGTTACGGCAAAAACTGGATGCACTTCGTGTACAAACTGGACAATCTCTTTCGGGGTGCCAGGGTTTCAGACGAAAACACATCTGTTACAAAGGCATTTCTTTTTTTAAACTTATTTCAACTCCAAACTTTTTGTGCGTTCAGTATGCACCATTCAAAGCTACGTCATTAACTTTCAACCCTATCTGACATCATTTGCTATTGTTCATGCATTTAATGATTTTTTCGAGCTAAATGACCTTGAAATTGAGAAGCACTACAAATGAACTCTGAAAAGTTTGAAAGTTGGCATGGTATCATCATTTCACCCACATAGCATGTGCAAAAACTAGAGAGGGTTATGGAAAAAACTGGATGCACTTTGTGTACAAACTGGACTATCTCTTTCGAAGTATCAAGGTTTCAGACGAAAACTCATCTTTTACAAAGGCATTTCATTTTTTTAAACTTATTTGAACTCCTGACTTTTTGCACGTTCAGTATGCACCATTCAAAGCCACGTCCTCAACTTTCAACCCTATCTGACATCATTTGCTATTTTTCATGCATTTGATGATTTTTTGAGCTAAATGACCCTGAAATTGAAAAGCACTACAAATGAACTCTAAAATGTTGAAAGTTGCCATGGTATGATCATTTCATCCACATAGTATTGGCAAAATAGTAGAGAGGGTTACAACAAAAACTGGATGCACTTGGGGTAAGAAATGGACAATCTCTTTCGAAGTATCTGGGTTTCGGACAAAAACTCATTTGTTACAAAGGCATTTGATTTTTTTAACTTATTTCAACTCCAGACTTTTTACGCATTCAGTATGCACCATTCAAATCCACGTCATCGACTTTCAACCCTATCTGACATCATTTGCTATTTTTCATGCGTTTAATACTTTTTTTGAGCTAAATGACCCTAAAATTGAAAAGCACTACAAATGTACTCTGAAAAGTTTGAAAGTTGGCATGATATCATCATTTCACCCACATAGCATGTGCAAAAAAGTAGAGAGTGTTACGGCAAAAACTAGATGCACTTCGTGTACAAACTAGACAACCTCTGTTGAAGTATCAGGGTTTCGGACGAAAACTCATCTGTCACAAAGGCATTTCATTTTATAAATTTATTTCAACTACAAACTTTTTGCGCATTTAGTATGCACAATTCAAAGCCACGTCCTCAACTTTCAACCCTATCTGACATCATTTGCTATTTTTCATGCAATTAATGAATTTTTGAGCTAAATGACCGTCAAATTGAAAAGCACTACAAACCAAATCTAAAAAGGTTGAAAGTTGGCATGGTATCATCATTTCACCCACATAGCATGTGCAAACAAGTCGAGAGGGTTACGGCAAAAACTGGATGCACTTCGTGTACAAAATGGACAACTCTTTCGAAGTATAAGGGTTTCAGACGAAAGCTCATCTGTTACAAAGGCATTTAATTTTTTAAACTTATTTCAACTCCAGACTTTGTGTGCGTTCAGTATGCACCATTCGAAGCCATGTCATCAACTTTCAACCGTACCAGACATTTGCTATTTTTCAAAAATTTAATGATTTTTTGTGCTAAATGACCCTGAAATTGAAAAGCACTACAAATTAACTCTGAAAATGTTGAAAGTTGGCATGATATCATCATTTCACCCACATAGCATGTGCAAAATAGTAGAGACGGTTACGTCCAAAACTGGATGCACTTCGGGTACAAAATGGACAATCTCTTTCGAAGTATCAGGGTTTCGAATGAAAACTCATCTGTTACAAAGGCATTTCATTTTTTGTAAACTTATTTCAACTCCAGAATTCTTGCGTGTTCAGTATGCACCATTCAAAGCCACGTCCTCAACCTTCAATCCTATCCAACATCATTTGCTATTTTTCATGCATTTAATGATTTTTTGAGCTAAATGACCCTAAAATTGAAAAGCACTACAAATTAACTCTAAAAATGTTGAAAGTTAGCATGGTATCATCATTTCACCCACATAGCATGTGCAAAAAAGTAGAGTGGGTTACGGCAAAAAATGGATGCACATCGTGTACAAAATGGACAATCTCTTTCGAAGTATCAGGGTTTCGGACGAAAACTCATCTGTTACAAAGGCATTTCATTTTTTAAACTTATTTCAACTCCAGACTTTTTGCCCGTTCAGTATGCACCATTCAAAGCCATGACATCACCTTTCAACCCTATCTGACATCATTTGCCATTTTTCATGCATTTAAATATTTGTTTGAGCTAAATTACCCTGACATTCAAAAGCACTACAAATGAACTCTGAAAAGTTTGAAAGTTTCCATGGTATCATCATTTCACCCACATATTATCTGCAAAAAAGTAGGGAGTGTTACGGCAAAAACTGAATGCACTTCATGTACAAACTGGACAATCTCTTTCGAAGTATCACGGTTTCGGACGAAAACTCACCTGTTACAAAGGCATTTCATTTTTTTTACTTATTTCAACTCCAGACTTTTTGCACATTCAGTATGCACCATTCAAAGCCACGTCCTCAACTTTCAACCCTATCTGACATCATTTGCTATTGTTCACGCATTTAATGTTTTTTTAGCTAAATGACCCTGAAATTGAAAAGCACTACAAATGAAATCTGAAAAGGTCTAAAGGTGGCACGGTATCATCATTTCACCCACATAGCATGTGAAAACAAGTAGAGAGGGTTACGGAAAAAACTGGATGCACTTCGTGTACAAAATGGACAACTCTTCCGAAGTATCAGGGTTTCAGACGAAAGCTCATCTGTAACAAAGGCATTTCATTTTTTTTGAACTTATTTCAACTCTAGACTTTGTGTGTGTTTAGTATGCACCATTCGTAGCCACGGCATCAACTTTCAACCCTACCTCGCATCATTTGCTATTTTTCATGCATTTAATGATTCTTTTGAGCTAAATGACCCTGAAACTGAAAAGCACTACAAATGAACTTTGAAAATGTTGAAAGTTGGCATGGTATCATCATTTCACCCACATAGCATGTGCAAAGAAGTAGAGAGGGTTACGTAAAAAACTAGATACTCTTCGTGTACAAAATGGACAATCTCTTTCGAAGTATCAGGGTTTCGGACGAAAACTCATCTGTTACAAAGGCATATCATTTTTTGTAAACTTATTTCAACTCCAGAATTTTTGCGCGTTCAGTATGCACCATTCAAAGCTACGTCCTCAACCTTCAACCCTATCTGACATCATTTGCTATTTTTCATGCATTTAATGATTTTTTGAGCTAATGGACCCTGAAATTGAAAAGCACTACAAATGAACTCTAAAAATGTTGAAAGTTCGCATGGTATCATCGTTTCACCCACATAGCATGTTCAAAAAAGTAGAGAGGGATACCGCAAAAACTGAATGCACTTCGTGTACAAACTGGACAATCTCTTTCGAAGTATCAGGGTTTCGGATGAAAACTCACCTATTACAAAGCCATTTCATTTTTTTAACTTATTTCAACTCCATACTTTTTGCACGTTCAGTATGCACCATTCAAAGCCACGTATTCAACTTTCAACCCTATCTGACATCATTTATTATTTTCAATGCATTTAATGGTTTTTTAGCTAAATGACCCTGAAATTGAAATGCAGTAGAAATGAAATATGAAAAGGTTGAAAGCTGGCATGGTATCATCATTTCACCCACATAGCATGTGCAAACTAGTAGAGAGGGTTACGGAAAAAAATGGATGCGCTTCGTGTACAAAATGGACAACTCTTTCGAAGTATCAGGATTTCAGACAAAAGCTCATCTGCAACAAAGGCATTTCATTTTTTTAAACTTATTTGAACTCTAGACTTTGTGTGCGTTTAGTATGCACCATTCGAAGCCATGGCATCAACTTTCAACCCTACCTGGCATCATTTGCTATTTTTCATGCATTTAATGATTCTTTTGAGCTAAATGACCCTGAAATTGAAAAGCACTACAAATGAACACTGAAAATGTTGAAAGTTGGCATGGTATCATCATTTCACCCACATAGCATGTGCAAAGAAGTAGGGAGGGTTACATCAAAAACTGGATGCACTTCGGGTACAAAATGGACAATCTCTTTCGAAGTATCAGGGTTTCGGACGAAAACTCATCTGTTACAAAGGCATTTCATTTTTTTGTAAACTTATTTCAACTCCAGAATTTTTGCATGTTCAGTATGCACCATTCAAAGGCACGTCCTCAACCTTCAATCCTATCCGACATCATTTGCTATTTCTCATGCATTTAATGATTTTTTGAGCTAAATGACCCTAAAATTGAAAAGCACTAGAAATGAACTCTAAAAATGTTGAAATTTAGCATCGTATCATCATTTTAGCCACATAGCATGTGTAAAAAGTAGAGACGGTTACGGCAAAAACTGGATGCACATCGTGTACAAAATGGACAATCTCTTTAGAAGTATCATGGTTTTGGGACGAAAACTCATCTGTTACAAAGGCATTTCATTTTTCAAACTTATTTCAACTCCAGAATTTTTGCCCGTTCAGTATGCACCATTCAAAGCCACGTCATCACCTTTCAACCCTATCTGACATCATTTGCTATTTTTCATGCATTTAATGATTTGTTTGAGCTAAATTACCCTGAAATGAAAAGCACTACAAATAAACTCTGAAAAGTTTGAAAGTTTGCATGGTATCATCATTTCACCCACATAGCATGTGCAAAAAAAGTAGGGAGTGTTACGGCAAAAACTGAATGCACTTTGTGTACAAACTGGACAATCTCTTTCGAAGTATCAGGGTTTCGGACGAAAACTCACCTGTTCCAAAGGCATTTCATTTTTTTAACTTATTTCAACTCCAGACTTTTTGCACATTCAGTATGCACCATTCAAAGCCACGTCCTCAACTTTCAACCCTATCTGACATCATTTGCTATTTATCATGCATTTAATGATTTTTTAGCTAAATGACCCTGAAATTGAAAAGCACTACAAATGAAATCTGAAAAGTTTGAAAGCTGGCATGGTATCATCATTTCACCCACATAGCATGTGCAAACTAGTAGAGAGGGTTACGAAAAAAACTGGATGCACTTCGTGTACAAAATGGACAACTCTTTCGAAGTATCAGGGTTTTAGACGAAAGCTCATTTGTAACAAAGGCATTTCATTTTTTTTAACTTATTTGAACTCTAGAATTTGTGTGCGTTTAGTATGCACCATTCGAAGCCATGGCATCAACTTTCAACCCTACCTGGCATCATTTGCTATTTTTCATGCATTTAATGATTCTTTTGAGCTAAACGACCCTGAAATTGAAAAGCACTACAAATGAACTCTGAAATGTAGAAAGTTGGCATGGTATCATCATTTCACCCACATAGCATGTGCAAAGAAGTAGAGAGGGTTACGGCAAAAACTGGATGCACTTCGTGTACAAAATGGACAATCTCTTTCGAAGTATCAGGGTTTCGGACGAAAACTCATCTGTTACAAAGGCATATCAATTTTTGTAAACTTATTTCAACTCCAGAATTTTTGCGCGTTTAGTATGCACCATTCAAAGCTACGTCCTCAACCTTCAACCCTATCTGACATCATTTGCTATTTTTCATGCATTGAATGATTTTTTGAGATAAATGACCCTGAAATTGAAAAGCACTACAAATGAACTCTAAAAATGTTGAAAGTTCGCATGGTATCATCGTTTCACCCACATAGCAAGTTCAAAAAAGTAGAGAGGGATACCGCAAAAAATGGATGCACTTCGTGTACAAAATGGACAATCTCTTTCGAAGTATGAGGGTTTCGGACGAAAACTCATCTATTTTCAAAGGCATTTCATTTTTTTAAAACTTATTTCAACTCCAGACTTTTTGCGTGATTGATACATCCAAAACGTATCTATAATTTCTACTTGCTCCATGCCTCTTTTGGGTGATATTGCTATGATATTTATACACTTCCATACACTTTTGATCTTGCACCCCAGTGCACCCCAGTGCCAGTTTATGTTTTCTGCTGTTTTTGTATTTCAGGTTTTCCCATTACGAAAACTGCCAGAAAAATCCCGGAAAAATTATACAAAAAATCAGCGTTGCAGAAGCTTCCCGGTAGCCAAAGTACAGCCGGAGGGGGGCCACCAGCGCTCTAGGCGCCCTGGTGGCGTGGCACCCCTCCTGGCCGCGCCGGGGGGGCGCCTGGGCCCCCCAGGCCTCCGCTGATGCCCCCCTTTGGCATATATTTATATCGTGTCCCGAAACCCTCGAGACGGGAACCCTTTTTCGCGATCTCATCTCTGTTCTGCCGCCGCCGCGCTTCCAAGATCGGGAGCGCCAGGAGAACTCTTCCCGGCACCCTGCCGGAGGGGAGGATCACCACCGGGAGCTTCTCCACCACCATGGACGCCTCCCGGATGAGTTGTGAGTTGTCTCCCTTAGACCATGGGTCCATGACCAGTAGCTATGTGATGTTCTCCTCCCGTTCTTGTGCTTCACTAATTAGTCCTCGTGAGCTGCCCTACATGATCGAGGCACATATGTAATCCTTATGCTGTTGCTATGTTGAGTTTGCTGGGATCCGATGGATTGTGAGATTATGTTCAGATTGTGTTTGAGTAATATATTTGATCTACCTCTTTTATATTTATGTTTGTAAGTAATTCTTGCATGTTCTCCGTTGTTATTTATTGCTTTGGCCAAGTAGTAGGTAGTGACTCCAAGAGGGAACGTTATGCTTGATTGTGGGTTCATGCCCCTCGATGACTAGCTTGAGTGACAGAAACATGAGTCTAGGGGATGTGTTGTTGCCACAAGGGGGAAAACAACGGTGCTTGTGCCCGCGGGTGCAAGGATTGTTTACTTTACGCAAAGTTCTTTTAATGCAGTTGTCTGTTGCTTTGAGTTTACACTATGGGTGGGACTCGCAACTTAATACCAGCGAGATGTTCTGGATAGATATCTCAAGGTGGATGATTAGTAGTAGATGCAAATGGATTTCGGTCTACTTGCCTTTGCATACCGCCCATGCTTTGAACCTCTACCTTTCTTGTAACATAGTTAGCATTGGTTTGCGCACATAATTCTGTCAATTGCCCAGCTGTAATTCGTTTACCTCACATAGCTGTTTTATCGTCTTTTGGGAGAGAGACATCACTAGTGAACATCATGGGACCCCGGTCCATATTACCATCACTGATAACATCCGCTATTTACTTTCCGCTTTTACTTACTATTTGCAGCATTACCTATCACTATTATCACTTGTGTTTGGTCCTTTGTAAACGACAAGGCCGGAGGGATTGACAACCTCTCTGTACTCGTTGGGAGCAAAGTTATTTGTATCTGTGTGCAGGTCCACGTTGATTGCTAATATCTGGCGCCGTTAGCAGTTGACACCTTCTTGTTGAAACTGGGAGTCTCAGGGGAAATCGATCCTTGGTATCTTTGCCAAGGGAAAACTTCCGCTACACTGCATCTCAAACCTTCCACTTGGGGTAACCAACGAGGGGCGAGAAGCCATCAAGCAAAGTTTTCTGGCGCCGTTGCCGGGGACTCCACTCTTCAGGATAGGGGAGTTGCACGCTATCTTTTACCTTTGCTTTTTAGTCTTGTTAGTTTACCTTCAGTTTTTGCTTTAGTATCTTTTATCAAAAATCACAAAAAAATTATTTGCTTTTCTGTTAGTAGTCCTTTCTGTTTAGTCAAGCATGTTAGGATTTGGTGCTTTGAGGGAATCAGAAGTCCTAGATTTCCATCAAAGGGATGGAGAAAATATGAAGAAGGCATGGGACAGAATTTCTGATGCACATAGGAGAATTATGCCTTGGATACCTATAAAAATTGTGCTTAGAAATTTTTACAATGGTCTTTTTAAATGGTGTAAACATTCTCTTGATATTATAGCTGAAGGAGATTTCCTAGAGCGTGATGAAGCTAGAGCTCTTGAAATTATACATGGTCTATCTAGTTACTTTGTTTATGATCATAGATTTGATATTGTCATAGATAGACTTGCTACTATTGAGAAGAGAATGGATGCTCTAGACTTGATGAAGGTAGAGAAACCCAAACCCAATAAGAAAGACATTTTGGAAATAGACAATGATGGGGAGCCTTTTGTTAGGATTAGCATATCTAATCAAGACTTCCTTGCTTATTGTGATATTGGATCTATGGTTTCTACTATGGCAAAAATTGTTCATGATTCTTTAAAATTTAACATGGATAGATTACCATCTTATCATGAACACACTAATGGAGATATTTCTGAAATCCAGGGAAGAATAAAAGACGTGCTAGTTAAATTCCTTAAAGGGATTGCAATGATTGATTTCTTCATCATGGAGCCAAACCAAGGAAATATAGTGCTTGGAAGGGACTTCCTCCGAGCGGTAAAAGGCTTCATCGATATAGGTAAGGGACAAATCCGCTTACGCGGGAAGGCAAAAGGTGTGTACCCCTTTCCTAGAAGGAACAAGAGTGAACGTGTTGAGGAACCATTTGAAGCAATTTATAACTCCGATCATTATGATGGTTATTGATTCCTCTTTGCATTATGCCTAGCTTAAAGGCATAAAAGAAAGCGCTTTTGGGAGGCAGCCCACATGAATAAAATTTTATTTTGCTTTTGTTGTGTCTTGATGTTATTATTACAGTAGCATCATCATTGTATCTTTGCTTTTCAACTTTGTGCCAAGTGTAGCCTCTGATTGCAAGAAAGTTCAAAAGTTGTGACGTGCTGTCCAGGAAACAGATTCTGTCCTTGGATAGAAAAATTCGTATAAAATCACCAGATCATCTTTTTGGTCTGAATTGTTTCGACAGCGTGCTCTATACAATTGTCTTTCGTGCGTCTGTTCTGAGTTTTTTGATTAGAGTTGCAGAAGTGCCCCGAAAAAATCATTTACTACCTGCTGTTCTGTTTTTCACAGATTCTGTCCTGTTTTGCCTTTCCTTCATTTTGCAAACCTTGAGCTTGCTTTTTCTTTGCAAAAACCTTTTGGCAATCTTGAGAAACAGTAGACCTTCAAGAATATCCTTATTTCTAGCAAGGAACAATTATTTTATTATGGGTACTAACCTCGCTAATCAGATTATGATGAGTTATGTATGAAGGGAGTTTTCAAGTGTGCGAGGGAAGATGATAAAAAGATTCAGGAGTGTCAAACGCTCAAGCTTGGGGATGCCCCCATGCACCCCCAAGAAATATTCAAGGGGACTCAAGCGTCTAAGCTTGGGGATGCCCCCGTGCATCCCCTTCTCCATCAACATTATCAGTTCGTCTTTCGTTCCACTATATTTTTATTACTTCATGTGTTATGTGCTATGCTGGGAGCGTCTTGCTTTTAGTTTCCTTTTTAGTTTTCTTTAGCTTTTCATAACGAGTCGGAACTCAGCTTTCTTTTTGTGGGAGAGAAACACGCTCCACTTCTACCTAGAACATAACATAGAATTTTCATGTCTATCTTTGCTGTGTGTGTTCTTTGTCTTTCAATAGCTACTATTATGCTTAGCTTTTAGTTTTCATGCTTATCTTTTTAAAGAGCTTTTGTTTAGTTGGTTGCTTGAACTATCTTTAGTTATCATGCTTATCTTATTAAGAGAGTTTGCTTCTGTTGCATTGGTTGATATGTCTATGATAAAGATGTTACGTGCATAATGGTGCTTAGTAATTCATGTTTTCTTATGGTTAGTCTCAAATAGCTGGGGGGGTTCCCAATGTGTTATTGGAGTACCAACATGATTTGTTTGCCTATGATGTGGTATGGTTTAGTAATATCTTCTTTCAAGAATTTATTTTGATTGACTTGGCGTATACTCACGCATATTTAAGACTGTAAAGAAAGTCTGTCAAGCCTTGATGATCTTTTGTTTCTGAGTAGCGATATAACTACCATGCCTGATTCAATGTTGCTTTGTCGCTCTGCATGATTATGACCGTCATTGCTCTCTTAGTTGGTCGCTCCTAGTCTTTTGCTAACCTCCACCTGTACTAAGCGGACTGACTGCTTGTGCATCCAAATTCCTTTAAACTAGTTATGCCATATGAGTCCACCATACCTTCCTACATGGTATTTACCTGCCATTCCTAACGAAGACTTTCATGTACCATCTCGAAATTATTCAAAAAAAAATGCATTCCTATTTTGTGCCTCTGTTTTAAGTTCAAGAGGAAGTAGTAGTTAATTCATGATCTTTTAAGTTGGACAAGCTTCACCCCGGGATTGCATGTCTAAGGTGCAAACCCATAACACGAGAAGGAACTGGAATTGAGTGCGCCCGGCTCAAAATTAATATAACAAACAAACCCTCCTTCACGCTTTGTTCATGAGAAATCAGAAAACTTTGGCAGTGATAAACAAAGGAGATTAAGAGGATGTGATCGTCCTCATTCGGGAGCCGTTCCTCGAAACTTGTCCATCTCAAGAAGTGATTGAGTTATCTGCTAGCATTCGTTGACGGAACATGCATAATCAAAAAAAAAATATTATTACCTCTGTTTTTAAAACCAAGAGCTCTGGTACATGCTTTGTCTTTGTTTCCGACTACGGGTTTTCAACCTTGCCAACAAAAGCCACGGTTCGAGAGTCTCCACCTTTTAAAGCACCAACTACTGAGAGCATGATTGTCATTCTGAGTGTAATGTGCATTGTCCCAAAGTAGCATTGTCTTTTGCATGATTATGATATCGTTTATTCTGAAATTATTGTATCTAGTCATCACTTAAACCTTGGAGGTGCCCCTGCATTTATGTTTTTCTTCACTAAAGGGGGCAAGCGAGATATCACTTTATCATATTTGCACACCATGCTCATTACAAATCTATTTGATGTTTCAGTATCATATTGTAAAACTTTCAGTTCTTTGTGATTTTCTCATGAGGCAGCTTAATTACTACAGATTCATTGTCTCTGTAAGCTTTTGTCATATGACTATGAAAAATCCTTATATGGTTAATAGCATGTCACCACAGAAATTATTCTTGTTATCATTTACCTACTCGAGGACGAGTAGGAATTAAGCTTGGGGATGTTGATACGTCCAAAACGTATCTAAAATTTCAGCTTGCTCCATGCCTCTTTTGGGTGATATTGCTATGATATTTATACACTTCCATACACTTTTGATCATATTTGGACTAACCTATTAACTCAGTGCACCCCAGTGCCAGTTTCTGTTTTCTGCTGTTTTTGTATTTCAGGTTTTCCCATTACGAAAACTGCCAGAAAAATCCAGGAAAAATTATATAAAAAATCAGCGTTCCAGAAGCTTCCCGGTAGCCAAAGTACAGCCGAAGGGTGGCCACCAGGGCTCTAGGCGCCCTGGTGGCGCGGCCCCCCTCCTGGCCGCGCGCCCTGGTGGCGCGGCCCCCCTCCTGGCCGCGCCGGGGGGCGCCTAGGCCCCCAGGCCTCCGCTGATGCCCCCCTTTGGCATATATTTATATCGTGTCCCGAAACCCTCGAGACGGGAACCCTTTTTCGTGATCTCATCTCTGTTCCGCCGCTGCCGCGCTTCCAAGATCGGGAGCGCCAGGAGAACTCTTCCCGGCACCCTGCCGGAGGGGAGGATCACCACCGGGAGCTTCTCCACCACCATGGACGCCTCCCGGATGAGTTGTGAGTAGTCTCCCTTGGACCATGGGTCCATGACCAGTAGCTATGTGATGTTCTCCTCCCGTTCTTGTGCTTCACTAATTAGTCCTCGTGAGCTGCCCTACATGATCGAGGCACATATGTAATCCTTATGCTGTTGCTATGTTGAGTTTGCTGGGATCCGGTGGATTGTGAGATTATGTTCAGATTGTGTTTGAGTAATATATTTGATCTACCTCTTTTACATTTATGTTCGTAAGTAATTCTTGCATGTTCTCCGTTGTTATTTATTGCTTTGGCCAAGTAGTAGGTAGTGACTCCAAGAGGGAACGTTATGCTTGATTGTGGGTTCATGCCCCTCGATGACTAGCTTGAGTGACAGAAACATGAGTCTAGGGGATGTGTTGTTGCCACAAGGGGGAAAACAATGGTGCTTGTGCCCGCGGGTGCAAGGATTGTTTACTTTACGCAAAGTTCTTTTAATGCAGTTGTCTGTTGCTTTGAGTTTACACTATGGGTGGGACTCGCAACTTAATACCAGCGAGATGTTCTGGATAGATATCTCAAGGTGGATGATTAGTAGTAGATGCAGATGGATTTCGGTATACTTGCCTTGGCGTACCGCCCATGCTTTGAACCTCTACCTTTCTTGTAACATAGTTAGCATTGGTTTGCGCACATAATTCTGTCAATTGCCCAGATGTAATTCATTTACCTCACATAGCTGTTTTATCGTCTTTTGGGAGAGAGACATCACTAGTGAACATCATGGGACCCCGGTCCACATTACCATCACTGATCACATCCGTTATTTACATTTCGCTTTTACTTACTATTTGCAGCATTACCTATCACTATTATCACTTGCGTTTGATCCTTTGTAAATGACAATGCCGGAGGGATTGACAACCTCTCTGTACTCGTTGGGAGAAAAGTTATTTGTATCTGTGTGGAGGTCTACGTTGATTGCTAATATCTGGCGCCGTTAGCAGTTGACACCTTCTTGTTGAAACTGGGAGTCTCAGGGGAAATCGATCCTTGGTATCTTTGCCAAGGGAAAACTTCCGCTACACTGCATCTCAAACCTTCCACTTGGGGTAACCACGAGGGGCGAGAAGCCATCAGCGATCAGTATGCACCATTCAAAGCCATGTCATCAAGTTTCAACCCTACCTGACATCTTTTGCTATTTTTCATGCATTTAACGGTTTTTAGCTAAATGACCCTGAAATTGAAAAGAACTACAAATGAACTCTGAAAATGTTGAAAGTTGGCATGATATCATCATTGCACCCACATAGCATGTGCAAAATAGTAGAGAGGGTTACGTCAAAAACTGGATCCACTTCGGGTACAAAATGGACAAAATCATTCGAAGTATCAGGGTTTCAGACGAAAACTCATCTGTTACAAAGGCATTTCATTTTTTGTAAACTTATTTCAACTCCAGAATTTTTGCATGTTCAGTATGCACCATTCAAAGCCACGTCCTCAACCTTTAATCCTATCCGACATCATTTGTAATTTTCATGCATTTAATGATTTTTTGAGCTAAATGACCCTGAAATTGAAAAGCACTACAAATGAAATCTAAAAATGTTGAAATTTAGCATCGTATAATCATTTCACCCACATAGCATGTGCAAAAGGTAGAGACGGTTACAGCGAAAACTGGATGCACATCGTGTACAAAATGGACAATCTCTTTTGAAGTATCAGGGTTTCGGACAAAAACTCATCTGTTACAAAGGCATTTCATTTTTTAAACTTATTTCAACTCCAGACTTTTTGCCCGTTTAGTATGCACCATTCAAAGCCACGTCATCACCTTTCAACCCTATCTGACATCATTTGCTATTTTTCATGCATTTAATGATTTGTTTGAGCTAAATTACGCTGAAATTGAAAAGCACTACAAATGAACTCTGAAAAGTTTGAAAGTTTGCATGGTATCATCATTTCACGCACATAACATGTGCAAAAAAGTAGGGAGTGTTACGGCAAAAACTGAATGGACTTCATGTACAAACTGGACAATCTCTTTCGAAGTATCAGGGTTTCGGATGAAAACTCACCTGTTACAAAAGCATTTCATTTTTTAACATATTTCAAAGCACGTTCAGTATGCACCATTCAAAGCCACGTCCTCAACTTTCAACCCTATCTGACATCATTTGCTATTTTTCATGCATTTAATCGTTTTTTAGCTAAATGACCCTGAAATTGAAAAGCACTACAAATGAAATCTGAAAAGGTAGAAAGCTGGCATGGTATCATCATTTCACCCACATAGCATGTGCAAACTAGTAGATAGGGTTATGGAAAAAACTTGATGCACTTCGTGTACAAAATGGACAACTCTTTCGAAGTATCAGGGTTTCAGACGAAAGCTCATCTGTAACAAAGGCATTTCATTTTTTTGAACTTATTTGAACTCTAGACTTTGTGTGCGTTTAGTATGCACCATTCGAAGCCATGGCATCATCTTTCAACCCTACCTGGCATCATTTGCTATTTTTCATGCATTTAATGATTCTTTTGAGCTAAATGACCCTGAAATTGAAAAGCACTACAAATGAACTTTGAAAATGTAGAAAGTTGGCATGGTATCATCATTTCACCCACATAGCATGTGCAAAGAAGTAGAGAGGGTTACGTCAAAAACTGGATGCACTTCGGGTACAAAATGGACAATCTCTTTCGAAGTATCAGGGTTTCGGACGAAAACTCATCTGTTACAAAGGCATTCATTTTTTGTAAACTTATTTCAACTCCAGAATTTTTGCATGTTCAGTATGCACCATTCAAAGCCACGTCATCACCTTTTAACCCTATCTGACATCATTTGCTATTTTTCATGCATTTAATGATTTGTTTGAGCTAAATTACCCTGAAATGAAAAGCACTACAAATGAACTCTGAAAAGTTTGAAAGTTTGCATGTTATCATCATTTCACCCACATAGCATCTGCAAAAAAGTAGGGAGTGTTACGGCAAAAACTGAATGCACTTCGTGTACAAACTGGACAATCTCTTTCGAAGTATCAGGGTTTCGAACGAAAACTCACCTGTTATAAAGGCATTTCATTTTTTTAACTTATTTCAACTCCAAACTTTTTGCACGTTACAAAGGCATTCATTTTTTGTAAACGTATTTCAACTCCAGAATTTTTGCATGTTCAGTATGCACCATTCAAAGCCACGTCCTCAACCTTCAATCCTATCCGACATCATTTGCTATTTTTCATGCATTTAATGATTTTTTGAGCTAAATGACCCTAAAATTGAAAAGCACTAGAAATGAACTCTAAAAATGTTGAAATTTAGCATTGTATCATCATTTCACCCACATAGCATGTGCAAAAAGTAGAGACGGTTACGGCAAAAACTGGATGCACATCGTGTACAAAATGGACAATCTCATTCGAAATATCAGGGTTTCGGACGAAAACTCATCTGTTACAAAGGCATTTCAATTTCTAAACTTATTTCAACTACAGAATTTTTGCCCCTTCAGTATGCACCATTCAAAGCCACGTCATCACCTTTTAACCCTATCTGACATCATTTGCTATTTTTCATGCATTTAATGATCTATTTGAGCTAAATTACCCTAAAATGAAAAGCACTACAAATAAATTCTGAAAAGTTTGAAAGTTTGCATGTTATCATCGTTTCACCCACATAGCATGTGCAAAAAAGTAGGGAGTGTTACGGCAAAAACTGAATGCACTTCGTGTACAAACTAGACAATCTCTTTCGAAGTATCAAGGTTTCGGACGAAAACTCACCTGTTACAAAGGCATTTCATTTTTTTTAACTTATTTCAACTCCAGACTTTTTGCACGTTCACTATGCACCATTCAAAGCCACGTCCTCCACTTTCAACCCTATCTGGCACCATTAGCTATTTTTCATGCATTTAATGGTTTTTTAGCTAAATGACCCTGAAATTGAAAAGCACAACAAATGAAATCTGAAAAGGTTGAAAGCTGGCATGGTAACATCATTTCACACACATAGCATGTGCAAACTAGTAGAGAGGGTTACGGAAAAAACTGGATGCACTTCGTGTACAAAATGGACAACTCTTTCGAAGTATCAGGGTTTCAGACGAAAGCTCATCTGTAACAAAGGCATTTCAGTTTTTTGAACTTATTTGAACTCTAGACTTTGTGTGCGTTTAGTATGCACCATTCGAAGCCATGGCATCAACTTTCAACCCTACCTGGCATCATTTGCTATTTTTCATGCATTTAATGATTCTTTTGAGTTAAATGACCCTGAAATTGAAAAGCACTTCAAATGAACTCTGGAAATGTTGAAAGTTGGCATGGTATCATCATTTCACCCACATAGCATGTGCAAATAAGTAGAGAGGGTTACGTCGAAAACTGGATGCACTTCGTGTACAAAATGGACAATCTCTTTCGAAGTATCAGGGTTTCGGACGAAAACTCATATGTTACAATGGCATATCATTTTTTTAACTTATTTCAACTCCAGAATTTTTGCGCGATCAGTATGCACCATTCAAAGCCACGTCCTCAAACTTCAACCCTATCTGACATCATTTGCTATTTTTCATGCATTTAATGATTTTTTGAGCTAATGGACCCTGAAATTGAAAAGCACTACAAATGAACTCTGAAAATGTAGAAAGTTGGCATGGTATCATAATTTCACCCACATAGCATGTGCAAAGAAGTAGAGAGGGTTATGTCAAAAACTGGATGCACTTTGGGTACAAAATGGACAATCTCTTTCGAAGTATCAGGGTTTCGGACAAAAACTCATCTATTTTCAAAGGCATTTCATTTTTTTAAACTTATTTCAACTCCAGACTTTTTGCGCTATCAGTATGCACCATTCAAAGCCATGCCATCAAGTTTCAACCCTATCTTACATCATGTGCTATTTTTCATGCATTTAATGGTTTCTTAGCTAAATGACCTTGAAATTGAAAAGCACTACAAATGAAATCTGAAAAGGTTGAAAGCTGGAATGGTATCATCATTTCACCCACATAGCATGTGCAAACTACTAGAGAGGGTTACGGAAAAAACTGGATGCACTTCGTGTACCAAATGGACAACTCTTTCGAAGTATCAGGGTTTTAGACGAAAGCTCATCTGTAACAAAGGCATATCATTTTTTGAACTTATTTAAACTCTAGACTATGTGTGCGTTTAGTAGGCACCATTCGAAGCCATGGCATCAACTTTCAACCCTACCTAGCATCATTTGCTATTTTTCATGCATTTAATGATTCTTTTGAGCTAAATTACCCAGAAATTGAAAAGCACTACAAATGAACTCTGAAAATGTTGAAAGTTGGCATGGTATCATCATTTCACCCACATAGCATGTGCAAAGAAGAAGAGAGGGTTACGTCAAAAACTGGATGCACTTCGGGTACAAAATGGACAATCTCTTTCGAAGTATCAGGATTTCGGACGAAAACTCATCTGTTACAAATGCATTTCATTTTTTGTAAACTTATTTCAACTCCAGAAGTTTTGCATGTTCAGTATGCACCATTCAAAGCCACATCCTCAACCTTCAATCCTATCCGACATCATTTGCTATTTTTCATGCATTTAATGATTTTTTGAGCTAAATGACCCTAAAATTTAAAAGCACTAGAAATGAACTCTAAAAATGTTAAAATTTAGCATCAAATCATCATTTCACCCACATAGCATGTGCAATAAGTAGAGACGGTTACGGCAAAAACTGGATTAAAAAATGGACAATCTCTTTCAAAGTATCAGGGTTTCGGACGAAAAATCATCTTTTACAAAGGCATTTCATTTTTTATACTTATGTCAACTTCAGACTTTTTGCCCGTTCAGTATGCACCATTCAAAGCCACGTCATCACCTTTCAACCCTATCTGACATCATTTGCTATTTTTCATGCATTTAATGATTTGTTTGAGCTAAATTACCCTGAAATGAAAAGCACTACAAATGAACTCTGAAAAGTTTGAAAGTTTGCATGTTATCATAATTTCACCCACATAGCATGTGCAAAAAAGTAGGGAGTGTTACGGCAAAAACTGAATGCACTTCGTTTTTTTGCACATAGCATGTGCAAAAAAGTAGTTTTCGAAGTATGAGGGTTTCGGACAAAAACTCATCTATTTTCAAAGGCATTTCATTTTTTTAAACTTATTTCAACTCCAGACTTTTTGCGCGATCAGTATGCACCATTCAAAGCCATGTCATCAAGTTTCAACCCTATCTTACATCATGTGCTATTTTTCATGCATTTAATGGTTTTTTAGCTAAATGACCCTGAAATTGAAAAGCACTACAAATGAAATCTGAAAAGGTTGAAAGCTGGCATGGTATCATCATTTCACCCACATAGCATGTGCAAACTAGTAGAGAGGGTTACGGAAAAAACTGGATGCACTTTGTGTACAAAATGGACAACTCTTTCGAAGTATCAGGGTATTAGACGAAAGCTCATCTGTAACAAAGGCATTTCATTTTTTTGAACTTACTTGAACTCTAGACTTTGTGTGCGTTTAGTATGCACCACTCGAAGCCATGGCATCAACTTTCAACCCTACCTGGCATCATTTGCTAGTTTTCATGCATTTAATGATTCTTTTGAGCTAAATGACCCTGAAATTGAAAAGCACTACAAATGAACTCTGAAAATGTAGAAAGTTGGCATGGTATCATCATTTCACCCACATAGCATGTGCAAAGAAGTAGAGAGGGTTATGTCAAAAACTGGATGCACTTCGGGTACAAAATGGACAATCTCTTTCGAAGTATCAGGGTTTCGGACGAAAACTTAACTGTTACAAAGGCATATCATTTTTTGTAAACTTATTTCAACTCCAGAATTTTTGCGGGTTTAGTATGCACCATTCAAAGCCACGTCCTCAACCTTCAACCATATCTGACATCATTTGCTATTTTTCATGCATTTAATGATTTTTTGAGCTAATGGACCCTGAAATTGAAATGCACTACAAATGAACTCTAAAAATGTTGAAAGTTCGCATGGTATCATCGTTTCACCCACATAGCATGTTCTAAAAAGTAGAGAGGGATACCGCAAAAACTGGATGCACTTCGTGTACAAAATGGACAATCTCTTTCGAAGTATCAGGGTTTCGGACGAAAACTCATCTATTTTCAAAGGCATTTCATTTTTTTAAACTTATTTCAACTCCAGACTTTTTGCGCGATCAGAATGCACCATTCAAAGCCATGTCATCAAGTTTCAACCCTATCTGACATCATTTGCTATTTTTCATGCATTTAATGGTTTTTAGCTAAATGACCCTGAAATTGAAAAACACTACAAATGAACTCTGAAAATGTTGAAAGTTGGCATGATATCATCATTTCAACCACATAGCATGTGCAAAATAGTGGAGAGGGTTACGTCAAAAACTGGATGCACTTCGGGTACAAAATGGACAATCTCTTTCGAAGTATCAGGGTTTCGGACGAAAACTCATCTGTTACAAAGGTATAGCATTTTTTGTAAACTTATTTCAACTCCAGAATTTTTGCATGTTCAGTACAAACCATTCAAAGCCACATCCTCAACCTTCAATCCTATCCGACATCATTTGATATTTTTCATACATTTAATGATTTTTTGAGCTAAATGACCCTAAAATTGAAAAGCACTAGAAATGAACTCTAAAAATGTTGAAATTTAGCATCGTATCATCATTTCACCCACATAGCACGTGCAAAAAGTAGAGACAGTTATGGCAAAAACTGGGTTCCCATCGTGTACAAAATGGACAATCTCTTTCGAAGTACCAGGGATTCGGACGAAAACTCATCTGTTACAAAGGCATTTTATTTTTTAAACTTATTTCAAATACAGACTTTTTGCCCATTCGGTATGCACCATTCAAAGACATGTCATCACCTTTCAACCCTATCTGACATCACTTGCTATTTTTCATGCATTTAATGATTTGTTTGAGCTAAATTACCCTGAAATTGAAAAGCACTACAAATGAACTCTAAAAAGTTTGAAAGTTTGCATGGTATCATCATTTCACCCACATAGCATGTGCAAAAAAGTAGGGAGTGTAACGGCAAAAACTGAATGCACTTCGTGTACAAAATGGACAATCTCTTTTGAAGTATCAGGGTTTCGGATGAAAACTCAACTGTTACAAAGGCATTTCATTTTTTAACTTATTTCAACTCCAGACTTTTTGCACGTTCAGTATGCACCATTCAAAGCCACATCCTCAACTTTGAACCCTATGTGAGATCATTTGCTATTTTTCATGCATTTAATGATTTTTTTTAACTAAATGACCCTAAAATTGAAAAGCACTACAAATGAAAACTGAAAAGGTTGAAAGCTGGCATGGTATCATCATTTCACCCACATAGCATGTGCAAACTAGTAGAGAGGGTTACGAAAAAAACTGGAAGCACTTCGTGTACAAAATGGACAACTCTTTGGAAGTATTAGGGTTTCAGACAAAAGCTCATGTGTAACAAAGGCATTTCATTTTTTTGAACTTAATTGAAATCTAGACTTTGTGTGCGTTAATTATGCACCATTCGAAGCCATGGCATCAACTTTCAACCCTACCTGGCACCATTTGCTATTTTTCATGCATTTAATGATTATCTTGAGCTAAATGACCCTGAAATTGAAAAGCACTACAAATGAACTCTGAAAATGTAGAAAGTTGGCATGGTATGATCATTTCACCCACATAGCATGTGCAAAGAAGTAGAGAGGGTTACATCAAAAACTGGATGCACTTCGGGTACAAAATGGACAATCTCTTTCGAAGTATCAAGGTTTCGGATGAAAACTCATCTGTTACAAAGGCATTTCATTTTTTAAACTTATTTCAACTCCAGACTTTTTGCCCGTTCAGTATGCACCATTCAAAGCCACGTCATCACCTTTCTACCCTATCTGACATCATTTGCTATTTTTCATGCATTTAATGATTAGTTTGAGCTAAATTACCCTGAAATGAAAAGCACTACAAATGAACTCTGAAAATGTTGAAATTTAGCATTGCATCATCATTTCACCCACATAGCATGTGCAAAAAGGTAGGGAGTGTTACGGCAAAAACTGAATGCACTTCGTGTACAAACTGGACAATCTCTTTCGAAGTATCAGGGTTTCGGACGAAAACTCACCTGTTACAAAGGCATTTCATTTTTTAACTTATTTCAACTCCAAACTTTTTGC
Organism: Secale cereale; assembly: GCA_902687465.1. Lineage (NCBI taxonomy): Eukaryota > Viridiplantae > Streptophyta > Magnoliopsida > Poales > Poaceae > Secale > Secale cereale. Next base: position 465,269,893 of record LR738715.1, on the reverse strand, counting down.
ACGTTCAGTATGCACCATTCAAAGCCACGTCCTCAACTTTCAACCCTATGTGATATCATTTGCTATTTTTCATGCATTTAATGTTTTTTTAGCTAAATGACCCTGAAGTTGAAAAGCACTACAAATGAAATCTGAAAAGGTTGAAAGCTGGCATGGTATCATCATTTCACCCACATAGCATGTGCAAACTAGTAGAGAGGGTTACAGAAAAAACTGGATGCACTTCGTGTACAAAATGGACAACTCTTTCGAAGTATCAGGGTTTCAGACGAAAGCTCATCTGTAACAAAGGCATTTCATTTTTTTGAACATATTTGAACTCTTGACTTTGGGTGCATTTAGTATGCACCATTCGAAGGCATGGCATCAACTTTCAACCCTACCTAGCATCATTTGCTATTTGTCATGCATTTAATGATTCTTTTGATCTAAATGACCCTGAAATTGAAAAACACTACAAATGAACTCTGAAAATGTTGAAAGTTGGCATGGTATCATCATTTCACCCACATAGCATGTGCAAAGAAGTAGAGAGGGTTACGTCAAAAACTGGATGCACTTCGGGTAAAAATGGACAATCTCTTTCGAAGTATCAGGGTTTTCGACGAAAACTCATCGGTTACAAAGGCATTTCATTTTTTGTAAACTTATTTCAGCTCCAGAATTTTTGCATGTTCAGTATGCACCATTCAATGCCACGTCCTCAACCTTCAATCCTATCCGACAACATTTGCTATTTTTCATCCATTTAATGATTTTTTTGAGCTAAATGGCCTTGAAACTGAAAAGCACTACAAATGAACTCTGAAAATGTTGAAAGTTGGCATGGTATCATCATTTCACCCACATAGCATGTGCAAAGTAGTAGAGAGGGGTACGTCAAAAAATGGATGCACTTCGTGTACAAAATAGACAATCTCTTTCGAAGTATCGGGGTTTCAGACGAAAACTCATCTGTTACAAAGGCATTTCTTTTTTAAACTTATTTCAACTCCAAACTTTTTGCCCGTTCAGTATGCACCATTCAAAGCCACGCCATCACCTTTCAACCCTATCTGACATCATTTGCTATTTTTCATGCATTTAATGATTTTTTTGAGCTAAATGACCCTGGAATTGAAAAGCACTACAAATGAACTCCGAAAATGTTGAAAGTTGGCATGGTATCATCATTTCACCCACATAGCTTGTGCAAAGAAGTAGAGAGGGTTACGTCAAAAACTGGATGCACTATGTGTACAAAATGGACAATCTCTTTCAAAGTATCAGGGTTTCGGACGAAAACTCATCTATTACAAAGGCATATCATTTTTTGTAAACTTATTTCAACTCAAGATTTTTTGCACGTTCAGTATGCACCATTCAAAGCCACGTCCTCTACCTTCAACCCTATCTGACATCATTTGCTATTTTTCATGCATTTAATGATTTTTTGAGCTAAATGACAATGAAATTGAAAAGCACTACAAATGAACTTTAAAAATGTTGAAAGTTGGCATGGTATCATCATTTCACCCACATAGCATGTGCAAAGTAGTAGAGAGGGGTACGTCAAAAAATGAATGCACTCCATGTACAAAATAGACAATCTCTTTCGAAGTATCGGGGTTTCGGAAGAAAACGCATCTATTACAAAGGCATTTCTTTTTTAAACTTATTTCAACTCCAGAATTTTTGCCCGTTCAGTCATCACCTTTCAACCCTACCAGGCATCATTTGCTATTTTTCATGCATTTAATGATTATTTTGAGCTAAATGACCCTGAAATTGAAAAGCATTACAAATGAACTCTCAAAATTTTGAAAGTTGGCATGGTATCATCATTTCACCCACATAGCATGTGCAAAGAAGAAGAGAGGGTTACGTCAAAAACTGGATGCACTTCAGGTACAAAATGGACAATCTCTTTCGAAGTATCAGGGTTTCGGACGAAAACTCATCTGTTACAAATGCATTTCATTTTTTGTAAACTTATTTCAACTCCAGGATTTTTGCATGTTCAGTATGCACCATTCAAAGCCAAGTCCTCAATCTTCAACGCTATCTGACATCAGTTGCTATTTTTCATGCATTTAATGATTTTTTGAGCTAAATGACCCTAAAATTGAAAAGCACTACAAATGAAATTTAAAAATGTTGAAAGTTGGCATGGTATCATCATTTCACCCACATAGCATGTGCAAAGTAGTAGAGAGGGGTACGTGAAAAAATGGATGCACTTCGTGTAAAAAATAGACAATATCTTTCGAAGTATCGGGGTTTCGGACGAAAACTCATCTCTTACAAAGGCATTTCTTTTTTAAACTTATTTCAACTCCAGTCTTTTTGCTCGTTCTGTATGCACCATTCAAAGCCACGTCATCACCTTTCAACCCTATCTGAAATCATTTGCTATTTTTCATGCATTTAATGATTTTTTGACATAAATGACCCTGAAATTGAAAAGCACTACAAATGAACTCTGAAAAGTTTGAAAGTTTGCATGGTATCATCATGTCACAGACATAGCATGCATAAAAAAGTAGAGAGTGTTACGGCAAAAACTGAATGCACTTCGTGTACAAACTGGACAATGTCTTTCGAAGTATCAGGGTTTCGGAAGAAAACTCACCTGTTACGAAGGCATTTTATTTTTTTAACTTATTTCAACTCCAGACTTTTTGCATGTTCAGTATGCACCATTCAAAGCCACGTCCTCAACTTTCAACCCTATATGACATCATTTGCTATTTTTCATGCATTTAATGATTTTTTAGCTAAATGACCCTGAAATTGAAAAGCACTACAAATGAAATCTGAAAAGGTCGAAAGTTGGCATGGTATCATCATTTCACCCACATAGCATGTGCAAACAAGTAGAGAGGGTTATGGAAAAAACTGGATGCACTTTGTGTACAAAATGGAAAACTCTTTCGAAGTATCAGGGTTTCAAACGAAAGCTCATCTGTAACAAAGGCATTTCATTTTTGTAAACTGATTTCAACTCTAGACTTTGTGTGCGTTTAGTATGCACCATTCGAAGCCACGGCATCAACTTTCAACCCTACCTCGCATCAATTGCTATATTTCATGCATTTAATGATTCTTTTGAGCTAAATGACCCTGAAATTGAAAAGCTCTACAAACAAACTATGAAAATGCTGAAAGTTGTCATGGTATCATCATTTCACCCACATAGTATGTGCAAAGAAGTAGAGAGGGTTACGCCCAAAACTAGATGCACTTCGTGTACAAAATGGACAATCTCTTTCGAAGTATCAGGGTTTCAGACGAGAACTCATCTGTTACAAAGGCATATCATTTTTTGTAAACTTATTTCAACTCCAGAATTTTTGCGCGTTCAGTATGCACCATTCAAAGCCACGTCCTCAACCTTCAACCCTATCTGACATCATTTGCTATTTTTCATGCATTCAATTATTTTTTGAGCTAATGGACCCTGAAATTGAAAAGCACTACAAATGAACTCTAAAAATGTTGAAAGTTCGCATGGTATCATCGTTTCACCCACATAGCATGTTCTAAAAAGTAGAGAGGGATACCGCAAAAACTGGATGCACTTCGTGTACAAAATGGACAATCTCTTTCGAAGTATCAGGGTTTCGGACGAAAACTCATCTATTTTCAAAGGCATTTCATTTTTTAAAACTTATTTCAACTCCAGACTTTTTGCGCGATCAGAATGCACCATTCAAAGCCATGTCATCAAGTTTCAACCCTATCGGACATCATTTGCTATTTTTCATGCATTTAATGGTTTTTAGCTAAATGACCCTTAAATTGAAACACACTACAAATGAACTCTGAAAATGTTGAAAGTTGGCATGATATCATCATTTCAACCACATAGCATGTGCAAAATAGTAGAGAGGGTTACGTCAAAAAATGGATGCACTTCGGGTACAAAATGGACAATCTCTTTCGAAGTATCAGGGTTTCGGACGAAAACTCATCTGTTACAAAGGCATAGCATTTTTTGTAAACTTATTTCAACTCCAAAATTTTTGCATGTTCAGTATGCACCATTCAAAGCCACGTCCTCAACCTTCAATATTATCCAACATCATTTGATATTTTTCATACATTTAATGATTTTTTGAGCTAAATGACCCTAAAATTGAAAAGCACTAGAAATGAACTCTAAAAATGTTGAAATTTAGCATCGTTTCATCATTTCACCCACATAGCATGTGCAAAAAGTAGAGACAGTTACGGCAAAAACTGGATGCCCATCGTGTACAAAATGGACAATCTCTTTCGAAGTACGAGGGATTCGGACGAAAACTCATCTGTTACAAAGGCATTTCATTTTTTAAACTTATTTCAAATACAGACTTTTTGCCCGTTCAGTATGCACCATTCAAAGCCACGTCATCACCTTTCAACCCTATCTGACATCATTTGCTATTTTTCATGCATTTAATGATTTGTTTGAGCTAAATTACCCTGAAATTGAAAAGCACTACAAATGAACTCTAAAAAGTTTGAAAGTTTGCACGGTATCATCATTTCACCCACATAGCATTTGCAAAAAAGTAGGGAGTGTTACGGCAAAAACTGAATGCACTTCGTGTACAAACTGGACAATCTCTTTCGAAGTATCAGGGTTTCGGATGAAAACTCACCTGTTACAAAGGCATTTCATTTTTTAACTTATTTCAACTCCAGACTTTTTGCACGTTCAGTATGCACCATTCAAAGCCACGTCCTCAACTTTGAACCCTATGTGACATTATTTGCTATTTTTCATGCATTTAATGATTTTTTAACTAAATGACCCTGAAATTGAAAAGCACTACAAATGAAAACTGAAAAGGTTGAAAGCTGGCATGGTATCATCATTTCACCCACATAGCATGTGCAAACTATTAGAGAGGGTTACGAAAAAAACTGGATGCACTTCGTGTACAAAATGGACAACTCTTTCGAAGTATCAGGGTTTCAGACGAAAGCTCATCTGTAACAAAGGTATTTCATTTTTTTGAACTTAATTGAACTCTAGACTTTGTGTGCATTTAGTATGCACCATTCGAAGCCATGGCATCAACTTTCAACCCAACCTGGCACCATTTGCTATTTTTCATGCATTTAATGATTATCTTGAGCTAAATGACCCTGAAATTGAAAAGCACTACAAATGAACTCTGAAAATGTTGAAAGTTGGCATGGTATCATCATTTCACCCACATAGCATGTGCAAAGAAGTAGAGAGGGTTACGTCAAAAACTGGATGCACTTCGGGTACAAAATGGACAATCTCTTTCGAACTATCAGGGTTTCGGACGAAAACTCATCTATTACAAAGGCATTTCATTTTTTGTAAACTTATTTCAACTCCAGAATTTTTCCATGTTCAGTATGCACCATTCAAAGCCACAACCTCAACCTTCAATCCTACCGACATCATTTGCTCTTTTTCATGCATTTAATGATTTTTTGAGCTAAATGACCCTAAAATTGAAAAGCACTAGAAATGAACTCTAAAAATGTTGAAATTTAGCATCGTATCTTCATTTCACCCACATAGCATGTGCAAAAAGTAGAGACCATTACGGCAAAAACTGGATGCACATCGGGTACAAAATGGACAATCTCTTTCGAAGTATCAGGGTTTCGGACGAAAACTCATCTGTTACAAAGGCATTTCATTTTTTAAACTTATTTCAACTCCAGACTTTTTGCCCTTTCAGTATGCACCATTCAAAGCCACGTCATCACCTTTCAACCCTATCTGACATCATTTGCTATTTTTCATGCATTTAATGATTTGTTTGAGGTAAATTACCCTGAAATGAAAAGCACTACAAATGAACTCTAAAAATGTTGAAATTTAGCATTGCATCATCATTTAGCCCACATAGCATGTGCAAAAAGGTAGGGAGTGTTACGGCAAAAACTGAATGCACTTCCTGTACAAACTGGACAATCGCTTTCGAAGTATCAGGGTTTCGGACGAAAACTCACCTGTTACAAAGGCATTTCATTTTTTTAACTTATTTCAACTCCAGACTTTTTGCACGTTCAGTATGAACCATTCAAAGCCACGTCCTCAACTTTCAACCCTATGTGACATCATTTGCTATTTTTCATGCATTTAATGGTTTTTTAGCTAAATGACCCTGAAGTTGAAAAGCACTACAAATGAAATCTGAAAAGGTTGAAAGCTGGCATGGTATCATCATTTCACCCACATAGCATGTGCAAACTAGTAGAGAGGGTTACAGAAAAAACTGGATGCACTTCGTGTACAAAATGGACAACTCTTTCGAAGTATCAGGGTTTCAAACGAAAGCTCATCTGTAACAAAGGCATTTCATTTTTTTTGAACATATTTGAACTCTAGACTTTGTGTGCATTTAGTATGCACCATTCAAAGCCATGGCATCAACTTTCAACCCTACCTAGCATCATTTGCTATTTTTCATGCATTTAATGATTCTTTTGAGCTAAATGACCCTGAAATTGAAAAGCACTACAAATGAACTCTGAAAATGTTGAAAGTTGGCATGGGATCATCATTTCACCCACATAGCATGTGCAAAGAAGTAGAGAGGGTTACGTCAACAACTGGAGGCACTTCGGGTACAAAATGGACAATCTCTTTCGAAGTATCAGGGTTTTGGACGAAAACTCATCGGTTACAAAGGCATTTCATTTTTTGTAAACTTATTTCAGCTCCAGAATTTTTGCATGTTCAGTATGCACCATTCAAAGCCACGTCCTCAACCTTCAATCCTATCCGACATCATTTGCTATTTTTCATGCATTTAATGATTTTTTTGAGCTAAATGACCCTGAAATTGAAAAGCACTACAAATGAACAATGAAAATGTGGAAAGTTGGCATGGTATCATCATTTCACCCACATAGCATGTGCAAAGTAGTAGAGAGGGGTACGTCAAAAAATGGATGCACTTCGTGTACAAAATAGACATTCTCTTTCGAAGTATCGAGGTTTCAGACGAAAACTCATCTGTTACAAAGTCATTTCTTTTTAAAACTTATTTCAACTCCAGACTTTTTGCCCGTTCTGTATGCACCATTCAAAGCCACGTCATCACCTTTCAACCCTATCTGACATCATTTGCTATTTTTCATGCATTTAATGATTTTTTGAGCTAAATGACCCTGGAATTGAAAAGCACTACAAATGAACTCTGAAAATGTTGAAAGTTGGCATGGTATCATCATTTCACCCACATAGCATGTGCAAAGAAGTAGAGAGGGTTACGTCAAAAACTGGATGCACTTCGTGTACAAAATGGACAATCTCTTTCGAAGTATCACGGTTTCGGACGAAAACTCATCTATTACAAATGCATATCATTTTTTGTAAACTTATTTCAACTCCAGAATTTTTGCACGTTCAGTATGCACCATTCAAAGCCACGTCCTCTACCTTCAACCCTATCTTACATCATTTGCTATTTTTCATGCATTTAATGATTTTTTGAGCTAAATGACCCTGAAATTGAAAAGCACTACAAATGAACTTTAAAAATGTTGAAAGTTGGCACGGTATCATCATTTCACCCACATAGCATGTGCAAAGTAGTAGAGAGGGGTACGTCAAGAAATGAATGCACTCCGTGTACAAAATAGACAATCTCTTTCGAAGTATCAGGGTTTTGGACGAAAACTCATCTGTTACAAAGGCATTTCTTTTTTAAACTTATTTCAACTCCAGAATTTTTGCCCGTTCAGTATGCACCAATCAAAGCCACGTCATCACCTTTCAACCCTACCTGACATCATTTGCTATTTTTCATGCATTTAATGATTATTTTGAGCTAAATGACCCTGAAATTGAAAAGCACTACTAATGAACTCTGAAAATGTTGAAAGTTGGCATGGTATCATTATTTCACACACATAGCATGTGCAAAGAAGTAGAGAGGGTTACGTCAAAAACTGGATGCACTTCGGGTACAAAATGGACAATCTCTTTCGAAGTATCAGGGTTTCGGACGAAAACTCATCTGTTACAAATGCAGTTCATTTTTTGTAAACTTATTTCAACTCCAGAATTTTTGCATGTTCAATATGCACCATTCAAAGCCACGTCCTCAACCTTCAACCCTATCTGACATCTGTTGCTATTTTTCATGCATTTAATGATTTTTTGAGCTAAATGACCCTAAAATTGAAAAGCACTACAAATGAACTTTAAAATGTTGAAAGTTGGCATGGTATCATCATTTCACCCACATAGCATGTGCAAAGTAGTAGAGAGGGGTACGTCAAAAAATGGATGCACTTCGTGTACAAAATAGACTATCTCTTTCGAAGAATCGGGGTTTCGGACGAAAACTCATCTCTTACAAAGGCATTTCTTTTTTAAACTTATTTCAACTCCAGACTTGTTGTTCGTTCTATATGCACCATTCAAAGCCACGTCATCACCTTTCTACCCTATCTGAAATCATTTGCTATTTTTCATGCATTTAATGATTTTTTGACCTAAATGACCCTGAAATTGAAAAGCACTACAAATGAACTCTGAAAAGTTTGAAAGTTTGCATGGTATCATCATTTCACAAACATAGCATGTATAAAAAAGTAGAGAGTGTTACGGCAAAAACTGAATGCACTTCGTGTACAAACTGGACAATCTCTTTCGAAGTATGAGGGTTTCGGACGAAAACTCACCTGTTACAAAGGCATTTCATTTTTTTTAACTTATTTCAACTCCAGACTTTTTGCACGTTCACTATGCACCATTCAAATCCACGTCCTCAACTTTCAACCCTATATGACACCATTTGCTATTTTTCATGCATTTAATGATTTTTTAGCTAAATGACCCTGAAATTGAAAAGCACTACAAATGAAATCTGAAAAGGTCGAAAGTTGGCATGGTATCATCATTTCACCCACATAGCATGTGCAGACAAGTAGAGAGGGTTATGGAAAAAACTGGATGCACTTCGTGTACAAAATGGAAAACTCTTTCGAAGTATCAGGGTTTCAAACGAAAGCTCATCTGTAACAAAGGCATTTCATTTTTTAAACTTATTTCAACTCTAGACTTTGTGTGCGTTTAGTATGCACCATTCGAAGCCACGGCATCAACTTTCAACCCTACCTGGCATCAATTGATATTTTTCATGCATTTAATGATTCTTTTGAGATAAATGACCCTGAAATTGAAAAGCACTACAAATGAACTATTAAAATGTTGAAAGTTGGCATGGTATCATCATTGCACCCACATAGCATGTGCAAAGAAGTAGAGAGGGTTACGCCAAAAACTAGATGCACTTCGTGTACAAAATGGACAATCTCTTTCGAAGTATCTGGGTTTCGGACGAGAACTCATCTGTTACAAAGGCATATCATTTTTTGTAAACTTATTTCAACTCCAGAATTTTTGCGCGTTCAGTATGCACAATTCAAAGCCATGTCCTCAACCTTCAACCCTATCTGACATCATTTGCTATTTTTCATGCATTCAATTATTTTTTGAGCTAATGGACCCTGAAATTAAAAAGCACTACACATGAACTCTAAAAATGTTGAAAGTTGGCATGGTATCATCGTTTCACCCACATAGCATGTGCAAAAAAGTAGAGAGGGATACCGTAAAAACTGGATGCACTTTGTGTACAAAATGGACAATCTCTTTCGAAGTATCATGGCTTCGGACGAAAACTCATCTATTTTCAAAGGCATTTCATTTTTTTAAACTTATTTCAACTCCAGACTTTTTGCGCGATCAGTATGCACCATTCAAAGCCATGTCATCATGTTTCAACCCTATCTGACATTATTTGCTATTTTTCATGCACTTAATGTTTTTTTAGCTAAATGACCCTGAAATTGGAAGGCACAACAAATGAACTCTAAAAATGTTCAAAGTTGGCATGATATCATCATTTCACCCACATAGCATGTGCAAAATAGTAGAGAGGGTTACGTCAAACTGGATGCACTTCGGGTACAAAATGGACAATCTCTTTCGAAGTATCAGGGTTTCGGACGAAAACTCATCTGTTACAAAGGCATTTCATTTTTTGTAAAATTATTTCAACTCCAGAATTTTGCGTATTCAGTATGCACCATTCAAAGCCACATCCTCAACATTCCATCATATCCAACATCATTTGCTATTTTTCATGCACTTAATGATTTTTTGAGCTAAATGACCCTAAAATTGAAAAGCACTACAAACGAACTCTAAAAATGTTGAAAGTTAGCATGGTATCATCCTTTCACCCACATAGCATGTGCAAAAAAGTAGAGAGGGTTACGGCAAAAACTAGATGCACATCGTGTACAAAATGGACAATCTCTTTCGAAGTATCAGGGTTTCGGACGAAAACTCATCTATTTTCAAAGGCATTTCATTTTTTAAAACTTATTTCAACTCCGGACTTTTTGCCCGTTCAGTATGCACCATTCAAAGCCACTTCATCAAGTTTCAACCCTATCTGACATCATTTGCTATTTTTTCATGCATTTAATAAATTTTTGAGCTAAATGACCGTGAAATTGAAAAGCACAACAAATGAACTCTGAAAAGTTTGAAAGTTTGCATGGTATCA
>LR738715.1:465226155-465256792 GCA_902687465.1 Secale cereale | reverse complement strand
AAACTTATTTCAACTCCGGACTTTTTGCCCGTTCAGTATGCACCATTCAAAGCCACTTCATCAAGTTTCAACCCTATCTGACATCATTTGCTATTTTTTCATGCATTTAATAAATTTTTGAGCTAAATGACCGTGAAATTGAAAAGCACAACAAATGAACTCTGAAAAGTTTGAAAGTTTGCATGGTATCATCATTTCACCCACATAGCATGTGCAAAAAAGTAGGGAGTGTTACGGCTAAAACTGGATGCACTTCGTGTAAAAACTGGACAATCTCTATTGAAGTATTAGGGTTTCGGACGAAAACTCATCTGTTACAAAGGCATTTCATTTTTTAAAACTTATTTCAACTCCAGACTTTTTGCGCGTTCAATATGCACCATTCAATGCCACGTCCTCAACTTTCAACCCTATCTGACATCATTTGCTATTTTTCACGCATTTAATGATTTGTTTTAGCTAAATGACCCTGAAATTGAAAAGCACTACAAATGAAATCTGAAAAGGTTGAAAGTTGGCATGGTATCATCATTTCACCTACATAGCATGTGGAAACAAGTAGAGAGGGTTACCAAAAAACTGGATGCACTTCTTGTACAAATTGGACAACTCTTTCGAAGTATCAGGGTTTCAGACGAAAGCTCATCTGATACAAAGGCATTTCATTTTTTTAAACTTATTTCATCTCCAGACTTTGTGTGTGTTCAGTATGCACCGTTCGAAGCCACGTCATCAACATTCAACCCTACCTGACATCATTTGCTATTTTCATGCATTTAATGATTTTTTTGAGCTAAATGACCCTGAAATTGAAAAGCACTACAAATGAACTCTGAAAATGTTGAAGTTGGCATGGTATCGTCATTTCACCCACATAGCATGTGCAAAAAAGTAGAGAGGGTTAGGAAAAAAAATGGATGCACTTTGTGTACAAAATGGACAATCACTTTCGAAGTATCAGGGTTTCGGACGAAAACTCATCTGTTACAAAGGCATTTCATTTTTTGTAAACTTATTTCAACTCCAGAATTTTGGTCGTTCGGTATGCACCATTCAAAGCCACGTGCTCAACTTTCAACCCTATCTGACATCATTTGCTATTTTTCATGCATTTAATTATTTTTTGGAGCTAAATGACCCTGAAATTTAAAAGCACTACAAATGAACTCTGAAAATGTTGAAAGTTGGCATGGTATCATCATTTCACCCACATAGCATGTGCAAAAAAGTAGAGAGGGTTATGGCAAGAACTAGATGCACATCTTGTACAAAATGGACAATCTCTTTCGAAGTATCAGGGTTTCGGACGAAAACTCATCTGTTACAAAGGCATTTCATTTTAAAAAACTTATTTCAACTCCAGACTTGGTGTGCGTTCAGTATGCACCATTTGAAGCCACGTCATCAACTTTCAACCCTATCTGACATCATTTTCTATTTTTAAAGTAAAGTTATTCACAAACAAGTGATTCACACAAATTTCAAATAATTAAATTTTTAACTATTCAAATTTGAAAACTTCTAGCACTAACAGAAAGTTTTTAATTTTTTGTACCTAAAGCAAAGTATTCACAGCAAAAAACAAATCAGAAATAAAAAAGAAAGTAAATAAAGCAGAAAAGGAAAAACTACATAAAAATAACTTTACAAGCTGCCCAGTGGGCATGCTTGGCCTTGGGACAGAATGCATGCCCGAAAGGCCCAGCAGGCCCACAGGGCAGCACGGCAAAGTTAGGCCCATAAGCCTGCTATAGAGTGGAGCTCGAGAGAGCTACCGCACTGGGGCTTACAAACCAGTGCGGACGCCCTTCGACTAGCGAGGTGGGACTAAACTTGCCGCACTGCACCTACGCCAGCGTACCCCTTTAGTACCGGTTCGTGGATCTAGTACCGGTTGGAGCCACGACCCGGTACTAAAGGGTGCCGTTTCCCGCCGCTTGGCCTAGACAAATTTGACCTTTAGTACCGGTTGGTGGCTCCAACCGGTACTAAAGGCCCGTCCTATATATATAGCAGTTACGAAAAATTGCAGTTTTCTTCTCCCACTCTCCTCCTCTGATAATTTGACCCCGCCACCACCCGCCGTCATTGCCCCCATCCCGCGCCGTCACCGTCGCCGTCCGCGTCATCGCCCCCGTCCCCATCACCACCCCGGATCGTCCCCGTCACCGTCCCCGCCGTCGTCACCGCCGCCGCCCCATACGCCACCGCCGTCGATCGCCGCCCCCCCGTCACCGCCCCGTTTGCCCTGCATTGTGAGCCCCCGGCCTCCCGTCACCGCGCCCCGTACACACACCCACCCACACACACACACCCACACGCACACACACACACACACACACATTTTTTTACTTATTTTATGTTTTATATTTTTACATTAATGTCAAATTGTTAATGTCAAAGTTTTAGCTAGATAGATGAATTAGATTAATGTCAATTTGTTAATTATATGATCGAATTAGACATTTTCTTCACTAGATGATTGTATATAGAAAAAAGTTGCAACTAGTTAAAAATTCTATATGAGATTTGAATTAGTAAGTGCTTAGTAGAATTAGTAAGAAAATTAATAAGTGCTTAATTGAATTAGCAAGAAAATGAATTATTTTTATTTATCGTAAGTGCTTAGCTGAACTAGTTGAATTAATAGAACTAGTTTATGTTTAGTAAGAAAATTAATAGAACAAGTTTATTTTTAGTAAGTGCTTAGTTCAATTAGTTGTTGAGCTAAAAGTCCACCTCCTCCTTCTCCACTCCTCGGTGTTGAATAGAGTAGAACTAGGGCATTTAGTTAATTATGCTTCTTAACCAAACGAAATGTTCAGATTATAAGATTTTCAATTAATGTTTCAACGGCTATGAACATAGGAAATGTCTAACGACGAAAAGGATTTCGGTATGTGTGAATACTGCGAAGACAAGCACGGCCTCTGCGACAGAAATTTCAGAGTTGATGGTAGGCGCTTCAGCATCAAGCTGGATGAGACCTTCTAAGTGGATATAGTAAGTCACAACGACAAGTCTTTTTTCATAATTAAGCATATGACTTCGGCTTCATTTGCTTCAACTGATAATTTTAATTTTTTACTATTCTACTAGCGTATCCCGTGCCATGCAAGAATTTTTGTCTTGGATAAGATTGGTTTCAGTCCTATGGAAACTATGGAGGTAAAGGGAGTTCACTTAAGGATCGAGCATGGTTATACTTTTGACGCAAAATTATACAATGTAGACACCTACAACTATTTTGAATGCAAAAATTGGAGAGCACTATGCAAGGCTTATGCATTTCAGCCTGATATGCTTATCACCTTTGATATTCATCCGGAAGATGATGATATTGAAGGTAATATCAGCATCTGGGTTGATGTGCGGATGCCTCCAGTTCTAACATTATGTGAGTTTCTCAACCACATATTTATGTATTGGCTATTGTTTATTAAAAGGTAGTTGACAATTAATTTATATTGACAACTTCTTTCCATTCAAGCAAACATGTCTGACACTTGGTAGACATGACCTACTTCTGTCCCGGGGCTGAACTAAACTGCGAGGAGATAAGTCATTATGTTTCATGGCTTGAGGATCTTGATACTGTCAAGAAAAATTATTTTCCTGGACTTTGAAATATTAGTACTCAAAACGTGTGACCACTAGCGTGCGTATTGAACTACGGTCACATCTATTTAGGAAAGATGGTAAGATTTTTATTTGTCCTCGGTGCATCTTTTGCAAGCATTATTTTTAAACTAAACTTCATTGCTAAGTATGTTACTATGATGTTCTTCAATAGGGACTCCCGATGATAGTTGTGCCTCAATAGATCGAGCATAAAGGTCGCATGACAATGGTTAGCTTACGGCCAAGACATCCTACATTGCACTTTAGTGCATTTAAGATTTCTCTAAGCGAGCAAGTCTTAATAGTCAAAGACTGGAGCAAAATTGTGAAGGATTGCATCAGAGAAGTACTAGGGGGCAGCAATCAAAAGCACGGCCCAAAATTAGGAGACAGGTTCTGCATGCTCCAATACGATGAAGGAGTGCTACACATGTTCTATGCTATTTTACCTGAGAGAGAGTAGCAGGAGTGATTAGCTAGCTACAATGAGTTTGAAGATGACCGATGATGTGCTACAAACTATGACTATGATGATTATTAGCTACTGTTGTTGGTGATGATATGATGCAAGAGTTTTTATATTAATATGATGATGATGATGATGATGATGATGATGATGATGATGATGATGATGAATGGATCCTATGTAATCAAGTCATGGACTAATCCGGGGTCCTTTCACCTAGTGATTTCATAACTTATTATAATGCAAAAACAATCTCTAAATTGCTACTATACATAAATATACATAACGTGTACATGTGTAGTATCATAAAATACCAGCAAATGAAAAACATTAAATGGAAAACACAAAATTAAAGGAAAAATAAATAATAAAACCAAAACCACTAAACTTTTAGTACTGGTTGGTGTTACCAACCGGTACTAATGATCTCCCCGCCCCCAGCGCTGGCTCGTGCCACGGGGTGGCCCATTAGTGGTGGTTCATGCGGAACCGACACTAAAGGGGGGGACCTTTAGTCCCCCCACCCTTTAGAGCCGGTTACAGAACCGGTACTAAAGGGCCTCACGAACCGGTGCTAAAGCTCCATTCTGCACTAGTGTTGTGACAAGCTCTGGTTTGTGAGAAGCTTATGCCCAAACCTTGCCCCAAATGAGACAATATTTTTACCATGACATGTTGATGCCACTCCATGATAGCATGTCAAGTTTCATGAATTTCATATGAGTTTTTGATTTACTATAATTTGAAAACCATGTATCTCAATGTTAGCGGCTGAGCGACGGTGGCAAGGTGTTTGACATTCATTCACATTTCTTGCATGGGACCTACGAATTAAACTAATGACATGCATTTGATTTTCAACTCATTTATATGCACTGGAGCATGTGCATGTAGTTCAAATTTGAATTATGCACATAAATGCATAGAAAACTTAGTTAATGTATAAAAATGTGCAAACCAACCCTAAAAATTCCAAAATTTAACACAACACTCCTATTGTTCTGTGTTGACACTAGGAAAAAAATTGAAAGCAAGAATAGGTAACAAATATCTTTTCGTCCACAAAGGTGACACGTTCCTTACCGGAACCATGAGGCTTGTTGTGAGAAGCTCTGGTTTGTGAGAAGCTTATACACAAACTTGCCCCAAATGGAATAGTATTTTTACCACCGCATGTTGATGACGTTCCATGATAGCATGTCAAGTTTCATGAATTTCAGACGAGTTTCTGATTTACTATAATTTTAAAACCATGTATCTCAATGTTAGCGGCCGAGAGATGGTGGCAAGGTGTTTGAAATTCATTCCAATTTCTTGCATGGGACCTAAGCATGAAAGTAAGGGCACACATTTGATTTTTCAACCCATTTATATGAAATGGAGCATGTGCATGTAGTTCAAATTTGAATTATGCACATAAATGACTAAAACCGTTTGTTAACGTATAAAAATATCCAAACGAACCCCGAAAACTTCCAAAAAAAATCACGATACTCATGTGTTCTATGTTGACACGTGTAAAAAAAGTGAAAGCAAAAAGAGACGACGAATATCATTTCGTCCACAAAATTGACATGTTCCCTACCGGAACCATGAGGCTTCTTGTGAGAATCTCTGGTTTGTGAGAAGCTTGTACCAAAACCTTCCCCAAATGGGACAATTTTTTGTACCCCTGCATGTTGATGCCATTCCATGATAGCATGCCAAAGTTCATGAATTTCAGATGAGTTTTGGATTTACTAGAATTACAAAACCAAGTATCTCGACGTTTGCCAGCGAGCCACGGTCCCGAGGTGTTTCAAATTCATTCCCATTTCTTGCATAGCACATAAGCATCAACCCATGGACACATATATAATTTTACAACCCATTTTGGTGCATCGGAGCATGTGCATGTAGTTTAATTTTGAATTGTGCACCTGAAATGCCTAGGAAGCTATAAAAATGTCCAAACGAACCTTTAATAATTCCAATTTTTTGACAACACACCTATAGTTGCATTTCACTACAGATAAAAGTTCTAGCAATTCAAACACCCTCCTTTGCCGCAGTGACTCCATTATTTATTTCAAATCAAGATACAAAATCAAGTAGATCGCACACAGTTTTTTTATCACCACCGTGTGAGATGCAGTACAAAACATCTTGGAGCACTGTCGGAGTGTAGTACGTATATGGCTTACACAAGAAGGTGCGTCGGCTATAGCCCATAGCCGGCGCGTCAAGCACACTAGCTCGCTCCCCAAATATCATTTCACTATTCAGTCGTCGCCGGTGAAAGATGGGGACATGGACCTGCGTCATTAGGGCTACTTCCCTAGGAGATCGTCGAGCGCAAGCTGGACATGGAGGAGGCGGCGAAGATCGACGAGCGCTAGTCCGATTAGTACTCTTTGTTTAATTTACAGCACCGGTCTTTAATTTTTTAGGAGTAATGTTTAGGTCAGCTAGCTCTCTTTAGTTGATGAACTTACTCGATTAAGAAGTGTGGGTGTGCTATAGGGTCCTTTGTGTAGCCAAATTATGGAAATGTCGTGGATGACCACTGTAAGCAGCAAAATTCGGACCAAAATTTGCATGTTCAAACTAATCACACACGGGGTAAGCTATATGAATTGTTTGTGATGTTCACATATCGTACACAGTGTTGAATAAGGGAGTGTGTCTAATGACACTTCTCGCTACACGAGCCAAAAATTTCGGCTTCCGTGAAAATATCTACCTCCCCACACCTCCCCCTTACCAAAAGCCACATTTCCCCTGTTTCCGCCTTCCTTTCCAAGTTCAAACCTTCACTCCTTGCTTGTAGCGTCGCCTCCTCACCGGCGACCCTCCTTCATGCTGCTCGTCCTCAATGATCCAGGTAGGTAATCCACACCCGGACCCCATCCTCCTCCTCCTCCTTCTACATCCCACATGCCCCGATCATCGGCGCGACACCCTCCACCCAAATCGCCGACCCCTACCCCAAATAAGAACCACCCTAAGCCATGGTGCACGAAGTATAGCCTAGAGCTTGAGGAGCATTTGGCAGCAGAGAAGCAAATCGCGGGCGCATGCACGGATGAGGTCGCGATGGTTGCCATTCGTGCCGATTCCCAGATCTTGGTGGATCACCTCACCGTCGAGGACACAGTCGGGCGCCGACACCATGATGCGGTTGGATGCTTTAAACGATAGTTCATGGATTTTCCCGAGCTACCATAGGTGCCTTCGACGAATGAGGGAGTCCTAGATTAAGGGGTCCTCGGGTGGCGGATTACTCGTTATTGGCCGGACTGGTGGGCTGTGAAGATCATCGTTGAAGATTATCCCTTGTATCCAGATAGGACTCCTATATGCGTAGAATGGCAAGTTTAATGTCCGGGTGTAATGTTTCCTTCCTCTGGAAGATGATCATGTACAATCCTAGGTCCCTTCGGTGTGTATATAAGCCGAAGGGTTTAGTCCGTAGGGACAGAACAACATCATAGGCTAGACTTCTTAGGTTTAGCCATTACGATCTCGAGGTAGATCAACTCTTGTAACCCTATATTCATCAAGATCAATCAAGTAGGAAGTAGGATATTACCTCGATAGAGAGGGCCCGAACCTGGGTAAACATCGTGTCCCTAGTCCCTTGTTACCATCGGTCCTCAGACACACAGTTCGGGACCCCCTACCTAAGATCCGCCGGTTTTGACACCGACATTGGTGCTTTCATTGAGAGTTCCACTGTGTTGTCGATAGAAGGGTCAATGGCTCGCTTCGTCATCAGCGACAGCGCCACCTCCGGGAAGATCTTCCTCCCCGGTCAGCTTTTCGTCTTCGGCGGCTTTGTGTTACGTGCCAACTCGGATGGCCGCCTTGAGCAGGTTGACAACAACACCCATGGTCATCAGATCAGGTTTGGAAGTCTGAATTATGTTGCTGACATCCTGGGAGACTTGATCTTCGAAAGATTCGCACCCGCGGCTCTTGCTCCCTACCTACACGATGAAGACATCTCAGATCTATCATCAGATCTGATCCAAGGGTCAACACCCGTGACCGCTCTGGCCCTAGATCTGGAGCAGATCGCTTTGCCCGAAGACGGGAGGGTAAACCCGGCATGACTCTCCTCCGCATAGAACTCCTAACTAGAGACTTAACAGCGGTCATGCCGCTCACAGACCCAGAATCGTGTGGGGTCCTCCTCACCGCTGGAAAACCGGACTCGTCTCAAATAACAAGATCCGAACTTTTGGGATCCGCACTCTCCAGACTCAACCGAGCTGTCATCGCCGAGCCTGGTTCCGCAGACCCCCAAAATCCTACCCATCACTCGCTCTTAAACAAGGCACGGAACTTGCTACAATCTCTCGCCACAACGGAGGATTCTCCGCTGAACTATGCCCAGTCAAAACTAGGGGCTGAGATCAGGGAATTTTGCCTCCAACCCACCACCCACTTGGTCGCCACGGTCGAGGACTTAACCGGCATAATAGACTATGCTTTCAAAGACTTTGATGGGATGGACCACGATGTCGAAGCCGTTCTAGGTCAAAACCCGCCTGTAACCGGGCGGTGGACAGCCACTTCTACCTTTGAAGTGTACATGGTGGACACACCCAAGGAGAAAAACGACGACGAAGATAAATATCTAGCACAGGGTAAGCCCGTCATTGAAAGTGCAGTATATCGACTAGAGGGGGGTGAATAGGCGATTTTTATGAAATGCTTCAATACATGGTAGTTTCGAAGACAAACGATAAGCTCAAGCCTATTAGTATGCAGCGGAAAGTGGACTACACTAGATAAGCCATAGTCATGTATTCAATGAAGTGAAAGCATGAAGATTAATAGCAACTAGGCAGTAGTGATCATAAAGGAAGAAGGAATGAAGCCAATCACAACAAGTAGATACTCAGTGAAGACAATCAGGTAAGGCAAGCATGCAAAGTAATCACAACATAGAGCAGTAAGTAAAGGGAAGGAAAGGATAGAACCAGTAGCTCGGGGAAGACAATGATTTGTTAGACCAGTTCCAGTTGCTGTGACAACTATACGTCTGGTTAGGGAGGATGAGATTTAACTCAAAAGACCGCGTCTTCACCTTGTTCCCCTTGAGCTAAGGACACCTAGTCCTCGCCCAATCACTCTGGTAAGTCTTCAAGGTAGACTTCCAAACCTTCACAGACTTCGTTCACCGGCGATCCACAGTTACTCTTGGATGCTCAGAACGCGACACCTAACCGGCTGGAGGAAACAAAGTCCTCAAGTGTAATAAGTCTTCAGGTCACACAGACAGAAAGACTTCAGTGATACCTAACACTCTTTGGCTCTGGGTGTTTGGGCTTTTTCCTCGCAAGGATTTCTCTCTCAAATGCTTTGGAGGTGGGTTGCTCTCAAACGACAAAAGCCATGTAATAACTCTGAGCAGCCACCAATTTATGGTATAGGGGTGGGCTATTTATAGCCACTAGGCAACCCGACCTGATTTGTCCGAAGTGACCCTGAGTCACTAAGGAACTGACACATGTTCCAACGGTCAGATTTCAAACACACATGGCAACTTTACTTGAGCTCCAAGTAAAGCTGACTCATCCGCCTCTGGATAAGATTTGCTCTCATAGTCTTTGCTCGAAGACATAGGATTTGGTTGAGCATCACTTCAGTCACTCTGACTTAGTTCACTTGGACCCCACTTAACAGTACGGTGGTTCCTATGACTCAACAAGGAAGAAAAGGAAACAACAAAACATCTACGTCTTCGCTCTCCATAGTCTTCACACAATGTCTTCTCACGTCATAGTCTTCAATATGATTATCTTCATATACCACCCCTGATATCAATGTCTTCATACATTTTTAGGGGTCATCTCCGGTAGGTTAACCGAATCAATGAGGGACTACTACCTGTGTTATCCTGCAATTCTCACTAACACATTAGTCCCTCAACCAAGTTTGTCGTCAATACTCCAAAACCAACTAGGGGTGGCACTAGATGCACTTACAATCTCCCCCTTTTTGGTGATTGATGACAAACTGGTTGAAGTTTTCAACGGGGATGAAGATATTTGGAATTGTAAAGGATAAAGGTATTGTCTTCGTAAGCAGCAAAAGGCTCCCCCTGAAGATGTGCATATAGTTGATTTGCCTTTGAATGCAAATGCACATGGCAGGTTGTATTTGTGGAGATCCTCTTCAACTTATGAAGACAATTCATCATGCATGATTGATATGTCAAAGATAATGACATGCATAATGAAAAATGGACGTCTGCAATAATGACTAAGTGCGGAATATAAGATAGCAGATGCGGAATTTATCATCGCATTTCAGAGTAGCATAAAAACATAGCAGACGACCATCAGTTTAAGTGTTACAACTCAAAGAACCAAATGTAGCAAAATGAGAGTTGTAAACACTAGGCAAATTAGAAAGCACCCGCCCATATGGACCCGCTTGAAGACTATCAACTCATATGCTTCTCCCCCTTTTGTCAGTAAGGACCAAAAAGGTTTGAAGACATAGAGCCTCTACTCGTTCCCAGTTGGAGAAGAAGAGGATGCAGGGTCGGTGTTGTTGTCTGGCGGTGCAGAAGTGGTTGGTGCAGTGTCAATGCACGCTGAGGTAGGAGGAGGTGAAGTAGCATCATCTTGATCATCGATCACCCTGGCGTCAATTGTTGCAGCGGAGGAGGAGTATTCGGAATCGTCAAGAGATGGAGTTCGAAGCATAACAGCAGTCCTGGGAGGAGTGTTGTCAAACTTGAATCTCTTAGTGAAGCCATCGTCTTGAAGATCCGCTTCAGCACTCAGCAAGGTCAAACTCTTCCAAGACCTCCGACACGTTTCATGAGCAACAAAGGCATTCTTGGTGGCAAGATTGCGAATGCGATTGACATCCACCAAGAGGCTTTGCATCTGATGCTTAAACCAGAGGTGATGCTTGTCCTGTTTCTGATGAAGGGCTACCAGAAGCTCTCGGTTATTCAGGACACGAGATCTCTTCTGTGGCTTTTGAGCGATGGTGCTTTCAGTGGCTTCGGTTTCAGCGTGTAGAGGTAGACGAGTATGGCCAGCCGAAGGATAAACACGTGAGACTGCTGGAACCCCTTCAATCTGCTGAGTGAAGCTCTGGTGATCAGCGTTGTGAAGACTAACTGGCTCTTTAGCAGGCTCTTGGTAGACGGCTTCAGCTGACATATCAACGTCAGGCAAGAAAATCTCATGGTTGCGAGCAGAGGGCTGATAGGTGACAGCTGAATGCAACTTGATGAGGCGCATTATCCAAGGGGCAT
Source organism: Secale cereale (assembly GCA_902687465.1). NCBI lineage: Eukaryota > Viridiplantae > Streptophyta > Magnoliopsida > Poales > Poaceae > Secale > Secale cereale. The sequence goes on along the minus strand of LR738715.1, from coordinate 465,245,441 downwards.
AGAATTTCAGACCAAATAGATCAGCTCCAGACACAGCCATTTGCCGAATGAAGAAATCTTGAGTATTGAAGCTGATGCCATTGAAGATATAGAAGACCAAAGACTTCATAGTGCCTTCAAGCTTGGCTGATGAAGAATGTCCTTTGATTGGCCATAGAGTACGCCTAATGATATGATAGATGGTGCGCGGCAGGTACTCTAGGTCTTCAACAAATAATTCCTTAGGATATTCGGCATCACTTGGAAGAGGCTTCATCATGCTGAGCATTTGGCTCATGTTGGGCTGACGCTTCTGAAATATACTCTCCAAGGCTTCAGTGTGCAATTGATAGCCAAGTTCATATAGATCTCCTAGAGTGGGCAGGCCAGTAAGCTCAATGAGATCAAAGGCTTTAGCTTCATGATGCACATTGCCTGTCATCCACTCAAGGACCCATGTCTTCGGATCCCTGCTGTAGCCTCGGATGTGGAGTGTTGCATAGAATTGCAGAAGCAGCTCTTCATTCCAATGCTCTTTATCAGTTACAAAATTGAGCAGGCCAGCATCACGGAAGCAGTCAAGAGCTTCCTCCAGCCAAGGCAGACCAGCAATAGCTTCAGTGTCAAGACGCATATGAGGGAAAATTCGCCCTTGATCATAGAGTACTCTTGAGTAGTAGCTGCGCTGTTGATGGCTCCAGAACCTATCTGAAGATATTCTTGGCTTGGAATATGGGTTCTTGGCACTGTTAAAGAAGGTGTTGTGTGCATTGAAGCTATTGGCATTGAATGACCCTGAAGAGGTTGCAATACCTGGAAACCTTGGCAGTCTTGGCTTAGGCTTCTGAACTTGGGGCCTGTGCGCAACATGATGATCAAACTGAGGACCAGCAGCACGCGGTTCAATGCTAGGTGGAGGAATCAGAATGGGCCACCGGACAGTAACAAGCTGATCATCCTTGTTGTATGCTTGCTCAACGGTATGTGGCCGTGGAGGCGGAACAGGAGCAGATGCATTATCTTCAAGCTGCAGATTAGCGTGAGGTGCAGCATTGGCGTCAGGCGCAACACTGGCTTCAGGCACAGCACTGGCTTCAGTAGCAGTATCTTCAGGCGCAGTCACTTCAGGCGCCACTGTGTCTTCAGGTGCCACATTAGCTTCAGCCATGACCACGTCATTGGCTTCAGTGTTGGTGGTGGCAGCCTCTGAATTTGTAGCCTCCACTTCAGGAGCTGGAGGGTCAGACACGTTCTCCTCGAGAACAGGGGGTGTTGCAATACGTTCCTCTTCAACTTGGGGTTGTTCTTCTCCTTGGGGTGGTTCTTCTTCGGCTGATGCAGCCAGAATATCTTCAGCCGCTTTGGCTTCAGATTCTGAGGGGTTCACAGTAGGAGCAGCAACAGGTGCAGATGGTTGCTCTACTCCTTCTGGAACACTTGAGGCGACGACTTGAGGCATTGGTCCTTTGCAAAGCCTGCGAAAAGCTGGCGACACCTGAGGAGATGGAGGTTGTTGGGCCTCAAAGTCTTCATCTTCAAGCACCGTACTGGTGTCTTGAGTTTGTTGGGGTGTGGCTTGTGTATCCTGTGGGTGATCAGCCCACGAGTCATCCTGAGCAATTGGCGTCAAAGGACAACCAATGCTGATGCGTTCGCTATTCGATAGAACAAGCGAAGAGTCAATGTTGTATTCGATCTGAGGAAGGACTTCATCATCTTCAACATTGTCTTGAGGACCAATGTCTTCAACTGCGGTGGGGTCAACAGCTAGAATGTTTTCAGCCTCTGTGGGAGCAGGCTCATGAACAGTCAGTCTTCATTCTCTCTGGGTAGATGCAGGGCGAGCAACTGAGATTGGCTTGACAAAGATAGGCTCTTTGGAAGCAGCCTTATCCTTCTTGGTTTTGCGCTTCTTGGTGGGTGGAGCTTCATCAGTAGATTTCTTGCGCTTGCAAGCTTCAGCTTCAGCCACCTTAGTCTTCTTGAGCTTTGAAGCGGTTGGGGTTGCCTTAGGCTTCGTGCCAGTCATGCTAGCAGGGAAGACTATTCGAGGCATTTCCTGCCCAAATTCTCCAGCTTCGGGCACAGTTTGCTTCTTCTTCTTCTTGGCAGCCATCTGTGGGTCAATGCCAGGATGGCCAAGTGCCTTGCGCTTTTCAGCTTCATTGAATGCTTGAACGCATTTGGCAGCCAAGTCCTTGATTCGCTCTCGAGAACCTTTGGCTTCATCACGCCGCTGACGAAAGGCTTCCTTGAGCTCGTGCATCATAACCTTGAAGTTCTGAATTTCTTGCACGCTGAGCTTGTCCACTTGCTTCTTGAACTGAGCCTTTTCATAATCTATCTTTTGCTTCAGCTCAACAATTCTTTGAGCCAGAGCCAGCTCAGAAGCAATGGCGCCATGGAAGGAGATGCTGAGGCCAACTGGAAGTTGAAGATCGTCGAAGCTCAGGTTGGGTGTGTCAAACCATTCATCAATGAAGTTATTGAGCACTTCAACGTCAAAGAGCAGCAAATCATTGAAGATTTCAGCATCTTGCTTGCTCTTGATCAATAGCTCCAGAGCAGCATCACCAAGATCTTCATCACTTGAGAGATCAAGGGCATCATTGGCAGTCTTCAGTACTGCATCAGGAGTGAGAGCTGGACTGGGGTTGCGTGATGGCTTCCTCTTCAGTTGTCTGCTCTTGGAGATACGAGAGTGTTCCTCAGATTGCACACTTGGTGCAGGTGGAGCAGTGGCCAAAGGCTTCACTCTAGATGCCCTTGGAGGAGTAGACTTCGAAGCCTTTGATTTCTTCTTCTAGGGCTTTGGTGTTGCAGGTGCTTCTTCAGAATCAGCATCTGCTTCAAGCTGATCCACATCCGCCCCTTGAACCCTTATGTGACTGATGAGGCCTTCTAGGTTGTAGAAGGGCCCAACCAGATTTGGTTCCGCTTCACGCGTGCCATCAACGCGGGGCGCAGAGGGGCCAGGATTGAAGTCTAATCCCCAAAGCTTCTTGTTCTCTTTGGCCGAGCTCTTGGCGAATTTAAGATTTCGCTTGAATAGATTGTCGTCGCGACACCAGAGCAGAGAGGTTGGTCAGCATCAGCAGGCTGAGGCCCTCAAACCATGCAAGGATAGAAGCTTTGAGCAATGGCTTCAGGACGAGTCTTGGGGGGAAGATTTTTATAAGTGATATCTCCCCATGGATGCTTGATGGCGTTCTTCTCAGCATATTCTTGGGTCACGAACCTATACTTGAACCACTGTTCAGCCCAGTATCTTCGAATCCATTGGATTCGAGTCTTCCTCTGATTATAATCCTCCTCGGGATCAGTCTTGTATATTTCACTGAGATCAGGAGGCAAATCAATGGAGGTGTTGCCACAGCGCTTTCTGCCACCCTTTCTTACTGTCTTGTTAGTTGCCATTTGCTTCAACCTGAAGGGCTTCAAATTGAATGGCTTGAACACAGGCAAATGCTTCGGTCTGCTGGTCAGACAGGAACTGTCTTCAGGGGAGTGAATGTGATGCTGCAAAAACTATGCAAATGAATGCAGACTATGAGAACCAAGGGATTCTCCCATAGACATGTACCTGTAACAGCATTAGAGATGCGAGGGATGGGGAAGAGGTCATATGCATTCCCAGAAGTTTTGAAGATTAAAACAGTTTTGAAGACTTTGACCTCATAGCGCGAAGACATTCACTCATGGGGGTTGGTTCCAGATTTGTACGAATCCACGAATAAGTACAAGTGAGGAATCTAACTATGGTTGAAGCATATGTGAATGTACTAGGAAAGATATGAGATGCAGAAAGGATAGATATGTATATCTAAGTAGGCAGAAACCTCTGGTGGTAAAATAGATGAATCTTTATGGATCTAGAAGATGGTAAAAAGCAAGTTTTATTTACCACACGATGAACTGCTTAGACGGAGAGGAGTTGGATGCCCAATAGTTCGGTCTTCCGTGCCCTAACTTGGCGACGGAGGACAGCTATGGCGACGGCGGAGTAGAAGATGTCCGCGGCCGGCGTGAGGACGGCGTCGACAAAGTTGCGGCAGCGAAGCGCTTCGTCGCCGGCGTCGTCGAAAGCTAACGGAGGCGCTAGGGTTGGTCGAGGTGGAGAGGTGGTAGAAGAAACTTTTGACCATGATGGGACGTGCATTTATAGGCATGGGAGACGGCACGGCGCAATTACGCAGGTGCCCCTGACGGTTCACGTACGAGTGACACGTGGCGGTCATGTAATGCATTGGGAGTTGTCCCACGATCCCACGTACACCACGACTGTCGGAGTGGTCGTTCCGGCTTCTCCGGGTTTCGGGCATAATGGATGGAGCATTAACATCAGATTTAAAGTTTGTCTCCGTATCTTCTGCTGACAAGGATGCAGAGAAGATATTCGACGGTTTCAACAGAATGCATATGATTTGGACAGACAGAGTGTGAAATGAGAAAGCATAGAGAGGTTAGGGTCCGATCACATTCACTTATTCCAAAAGATTCAAATATGAAGACATAGCTATAAGTGAATACTGTTGAGGACAGAACACAACTCTATATATATTTATGTCCTATATGAAGACAAACCAAGTGCGCAGACTTTGCAAATGTAATGCCATGAGAAACACTTCATACAAGAATTTGGTGGTGGCGTTACCCACCGTATTGGAAGTATTAGATCCAGACACGGCGCACAATTATCGTGGTGCTCCGAAGTCAATTTCCATGTTAATGTATTCACACTTAGAATGTAAGTCTTCATTGATTGAAGATATACTTTACTTCGTGTGTTGCACATCTAAGTCATCAATATGCATAAGTGTTAGGATGTGTGCCTGATTACAGGACATTTGAGGATTCTCAGATATTTAGCTCACACCGCAACTTGCAAAATCTTTTCTCATCCAAGGGCTTTGTGAAGATATCTGCCAGTTGCTCTTCAGTGTTGACGTGTATGATATCAATATCTTCCTTCATAACATGATCTCTGAGAAAGTGATGACGAATTTCAATGTGCTTTGTCTTCGAGTGCTGAACTGGGTTATTGGCAATCTTGATGGCGCTTTCATTATCACAGTAGAGTGGCACATGCTTCAGATGGACTCCATAGTCCTTGAGTGTTTGCTTCATCCAGAGAAGCTGAGCGCAGCAAGATCCAGCACCAATGTATGCAGATTCAGCAGTGGAGAGTGATACACAGTTCTGCTTCTTTGAAGACCAACAGACAAGTGATCGTCCTAGAAAGTGACATGTGCCTGATGTGGACTTGCGATCAACTTTGTCACCAGCATAATCAGCATCTGAAAATCCTACTAGATCAAACTCTGAGCCCTTTGGATACCATAATCCTAGTGTTGGGGTGTAAGCCAAATATCGAAGTATTCGCTTCACAGCTAAGTGATGCGACTCCTTTGGTGCCGCTTGATATCGAGCACACATGCAAACACTAAGCATAATATCTGGCCTAGATGCACATAAATAAAGTAAAGAACCAATCATGTAGCGGTATACCTGCTGATCAAACTCTTTACCATTGGCGTCGGGACCCAGATGATGTTTAACAGGCATTGGCGTCGAGTACCCTTTGCAGTCTTGCATTCAAAACTTCTTCAGGAAGTCTTTGAGGTACTTCTCTTGAGATATGAAGATGTCGTTGCTTTGCTGACGAATTTGAAGACCAAGGAAGAACTTCAGCTCACCCGTCATGGACATTTGATATTGCTCTTGCATCATGTGACCAAACTCATCACTGTATTTCTTGTCCGTGCAGCCGAAGATAATGTCATCCACATAGATTTGGCAGACAAATAGCTCATCATCATATGTCTTCGTGAAGAGTGTGGGGTCTAGGGACCCAGGTTCGAAGCCTTTGCTCTGCAGGAAGTCTTTGAGAGTGTCATACCAAGCACGAGGCGCTTGTTTGAGGCCATACAGTGCCTTGTTGAGCTTGTATACCATATCAGGACGTTTTGGGTCTTCAAAGCCAGGTGGTTGTGCAACATACACTTCTTCAATTCTTCCATTGAGTAAGGCACTCTTTACATCCATTTGATATAGAAGTGTGTTGTGATGATTTGCATAAGCTAGCAATATACGAATAGCTTCAAGCCTAGCCACAGGAGCAAATGTTTCATCGAAGTCAATCCCTTCAACTTGAGTGTATCCTTGAGCAACGAGACGAGCTTTGTTTCTGACCACTTGACCATGCTCATCTTGCTTGCTGCGATAGATCCATTTTGTGCCTATTATATTGTGCTTGCGAGGATCAGGACGCTTGACAAGTTCCCACGCATTGTTCAGCTCAAACTGTTGAAGCTCTTCTTGCATTGCTTGAATCCATTCAGGCTCCATAAAAGATTCAGCAACTTTCTTGGGTTTTGATATTGAGACAAAAGCAAAGTGCCCACAGAAATTTGCAAGCTGTGTTGCTCTTGAGCGAGTGAGTGGACCAGGAGCATTTATGCTATCAATTATCTTCTCAACTTGTACTTCATTTGTAACACGAGGATGAGCTGGACGAAGATTTTGCTCTTGCTGTACATTGTCTTCGTCAGGAGTGTTGTCTTCAGGCTGAGCATTGTCGTCAGGTTGATTTGGAGCAGAGATGATGATTTCCTCATCAGGTTGAGCTTCAGAAGGCATGATCTCACCAGTTCCCATTAGCTTGATAGATTCATTTGGTGAAGCTTCATCTAGCACATTTGGTAGGGACTCTCTTTGTGAACCATTTGTCTCATCAAACCGCACATCCACAGTTTCAATAGTTTTATAGAGTAAAATGTTGAAGACTCTGTAGGAGTGTGAGTCCATTCCATATCCGAGCATGAAGCCTTCATGAGCTTTGGGTGCAAATTTTGACTTATGATGAGGATCCTTGATCCAGCACTTAGCTCCAAATACTCTGAAGTAGCTTACGTTTGGCTTCTTTCCAGTGAGGAGTTCATAGGATGTTTTCTTCAGAAGCTTGTGAAGATAAACATGGTTGATGATATGGTATGCAGTATCAATAGCTTCGGGCCAGAATCTTCTTGGTGTTTTGTATTCATCGAGCATCGTTCGAGCCATCTCAATTAGAGTTCTGTTCTTGCGCTCAACGATCCCATTTTGTTGAGGTGTATACGGGGCTGAGAATTCATGAGTGATTCTCATTTCATCCAGATAAAGATCGAGGCCAGTGTTCTTGAATTCAGTGCCATTGTCACTTCTGATATGCTTGATCTTGATGCCATAGTTGTTCATGGCACGGTTGGCGAAGCGTCTGAAGACATCTTGCACTTCAATCTTGTAGAGTATTATGTGCACCCATGTGTATCTCGAATAATCATCAACAATGACAAAGCCATAGAGACAGGCTGTGGTAGAGAATGTGGAGTAGTGAGTAGGGCCAAATAAGTCCATGTGAAGCAGCTCGAAGGGTTTGGATGTCGTCATGGTTGTCTTCGAGGGGTGTTTGGCTCTAGTCATCTTCCCAGCTTCATAGGCACCACATAGATGATCTTTCTTGAACTTAACTTCCTCGATGCCTATGACATGCTTCTTCTTTGTGAGAGTGTGCAAGTTCCTCATGTCAGCATGTCCTAGTCTCCGATGCTAGAACCAGCACTCTGAAGCTTTTGCTAGAAGACATACGGCCATCTGCGGTCCTGCTGAGAAATCTACCATATACAGATCACCTTTTTTGTATCCTTCAAATACTAAAGACTTGTCAGATTCCATTAGTACAAGGCAACAAAATTTATCAAAGATCACAATCATGTTTAAGTCACAAAGCATTGAGACAGACATTAAGTTGAAGCCAAGAGATTCAACAAGCATGACTTTATCCATGTGTTGATCTCTTGATATTGCAACTCTACCTAGACCCAACACTTTGCTTTTACCAGTATCAGCAAATGTGATGTGACTCTTGTTAGATGGACGTAAAGTTGAGTCCATGAGAAGATTTCGATCACCAGTCATATGATTTGTGCATCCGCTGTCCATAATCCATTCTTAAGACTTTCGTGTCACTCCCTACATGCACTTAGGAGGATAGGCTTCACCAAAAGCCATTATGAAGCATAAACATTTGGTGCATAAATGGATTATTAAAGCTTAGATGAAAGTTAGGACTGATAAGATGTGCAGCAAGTGATTTATGAATAGTATGAGCAGTAAGTCATTTTGGGCATTTGATCTTGTGCCATACAAGTGTTTTTTAGGTCCCCAGCAATAGCATCAGAAGCGTTTAATTGTCGGCTGGAGACCTTTCCCTGCAAGAGAAAGTTAGTTCTTCTTAACCACCCACATTTTCAAGGGTGGCTTAGAAGCAATGAGTCTAAGAGCAGCATCTGAGAATTTTGGCTTTGGAGCCCTAGCAAAAAGCCTCGCAGGAGGAGAAAAATACTCATAAGAATAAGCAGAAAAGTTCTTGGATTTATGAACATAGCGGTTTGAACAAACATGCTCATATTCATGGATCTGAGTATGGTTTCCCTGCAAAACATTCGCGTTAGGGTGACTCAGATGAGTCCTTTGTCTGTATGAAACCTTAGGACCATATGAAGCCTTTGGTCTGGGGTTTTTCTTCATCCCAGGAGATGTCATGATAGTATTTGCTGAAAGCTTCTCAAGACAACCTTTGGGTACCCAGATCTTCTTCATAGGTGGCCCATTCCTGCAGTTAGTACCAATATACCTGGCAAACACTTCACCATTTTTATTCTTAAACAGTTTATAGTTTGCATCAAGGGATTCATCAATGATAACAGGATTAGCACAAGTGAAGCCAGATAAGGTAGATGGATCCACTGAATGTTCCTTTGCAGCAACCCATGTGGTTTTGGGATACTGCTCAGGCTTCCAATATGAACCATCAACATTCATCTTCCTGTCGAACCCAACACCCTCTTTCCTAGGGTTTCGGTTCAGTATCTGCTTTTTGAGGACATCACATAGAGTCTGATGCCCTTTGAGGCTTTTGTACATCCCTGTTTCAAGCAAAGTCTTCAACCTAGCATTTTCATCAGCAATAGTAGTGGTTTCCTCAGCAGAAGGGTTAGTTACCACATTAATAGTTGAAGATATTGCAACAGTGGCAGCAGCAGAGCATTCAGCAACAGGTGTACCATTATCACGTTCAATGCATTTTAGACATGGTGGTTCAAACTCTTCGTGAGTGGAGCTGATCAGTTGTGCGCGGAGTGACTCATTCTCCTTTTGAAGATCTTCATGAGCCGCTTTCAATTTCTCAAGTTCTCGTTTCCTTTGAATGTAGTCGTGGGAAAGCTTTTCATGAGTTTTTGAGAGCGATTCATAAAGACCTTCAAGTTCTTTGTACTTAACATGAAGATTTTTTATGTCTTCAATTAAGGACTGAGAACTGGTCATTTCCGCGTCCAACAGGTCATTGCTTTTGTCTAAAAGTTTTTGAATATGTTCCATGGCTTTCTGCTGTTCAGTGGCAATTTTAGCAGGTGTTTTGTAGCTAGGTTTTGATTCACAATCAGAGTCATCTTCACTAGATGTTTGAAAGTAAGCATCGCGTGATTTTACCTTGGCACCGCGTGCCATGAAGCAGAAGGTAGGAGCAGAGTCGTCGTCCTCATCATCATTGTTGGGGACGGGGCCATTGTCTTTAGTGTTGAAGATGGACTTGCCCACGTAGGCAGTGGCTAAAGCCAGACTTGTAGCACCAGAATCAGACTCCTCCTTCGACTCCACCTCCGCCTCTTCAGAAGCAGACTCTTCCTAAGAATCCATCTCCTTGCCAACAAATGCGCGAGCCTTGCCAAATGAATTCTTCTTGTGTGATGAATACTTTGATGAAGACTTTGAAGAAGACTTTGAGTATTTCTTCTTTTTCTTGTCATCAGAATCATATTCCTTGCTCTTCTTCTTCTTCTTCTTCTCATTGTCCCACTGAGGACACTCAGAGATGTAGTGACCAGGTTTCTTGCACTTATGACATGTTCTCTTCTTGTAGTCATGAGTAGAAGCTTCATCATTTCTTGAGCTGGATCGTGAAGACTTTCTGAAGCCTTTCTTCCTAGTGAATTTCTAGAACTTCTTCACAAGCATGGCAAGCTCCTTTCCAATGTCTTCAGGATCATCAGAACTGCAGTCAGATTCTTCTTCAGATGAAGAAACAGCTTTTGCCTTTAAGGCGCGAGATCGGCCATAGTTGGGACCATAGATGTCACGTTTCTCAGATAGCTGGAACTCATGTGTGTTGAGCCTCTCAAGTATATCATACGGATTGAGAGTCTTGAAGTCAGGGCGTTCTTGAATCATCAGGGCAAGGATATCAAATGAGCTGCCGAGTGATCTCAGGAGGGTCTTGACAATTTCATGCTTTGTAATCTCAGTGGCGCCAAGTGATTGAAGCTCATTTGTGATGTCAGTGAGACGATCAAAAGTGTGCTGGACATTCTCATTGGCATGTCTCTTGAAGCGATTGAAGAGATTGCGAAGGATGCTGATCCTTCGATCTCTCTGGGTAGAGACTCCTTCATTGACCTTTGAGAGCTAGTCCCAAACTTTATTTGATGTGTCCAAAGCACTTACACGACCATACTGTCCTTTGGTCAGATGACCACAGATGATGTTCTTGGCCGTTGAATCCAATTGAACGAGCCTCTTGACATTAGCAGGGGTGATACCTTCACCAGTCTTAGGAACGTCATTCTTGACGACAAAGCAGAGGTCCACGTCAATGGCTTCAAGGTGCATGCGCATCTTGTTCTTCCAGTAGGGATATTCGGTGGCATCGAAGACGGGGCACGCAGCGGAGACTTTGATTATCCCTGCAGTCGACATAGCTAAATCTCCAGGTGGTTAAACCGAATCACACAGAACAAGGGAGTACCTTGCTCTGATACCAATTGAAACTGCAGTATATCGACTAGAGGGGGTGAATAGGCGATTTTTATGAAATGCTTCAATACATGGTAGTTTCGAAGACAAACGATAAGCTCAAGCCTATTAGTATGCAGCGGAAAGTGGACTACACTAGATAAGCCATAGTCATGTATTCAATGAAGTGAAAGCATGAAGACTAATAGCAACTAGGCAGTAGTGATCATAAAGGAAGAAGGAATGAAGCCAATCACAACAAGTAGATACTCAGTGAAGACAATCAGGTAAGGCAAGCATGCAAAGTCTTCACAACATAGAGCAGTAAGTAAAGGGAAGGAAAGGATAGAACCTATAGCTCGGGGAAGACAATGATTTGTTAGACCAGTTCCAGTTGCTGTGACAACTGTACGTCTGATTAGGGAGGCTGAGATTTAACTCAGAAGACCGCGTCTTCACCTTGTTCCCCTTGAGCTAAGGACACCTAGTCCTCGCCCAATCACTCTGGTAAGTCTTCAAGGTAGATTTCCAAACCTTCAAAGACTTCGTTCACCGGCGATCCACAATTACTCTTGGATGCTCAGAACGCGACGCCTAACCGGCTGGAGGAAACACAGTCCTCAAGTGTAATAAGTCTTCAGGTCACACAGACAGAAAGACCTCAGTGATGCCTAACACTCTTTGGCTCTGGGTGTTTGGGCTTTTTCCTCGCAAGGATTTCTCTCTCAAATGCTTCGGAGGTGGGTTGCTCTCAAACGACAAAAGCCGTGTAATAACTCTGAGCAGCCACCAATTTATGGTGTAGGGGGTGGGCTATTTATAGCCACTGGGCAACCCGACCTGATTTGTCTGAAGTGACCCTGAGTCACTAAGGAACTGACACATGTTCCAACGGTCAGATTTCAAACACACACAACAACTTTACTTGAGCTCCAAGTAAAGCTGACTCATCCGCCTCTGGATAAGATTTGCTCTCATAGTCTTCGCTCGAAGACATAGGATTTGGTTGAGCATCACTTCAGTCACTCTGACTTAGTTCACTTGGACCCCACTTAACAGTACGGTGGTTCCTATGACTCAACAAGGAAGAAAAGGAAACAACGAAACATCTACGTCTTCGCTCTCCATAGTCTTCACACAATGTCTTCTCACGTCATAGTCTTCAATATGATTATCGTCATATACCACCACTGATGTCAATGTCTTCATACATTTTTAGGGGTCATCTCCGGTAGGTTAACCGAATCAATGAGGGACTACTACCTGTGTTATCCTGCAATTCTCACTAACACATTAGTCCCTCAACCAAGTTTGTCGTCAATACTCCAAAACCAACTAGGGGTGGCACTAGATGCACTTACAGTCATGAACCTGCTAAGCGTCGGCGCCAACGGCGCCGCTCACGATCACATCAAGGAAAGGAAAGTAATACCGGCACTAGAGACAATGAGGACCCGGAGGAATTTGAAGACCCGATAGAGCCAACGGTGGAGTAGCACGAGCGGGAGCATGGTCAATACAGTCCCGAACTACTCATCGATCACAATGATTCTGAAGACAGTAACTATCTACCTGTCTCCGAAGATGATGTCAGCCTGGGAGACGAGGAATTCAACGTCCTAGAGGAACCCCTCGAACAAAAACGCTTTCAGCAACAGCTTATTGTCACAACAACGAGCCTGAAAAAATAGCAGTAGCGGCTTAAAGCCAAGCAGGATACGCTCAATGACAGATGGAATGAAGTGCTTGATGCTGAAGAGAGATACTGCCGTGAGCGCCAAACAAAGAGCTATCCCAAGCGCAAATTGATGTCACAATTCGACAACGAGGCCCTTGCACCAATTCCGTCGAAGCGCGATCAGGCCAAGCAACCGGACCGACCACCACGTGGACGGGACAAAGCGACTAGCAATGCTGTACACCAGCCCGCACCTCCCCACCGTAAAGGAAAGGATACAGCGGCTCAGGGCCATAAGTACGATCTACGTCAGGACCTGAATAAAAAAGCCAGTAAGGCCAGATCAATCTACGGATCAACAGAACATGCTCCTACGCGGGACGGTGGCTATCAAGCCAAGCACGCCGGATGCAACCAAGTTCGGAGTCAACATCGAACACAGATGTCGTCCGAACTACGTCACGATGTTGCACGATATAGGGGTGTTGCGCACCCTCTGTGCTTTACCGATGAGGTGATGGGTCACCAATTTCTGGAAGGGTTTAAACCCATAAACATCGAGGCATATGATGGAACGATGGATCCCGCTGTATGGATCAAAGAATTCATTATTCACATCCACATGGCTCGTGGAGATGACCTCAACGCCATCAAATAATTACCTCCAAAGCTGAAAGGTCCAGCTCAGCACTGGTTGTACAGCCTCATAGAGAACTCCATTGGAAGCTGGGAAAATTTAGAGAATACTTTCCGGGCTAACTTTCAGGGGACTTATGTCCGGCCACCAGATGTCGATGATTTAAGTCACATAATCCAACAACTTGGGGAGTCCTCCCTCAAGCTTTGGAATTGGTTCTTAACTAAAAAGAACCAAATTGTCTACTCGAGACGCCGAAGCCTTAGCGGCATTCAAACACAGCGTCCGAGACGAATGGCTTGCAAGACACCTCGGCCAGGAGAAGCCGAAGACAATGGCAGCCCTTACTACACTTATGACCCTCTTTTGCGCAGGTGAAGACAGCTGGCTAGCTCGTAGAAGCAACAGTACCAGCGACCCCGGCACTTTCTAAGTCAGGGATGGCAATGGCAATCCACGACGCAATAAGAACAAGCGTCGAAACAATGCCAGAGAAACAGATGACACGGCAGTAAACACCTGATTCAGCGGCTCCAGGCCCGATCAATGGAAGAAGCCATTCAAAGCCAATAGAGACACTCCATCTATCTTGGACAAGATATTAGAGAGACCTTGCCAGATTCATGGCACCCCTAACAAACTTGCAAACCACACCAACAAAAATTGTTGGGTCTTCAAGCGGGCCGGCAAGTTAAATGCCGAACACAAGGGGAAAGGACCTCAAAGCGAGGACGAAGATGAGCCTCGCCAACCGAACACTGGTGGGCAGAAGAAATTTTCCAACGAGGTAAACACAGTGAATATGATCTACGCCACCCATATCCCCAAGAGGGAGCGCAAGCACGCACTTAGGAACGTTTATGCCGTAGAGAGCGTCACCCCCAAGTTCAACCCATGGTCGGCTTGTCCGATCACCTTGGATCGTAGGGACCACCCAACCAGTATCCGTCACGGAGGTTCGGCGGCCCTAGTACTCGATCCCATAATCGATGGATATCATCTTACTCGAGTCCTTATGGACGGCGACAGTAGTCTCAACTTGATATATCAAGACACTTTTCGCAAGATGGGGATAGACCCAGCAAGAATTAAGCCTAGCAGCACTACCTTTAAAGGAGTGATACCCTGCGTAGAGGCTAACTACATGGTCTCATTAACACTCGAAGTAGTATTTAGCTCTCCAAACAATTTTCGAAGCAAAGAGCTAATCTTCGACATCGCTCCGTTCCGAAGTGGCTATCATGCACTACTCGGAAGAACGGCCTTCGCCAGCTTTAATACAGTCCCGCATTATGCTTACCTGAAGCTTAAAATGCATGGACCATGCGGCATGATCACGGTCAATGGAAACACGGAGCGCTCCCTCCGTACAGAGGAGGACACTGCGACCCTGGCAGCCGAAGTTTAAGGCGGCCTATTCAAGCCGAATAGTGCATCGGTCGTCAAGAGCAGAGACACTGCTAAATGTGTCCAGCTTGCACAACAATGCGGCATCTCAGAAGATCATAAGCTCGATTAGCAATTACGCCTCCGCCGACTTCCTTACAAGGTGGTAGCATACGTACCTCGTGTACACAACTACGCCCTTAAAATACCTTGGGCAGTGCCGGGGGCACACTGCATTGAAACAGTCCATAGTCCGGCTCGACCCTATTCGGACTCTAAAGTATATATTCTTTAAAGGTTCATTAAAAATAACCAACCTTATCTACGGCTGTGCAGGGCATTCTTCTCCAGAGTCCCCCTTCCTTTTTTGCAGGCGGACATCAAACCTCTCCCCTCCAAGGACGTGTTACAAATTAAGGAGAAATAGCGCAGACGTGCAGCAGGTTTCTCCTTTGTTTCACCTAGCCTAGCCGCACAAGTCAAGCTCCTATGGCTTGGTGAAAGCAATAAATCCGCATAGTCTGATTGCCTGGTTCGCCGCGCGGACACTTCGGTTATGAACCAAGATGTTGGATAAAGAGTGATCACGCACAATACCGAACACCCCTGTAGTATCTACATGGGGGTTGAAGCCGACGACTAGAAACTTTCAGACATATTATCTGGATGATGAGGACATGACTACCTTGGATACGCCCAAAAATATTGCATACATGTATATTGGTGAGGTGATTTCTAATGCAAACTATGGAACAATTTATTTATGTCATCCAAGACAAAAATACTTCACAGACTTTTGTGCCATGTCTAATTCCAGGTGTATGGGACATTTGTACAATCCACATACGAAGATAAGGGAAAAAGAGAAGTTTAGGTGCTGTTCAAAAAGTTATCTCACGTCACTTTTGGGCCAAGAGAAGATAGAGTCCAAGTCTCTCATGTTCTGCATCCAGATTCGGACTGCATAGACTCACCTAACTCAAAACGGCAAGAACTCCTTCATACGGTCTCCGAATTGGGTGTTTCTTCTTTTGTTGGAAACTAGATTTTGTACACTTTCCAACCCAATTGGATTCACCTTCAAATTCGTCCGGAGCGTTGAGATATCGACAAAACAATCTGACGCTGCAGCAGAATCCGAGTCAAACTACAAGTCCAAAGGTGTTGCATCACCTCCACTTGGGCCCATGAGCCTTGTACGACCTAGGGTTAGTTTTAGGCTGCCTTGGTACGTCCTTCCACCTCCTTGGCCGTCACCCCTTGCTCCTATATAAGTAGATCCATCTAGTAGCTTTTTCTTTGGGGATTTGTTTAGTCAAAAGTTAGCCATTGCAACTTCATGTACTTCGTTTGTGTCCAACGACCAAACCAATACCGCTTACGGATCCCCACCTTTATCAATACTTCATTTATATTTGCAATATTCAGATTGCTTTATCATATTCTCGCTTGTTCTTTGATTGCATGCAGGAATAGACCTTCATGGTCAGGCTGATCTTGCTTCTGGCATCGTCAGTAACCCCTGGAGATTGGTTTAGCGATTGCTAAGGCGCAACATCATGCACATTTGTAGTCGGATCGTCAAAGTCGTCTCCACCAAATCGATAGTTACCATCTCATCGAAATATCGGGCCCCTCGCCTCTATCAACGCGCAATACCGAACACCCCTGTAGTATCTACATGGGGGCTGAAGCCGATGACTAGAAACTTTCAGACATAATAAACAGCCGCACAGGAGGAAAAGTCGCTTGAAATATAAGGTGCAAAATTATATACATATCAGTTCATAAGCTTAGTCTTTACAATACGAATACAATTACTCAAAGGCCACGTCCTTTGAGCACTGGCCCTCCACGACGCGGGCTCCTTCGAGGACATCATCGAAGTACCACTCCAGCCTCCGATGATCCTTGCCCTCCGGCAGGCCAGCAGTTGCCACTTCAGTGGCCTTCATCTTCGCCCAGTGCATCTTGACACGGGCAAAGGCCATCCGTGCACCCTCTATATAGGTCGAACGCTTCACAGCATCGACGAGCCGCTTCACCAATCCAAAGTAGATACTCGGGATTGGCTCAGCGGGCCAGAGCTGGACTATCAAGTCCTTCATGGCTGCACCCGCCATGTTGGGTAGCTCGACCAGCTGCTTCAACTGGTCGTTCAGAGGTACTGGATGTTCTGCTGCAAGGAATTGCGACCAGAACAACTTCTCCGTGCTATTTGCCTCCTGGGCTCTGAAGAATTGGGCAGCGGCGGCAATGCTCTTCGGGAGCTCCACAAACCGTCTGGAGAACTCCACAATCGCGTCAGCGCAACATACCTCTGACCTCCAAAGATACTCTGCAGAAGAAAGGTCTTATCAGCCGCTATCTATCGCGCTTGTTTGATCTCCTCGCGAGCACTTCGGGACTCGACCCTGTAACATCCCAAATTTTCAATTTGGAATGTTATACACTATATCATCATATCATATTTTCTTGATTTTGGTGGATCCTAGAAATTCTACGCAACTCAAGGACCCTCGGAGAGAGTTGGGGATTTCGTTATTATCATATTTGAGGTTTCTCAAATTTTGAAAATATGATAATTGATTTTATTTATTTTATCTTCAAGTATTTCTAAAATAAAAATATGAGAGAGGAAGTAAAATGACTCTCCCAAAATAAATAAATACCGAGGATTTAATAGAAAAATCAAATAAGTTTTATTTTGGAGTTTTTGCTATTTTATTTGAATTTAGGAAAAATTGCACATTTTCAAAAATGCATTTAGGGCCAAGAAAAATGTTCATCTTGTTCTAAATATTTTATTTAGACAGTGAAAATTTGTTTTGGCATTTTTAGAATTTTATTTTATTTTCTAGAATTTTTCGTAGTTTCGGCGAGTTTAAAAAAAAGAAAAAATAAGTTCCCGTGCCCGACTGGGCCGAAGGCCCAGCCGAGCCAGGCCGCCGCCGCCTTCCTTCGCCGTGCCGGACACCGTTGCCGCCACCGCTGCCTTGCCCCCTCCTCCAAGCCGCAGCCTCCCCCCCTCCATAAATACCGCCGCCGCCCTGCCCTCACCCCGCCACCTCGCCCCGCCTCGCCTCCCGCAGCCGACGCCGTGCGCCGCCACCGCAGCCGCCTTCCGCTGCAGCAGCCGCAGCCCGCCACCCCGCCACCCCACGCCGCAGCCGCCGGAGCCCCGCCAGAGTCCGACGAGGTAGCCCCGCCGCCCACCGGTTTTCGGAAGAAAATCGACCCGTTTTTTTAAAACCCTAGTTCGTTTTTTAGATTAGATAGGTTTTTTTGGTTTAGCTGTTTAGCGAGCGTTCACTCATTCGTTCGTTTTAACGAACGAATTCGTCGTTTAGTTCCAGTTAACGAACGTTCGTTCGTTAAGCTGTTCGTCAGTTTTTCTTTTTCTCGGTTTTTTCGTGGTTGTTTTCTGATCGTGATGTCGGATCCGATGTTCGTTCTAGTTTATCTTTTCGCTCGTTTATCGGAATCAGGCGATTCAAGTGCCTAAAGTTTTGTCTCGAAACCCTCTTTCCGTTTAACATAGTCAACCAAGCTTTTGCTTTTAAAAAATTTGGACTTAGGTCCAGATTGGTAGCACAGTCGGTTCTTTTCGTCGTTTGACTTTCATTGTTTCGTTTGGTTTGTTTCTTTTTGCAAACCGGAGTTCTTAAGTTGAACTTTCTGGTTAGATCTATTATTTGAGTTTTACCCATGCATTAGATGAGTACTTGTTGTATGCTTGTTTGTTTGCGATAGAGTACCCGGAGTGCGCCGCTTGCTACTTTGAATCTCTAGGTTTCGCGGATCATCAGCAAGGCAAGTAACACTTTGATCATAGTTTCCATTACCCGGTTTTCATTGCATTAGAACAATCCTCAAACAATTGCATGATTAGGATCTTTAACTTGTGGGACTGGGAAGTAGATTGAGGTAGAACCTATTACCTGCATTATTTTCAAACCCTTGGGAGTTACTTCTACGTTTGCTTTTATGCCATGCTATGCTAGTAGACGTGGATTGGGTGAGTGTATCCATGATAGATGTCAGATTTTTAAATTAATGGTTTACTTAAGGTGGCAACTTAAACACACATCTGGATGGATTGAGGCACCTGAGTATTCCAGCGATTGCCTGTTTTCTTTATGGACCGCCACCCAGGCTCAAAGGGATCATGAGATATTTCATACTAGAAACTTCTGTGTGCAGCCACAAGCTACTATGGGCTCTAGCATAGTTGATTAAGTCGTGTGAACTCTTACAGTGGTGGACTAACAGATGTAGGGGATGTAGGTTGGTACGGTCTACCCGATCGTAAGGTGCTAGTGCTTCTGAAAGACTATGTCTCGGTCATCTGTTTCTCAAACATCATGTAGTGCGAGAATTCCAACGGAGGAGATCGAGTCTTCGGGAGAAAAGTGCACAAACCTCTGCAAAGTGTATTAACTAATCATGATTAGCCGTGTCCCCGGTTATGGACGTCTTGAGTATCTAGTACTTGGATTATCATGTGTATCTCAACACTCTAAAAGTTAATTTGTTGGGTTAATGATAGTTAATTAAAATATATTCCTTTGCTGTAGGGAAAAAGTGGCTTTATGCAAAACTATAACCATAGAGATTTCCACCAGCCATATTTGCATATAGTATAGCTTTACTTTTGTTACTCTCTATGTGTTACTTTGCCAGCATATTCCATATGCTGACCCGTTTTCGGGCTGCAATGTTCATGTTGCAGACTTTTCAGACGACGAGTAAGGTGCCTTTAGGTCGTAGTTCTAT
>LR738715.1:465180726-465225305 GCA_902687465.1 Secale cereale | reverse complement strand
TTAGATGGCCTTAAGACATTTTTATTGTAATAAGTTCATCTTTGGAACTTTCGATGTAATAAGTGTGTGATTACCACTCTGTTATAAATCCTTCAATTACTGTGCATGTCAGCATTACTGATCCAGGGATGACACTGATGCGCAGAGATCAGACAGTTTGAGGTCTGGTCGCTACAGACCCGCGCCTCCTTCGCAGCTTTAACAGCCTTATCGAGTTCGAATGTTTGATCCGAAGCCTTCTGCTCCAGATCCTCGCACTAGCGAATAACATCTCACAGTTCTTGTTCGACTTCGGCCACCCGAGACTCATGTCGCCGGCGGGAGGCCTGTTCGGCCTCCAGATCAGCAGCCGCTCTGTTCGCGGCCGCCTTGTTTATCTCGGCCTCCTTCTTGTCCTCTACAAGTGCGCCCTTGAGATTCTCGACCTTGGCTGAGCCAACTGTGACATAATCACACAGCACAATGAGTTCATACTCTTACAATCAAACACATTGTCTTTTGACATCATCATTATTTGAAAGTCTACATACCTTGCATTTCATCAAATCGCTTGTTTACGTGGTCGAGCTCCTCATCAGTTAATTGAAGCTTCCGATTGAGCTCGGAAACCTCTGCGGCCTGGGTGGATGCCGCCACCAGGGAAGCCTATTCAAAAATAAAGAAAGTATGATCTATTAGCTGACACTGTATGGATCCTCTGTCCGATTCTCTTCAGAATCAAACAAAGCATCAGGGGCTACTGTCCGTATACAGGTTTGTTATCCTATACATATAAAATGAAAAAGTTCTTTTAGAATATTATGTCGCATACCTCAAAGCCTATCAGTAGGCTATTGATACGTCTCCAACGTATCTATATTTTTATTGTCCCATGCTGTTATATTATCATTCTTGGATGTTTTACCATCATTTTATAGTCAATTTATATCATTTTTTGGTACTAACCTATTGACATAGTGCCAAGTGCCAGTTGTGTTTTGTGCATGTTTTTTACATCGCAGAAAATCGATATCAAAGGAAGTCCAAACACCACGAAACTTTTTGGAGAATTTTATGGGCCAGAAGACACCCATTGGGCCAGAGCTGCACCTGGGAAGGTTCCTCGAGGGGGGCACAACCCACCAGGGCGCGCCAGGCCCCCTTGGCATGCCCAGGTGGGTTGTGCCCACCTCGATGGCCTCCCGCACCGCCTCTTTGCTCCATAAATACTCAGATATTCTAGAAACCCTAGAGGATTCGAGGAAATTTTATTCCAGCCGCCGCAAAGTCCAGAACCACCAGATCCAAACTAGACACCGTCACGGAGGGGTTCACCATCTCCATTGGTGCCTCTTCGATGATGCGTGAGTAGTTCCTTGTAGACCTACGGATCCCTAGTTAGTAGCTAGATGGCTTTCTCTCTCTCTCTCTCTTTTGATTATCAATACAATGTTCTCTTGGAGATCCATATGATGTAACTCTTTTGGCTGTGTGTTTGTTGGGATCCGATGAACTTTGAGTTTATGACCATATCTATCTTTTTATATCCATGGAAGTTATTTGAGTCTACTTTGATCTCTTATATGCATGATTTCTTATAGCCTCGTATTTCTTCTCTGATATTTGGTTTTTTTGGCCAACTTGATCTACTTATATTGCAATGGGAAGATGTGCTTTGTAGTGGGTTTGATTTTACGGTGCTTGATCCCAGTGACAGAAAGGGAATCGACACGTATGTATCATTGCTACTAAGGATAAAATGGTGGGGTCTATTTCTACGTAAATAGATCTTGTCTACATCATGTCATCGTTCTTATTGCATTACTCCATTTCTCCATGAACTTAATACACTAGATGCATGTTGAATAGCGGTCGATGTGTGGAGTAATAGTAGTAGTTGCAGGCAGGAGTCGGTCTACTAATCTTGGACGTGATGCCTATATAACGATCATTTCCTTGATATCGTCATGATTATTTGAAGCTCTATCAATTGCCCAACAGTAATTGTTTTCCCACCGTTTGCTATTTTCTCGAGAGAAGCCACTAGTGAAATCTACAGCCCCCGGGTCTCTTTATCATATTATTTGCCTTTGCGATCTATTTTCCTTTGCTTTTATTTTCAGATCTATTAAACCCAAAACCCAAAAATACCTTGCTGCAATTTATCTTATTTGGCGTTCGATCTATCAATATTTACAACTCTAGCATGTCAGTTACCCGAAAGGGATTGACAACACCTGTTACACGCCTGGTTGCGAGTATTTGTTATTTGTGCGCAGGTGATGTTTATGTTGTGTTGCTTGGTTCTCCTATTGGTTCGATAACCTTGGTCTCATCACTGAGGGAAATACCTACCGCTGCTATACTGCATCATCCCTTCCTCTTTGGGGAAATACCGACGTAGTTCTAGCAGACATCAAAAGTAATTTCTAGCGCCGTCGTCGGGGAGCACCTTCAAGATATACCAGGTTCCTAATCACAAATCTCACCTCCTTGCAATTTACATTATTTTCCATTTGCCTCTCGTTTTCATCTCCCGCACTTGACAAACATTTGTGATTTTATTCGCCCTCTTTTCCGTTCGCCGTTTTTCTTGTCGGATCTATTTGAGTTCTTGTCATTATGGCTAGTCCTCCCCTCATCATTTGCACCCTCGAGAACGACGTTCTCAACTTTAAGAAAAGAGGAGGAGAAAGCCTAAAAGATGCATGGTACCGGATTTTCAATGCTAATAAGAGATCTATTCGCAAGCAATCCACTATTGTTCTTCTTTGAAATTTTTATGTGGGAATTTCTACTTGGTATAGATTTGTTCTTGATACTATTACCGGAGGAATTTTCTTAAATTGTCCTCCTTTTGATGCTTTGAATGCTTTGGGAAGTTTAGTGGAATCTCCTCTTATTATCGTTAATGAAACAACTTTGACTCTTGAGCATGTTCTAAACAGATTAGATGATATAGAAAATGGGATGCTTAATAAAGAACATATCGAAAATTCAGACAAAAAGATGCATGATCTTTCTAATAAATTTGGATCTAAGGAGGGTGAATTTTTTAAATTGCTAAAGGAGAAGGAACCCATAGTCAATGAATGAATAGAAGAAAGTCCTTCTCAGATTGATAAATTGGAAGAAATTCTTAGTAACTTGGGTACTGCTTTTTCTTCCATCAACAGTATTGAGAAAACCCTCGTAAAAGGTCTTAAGAATAAAGGGGCTTCTTCCAGTAAGAACAAAGGGTATCTTAAAACGATTAGTATTCACCCCAATTATATTGAAATAATAGAAAGACCTCTTTACAAAAGCAAATCCTTTGATCTTGTTCCTAGAAGTATCTTTGTCGAAGAATTATATGCTAAGTCTTTAAGGAAATGTGTGATTAAGGAATTGTAAAACAAGGATGAAAGCACTTAGAGCTTGGTATCATGCCTAGCTAAAGGCATAAAATGATAGCGCTTGTTGGGAGGCAACCCAACTTGTATCTTTTTTCTTTTTTATTTCCCTAAAGCTTTCAATAAAATGCCCTTTAATACCTCTATTTAGATGTGTTTCTGTGGTTTGAATAAAGGTTTGTGCCAAGCAAAGCCTTTGGATCATGTTGGGTGTTAGTAGATTTGATCTTGCTGAAAAACAGAAACTTTTGTGCTCACGAGAAAAAAATATCATTTTTAACAGAAGAGTGCTTTTGGGTTGATTCTTTTTGTAGAAGATTAATATACAAATGTCACGCCCAAGATGTGATTCTATCTCGATCACGTGATAATTTTGTGATTGGGGCACAACCACATTTCGGGCGCTTAGCAAGATGGATATCATTACATAAATAGATGGGGATACATACAAGTCATACAATAGCCTCATGAATACAACACATGATACACAAGACATCCGACTACGGATGAAAACATGAAAAGCATAACAACATCCATCTTGCTATCCCTGGCTGCCCACCAAGAACCTATCCCAAGACTGACGAAGAAGAAGAAGAAGGAACTCCAACACAAGTAAACATCGCTCTCACGTCAAGTCATCGAAAACCTGCACCTGCAACTGTTGTCGTAGTATCTGTGAGCCACGAGGACTCAGCAATCCCATAACCATGGGTATCAAGACTAGCAAAGATTAAGGGGTATGGAATGGTTAAGTGGTGAGGTTGCAGCAACGGCTAAGTATTGTATGGTGGCTAACTTACGGGTACAAGAGTAAGATGAGCATCTACGCAAACGGTCGCAAACTAGTAATGATCAATAAGTGATCCTGAACTACCAATGAGTCAAACATAACCCCATCGTGTTCTCTTCTCAAAATGAAAAGAGACGGTCACGGTTACTCATGCGGTTGGTGTATTTTATTTTGGATTCTCTGTCAAGTTCTCTACAACCGGATATTAAAAAATTCCAATCTGCCACATAACCGCGGGCACGGCTTTCGAAAGATCATAACCCTGCAGGGGTGTCCCAACTTAGCCCATAACAAGCTCTAACGATCAGCAGAGGTAAAACCTCTTATCTTAGGGAAGGTCGGAGTGTCCTCGAAATCCTAGTGCACAAGTTCTTTGAAAAAAGGAAAACTAGCCCAAGGAGATCTCCCGGTGAGTCGAAACCCGTGTCCAGAGCCACGCGCTCTCCATCTACGGACTCATCCGTCTATGCGAAGTGGACGATAGCCAGATACTCGATTTGCCCCGAGGTGGCACCGCTGACTGATAGGTAGGTGGGCCAACACTCTAGTCGAGCACTGGCCCGGGGGTTGAATTAATAAATCCTCAGGTTAACTACTCCCCCGGAAAGTTGTAGTTATTAGGCAAATGGTAAAACCAAAGTTGGATCTCCTTGGGAAAGCTTTACTTTAAGCGAAGAAGCAAGGGGGGCATAAACCCCAACCGTGTAAGGAACGCAAAATTAAGGTACATAACACCGGTTTATCGGTTCTTAAGGCGGCATGAGTGGAACAAAACACTGAGCAAAAGGCCAAGCCTTCCACCCATTGCCATGTATATAGGTGCATTAATTTAATATAAGATATATCCTGATATTCCAACAATCCAAGTTCAGACATGGAGCAATCTTCATCTTCGCCTGCAACTAGCAACACAATAAGAGGGGCTGAGCAAGCGGTGACATAGCCAAACAACAGTTTGCGGGGATGGTGTCAAAGGTAAGAGGTTTCATGGCAACAATGAGAGGCTGACAGCAATAGATAGGCAGCGCGACATATAGCGATAGCATCAAGACAACTAGCATAGCAATGATAGTAATGAGATCCAAGGTGATGGTCATCTTTCTTGAGATCCTTCTAGGAAGAAGAACGAGTCCATGAAGAAGAAGAAGCAACATAGACGAACCAAGCGTAGCCGAACGAATCCTTGCGATCGCAACGAAACAAGCACTAACGAGAAGAAGCAAGCAACACGGTAAACACACAACACATAGACAAGATAAAATGCTCAACCAAGTAAGATGCATGACAAGGCTACATGATGCAACACATAGTAAGAGATGAAGCAGACAAGATCAACACACAAAGCAAGTTTAAATCAGGCCAAAAATAACTAATAACAATTCCGGTAAGTCCTCATATGCAAATTTCAAAATTAGTCCAGAACTAAACACACCTTAAGTTAAAGTTGTTAAACAGCAAGTTAACATGCACCATGATGATCTACACGAAATTCTAGTCAAGTTGCATATAAAGTTCATTTCATTCGGAGCTACAGCCTAGAAGATATGAGCAAAACAAGTCAAGCATGGCATTAATGCAAAGAGCATTCAAACATCTACACACAAAATCAAGCAAGTTTCATATAGAGCACAGTCAAAATGGAGCAACGGATCAACACATACACATGTAACAAGATTAAAGGACAAGTTGTCCCAAAAAAGCAAATAAGCACTTTGCAATCATCAAAACAACATGCTACAGGAACATTTCATGGCATCAAAGGGCATGGCAAGCATGTACATGTCAAGCACTACAAACATGATCACTAAGCTACTGCCAAATACCACTAGAGCATGCTCAAAACACCATGGCAAGATTGCAAATAATAACTGTTTCTTAGACTTGGTGAAATAAACTGAACATGGCAGCAGCAACGACAAGTAGGCATGTTTGCAAGCTTGGGAAACTCATCTCAAAGCATATCATGGCATGTGAATATAACCAACAGCAAGAAGACCTGTTTATGCAGCTACTCATGGCAAGAACATGGTCATAGGATGCACAGAACACTAGTTATTCACATGGCAAAACTAGGGCAGACAGAAACATTATATAGCAATTTGAGACGAAGAAAGAGACAAGCTACAATGACCTATAATTGCAAACTAGGGCATGGATGGATAGAGCTTAACATGGAGTTCAAGACATCGTCACTAGACTTTCCAAAGCATGCACGGATTTGAGTGTAGAAAAGCAAACATGGCATCACAATATAACAGTTTCAGACTTAGCAGTTTTCAACAAGTCAAGAAACAGCAAACGATGAGTAGGTCACTTTGCAAGCTTGTTTCACTCACCACAAGTCATACCATGAAAAGTGGATTGCACCATAGGAAATGTGACATGATTATGCTCCTAAGACATGTTGACATGATGCTCAAACAAAAATCACACATAAAGATATGAAAAAGACAAATCAGCAAGTTAGAACAGTTTTTAGCACTTAACATCACATATCACTTTTGTAACAGGAATTAGAATATCAATATGCATCCTAACATGTATGCTAAGCACACCATCATGTAGAGCATAGAGAGACAAACATTTTGACATATTATATGCTCATTTTGGATAAACGTGCACAAAGATATGACATGCCAAAGATGCCAACATGTTGTTAAACATTGAAGGACTTCGTCGTTTTCACCTCGCGGAAAAAACTGGCACGGAGTGGTTCCGGGATGGAGAGGGTCTGCAGGCCCGTTTGGTTCGAGGGACGGAGGCGTCCAGGACATGGCCGTCCCAGCGACGATTGCGGGCGCCGGGTTCACCGGTCTGGTTGGCCGGGCCGACCCAACGGGCGTCGCGGGTGACGGGAACCGGTGGGAGGGGACGATGGTGGAGGAGCAGGAGCTCCAGGCGGCGGTGCGAGGTCCAGCCGACGAACTCCGACGGTGGGGACGCGGATCCAAGGCAAGGACCACCAGATCCGGGCGTGGGTCATCGGGGGTGCCGGATCCCAGCGTCGGGCGGATCTGGTCGGAGTGGTTCGCCGGATCGAGTGCGGAGAAGTGACGGCAGCGCTGAGATCCATGGCGGTGGCGATGGTTCCCTGCGGGGAAGAGAGCAAGGTGAGGGGGAGGGCTCGGGCCGGAAGGAGGAGGAGAGGACAGGAGAGCGAGGGCGCTGGCCTAGTCCGGCGACTGGCTCTAGCGAGGTGGAGCACGGCGGTGGGGTGTGCTCCGGCGCGGCAATGGAGGAAGGGAGCGAGGGGCCTAGGGCGGCTTGGGTGCGCGCGTGCGCCTGCGGGATGCGGCGGCGGCTCGGGCCCGCTCTGGTCCGGGGGAAGGCCACGGATGGGCCGAGAGGCCTGCGGCGGGAGTGGGCTGAGGGGGCGACGTGGTGGCTTCCCGTTGGCTGCGGGCACTGACTTGGTGGGGGCTGACCATCCAAGAAGTGCCAAGTGGCAAGCATGAGGTGGCTGGCGCTGGAATTGGAAGAGGAGGGGGTTGGCTGCGCATGGAAATTGAGGGAGAGAGGTTGGAGGTAGGTGGAGGGGCTAGGAATGCCCAAAAATGGACATGGGGGTGTTTAAATATGGAAGGAGGCCTAGAGTTAGGGATTTGGGGTGGTTTTGGACACTTCGATCATGATCCAACGATTCGGGTCGAGAGGGGGGTAAGGCTAGGCCTAGGAGGCGTTGGTGAGCTGTGTGGAGAGGCCTTGGGCTACGAGAGAGAAGAGAGAGAGAGAGGCCCGATGGGGTTTCCGGAGACCGAAAACGTCTGACGTTTGCGCGGCTATATTGCCGCTATAGGTTTAACGGTTGGGCTATCAAACGAGCTCCGAATGCGACAAAATTTGACACACGGTCTGTCTACACTATAATAAGACCACACACCAAGTTTCACCCCATTTCGAGAACGTTTTTCGGACACTTGCAAAACAAGGTTTCGGAGCTACCGCGGGCACGTGCGAGTGTGTCTGGGCTGAGAACGGACAACGGAAAGGACGAGGGGGGCTCGGCAACTACGAACGGATGCATGTTTATCAAACTATGCACATGAAATGCATATGATGACATGGCAAAATGCAACACGCAAGCAAATAACATGGCAACAACAGCAAATAACTGGAAGACACCTGGCGCATCGGTCTCGGGGCGTCACAACAAATTGTCTATGTGGTCCTATTTTTCCAAGATTTTTATAGTTACAAAAGTATTAGAAACTTCTAGATTGCTACAGACTATTCTGTTTTTGACAGATTCGGTTTTTATTGTGTTATGTGCTTGTTTTTATGATTCTATGGTTTTCTTTGATGAGTTTTTGCCATGGAAAAGTTGGAATACAATAGATATAATACAAATACAAAATATGAATTGGTTTGCTACATCACTTATAGTAGTGATTTGTTTTCTTATACTAACGGATCTCACGAAAGTTTTGTTGAGTTTTGTGTGATTGCAGTTTTCAAGTTTTGGGTCATCTTGTGATGGATGAAGGAATAAGGAGTAAGAATAGCCTAGTCTTGGGGATGCCGCGGCATGTCAAGCCATTATCTAAAAGAGAAGCAAGCAACTACGCTTGGGGATGCCCCCGAGTGGCATCCCCTATTTCTTCTAACGACCATTGGTATTTTACTTAAAACTATGTTTTTATTCGTCACATGATATGTGTTTTGCTTGAAGCGTCTTGTATGATATTAGTCTTTGCTTGTTTTTTTTTTGCTTTTTAAGTTATCAATCCTTGCTGTAAACACCTATTTGAGAGAGCCAAAATTATTTCATAAATTGTTAGAATAGCTCTCTATGCTTCACTTAAATTTTTATGAGCTATGGATTTGCTCTAGTGCTTCACTTATATCTTTTGTAGCACGGTGTGTTTTAGTATTTTTTGAAGGAATACTCTCTGGCTTCACTTAGATTTATTTGAGAGTTAGTAAAAAAATAAGAAATTCTCTCTTAATTCACTTAAATTATTTTGAGAGAAATAAAAAAATTATGCTCGTGATCTTCACTTATATTTGTTTGAGCTTATCAAAAGCAATACATGTAAATTAGTTCCAAACTGATAGATATCCAAGAAGGATATAATAAAAACTTTCATGAAGATCATTAGACAAAATAAACTTGATTCCTTGTAATAGTTTTGAGACATGATGATGTGATATGTGAGTCATGTTAATGAGTAATTATGCTTTAGTAAGAATATTAGGGTTAAGGTTTGTGATTCCCTATGCAAGCACGAAAGTCAATAATCATGCAATGAAATTACATCCTACTTGTGGTGCATTATTCGGTGTTATTTATGCTTAATGCTCGCTTATGAAAATGTTCGTTTCATGGTTGGTCGCTTCCCAGTCTTTTGCTAGCCTTCATGTTGCACTAAGTATGATAACTACTTGTGCATCCAAAATCCTTTATCCCGGTTTTGCCACATGAGTCCACCATACCTACCTATATGCGGTATTCCCTTTCCATTCTAAGCAAATTTGTATGTGCCATCTCTAATTTTCAAAATAAATTTCCCTTTTGTGTGCCCGTACCACTCGAGAGGAGCGGTGGCCAATATTTTCCACGCTAGATGTCTTATTCTCACGATGAGTGTTTATTCACTTGTCATTGTAGAAGAGTAAGGCAAAGGTATAAGGGATGCCCAGTCCCGAAATGAAAAAGAAATTTACTTTATTTTGTCAAATAATAAATTCCTTGGAAAGTGTTGGTATGGAAGGCAACCGTGGATTCAGCTAGACATGGCTTGTGAAAGTTTGGTGGAAAAGGAATAAACTTTATTTCATGTTTGGGAACCTCCTATGATATATCTAGCATGGAAAGTGTTGTGAACCTTAAGTCGTTTTCATTGGTGGGAAAAGTATGCCTCCCAAAATAATTTTATCTCTCAATTTAAGCTTTGAGCTCTGGCACGTCTACAAATCCCTACTTCCCTCTGCGAAGGGCCTTTCATTTACTTATGCAATTTTTATTTTTGAATTTGAGTCTTCATCTTCTCTTATAATGCACCAACTAGGAAACTCTATGATTGTACTGGAGCATTGGGTGTAACTAATATGCGAATGTGTTTCATGAATGGATCAATGGTTGAGCATGATGGGCTAGGGATAACTTATTTTAGCATTGATATTTTGAAAGACAAGGTTGCTTGTTGATAAGTTTGAGTATTTAAATCTCATGTCAAAATGATACTATTGCTTTGAACCATATAAAAGTCCAAATGTCCATGCTATAAAGAAAAGAATATGATATGACATGATAGGCAGCATTCCACATCAAAAATTCTGTTTTTATCATTTACCTACTCGAGGACGAGCATGAATTAAGCTTGGGGATGCTGATACGTCTCCAACGTATCTATAATATTTGATTGTTCCATGTTGTTATATTATCATTCTTGGATGTTTTACAATCATTTTATAGTCATTTTATATCATTTTTGGTACTAACCTATTGACAAAGTGCTAAGTGCCAATTGTTGTTTTCTGCATGTTTTTTACATCGCAGTAAATCAGTATCAAACGAAGTCCAAACACCGCGAAACTTTTTGGAGATTATTTGATGGACCAGAACGCACCCATTGGGCCATAGCTGTACCTGGGGTGCCCCGAGGGGGGCACAACCCACCAGGGTGCGCCAGGCACCCTGGCACGCCCAGGTGGGTTGTGCCCACCTTGGTGGCCTCCCGCACAGCCTCTTTGCTCTATAAATACTTAGATATTCCGGAAACCCTAGAGGAGCTGACCAAATTCTATTCCAACCGCAACAAAGTCCAGAACCACCAGATCCAATCTAGACACCATCACGGAGGGGTTCACCATCTCCATTGGTGCCTCTCCGATGGTGCGTGAGTAGTTCCTTGTAGACCTACGGGTCCGTAGTTAGTAGCTAGATGGCTTTCTCTCTCTTTTATTATCAATGCAATTGCCACTTGGAGATCCATATGATGTAAGTCTTTTTGGGGTGTATTTGCTGGGATCCTATGAACTTTGAGTTTATGATCAGATCTATCTTTTTATAGCCATGAAAGTTATTTGAGTCTTCTTTGATCTCTTGTATGCATGATTTCTTATAGCCTCGTATTTCTTCTCTGATATTTTGGTTTTGTTTGGACAACTTGATCTATTTATCTTGCAATGGGAAGAGGTGCTTTGTAGTGGGTTCGATCTTACGGTGCTAGATCCCAGTGACAGAAAGGGAACCGACACGTATGTATCGTTGCTACTAAGGATAAAACGATGTGGGTCTATTTCTAAATAAATAGATCTTGTCTACATCATGTCATCATTCTTATTGCATTACTACGTTTCTCGATGAACTTAATACACTAGATGCATGCTGGATAGGGATCGAAGTGTGGAGTAATAGTAGTAGATGCAGGCAGGAGTCGGTCTACTAATCTTCGACGTGATGCCTATATAATGATCATTGCATGTATATCGTCGTGATTATTTGAAGTTCTATCAACTGCCCAACAGTAATTGTTTTCCCACCGTTTGCTATTTTCTCGAGAGAAGCCACTAGTGAAATCTACGGCCCCCGGGTCTCTTTCTCATATTATTTGCCTTTGTGATCTATTTTCCTTTGTTTTTATTTTCAGATCTATTAAACCAAAAACCCAAAAATACCTTGCTGCAATTTATCTTATTTGGCATTCGATCTATCAATATTTACAACTCTATCACGTCTATACCCCGAAAGGGATTGACAACCCTTTTACACGTTGGGTTGCGAGTATTTGTTATTTGTGTGCAGGTGTTGTTTACGTTGTGTTGCTTGGTTGTCCTACTGGTTCAATAACATTGGTATCATCACTAAGGGAAATACCTACCGCTGCTACACTGCATCATCCCTTCCTCTTTGGGAAAATACCAGCGTAGTTGTAGCAGACATTAGCTGTTGAAGGCTTCATTCAGTCCGCTCATGGTGGACTAAATCTTTCCCATGACATGGGTGCGGTGTTCCACCATGATGGAAGCACCTTGCAGTGCTTCCTCCAGCATGTTCGGCACCTCCAGATTAGTGGAGGACGCCGTTGGATCTGATGTTCCTCCCCCTATCGTAGGGGGCCGACTTCCCAATTCTGGAGCCGTACTGTCCTCTGAAATAGTGTTCGGCGGGAGTCCGGATTGCTTGGGATCCCCGCCGTCTGTTGCGATAGGGAATGCTCCCCCTTGGCTAACGGTGGCTTAGGTGTTGGCGTCGAGCACCTTCTCACCCGCCCCGCTCCCACCTGCTCATGCAAGGGATGCCCGTAGGGAGGACACTTCGGTATCCCCTAGGACGGGCGATTGAGCCCTCGGTGGCGTGTCACTCTCGACCATTTCAGCTGGCAGAGAGCTCCCTAGTGATAGTGAAGCACCAGGGAATGTGTGGGGAGGACTGCAAAATAAACGAGTGAAATTACTTAAGCAATGGTAGCTAATTAAACCAAATGTAACAGCGAAAATCTGAATACTTACGATTCGGCCAGGGGCTTGATCCTAGGTTGTTCTTGGAAATTACCCTCGGACGTTGAGTCCGAGCTGTCCGGGATGTTCTGTTTCTTCCTGGGTGCCCCTTTTTCCGTGTCTACAGGGGCTGCACTCTTCTTCCCCCTTGCCTTGACAGGGGAGTCACTCTCCTCCTCCTCTTCCTCTTCTTCTTCGTCGTGGGAGGACTGGGCATGGGTCTCTCCTGACACCGTGTCTACAGGACACTTAGGGCAGGGGTTGCTATTGACCTCCTTGACCTTCTTCTTGGCCTTCTTCTCCGGCGCCTTGTATGGCGCCGGAACCCGCATCGCCATTAACTGGGGCGTGGCTGGGTTTTCAGGAAACAAAGCCGGACAGTTGATCTGCTCTGCTTTCTTCGTCCAGGCGTGAATGGAACGTATGAGTTCTAATTCTTGTTATAATTGAAATATGGGTAGGATACGTATTTGGTGAAATTGTGCTTACCTTTGAGGCCAAAGCCACGCTGTTGAAGCCCTTGTCTTCGGTCTCCTCAGGCCACTCCTTATGGGCCTTGAAGAGCTGCTTCCAAATGTCTTCGTGCGTAGTGTCGAAGAAGCGCTTCAAGGTCCGTTGTTCTTACGGATTGAACTCCCATAAGCAGGAGGCCCGGAGTTGGCGGGGAAGAGTGCGGCGGAAGAGCATCACCTGAATCACATCAGTGAGGTGGGTGCCCTTCTCCATCATAATGGAGATGCGGTTTTGGAGTGTATTCACCTCCGTCTGGGTCCCCCAATCAAGGACCTTGGTGGTCCATGAGGCAAGCCTCTCTGGGGTCCAGATCTGAATCCGAGCATGGCCGCCCACTTGGCATCGCGGGGTTCGGTGATGTAGAACCACTCCTGTTGCCATATCTTTTTTGTCTCCACAAAGCCCCCTTTGGTCAGGTGGCATTCGGGAGCTTGCTCACCATAGCTCCCCTGCAGTCCGCATGCTGCCCGTCGACCACCTTCGGCTTCAGATTGAAGGTCTTGAGCTATAAGCCAAAGTGCGGCGGGACACGAAGGAAGTCCTCACATACGACCATAAAAGCCGAAATGTGGAGGATATAGTTCGTGGCCAGATCGTGGAAATCTAGCCCGTAAAAGAATAAGAGACCCCGAAGAAAGGGATGAAGCGGAAACCCCAGCCCCCGAATAAAATGAGGGATGAATACCACCCTCTCACCCAGCTCAGGGACAAGGATCACCTGATCCTCACCAGGAATCCAGTGCGCTATGTCGTCGGCTAGGTAGCATGTGCTCTGGAGACTCTTCACGTTCTTCTCTGTAACCGTGGAGGCCTCCCACTTGCCCTTGGAATTGGATCCAACCATTGCTGGAGAAGGAGGCGGTGGTGGAGGAGATAGGAGTTGGGGGCACTGGAGCTATGGGCGCTGGAGCTTAGAGATTGGGGAGCAAGGACTTGAGGAGAGCGTGAGGTGAAAGGGGGAGGATATATGTCCTTTTATAGACTGTAAATACCAAACGTCCCCCACTCCAGCCGTAAAACTCGTTGGTTCCCAACGTAATCGTGCGTAAGGCGCGGTTGGGTTACCCATGTCATATTGATGAGGATCCCATAATAAGCGGGCACGATCTCTGCTTCGATAAGACATGTCAATGGAGGCTATGCCTCGAAACGCGAAACCAGAGCAAAGAAAATGGTTCGAAATATTAAAGGGCCAGACATGACATTTCGCTAAAAAAATTGGTAAAGACATAGTGTTTTGCTTCGACACATTGCCTTCATGGCTAAGGGTTGTACTAATCATGCAGAGCCCGACATAGTTCCTTTGTGCAGGGAATAACACTTCGTATGTTCGGAAGGAGGAACCTGCCTTACAATGTCGAAGACAGTATGTGTGCCGGACTCATCATCATTGGAGACTGGTTCGGGGGCTACTGAGGGAGTCCTGGATTAAGGGGTCCTCGGGTGACCGGATTACTCATTATGGGCCGGACTGGTGGGCTGTGAAGATCATCGCTGAAGATTATCCCCCGTATCCGTATAGGACTCCTATATGCGTAGAATGGCAAGTTTAATGTACGGGTGTAATGTTTCCTTCCTCAGCAAGATGATCATTCACAACCCTAGGTCCCTTCGGTGCGTATATAAGCCGGAGGGTTTAATCCGTATGAACAGAACAACATCATAGGCTAGCCTTCTAGGGTTTAGCCATTACGATCTCGAGGTAGATCAACTCTTGTAACCCTATATTCATCAAGATCAATCAAGCAGGAAGTAGGGTATTACCTCGATAGAGAGGGCCCGAACCTGGGTAAATATCGTGTCCCCACTCCTTGTTACCATCGATCCTGAGACACCCAGTTCGGGACCCCCTACCCGAGATCCACCAGTTTTGACACCGACAACGAAGACTACAAGGTGTTTTCTCAACGTGCATGTGCTTACGTCAACTCGAGAGCCAGCAAGTTGGCACCCGGAGTGGTTCAGGCAACTCACCACTACGAGGAGGGCACCCACGATGTGGAGGCCTTGCCCTCTTCCATATCCAAAGAGCCAATCATCATCGATATCTCCGACGATGAGGAGTAGCTTGCCTTATTAGCTCACTATAAGGACCTATGTTCAGTTAGCTAGCTACGCCGGTTAAGCATGCTCGATTTACCCGTTGCGTGTGATGCTCCTACCTTTCCTTAACAAATTCTAGTGAATTATCTATGTAGTTTTACCATGCAATATGTTCCTCTAGTGTCTATGCTCTATATGTCGTGCAATGTGGTGCTCACTTTTGAACTGTTTGTTTATTTGTTGTCGTGTTCAGTTAATTGTTTGGTTCAATTCTGCAATGTGACGTTCAATTCTTCTAGGTGCAATTTTGTATTGTCTTCCATGTGAGAAATAAATCGAATTTAGATGTAAATAATACATGAGAAGAAAATGAAATTGCTATATTTCCAAGTTGTCAAGCATGCTTGGTTTGGTTAACTATCTGATCTTCTAGTATGTTATATATTGTGCAATGTGGTGCTCAGTTAATGTTTGGGTCATTTGTTGTGGTGTTTATTTAGCTAACTGTTTGGTTCAATTCTGCAATGCAATGTTCAATTGTTGTGGTTCCATTCTTTTATTGTCTACCATGTGAGAAATAAATCGAATTTGGTTGTACTAAATACATGATAAAAAATACAATTGCTATATTTCCAAGTTGTTAAGCACACTTGGTTTGGTTAACTGTCTGATCTTCTATTAGAGTATGTTATATTGTGCAATGTGGTGCTCAGTTAATGTTTGGTTCATTTGTTGTGGTGTTTGGTTAACTGTTTGGTTTAATTCTGCAATGTGATGTTCGATTGTTATGGGTACAATTTTGTATTGTTATGCATGTGAGAATAAATAGAATTTGGTTGTACTAAATACATGAGAAACATATGCAATTGCTATATTTCCTAGTTCTTAATCATGATTGGTTTGTATAAATGGCTTTTCCATGTGTCTCGAATTAATCTGCTGAATCTGCAATATGTTTATTTTCATCAACATATTTTACTGCTAGCATGCCATCCCTCACTTAACCTGATCAATAACAACCTTATATGTGTTGCAGGGAAACAATGGGAAGCACTGAGGTTTACAATTGAGGTTTCCACATGCATGGTCTTTGTCTAATAGCACATTATTGTGCAATTGCATGTACCGTTATATAATATTTAGGTTTTTAAAAATTTGGTCGTGCACATGTAGGTCCCGCTGTCATAGGTTTTGACCCACTGTTTGACCCATTTTGCATATCGGTCAAATGAGTTGTCCATGAATATCAGTCAAGTCAAGAAACTCAGAAAGACTGTTAGGGTAAAGAAACTAGGGACGAAAAACAAGATCTTTTGAGTATAACTGGTTTGATGTCAAAAGTTGGCATGCCAAATTTTGGCAGTTACCAAATGTTGGCTAGAGATTGGTAGCTTGCCAGTTTTCGTTGCCAATCTCACAGAAAGTTGCCAAATATTGGCAACTTTAAATATTGCCAAATGTTGGCTTGCCAAATGTTAGTAGCAAACCAATTAAGCTCTTCGTCTACAGAATGAAAAAGGCATCAGTGCACTACAGGATGGTACTAACTATCATACCTTGTCTTTTTTATTCCTTTGCGCCATTTCCAAATTTAGAGAAGATATTTATGCATATCTGTGTTTTCAAGCCTTTCCAAAGCAGTTCACTGATTATTACCTCTCACACCACATGTATGCTCAGGACGCAAGGAAGGTATTCATACAGCACCCACGGTACAATATTGAAGTCTTCCTCAAGAGTACAAAAGATGGACGGTCAATCATCCACAGGCAATGGCCCAAAGTTGCAAAGACCTACAACATCAATGAAGCCTCAACAGTTTTCCAGATGAGATTCATCTGTCTCTCTATCGTCTATAATGCTAATTTCCAAAGGTTATAGACGTTGCATGTGAAACTTGGTGCTAGTGAAGTTGTGTAATGGGGTAGCTAGATATATGCCTATATGGTGTAATTGTGTGCTGAAGCTATATGATATTGTACTCTGATGTATTTCAATTATGAAATCTTGGTTCCGTAATACGAGAATGAAATATAATGTGGACTTAATATGAAATGTCAATTTGATTAATAAATGATTTATTAATAATAGGCCAATTATCTTGCTAATTGGGGTTTTTCTATTGCAAACGGTCACTGAGAAAACACCATGGGCGATGACCTCAGACAATGGACACAGTTTCTAGGAAGAAACAGTGTTGGATCAATGAACAATCACACACAACTTCCTCTTGAAAACTGTTTGTGTTAGGCCACCATGCGCAAACGTTTTCCACATAAAAGTGTGTGTGATGGACAGCCTATGCAACCCAATTTCTTCTACACACCATGTGTGATCCATCCAATAACGCAAATGATAAAATTGCTAATATCGTCTGCAATGGCAAGGCTATTACAGATGATTTAATGGGGAAGTGTGATGTACATCGAAAGGAAATATTTTCCCTAGATTGACTGTGTGGGATATACACACGAATGGACGAATGGGAATGTACTTCTTGGATTGACTGTGTGGGATGTGCATACGAACGGAAATGTATTCCGCAAAATGACTGTGTGCAATGTACATACGAACACAAACGTTTGTTTAGGATTGACTGTGTGGGATGTACTGAACAGATTGGGCATGTATAATTGTATTTGATCGCTCGCCCGTCGCATACGAGCTCATTTTGCCAAGCCTGTGTGACCGGAGGGCCTATCCCTGACGGTTTCTGGGTCGTGTGGGAAAGACCCCCCTATCGCCCACATTCACTAGGCAACGGTTTAAAATGCCGTCGTGAAAGGGGTTAAAAACCATTTGTATAGCAGCTCGTTGTATCGGTGACATCTCCATCTCTCCCTCGTGGAATGGAGGAACTCGTCAATAATTGACAGATCAACTATGGGTTGGGTGGTGACCAACATCAAGTGGATGATGGAGCATTTCTTTTCTATATTTGTTCGCTTGACATGATGCAGCATCTCTTCTATGTTTGTTCGCCATGCCAATCATTAAGCTTCATGCACTAGCCAATGCAACCAAAAATCTGAACTAATGGAAAGGGCTAAGAAGTCCACATATACACTTCAACAACCCCTCTAATATGTGATGGGGAAGTCAACATGTGGATAGACTCGTAGGTATGGCTTAAGAGGCCTATATCTGGACACAAATAGGCGTAGCAACAATTTTTAGATAAATTGCGAAAGCTAGGACTTGAACTCAAGACCTTAGCTCTGGTAACATGTTAAGCTTTATGCACTAGCGAACGCAACCAAAAGTCTGAACTAATGGAAAGGGCTAGGCAATCTACATATGCACTTCAACAATTCAGCGCATATCCTAGCGCGGTCATGTTAGCATGCTATAACCTGCAAAGTTCAAAAAAGCGCTAGGCGTTAATTATGTGTTTGGCAACCTACTTGCATTTTCTAGCTTAGGTGTGGTTAGGCGAAATTAGTTGCAATTAGGCGTTTGTACTGTTGCGTAAAGGAATAAGCTAGATGGATTTGCGTAGCACATTAAACCACGGGCCCATCTTCCTATTCTCCTACTATAGCTTTTGTATGGTGCATAGTAAATAGAAAATCTAGGTTTCATCCTCACGCCGCCTATCCCCCTCGTCCTCCTTTGTTGCATGATGTCGTATCTCTCCCTCTTCCTTTGTTTCATGCCGGAGAATCTTGTTCCCTCGTTGGAATCAGTCAGTTTGTCGTCAGAGTGGTTGAATCCTCGCTGGCGAGGATGAATCGTCGCATGGGAGGTCAAATCCTAGCCAGAAAGATTGATTTCTTGCTTGAGAAACTTCATTCCTTGCTTAAAATTCTCTCACCGAAGGACCTCGTCGTCCGCTTTTTAGCACCTAGGGCGGAAGTGAGGCGTTATGACAATGCCTAGAGCTTAAGCATGCCTAGGCGAGTGCCTAATAGCGCCCTTTTGAACTATGGTTAAATGGTGTGATCTCACTCTGCTCCAGACATTTTTGGGGTAAATGATGCTTTATTTAACTAAAAAAGTCTGGGATTTCATCAGGGACCACATTAAGAACAAAGTCCGGTGGCACCATGGGCCATACCTAACACAATTCCTCTCCAACCCCTACTCTAGCAAGTTTATGAGTGACAGCATTCGCAGATTGTCCAACCCAAGATACTTTCACCGCCTTGAAAAGATGAAACATCTCTTTGATCTCCTCCATTCTTAGCCCAACAGCAGCCAAGTTCTTCTCTTGTCTCTCAAGCATCAATGTCACAGCTCTCTTATCTGTCTCTACATGCAGCTTATGTGCATTGTTCTCGGCAGCTAGCTAGATGGATCATTTACACGCTAAGATCTCAAGTTTTCAGCTTTGTTTCGTGAGGGTAGATGTGACAGGCGGCCGCACGGAAGTCCCCCACATGGCCCCTCAAGATCCCTCCTCTGCCCTTATCGCCATGCTTTGACACTGCCCAACCCGAATTAGCTTTAATGTATACCTTCGCAGGTGTTGTCCACTTGTATGTTTCCTTCCTCGTCACAACTAGTGCCTAATAACCCACAAGTGTAGGGGATCGTTTGTACTCTTTTTTGATAAGTAAGAGTGGCGACCCCAACAAGGAGCTAAAGGTAGAACAAATTTTCCCTCAAGTTCTATCGACCACCGATTCAACTCAACGCACACTTAACGTCCGCTTTACCTAGGACAAGTAGATTGGATCTATTTCTCTATGTTTCTCTTCTGTTTCGCGACTCCAGATCTAGCCTTTCACCGTTTCTTAATATCCAAAGATCCGTAACTCCGATTGCGCTGAAATTTTAACACAATTTTTTTCCGGATATAAGCTTCCTTGCGCTCGAAGAAGAGCCCCAACTGACTTACGGGGTGCCCACAAGGCACCACCGCATGCCGGGGGGAGGCCGTGCCCTGGTATCTTGTGGAGGTCATGGGCCTTCGTTTGCGTTGATTCAACCTCCCAAAAAACACATATATTCCAAAATATTCTCCATGATTTTTTATCGCGTTTGGACTTTGTTTGATATCGATATTCTGCGAAACAAAAAACATGCAACAAACAGGAACTAGCACTGGGCACTGGATCAATATGTGAGACTATCTTCCTTTGTTTGATATCATATAACATTTTGCCAAAAGTATGGGAAAGTTGAATAATATTGGCATGGAACAATCAAAAATTACAGATACGACGAAGACGTATCAACATCCCCAAGCTTAATTCTTGCTCGTCCTCGAGTACGTAAATGATAAAAAAGATAATTTCTGATGTGGAATGGTACCTAGGATAATCTTAATCATATAATCTAATCATGGCATGAATATTAAGACATGAGTGATTCAAAGCAATAGTCTATAATTTGACATACAGACATTTATACTCCAGCATCCCAACAAATAATCATGTCTTTACAAATATCAAGGCTAAAGAATGATATCCCTAAAAAATCGTATAGTATTTTCATGCTCCGTCTTCTTAACACAAATTATAAATCTGCACTACCACGGTGTCAGTCACGCAATTGGTTCATATTTTTTAACGCGCTTCAGCATTTTCAACTCTCACACAATACATGAGCACATCCATGGATATAGCACTATGGGTGGAATAGAATATGGTGGTAGAGATTAATGTAGAGAAGACAAAAAGGAAGATAGTCTCACATCGACGCGGCTAATCAACACTATGGAGATGCCCATCAATTGATGTCAATGCAAGGAGTAGGGATTCCCATGGAATGGATGCACTAAGAGGTATAAGTGTATGAAAGCTCAAACTGGAAACTAAGTGGGTGTGCGTCCAACCTACTTGCTACAAGACCACAGGCATTTGAGGAAACCCATCATCAAAATATACAAGCCAAGTTCTATAATGAAAAATTCCCACTAGTATATGAAACTAAAAGCATAGGAGACTCTCTATATGAAAAACATGGTACTACTTTGAAGCACAAGTGTATTAAAGGATAGTAGCAATGCCCCCTCTCTCTTCTCTCTCATTTTTCTATTATTTTCTTTGTGCTCATTTTGGCCTCACTTTTTCTTTCCTTTTTTTAGTTTTTGTTCGAAGTCTCATCCCGACTTGTGGGGGAATCATAGTCTCCTCATCCCTTCCTCACAGGGACATCCTCTAATAATGAATAATGATGATCATCACACTTCTATTTACTTACAACTCAAAAAATTACAACTTGATACCTAGAACAATATGACTCTATATGAATGTCTCTGGCAGTGTACCGGTATGTGAAATGATCTAGCATAGTAAAGATATCAAAAAATGGACAAGCCATGGAAATGCCGTGCTAGTTATCTTACGATCATGCAAAGCAATATGAAAATGAATGCTCCAGTCATGTATGATGATGAAAGTTGCATGGCAATATATCTCAGAATGGCTATGGAAATGCCATATAGGTCGGTATTGTGACTATTTTGAGGAAGATATAATAAGGCTTATGTGCGATAGAGTGTATCATATCATGAGGTTTGGATGCATCGGCAAAGTTTGCGCCACATCTCGTGGTGAGAAAGAGCAATGCACGGTATCGAAGAGGTTAGCAAATTGAGGAAAGGTGAGAGTGTGTATATTCCGTGGAGTCACATTAGTCATAAAGAACTCACATACTTATTGCAAAAGTTTATTAGCTCTCTAAGGAAAGTACTGCGCATGCTCCTAGGGGGGGGGGTTAATAGGAGTTAACCATCGCGCACGCCCGACGTTTACACAAAGATAGACAATCAAGGATAAATTGTGCTCCAACTTCCTGACATAACGGGAAACTATACGTACATGCTTCGGGAATCACAAACCTTAACACCAATATTCCTGCTAAACACAATTATCCACTAGTAACTCCCACATATTATCATCTCTGTATCGCAAAACTATTGCAAGGAATCAAACACATATTCAGTGATCCACAAGTTTTATGTAGGATTTTATGACAAACCATCTGAATGACCAATTCCCGTTGACTCTCTAGATATATATAAGTGAAGCAAGAGAGTTTAATTCTTTCTACAAAATATCATGCTCTAACAAATATAAGTGAAGCAAAAGAGCATTCTACAAATAATAGTTTTCTAGATGTAGAGAAACAGGCAATCCAAACTTGAAATGATATAAGTGAAGCACATGAAGCATTCTATAAAGACATACTCAAAAGATTTAAGTGAAGTTCAATGAGAATTCTACAAATCAACCAAGGTCTATCATGTGAAATAAACACAAAGCATGGTGCAAAAAAGAAAAGAGAAAAATAACCACAAAATACGCTCCAAGAATTTACGTGTATCGTGTGAACAGAACAAAAACCAAAACATAATGATACTTGTTGAAGAAAGATAGGATTCCTTCCGGGGCATCCCCAATCTTGGACGTTTGAGTCTCCTTGAATATTTACTTGGGGTGCCTTGGGAATATCCAAGCTTGAACTCTGGCCTCTCCTCCTCCTCATATCAAAACCTCATCAATTTTTGAACATCATCCACGCAAAACTTAACAGAAAACTCGTGAGATCCATTAGTATAATAAAGCAAATCACTACTTTCAGTACTATTGCAAACCCATTCATATTTTATTTTTGTATTATACCTACTATATAATAACTTCCCCATGGCTTATATCCTCTGATACAATCCATAGATTCATCAAAACAAGCAAAACAACGCATCAAAAACAGAATATGTCAAAAACATAACAGTCTGTAGAAATTTGAGCTTTGACCACTATAACACTAAAAATTCTGAAAATTTAGGACAAAATAAAAAATGTGTATATCAGTACTGTGTACACATGTAATAAACTTTTGACGTTCCTGTAAAAAATGTAAATCCATGCACTACAGCCAAAGTTTTTTTTTTGCACCGCACATACCAAACAAGCAACCTAATCATCCTAAAGGAAAATCTTGGCACATTATTTTTATAATACAATGGATTTGTACAAGGGGATAATTATTTTTGTTGAAAAGTTTATGTAATTCAAGATTTGGAAAGTTTCCATGGGCGTGAACAAAGTTGAAGGAGCTCCCCCACTTCAACGGTGCTCGTCTTTCTTATTTTCACTTTTCTTTTTAAATTTTTTTAGGTTCCTCTCTATATTTTTTTTGTTTTTAAACATTTTAAAAGCACTCGACAGGAATAAATGACTCACTACAAATTTTGGGTTATCTCCCTGATAGCGCTTTCTTTAAAGCCATAAAGCTAGGCATATAGTGCTCAAGTAATGGATCCACCCGGATCCCAAGGTATACCAAAGCCAATTTTAATTAACAATGATTCGTAATTTAGTAATGAGCACAAAGCAACATATATCATGCAATGATGAAGTCTAACTCTCTTCATATGCATCAGCATGTCATAAAAGAACAATTCATGCACATCAAGTAAATGCCAAAGCATAGCATAAGCAGTTCCTTGCAATTTTTATCATATTGGAAACATAGAGAGGCGGAGATGTAGTTCATCTCTCATAATAATTGCTAGTAGGAGCAGCAAGCAGCATGCACATGCATATTATATTCATCAAAATTATCACACGTAATGGTAGAATGCAACCCATCGATGTAATCCTTAATAAGCGCAAACTTCTCCGATATAGTGTAGTTGGGAGAATTCAAGAAGATAATAGGACTATCATGTGTTGCAATAGAAACAATTTAATGTTTGACATAAGGAACTATAACAAGTTCATCTCCATAAGCATAATTCATATTGGCATCATGGCCACAAGCATAGGAAGCATCAATTTCATCAAAAAGGGATATTTCAAATGAATCCAATGGATCATAGCATTCATCCTTTGGTAAGTACGAAGGAAAATTAAACAATGTACGAATTGAGGGGTTACTCTCATCAGAAGGTGGGCTTGGGTAGCTACTCAGTTCTTCCTCCTTTTGTTGTTCGCTCTCCTCATATTTTTCTTCCAATGAGCTCACAGTGTCATCAATTTCTTCTTCCATATATTCCTGCGAAATATTAGTCTC
The DNA here is from genome assembly GCA_902687465.1 of Secale cereale. Classification (NCBI taxonomy): domain Eukaryota; kingdom Viridiplantae; phylum Streptophyta; class Magnoliopsida; order Poales; family Poaceae; genus Secale; species Secale cereale. Next base: position 465,201,182 of record LR738715.1, on the reverse strand, counting down.
TTCTTGGACAACGGAGACTTTCTCAATAAAGTATTTAACATAAGCATTAGAAGCATAGTTTTCATAGGAATATTTGAGTATGGAAAAAAATTCAGATTCATAAAGAGTAGTATCATACTTTTCAATCAAAGAAGCAATTTCATAAGTACCCTTAAAAGGAACAAATTCTTCAATTTGTTCAACATCATTGTAATTATAAACACCGTTAGCATAAGAAGATAGAGTTCCATTATCACTAAACTCGCATTGGTAGCAAAGGTGTTTCTTAGGGTCTTCAGAACAACAAGTAAAATCATGTATTTCACATAATTTCCAAGCATACCAATGCATAGTATTAATATGATGTCATAAAAGTTTCCCTTTTAAGATAAGCGTTGTCGCATATAATAAGCATGATCATCTAATGATTTTCCCTCAACTAAGCTAGTTGGGGTTTCAGCACGAGCACATAGGGATCGAAAATGATCCAAGTAGAAAGCTTCAGAAGTATGATAGATTTTGGGTGGTTCTTCAACCATTGGTTTGGTAGGTACAACTATTTTTTGGTATTTTTAGTTTCCTACCCATAACTAAAGATGGAAACAAGAAAAAAATACTTAGTGATAAAGTAAACAAGCACACACGAGAATATACACCCCACACTATTGCTCCTCGGCAACGGCGGGAGAAAAAGGTCTTGATAACCCACAAGTGTAGGGGATCATTTGTAGCCTTTTTCGATATGTAAGAGTTTTGAACCCAACAACAAGCTAAAGGTAGAACAAATATTCCCTCAAGTTCTATCGACCACCGATACAACTCTACCCACACTTAACGTCCGCTTTACTTAGAACAAGTATGAAACTAGAACTAATTTGCGAGAATAAAACTAAGAATAAATTACAAGGTAATAAACTTAGTAGTGTAGTAGAAAGCTTTTTGTAACACAAGAGAAAGATTTGTCCCTAGGCAATCGATTGATAGACCGGTAGTCATTATTGCAATTTTATATGAGGGAGAGGCATGAGCTAACATACTTTCCGTACTTGACTCATATGCACTTATGATTAGAACTCTAGAAAGCGTCTTCAACTACTAAAGATCCTTAAGGTAAAACCCAACCATAGCCTTAAGTTTCAAATCCTCTTTACTCTTATACACAACAACCCCCTTACTCGGGCGTAAGTTTCTATCACTCTAGCCACCCACTATAAGCAAATCATGAACATATTGCAACACCATACAATGGGGATCCCTCACGTTTGCGCGACATGGAGGGAACCGTAGGATAACACCATAACAAAATATACAACTCATACCAACCACGATCGCCGATTAGCCCATAGGACAAAGTAAATCTACTCAAACATTATAGGATGACTACATATCATTGGATAAAAATATATAGTGATGCACATCGTGCTTAAGTAGAGAATTAGAGCGGTAATAGAGAGGTTACACTGCTTCATAGAGGGGGATAGTTGGTCTTGACGGTAGCAAGATTGTTGATGTAGATCATCATCACGATCCTTGCCCCGGTAGCACTCTGGCGCCACCGGGGCAGAGGGGGAGAGAGCCCCCCTCCTCCTTCTTTTTCCTTGGCCTCCTCCCTAATGGGAGGATGGTTTCCCCTCGGTCCATAGACTCCATGGTGACAGAGGGGAGAGAGCCCCTCCTAGATTGGATCTCTCTGTGTGTTTCTCTTCAGTTTTGTGACCCCCAAATCTGGCCTTTTACTATTTCTTAAATATCCAGAGATCCATAACTCCGATTGCACTGAAATTTTAACATGATTGTTATCCGGATATAAGCTACCTTGTGCTCGAATAAGAGCCCCAAACGACTTACGAGTTTCCCACAGGGCACCACCACGCGCCGGGGGTGAGGTCGCGTGATGAGGACATCAATACCATTGTTACACCCACAACCCCTACTGCTATACATATGGACCAATTACTAGAGCTCGCGCATGCCAATTAAATTACCAGGTACTTTCATTTCTTGGTAATGATTCTAATGTTCATGAGAATATGATGCTGCCTAAATTGGATACATTTGTTTTGCTTACAAATGAAGGGCCTAGCTCGGACCAGAAGGATGAACATTGGAGCATGATCAAGCATGGAGATGATGGCATGTGCAAGGGGAACAAGAACGGAGTCTCAAGTGATAATTTCAAGACTCTGAAGCCACCATAATGAGTTCATGAAGGCTTGGATAAAATATACAAGATGCTACTTCATAAATTTCGTCCAGGGCTACTATAGGTGTTGCGTCACCTTATTATTGGGCCAGGCCCATGTAATTAAGAAATACTTTAGTATAGGTTGTTTTAGAGTTCGTATGTGTGGGGAAACATAGTTAGGGTTGGTTCTGAACCCCTCCTCCAATGGGTCACGAAATATCCCCCTACCCCTCCATATATACAGCCCTTAGGGCGTCGTTTAATATTTGGGATTTGTTTAGATTAAAAGTTTGCCATAGCGGCAACTTCGCGTACTTCATTTGTGTTCAACGACCAGACCAAGACGTCACAGAACCCTACTTTAGTCTATTCGGAGGGCACGGACCTCACGGTCCCTATCCTCCAGCATCTGAACAGTAGTCTGAAGTAGTGGCTCTTCATGAGCAGCATCAGTATACAGACCAGTGTAGTAGCCTTCCTCTCCGGGAAGTGAGGCTGGCATGTAATAGAACTCAGTGTTCAGCAATAGGGCATGCCTAGCCCGGAGAATGGTCATCATCAAATAGGCGGCATCCTGCACTGCCATCTCGATGGTAACCCCGAGTCCATAAGACTAATGGATGGGGTCGTTAGCTCCGGGATATGAGGGGTATATCCGGACTGTGCAGAAATACTGACTCTGATTGAAATCCCGGTACTGTTCCTCCACGGTGTACTCAGAATACCAACGATAACCGGTCTCAGTCAGCACATGGACTAGCATGGCCGTGTGACCGGGCACATTAATGCACCGAGTCAAACGAACCACTTGGTGAGGGGTGCGGCCAGACATCTGAAACACGAAGTAATGCAAAGGCATTAGTGTTTCTGGAAGAAATCGGGCAGCATAACAACTGTAAATGCTCAAACGAAGATTTGAGACATCATACAAATGATAGCATAACCACTCAACATTTCCATATCAAGGTTCCGGGTCCAATAATCATCATACTAAAAAGGATAGAAACTGAACTGAGGCTTGAAACCAACAATCCTAAGAGTCTACGGATTAGTAACACGTGAACCTAGTAAGGATAAGAGGCCTAGTCCTAAACCCCGTAGAAAGAATAGACTGACTCATATCAGAAGGGCATAAGGTAAAGGAGTAAAAAGAGCCTTACGTTCCCTTCCACAATCAATTCCCCTACATATAACTAAGAATTTTTCTAGACTCAACATCGACCAGTTTGGCTTGAGAAACCTACAGGCAGTCTAGCTCTGATGCCAACGCTGTCAGGACCCCGATCCTAAGTCACACCGATCTAGCTGTAACACGTCATATCAATTTGCGGCCTCACGCACGGTAACCCCACGGGTGCCACCTTACCTGTCCCGGGACCATTTGCGCATTTTGGCACACGTATATGACAGTGTCGCTAGCATCCATATGACAGAGAACCCGGGCCGACATGGCTAGTTATAAACCAAAAGTGGCACTAAATTACAGAGACAGGCATCCATGACCCAGCAACGAACGTGTCGGTCATCAACGTATGTACCCAAGTCGTAGCAAGCTACATGGACTTAAAGGAACAACGTGTGACATTTCCCCTAAGGGACAGACACAGGAACGAAGAAGGACACATGCCGGCCAGCCTACGTGATCCGAGCAGTAGCAAGCTACCAAGGCTCATTGGAATCACTAGGAGGCATTTCCCTGTAAGGTAGGCTACCAAAGGAAAACAACTAGGTGTCGGATCCCACACATACCAAGCATTTCAACCATACACACAGTATGCTCAATATGTGCAAATACAACATTGCATCACAACAGAACTCTATGACTCAAAGTACTTTATTTAAAAGGCTCCAAGAGCCATACATAACATATCCATACAGGTAGGGGTCACATGACCCAACACTCAAGTCATACAGTCATACAAGCACAAGCGGAAGCTACATGTCTGACTACAGACAACTTAGAAAATAAAACAGGCTTGGTGTAGCCTGACTATCTACAAGGCCCTTCACAAGCTCCAGATCTCCGTCTGGGTGTCAAGCTACTCGTCGACGTCAACGTCTATGTAGAACCCATCAGCAGGGGCAGGGTTCTCCTCTGCAATAGTTATTAAGCAAACATGAGTACAAAGGTACTGAGCAAGTCTTACCACAGAACCTATCATACATGCAACATTATCAAAGGGGGTAGTGGAGTTCATAGCAGAAAGCCAGCTTTGACTCTTGGCTAACCTATACTACAACTCTCAACAGATTGCAAGATGTTATTACGAACACGAGTCCTCTACTCACCACAACAATACACTACCGAGGATCCTCTTCCGTCATCCTACAGAAGGGCCATCCACGGCACTCACACTTATCTTGAGGCTTTTAGTAGTATCCATCAACTTGTCTATGAACTGTAAGAGTAACCAAGTAGTCCGTACCGCGAACAACGGCTATTCGAATAGATTGATAACCCTGCAGGGGTGTACCTCTTCACACACGCTTTCACCACTTATCGCCGTTTACTCGACATGTACTCGGCAACCTTCAAGCGGAAGCCCAGCGAGGGTGTCGGCCACGACCTGACTAACTACTCAAGTCTCTCGTCCAGGTTTATCGCCTATTTGGGTTCCATCCGTGGGGAGATCCGGCCGGGGTGTCGCTCACGGCCCCAAACGATGTGTACAGGGTTCCCGAGTCACCAAACGGGCAACCGGTACACCGTGCCACGTACCTGTCGCATCACAACCCACCCCGAGGGTCAGCGCTGTGCACGACCTCCAGTAAACTATAAACACCAAAAACTAGTTGCAACTCCTGGACAGAGATCGAGGGTAATTAATAAGTCGAGAGGGTCAATTAAGGATACCAATGTGTGGTAGTAGCTGTAACTTGAACCACACATACAGATCTCGGGTCCTATGGACGATTCCAATGAAACAACCCACCATGTACTCCTACATGGCCTTTCATCGATACCTTTACCAAGCGTATTCCACACTTCCTTCTCTTTATTAGTATGATCATTTCACTCTGATCCATCACCCAGATGAACCAGACCTGACACAACTCTAAGCATAGCAGGCAATATAAACAAATAGCATGGTGGATCACACATCACATGGCTCAATCAACTCCTACACATGCTAGTGGGTTTCAACTATTTATTGTGGCAATGACAGGTCATGCAAGGGAATAGGGTTCAACTACCGCAGCAAGTAGCAGTTCACACGCTATTGCCTTAATGCAGTAAAAGAGAGCAGGAGCGAGAAGATTGGGTTTGTATCGGAATGATCAATGATTGCTTGCATGAAAAAGTGGTTGTCGGGTACTGCTCTTCAACTGGATACGCAGCAGTATCCTCGGGAGCAGGACCTAACACAGAGAATACCGGCGATGCAATCATTAAACAACAAATGCAACAATATGATGCATGCTCATGACATGGCAAGATGCATGTGTGTTGGGCTAATGCAACTATAACCAGAAGGGTTTGAGCTTATTTGAATCAAAGATTCAAATTGGCACTTTAGCTATTATTTAAATAAGTGCATTATCATGTTTTAAAGTATAAAGCAAGTTTAACTTGCTCAAACATGCATGAAACCGGTGCCATTGGAAAGATTGGATTTTTCTGATCATTTTTCATATATAAATCTTTTCCATCTGAGCTACTATTGAATTTATATGATTTTTTGAAGTTTAGGCATTTTCTGGAATTTCCTGAATTATTTTTAAATCTAAAAATCCTAGAAAATCCTTTACTGCGTCAGCATGACATCATGCTGACGTCAGTCAGTCAACAGGAGCTAGTCCAAGTCAAACATGACATGTGGGCCCGGCATGTCAGTGTCATAGCTAACTAACAAAATTAATTAGTGAACTAATTAGCTGTCAGTGGGGTCTGGGCCCACGGGTCAGTGACTAAACTAACTAACTAATTTAATTAACATTTATTTAATTAAACTAGCTAATTAGGGGAGGGGTGGCCCATGCGTCAGCGACCCAGGGGTGGTCAACCCCCCAGTCAAACGAGTCAAACTCGCCGGCGAAGTGACGCCGGCGAGGCCAGACACGGCGGCGTGCTTCGGAAAACGTCCATAGGGCTCGGTTCGAGCCGCGGTTGGGCGCGTTGGAGAGCCCTTGTCGTTGCGCGTCGAACGATGGTGGTCGCCGGACCTGAGGTGGCCGGAGACGACGGCAACGAGCTCGACAGCGGCGGCCGGCGTTCGGGCGTGTATGGAGAAACAGCTACGGTGGCCTAGGCGATGCATGCGTGGTACCTAGCTCGTCTACGTGCTGCCGCGAGCGAGATGGACATGTGTCCGTGACCAAATGGTCACCGGAGCATCGCCAGCGGCAAGTGCGGCGGCGGTGGGTTTCGGTGATCCACGGAGCGGCAACTACACGGTGCAAACGACGCAGAGGAAGGAGGGATGTGGCGTAGGAGCTCACAGCGGTGCTAGCGAGCTCGACGGAGAGGTCGGGGACACTCTGCAGCTTCTTAATCGACGGCGAGGTGCTCCGGCGATCCGAGGTTGGGGACGACGGCGTGAAGGCGTTGCAGGGCTCCCGGCGATCCGTGGCTCAGCGAGGAGGTAGAGGGCGTCGCGGCGAATCTTCTGGACACGGTCACGGGACGAGGGGGAGGGTCTAGGTGCGGCAACGGCGAGCGGCGGCGACGAGCGGCTCGGTGGTGAGAAGGAGAGAGCCAGGGGAAGGCGATGGGGACGAGGGGAAAGTGCGAGAGGGGTCGGGGCAGCTGCGTGGCGACGCCAGGAGACGTCCAGGCCGTCGGGGAGGCAGGCAAGCAGGGTGGAGGTGGCCGGGCGCGTGCCGGCGCGCGGTGGCCACGCGCGCTGCCTTTTGGCGCGAGGAGGAAGGCGACAGAACGGGGCTGGTGGGCTGGGCCGGCCTGCAACAGTGCTGGGCTCAGGTAAGTTCTTTCTCTCTCTTTCTTTTTTCCTATTTCTTTTCTATTTCATTTCTTTTGCAACTTTGTTTAATTAATAAAAATGCCAGAACATTTTTATAACTCATAAAACTTGTCATGCCCACTGTATATAATATGAACAGCATGAAACATTATAGTTTATGATTATTTGAGCATTTAAAATATTTTATAGCATTTAAATACCCAAATACAAATACCATATGATTTAATCCAGAGCCCTTAGATGTCCTAGAAAATTGTGCACCATTTTTGGCAGAGGGTCGAGGGGCCTGCCAGGCAGGCAGAAGGTGGCCGGCGCGTCGGCGGCGCTCGCCACCGAGCTGCTTCGTGCGCTGGCGTGGCGAAGAACCCCTGTTGGGCTGGGCCGTCTGGGCCAGCAGGTAAGTGGGCTCAGGTAAAACTGCTTCTTCCTATTTTTCTTTCTATTTACTTTTCTGTTCCATTTCTTTTGCAGCTTTGTTTAATTAATAAAAATGCTAGAGCATTTTTATAACTCATGAAACTTGTCATACCTACTGTATATAATATGAACAGTAGGAAACATTATAGTTCATGATTATTTGAGCATTTAAAATATTTAAAAATATTTAAATGCCCAAATACAATTACCATATGATTTAATCCAAAGCCCTTGAGTGTCCTAGAAAATTGTGCACCATTTTTAGCAAAGGTTTGAGACCAAGGCAGAAATGATGAACATTTTTGAAGGGCATTTTGGGTACATTGGAAAAGATTTTATCAAACCCTAGTTGTTAGAAGAGGGGTGCTGGGGTTTCTGTCATTCCCATTTCAAGTTTCATTGATAAGTAGACATGATGCACACTCTAGCTAGTCCTAATGCAAGTACTAAACTAGGGATGTGACAACTCACCCCCACTTAAAAGAATCGCGTCCCGAGATTCGGGTTCCACCGGAAAGAGGGTGGGGTACTCAAGTCGAAGACGATCCTCCCTTTCCCAAGTAGCTTCACTCTCGGAATGATGTGACCATTGTACCTTGAGAAACTTGATATTGTGGCGTCGAGTGGTGCGCTCGGTTTGATCAAGAATAAGAACGGGGTATTCTCGATATGTGAGATTGTCCTGGAGATCAAGCGTTTCGTGGTCCACTCCGCGGATAGGATCCGAGAAGCAATGCCTGAGTTGAGAAACGTGGAACACGTCATGAACTCTGGATAGGTGCGGAGGTAGTCCCAATTGGTAGGCAACTTCTCCTCGTTTGGCGAGAATGCGAAAAGGATCGATGTAACGAGGGGCCAATTTGCCTTTGATACCGAAGTGATGGGTTCCCTTAAGAGGAGTAACCCGAAGGTAAGCCTTATCGCCGACTTCAAAAGTCACAGCCTTATGATGACTATCATATTGGCTCTTCTGGCGAGACTGGGCTGTTTTCAATCTCTCACGAACGATGCGAACTTGCTCTTCTGCTTCCTGGATTATATCCAGGCCAAAGAATTGTCTTTCCCCGGTTTCTGACCAGTTAAGAGGTGTTCGACACCTTCGTCCATACAGAACTTCGAAGGGGGCCTTGCCCAAGCTGGCTTGTTAACTATTGTTATAAGCGAATTCGGCAAATGGAAGACACTTTTCCCATTCCATACCGAAAGAAATGACAGAGGCTCTAAGCATGTCTTCCAGAATTTGATTGACTCGTTCCACTTGACCACTTGACTGGGGATGGAAAGCGGTACTGAAGGAGAGATGAGTTCCCATAGCATTCTGGAAACTTTCCCAAAATCGTAAAGTGAAAAGACTCCCACGGTCTGAGTTAATCTCCAACGGCACACCATGAAGTGATACTATCCGAGAGACATACAAGTCTGCTAGCTGGCTAGCGGTGATACTCTCTCGAACAGGCAGGAAATGAGCTACTTTAGAGAGGCGGTCGATAACGATGAAGATAGCATTATTCCCTTTCCTGGTCCTGGGAAACCCGGTAATGAAGTCCATACCAACCTTGTCCCATTTCCATTCAGGAATATCTAAAGGTTGAAGGGTGCCAGCAGGACGTTGATGCTCTGCTTTAACTCGACGACAAACGTCGCAGTTAGCAATGAATTGAGCGATTTCTCTCTTCATCCTAGTCCACCAGAATCTCTGACGTAGGTCCTGATACATTTTGGTACTACCGGGATGAATTGTGAGAGGAGATTCATGAGCCTCCTTAAGAATCATTTGTCGTAGTTGTTGTTTCTTGGGTACCACCAAGCGGTTCTCGAAGTACACAACACCTCGATCATCCATAGAGAAACTTCTAGCAACTCCACTAGCAATGTTCTCCTTGATCCGAGATATGCCTTTATCATACCGCTGGGCAACTATGATTTGATCCATAAGGGTAGGTTTTGCCACCAAGGTGGAAAGGAATCCTCGAGGAACAATGTGAAGGTTAAGCTTACGGAATTCCTCGTGGAGAAGTGGTTGACCTTGTTGTAACAATAAGTTGTTACAATAAGACTTACGACTTAGAGCATCAGCCATGACATTGGCCTTTCCAGGGGTATAAGTGATTCCTAAATCGTAATCTGTGAGCAACTCAACCCAACGTCTTTGCCTGAGATTCAGATCCGGTTGGGTGAAGATATACTTCAAACTTTGATGATCAGTGAAGATTTCACAACGATTACCAAGGAGGTAGTGTCGCCATGTTTTGAGTGCATGGACTACAGCTGCAAGCTCTAGATCATGAGTAGGATAGTTATCCTCGTGTGGACGCAACTGTCGAGATGCGTATGCAATCACTTGACGATCTTGCATGAGTATGCAACCTAGTCCTTGTCGCGAGGCGTCGCAGTAGATAATAAAATCCTTGGAAAAGTCTGGTGGTACCAGTACGGGTGCAGATGTCAGGCGTCTTTTTAGTTCTTGAAAACTGGACTCGCACTGTGGGGTCCACTCAAACTTTTTATCTTTCTTAAGGAGTTCAGTTAGAGGTTTAGCAACCTTGGAGAAATTTTCGACGAAGCGTCGGCAATAGCTCGCCAAGCCAAGAAAACTCCTAACTTGCTTGACCGATTCAGAGGAAGTCCAATCAAGGACGGCTTGAACTCGCTCGGGATTGACAGCAATACCCTTGCCAGAGATCACATGACCTAGATAGGTTACCTCCGGCAACCAAAATTCACATTTAGAGAATTTGGCATAAAGGCGGTGCTCTCGAAGTTTCGTCAATACCAGCCTTAAATGCTCGGCATGATCTTCCTTGTTCTTGGAATAGATGAGTATATCATCGAGGTATACCACGACGAATTTATCCAAGTACTCCATGAATATAGAATTCATTAACCGAGAAAAGGTAGCTGGGGCATTGGTTAACCCGAAGGACATGACGGTATACTCATATTGGCCATAACGAGTAACAAAAGCCGTTTTAGGAATGTCCCCGTTCTTGATTTTGATTTGATGGTAACCCAACCTCAAATCCATCTTAGAGAAGACTGAGGATCCAGCGAGCTGATCATACAGGTCGTTGATCCTGGGGAGCGGATACTTGTTCTTTATGGTGACCAGATTGACAGGTCGGTAATCTACAACCATCCGCTCCGTTCCATCCTTCTTCTTGACGAAGAGGACGGGGCAAGCCCAAGGGGAAGAGCTAGGACCGATGAAACCTTTTTGCAAGGACTCATCGAGTTGTTTCTTAAGCTCAGCTAATTCTAGGGGTGCCATCTTATAGGGTCTCCTAGAGATTGGGACAGTTCCTGGGATAAGATCTATACGAACTCGACATCTCTGTCAGGTGGAATTCCTGGCAGTTCTTCTGGAAAAACATTCGGAAAGTCACAGACTACCGGGATATCTTCGAGTTCTGGTAGAGGGCTGGCATTAAGAGAGTAGAGCTGACGCTCAGCCATTCGGGTCAAGACATTGACTATCTTGCCGGATGGGTGTGTAAGTTGAACGGTCCTAGTATAGCAATCAATCTTGGCGTAATGAGTTGTCATCCAATCCATACCCAAGATGATGTTTATGTCCGAGGACTTGAGAGCGATTAGGGATGCTAGGAAAACAAGTCTATCGACAAGGATTTCATTTCCATGGCTTACCCTAGAGGTTTGCCACTTTGAACCAGGAGTTTGAATAACCATGGAAGTAGGCATGTCACAAAAAGTCATGTTGTGCAATCGAGCATAGCTCTCAGATATGAACGAATGGGATGCTCCAGTATCGAAAAGAACAGATGTCGGATGGCCGTTTACGAGAAGCGTACCAAGGACGACGTTAGGATCCTCATAAGCTTCCTCGGCAGAGACATAGTTGACATGACCACGTGCAGTGGGGATTGGCTTGACATAACTAACCTTGCCGGTTGGCTTACCACGGCCAACGGGTTTTCCTAGTTGGTTCTGGGGACACTCACGCATGTAGTACCCCGGTTCTCCACACTTGAAGCAAGTCACAGTGCTAGTGCGTGGAGCAAAGTTGGAAGGTGGTCCTCCATAGGTCTTAGCAGGTGCAAACTGTTGAGTTGGGCGAGGCGCCTCATAGGATGGCCTCGGTGTGTACTTGGGTGGCAGAGCAGTGTTAGGAACCCACACACGGCGCTTGTGAGAGCCAGAGCCGGATGAGGAACCAAAGTCTCGAGGATGCTTGCGTGTGGCCTCGAAGTCGGTCTGGCCCGTTTCAGCACTGATAGCCTTGTTTACCAACTTCTAGAAGGAAGTGCACTCGTGTAGTCATAGATCTCGGCGGAGTTCAGGGCTGAGTCCCTTGCGGAACCTCGCCTGCTTCTTGGCATCGGTGGATACTTCCTCAGGTGCATAGCGTGCCAAGTTGCCAAACTCGCAACTATAGCCATCCAGAGTTAACCGGACCTGGGTGAAGTTGCAGAATTCCTCCCGCTTGCGATCCATGAGACCTTCCGGAATGTGATGTTCACGGAATGCCTCACTGAACTCAACCCAAGTAGTGATTTGGCCAGCAGGACGCATAGCTTCAAAGTTTTCCCACCAAAGACTGGCAGGGCCCTCAAGATGGTAGGCGGCATAGGTAACCTTGTCAGCTTCGGCCACACGGGCAGAGTGTAGCTTATGGGTGATACTACGTAGCCAGTCATCCGCATCCAGAGGTTCAGTGGAGTGATGGAACTTCGGTGGGCACATCTTGATAAAGTCATTGATTGACACCACGTCATTCCTCTGACGGAACCCAGTGTTCTGCTCTATGTGTTCCAGTAGACGGTTGGTCTCTCTCTTGTTCCGTTCTGCCTCGAGCATAACTTCCGCCAAGGAGGGTGGCTAGGGCAGATTCCCATCTCTAGCCCCACTAGCCTCACCCTGCTCCTGAGCAGCAGGAGTGTTGCGAGTGTTGACCATCCTAAGAAAACAAAACAACGGTTTAGACAAGGATGGCAAAAATTTGACATAGAAGTGCAGAATGTAATGGATGACACGGAATGCAAAGATGTTCATCCGTACGACATGGTAATATAGAAACTGCTATATATACACCAGTGGTCATACACACCATACATAGTTTAGTACAAGCCGAGGCTAAAGTACAACTGCGGTGAAAGACGATACATCCCATCAGAGGCATTCCAAGCTCCTATACATTATGTAGCTACACCTCCGGAACTCAGTACACACTAAGTCATATTCCACAAGACACGCACGACTGTGGGAATACAACTACTACAATACTACTACTACCACGGTCTAGCTCAGACATTCCCGTAGTAATCTTCGTAAAGATTACCACCGTAGCCTGGAAGTGGAACAGACGGATCTTGAAACTCGCGAGCACTCGAAGGCTATGGACCATAGGGACATGGATGTGGCCTCGGTCCCGATGCTTGTGGTAACCGACGCCCACGTGGAGGTGTAATACCCCCAACGTCACGCCAATCCATGCAATCAGGCAGACGAGTCCGCACGGGGTACAAATCCCGCATGTCCAGATATCCGGCATGCACAGCAGGTGCAAGCCGTGTCAAAGTAGTCCAGTGGGCGGCTCGGGTGTTATACAGCTCCATTCGGAGGGCACGGACCTCACGGTCCCTATCCTCCAGCATCTGAATAGTAGTCTGAAGCAGTGGCTCTTCATGAGCAGCATCAGTATACAGACTAGTGTAGTAGCCTTCCTCTCCGGGAAGTAAGTCTGGCATGTAACAGAACTCAATGTTCAGCAACAGGGCATGCCTAGCCCGGAGAATTGTCATCATCGAATAGGCGGCATCCTGCACTGCCATCTCGATGGTAACCCCGAGTCCATAAGACCAATGGATGGGGTCGTTAGCTCCGGGATATGAGGGGTATATCCGGACTGTGCAGAAATACTGACTCTGATTGAAATCCCGGTACTGTTCCTCCACGGTGTACTCAGGATACCAACGATAACCGGTCTCAGTCAGCACACGGACTAGCATGGCCGTGTGACCGGGCACATTAATGCACCGAGTCAAACGAACCACTTGGTGAGGGGTGCGGCCAGACATCTGAAACACGAAGTAATGCAAAGGCATTAGTGTTTCTGGAAGAAATCGGGCAGCATAACAACTGTAAATGCTCAAACAAAGATTTGAGACATCATACAAATGATAGCATAACCACTCAACATTTCCATATCAAGGTTCCGGGTCCAATAATCATCATACTAAAAATGATAGAAACTGAACTGAGGCTTGAAACCAACAATCCTAAGAGTCTACGGATTAGTAACACGTGAACCTAGTAAGGATAAGAGGCCTAGTCCTAAATCCCCGTAGAAAGAATAGACTGACTCAGATTAGAAGGGCATAAGTTAAAGGAGTAAAAAGAGCCTTACGTTCCCTTCGACAATCAATTCCCCTACATAGAACTAAGAATTTTTCTAGACTCAACATCGACCAGTTTGGCTTGAGAAACCTACAGGCAGTCCAGCTCTGATGCCAACGCTGTCAGGACCCCGATCCTAAGTCACACCGATCTAGCTGTAACACGTCATATCACTTTGCGGCCTCACGCACGGTAACCCCACGGGTGCCACCTTACCTGGCCCGGGACCGTTTGCGCATTTTGGCACACGTATATGACAGTGTCGCTAGCATCCATATGACAGAGAACCCGGGCCGACATGTCTAGTTATAAACCAAAAGTGGCACTAAATTATAGAGACAGGCATCCATGACCCAGCAACGAACGTGTCGGTCATCAACGTATGAACCCAAGTCGTAGCAAGCTACATGGACTTAAAGGAACAACGCGTGACATTTCCCCTAAGGGACAGACACAGGAACGAAGAAGGACACATGCCGGCCAGCCTACGTGATCCGAGCAGTAGCAAGCTACCAAGGCTCATTGGAATCACTAGGAGGCATTTCCCTGTAAGGTAGGCTACCAAAGGAAAACAACTAGGTGTCGGATCCCACACATACCAAGCATTTCAACCATACACACAATATGCTCAATATGTGCAAATACAACATTGCATCACAACAGAACTCTATGACTCCAAGTACTTTATTTAAAAGGCTCAAAGAGCCATACATAGCATATCCATACAGGTAGGGGTCACATGACCCAACACTCAAGTCATACAGTCATACAAGCACAAGCGGAAGCTACATGTCTGAGTACAGACAACTTAGAAAATAAAACAGGCTTGGTGTAGCCTGACTATCTACAAGGCCCTTCACAAGCTCCAGATCTCCGTCTGGGTGTCAAGCTACTCGTCGACGTCAACGTCTATGTAGAACCCATCAGCAGGGGTAGGGTTCTCCTCTGCAACAGTTATTAAGCAAACATGAGTACAAAGGTACTCAGCAAGTCTTACCACAGAACCTATCATACATGCAACATTATCAAAGGGGGTAGTGGAGTTCATAGCAGAAAGCCAGCTTTGACTCTTGGCTAACCTATACTACAACTCTCAACAGATTGCAAGATGTTATTACGAACACGAGTCCTCTACTCACCACAACAATACAATACCGAGGATCCTCTTCTATCATCCTACGGAAGGGCCATCCACGGCACTCACACTTATCTTGAGGCTTTTAGTAGTATCCATCAACTTGTCTATGAACTGTAAGAGTAACCAAGTAGTTCGTACCGCGAACAACGGCTATTCGAATAGATTGATAACCCTGCAGGGGTGTACCTCTTCACACACGCTTTCACCACTTATCGCCGTTTACTCGACATGTACTCGGCAACCTTCAAGCGGAAGCCCAGCGAGGGTGTCGGCCACGACCTGACTAACTACTCAAGTCTCTCGTCCAGGTTTATCGCCTATTTGGGTTCCATCCGTGGGAAGATCCGGCCGGGGTGTCGCTCACGGCCCCAAACGATGTGTACAGGGTTCCCGAGTCACCAAACGGGCAACCGGTACACCGTGCCACGTACCTGTCGCATCACAACCCACCCCGAGGGTCAGCGCTGTGCACGACCTCCAGTAAACTATAAACACCAAAAACTAGTTGCAACTCCTGGACAGAGATCGAGGGTAATTAATAAGTCGAGAGGGTCAATTAAGGATCCCAATGTGTGGTAGTAGCTGTAACTTGAACCACACACACAGATCTCGGGTCCTATGGACGATTCCAATGAAACAACCCACCATGTGCCTTTCATCGATACCTTTACCAAGCGTATTCCACACTTCCTTCTCTTTATTAGTATGATCATTTCACTCTGATCCATCACCCAGATGAACCAGACCTGACACAACTCTAAGCATAACAGGCAATATAAACAAATAGCATGGTGGATCACACATCACATGGCTCAATCAACTCCTACACATGCTAGTGGGTTTCAACTATTTATTGTGGCAATGACAGGTCATGCAAGGGAATAGGGTTCAACTACCGCAGCAAGTAGCAGTTCACACGCTGTTGCCTTAATGCAGTAAAAGAGAGCAGGAGCGAGAAGATTGGGTTTGTATCGGAATGATCAATGATTGCTTGCCTGACAAAGTGGTTGTCGGGTACTGCTCTTCAACTGGATACACAGCAGTATCCTCGGGAGCAGGACCTAACACAGAGAATACCGGCGATGCAATCATTAAACAAACAAATGCAACAATATGATGCATGCTCAAGACATGGCAAGATGCGTGTGTGTTGGGCTAATGCAACTATAACCAGAAGGGTTTGAGCTTATTTGAATCAAAGATTCAAATTGGCACTTTAGCTATTATTTAAATAAGTGCATTATCATGTTTTAAAGTATACAGCAAGGTTAACTTGCTCAAACATGCATGAAACCAGTGCCATTGGAAAGATTGGATTTTTCTGATCATTTTTCATATATAAATCTTTTCCATCTGAGCTACTATTGAATTTATATGATTTTTTGAAGTTTAGGCATTTTCTGGAATTTCCTGAATTATTTTTAAATCTAAAAATCCCAGAAAATCCTTTACTGCGTCAGCATGACATCATGCTGACGTCAGTCAGTCAACAGGAGCTAGTCCAAGTCAAACATGACATGTGGGCCCGGCATGTCAGTGTCATAGCTAACTAACAAAATTAATTAGTGAACTAATTAGCTGTCAGTGGGGTCTGGGCCCACGGGTCAGTGACTAAACTAACTAACTAATTTAATTAACATTTATTTAATTAAACTAGCTAATTAGGGGAGGGGTGGCCCACGCGTCAGCGACCCAGGGGTGGTCAACCCCCCGGTCAAACGAGTCAAACTCGCCGGCGAAGTGACGCCGGCGAGGCCAGACACGGTGGCGTGCTTCGGAAAACGTCCACAGGGCTCGGTTCGAGCCGCGGTTGGGCGCGTTGCAGAGCCCTTGTCGTTGCGCGTCGAACGGTGGTGGTCGCCGGACCTGTGGTGGCCGGAGACGACGGCAACGAGCTCGACAGCGGCGGCCGGCGTTCGGGCGTGTATGGAGAAACAGCTACGGTGGCCTAGGCGATGCGTGCGTGGTACCTAGCTCGTCTACGTGCTGCGGCGAGCAAGATGGACATGTGTCCGTGACCAAATGGTCACCGGAGCATCGCCGGCGGCAAGCACGGCGGCGGTGGGTTTCGGTGATCCACGGAGCGGCAGCTACACGGCGCAAACGACGTAGAGGAAGGAGGGATACGGCGTAGGAGCTCACAGCGGTGCTAGCGAGCTCGACGGAGAGGTCGGGGACGCTCTGCAGCTTCTTAATCGACGGCGAGGTGCTCCGGTGATCCGAGGTTGGGGACGACGGCGTGAAGGCGTTGCAGGGCTCCCGGCGATCCGTGGCTCAGCGAGGAGGTAGAGGGCGTCGCGGCGAATCTTCTGGACACGGTCACGGGACGAGGGGGGGTCTAGGTGCGGCAACGGCGAGCGGCGGCGACGAGCGGCTCGGTGGTGAGAGGGAGAGAGCCAGGGGAAGGCGATGGGGACGAGGGGAAAGTGCGAGAGGGGTCGGGGCAGCTGCGTGGCGACGCTAGGAGACGTCCAGGCCGTCGGGGAGGCAAGCAAGCAGGGTGGAGGTGGCCGGGCGCGTGCCGGCGCGCCGTGGCCACGCGCGCTGCCTTCTGGCGCGAGGAGGAAGGCGACAGAACGGTGCTGGTGGGCAGGGCCGGCCTGCAACAGTGCTGGGCTCAGGTAAGTTCTTTCTCTCTCTTTCTTTTTTTCCTATTTCTTTTCTGTTTCATTTCTTTTGCAACTTTGTTTAATTAATAAAAATGCCAGAACATTTTTATAACTCATAAAACTTGTCATGCCCACTGTATATAATATGAACAGCATGAAACATTATAGTTTATGATTATTTGAGCATTTAAAATATTTTATAGCATTTAAATGCCCAAATACAAATACCATATGATTTAATCCAGAGCCCTTAGATGTCCTAGAAAATTGTGCACCATTTTTGGCAGAGGTTTAAGACCAAGGCAGAAATGATGAACATTTTTGAAGGGCATTTTGGGTACATTGGAAAAGATTTTATCAAACCCTAGTTGTTAGAAGAGGGGTGCTAGGGTTTCTGTCATTCCCATTTCAAGTTTCTTTGATAAGTAGACATGATGCACACTCTAGCTAGTCCTAATGCAAGTACTAAACTAGGGATGTGACAATACATGCCAAGATGAATTGACCTTTTGGTCAAATGCCTCTCGTTGTTGGTGCAAACTGAAAACCTTTGTGGGCTAACGAATAGGCACGTCGCTAATAACCGCATGAGGGAGAGTGTCCGAGAGGACCACCAATGCATTGTAACATCCCAAATTTCCAATTTGGAATGTTATACATTTGATCATCATGCATATCATATTTTCTTGCTTTTGGTGGATCCAAGAAAATCCTAAGCGACTCAAGGACCCTCGGAGAGAGTTGGGATTTCAATATTTTCATATTAGAGGTTTCTCAAATTTTGAAAGTAGGATCATTTGATTTTATTTAGTTTATATTCAAGTATTTCTATCATGAAAATATGAGAGAGGGAGTAAAATGACTCTCCCAAAAATAAAGAAATACTAAGGATTTAATAAAAAATCAAATAAGTTTTCTTTGGAGTTTTATTTGAATTAGGAAAAATTGCATGTTTTCAAAAATGCATTTTAGTGCCAAGAAAATGTTCATCTTGTTCTAAATATTCTATTTAGACGGTGAAAATTTGTTTTGGCAATTTTAGATATTTTTATTTTATTTTCTAGATTTCTTTTTCGTAGCGCCGGCGTTAATTAGAAAAAAAAAATAGGGGGACCCGACCCGACTGGGCCGAAGCCCAGCCGAGCCAGGCCCAGCCACCCCGCGCCGCCTTCCCCGCCCGCGCGCCGCCGTGGCTGGATCGGACTCCGCCGCCGCCTATTCTTGCCCCTTCCCCCAAGTTTCTAGCCCCCCCCCTATATAAGTCGCCGCCCCCCTGCCCCTTGCCGCACACCGCCCCGCCGCCGCAGCGCAACACCGCCGCCGCCGCCGCCGCAGCGCATGACCGCCACCGCCGCCGCCACAGCGCGCCACCGCCGCCGCAGCCGCTGCTGAACCACCACCACCGCAGCCCCGCCGCAGCACCAACGCCCACCGCCGACGCCGCCCGCTGGCCGAAACGATGAGGTAGCCGCCATCGCCGGTTTTCGGTAGAAAACCATCGGTCTTTTTTTAGAACCTTAGTTCGTTTTTTAGATAGATCGGTTTTCTTTTCTTTTCCCGGTATAGTTAATTAGTGAGCGTTCACCCGTTCGTTCGTTTTAACGAATGAGTTCGTCGTTTAGTCTCAGCTGACGAACGTCCGTTCGTTAAGCCGTTTTTAGTTTTCTTTTTCGTAGTTATTTTTTGATCGCGATCTCTGATCCGATTTTCGTTCTAGTTTATCTTTTCGCTTGTTTATCGGAATCAGGCGATTCAAGCGCCTGGAGTTTCGTCTTGAAATTCTCTTTCCGTTAAACCTAGTCACCCAAGCATTTGCCTCTGCTAAATTTGGACTTAGGTCCAGATTGGTTCGGTAGTTGTTTCTCTTTCGCCATTTGTTTTTCGTTGCTTTCTTTTGTTGTTTCTTTTGCAAACCGGAGTTCTTAAGTTGAACTTTTTGGTTAGATCTCTTATTTGAGTTTTACCCGTGCATTAGTAAGTACTTATTGTGTTCTTGTTTGTTTGCGATAGAGTACCCAGAGTGCGCCGCTTGCTACTTTGAATCTCTAGGTTTTGCGGATCATCAGCCAGGCAAGTAAGACTTTGATCATACTTTCCAATTACCCAGTTTTCATTGCATTAGTCAAACCCTCACACATTGCAGGAGTAGGAGCTATAATTTGTGGGACTGGGAAGTAGATTGAGGTAGTACCTATTACATGCATTATTTTCAAACCCTTGGGAGTTACTTCTACGTTTGCTGTTAGGTCATGCTATGCTCGTAGACGAGGATTGGGTGAGTGTATCCATGACAGATGTGAGATTGTTAAATTAATGGTTCAACTTAAGGTGGCAACTTTAACACACATCTGGAAGGATTGAGGCACCTGGGTATTCCAGCGATTGCCTGTTTTCTTTATGGACCGCCACCCAGGCTCAAAGGGATCATGAGATTATTCATACTAGAAACTTCCGTGTGCAGCCACAAGCTATTATGGGCTCTAGCATAGTTGACTAAGTTGTGCGAACTCTCACAGTGGTGGACTAGCAGATATAGGGGATGTAGGTTGGTACGGTCCACCCGGACGTAAGGTGCTAGTGCTTCTGAAAGGCTGTGTCTCGGTCATCCGTTTCTCAAACAACATGTAGTTCGAGAATTCCAACGGAGGCGATCAAGTCTTGTGGGGAAAAGTGCACAAACCTCTGCAAAGTGTACAAACTGATCATGATTAGCCGTGTCCCCGGTTACGGACGTCTTGAGTATCTAGTACTTGGATTATCATGTGAATCTCATCATGTTACTTTAATTAATATTGTTGGGTTTTAATGATAATTATTAATTGGGGTTGAGAGGATGTCTATCTTCTCAACGA
>LR738715.1:465146563-465180716 GCA_902687465.1 Secale cereale | reverse complement strand
TATTATGGGCTCTAGCATAGTTGACTAAGTTGTGCGAACTCTCACAGTGGTGGACTAGCAGATATAGGGGATGTAGGTTGGTACGGTCCACCCGGACGTAAGGTGCTAGTGCTTCTGAAAGGCTGTGTCTCGGTCATCCGTTTCTCAAACAACATGTAGTTCGAGAATTCCAACGGAGGCGATCAAGTCTTCTGGGGAAAAGTGCACAAACCTCTGCAAAGTGTACAAACTGATCATGATTAGCCGTGTCCCCGGTTACGGACGTCTTGAGTATCTAGTACTTGGATTATCATGTGAATCTCATCATGTTACTTTAATTAATATTGTTGGGTTTTAATGATAATTATTAATTGGGGTTGAGAGGATGTCTATCTTCTCAACGATGTTTCAACTACCATGATAGTTAATTAAAATCTATTCCTTTGTAGTAGGGAAAAATTGGCTTTACGCAAAATTGTAACCATAGAGCTTTCCACCAGCCATATTGCATATAGTATAGGTTTACTTTTGTTACTCTCTATGTGTTACTTTGCCAGTACATTCCATGTGATGACCCGTTTTCGGGCTGCAATGTTCATGTTGCAGACTTTTCAGACGACGAGTAAGGTGCCTTTTAGGTCGTGGTTCTATACTCAGTGATGCCGCTGGAGTTGATGGACTCACTTATCTTCCAAGCCTTCTGTTGTTATCGTCATTAGATGGCCTTAAGACATTTTTATTGTAATAAGTTCATCGTTGGAACTATCGATGTAATAAGTGTGTGATTGCCACTCTGTTTTAAATTCTTCAAGTACTGTGCGTGTCAGCATTACTGATCCAGGGATGGCACTGATGCACAGAGATCGGACTGTTTGAGGTCTAGTCGCTACAAGATGGTATCAGAGCACACGGTGACTGTAGGACACGACCACTACGCTAAAACCCTAGAGCACTATTCACTCTTCTCATTTCTGACTCCTCATCTTTTCTACTCTTTTAGGATGGTGGATGCAAGGAACATGTTCACGCAACCTGATGAAGATACACCGTTTGGACGACACCTGAAGGAAGTCACCAGAACCTAAACATCGGATTACCAAGTTTCACCGGAACCTACAACGCCACTTTACCTGAAGAGGAGCGCTGGTTGATTCAAGCTCAAGTTCCAGGAAGGATGTTCAAGCCCGTCACCGCACCCATAGAATTTTCCTTTAATGCGCCTACTTGGAGCCTAGGTAGAAGCATGGCAGACCACATCGCTATGGGAAGGATTGGAGAAATCTACAAGCAGGAGCTAAAGGACACAATCTACCAGATTTGTGGACGTAGAGATGAGCGATGGGACATGGTCAACACTCGGAAGGACAGGTACATTGCCTCATTCATTCAAGAGTTAAACTAGCACATTCGTCGCCATGAGCACCAGATGTGTGCAGGGATGATAGACTTGAAGAAAGCACTAACCAGAAACTTGGAGTTAGAGGAGGAACTC
This sequence comes from Secale cereale, assembly GCA_902687465.1. Lineage (NCBI taxonomy): Eukaryota > Viridiplantae > Streptophyta > Magnoliopsida > Poales > Poaceae > Secale > Secale cereale. The sequence continues at coordinate 465,179,245 of LR738715.1, read as the reverse complement.
AAGTCTACACGCGACGAATATGAGGAGGAGATGTTAATACTTGTGGAGAAGAATGATGATTTGTCAAGAAAGCTAGGAGTATTCATGGGAGAAGAGGAAGAAGAACCCAAGGAGATTCCACCTGAAGACTACATCATCATTGACGACACGGACTCAGACCCCGATGATAGCGATGATGAGGACTATGAAGATGAAGATGGAGCGGACATCATGGAATCCTCTGCCGATCAAAATTTCTAGAAGACCTTCCTATGACTAGTAGTTTTTCCCATTTAGTAGACTTAGAGCACTTTTGTAACGATTAGATCCGTGTAAGCCCTTGCTTGAAATTGATATTGGTGTGATATGTTTGTGTTTGCCTCATGTGCATTTGGGTAGTGATTTTCCCTTAGACCTCTTTTCTATTCTAATCTCTTCCGTCTACACCCATCAGATGCCTCCAAGACGTGAGCCCGGATTTGAGTTTCCCCCTGAGCTCACTCAGTTGATCCAGCAGCAGAACACTTTGATGCAACTTCTTGTCCAGAACACTCAGAATAACCAGAACAACAACAACAACCCTCCACCACCAACCGTGGATAACCTGACCCGTTTCTTAAGGTTAAAACCACCGGTGTTTGCTAGTAGCATTGAACCAATAGTCGCTGATGATTGGCTACGCAAGATTGGAAGGGATTTGACCACTGCTAACTGCTCAGATGCTGAGAAGGTGCATTTTGCCGCACATCAGTTATCTGGACCAGCCGCAGCATGGTGGGAGAATTACACAGCCACTTTTCCCATAGCCAATGTTACTTGGGAACAGTTTCAGCAAGCTTTTCGTACCGCCCATGTCTCAACTGGAGCTATGAGCATGAAGAAGCGGGAGTTTCGCAATTTGCGCTAAGGAAATCGTACTGTGGCTCAGTACGTGGATGAGTTTAGTACCCTATCTCGTTATGCCCCAGATGATGTGGCCACAGATGCCGCTAAGCAGGAGAGATTTATGGAAGGGCTGAATGATGAGATGAGCGTACAGTTGATGGTGGCAACTTTCAACAACTACCAAGAACTGGTTGATCGAGCTCTAATGATTGAAGGGAAGCACCAACAGATTGAAAGTCGCAAGAGGAAGTATGGACAAGGAAAGTACAATTCTGGAGCTCAGCAGAAGCCTCGTTTTACCCCTAAAACGGTAGGACAATTTCAACATACCCATGGAGGAGGTAGCTCGCACAATCATAATGGCCTCAAGAATGGGAATGGGAATGGAGGAAGCAACGGACAGAACCACACCAACCCAACAACTCCAGCCAAGCAAGACCTGAGTCAAGTCACTTGTTTTAAGTGCCAGAAGACGGGACATTACGCCAATGAATGTCCAGAAGCCCAGAATGGAAATGGCAATGCAAGCTCTGGAAAGAAACCGAACCCTTTTAATAGGGGACAAGTTAACCACGTTAGTGTGGAGGAGGTTGAAGCTCAGCCAGATGCAGTAATAGGTAAGTTTTTAGTTAAGTCCTTTACTGCACTCGTTCTTTTTGATATTGGTGCAACGCATTCATACATTTCAAGGGGATTTGTGGATAAGTATAAGCTGCCAACCCAAGCCCTTAGGTCACCCATGTTAGTAACCTCACCCGGAGCAGAGTATATGGCTAAGTTATGGTGTGATCAGTTGCCATTAAGGATTGGTAACTACACATTCCCTTCAGACCTAATAGTATTGGAATCTCAAGGATTGGATGTGATATTAGGCATGGATTGGTTATCTAAGTATGAAGGGAATATTGAATGCGCCAGTAAGTCCATTTTGCTTACTACGCTACAAGGAAGAAGGATCAAGTATGTATCCCGGCATGTGCCGAAAAGGAACAGAGTAAATTCTTTATCAGGAGTTGTTCAGGAGGAAGTACTAGTAGTGAAAGATTTCCCTGACGTATTTCCAGAGGAACTGCCAGGCATGCCACCAGATAGAGATATTGAGTTTTTGACTGAGCTTTTGCCAGGCACAGGGCCGATTTCTAATAGACCATACAGGATGCCCGCAAAGGATTTGGAGGAGACTAAGAAACAGATTAAGGAGTTACTGGATAAAGGTTACATTCGCCCAAGTTCTTCGCCTTGGGGTTCGCTAGTACTTCTAGTGGAGAAGAAGGATGGATCGTTAAGTATGGTTGTTGATTACCGAGGATTGAATGAAGTAACGATCAAGAACAAGTACCCACTGCCGATGATCAATGATCTGTTCGATAGATTGCAAGGAGCTAAGGTATTTTCCAAGATCGATCTGCGATCAGGGTACCATCAATTGAAGATTCGAGAGCAGGATATACCTACGACGGCCTTTACCACTAGGTATGGGTTGTACGAGTATACCGTTATGTATTTTGGTCTGACTAATGCACCAGCATACTTTATGAACCTGATGAACAAAGTGTTTATGGAGTTTTTGGATAAGTTCGTCGTGGTGTTCATAGATGATATATTGATCTTCTCAAAGTATGAAGAGGAACATGCAGAGCATTTGCGTTTGGTATTGGAGAAGCTCAGAGAACATCAGTTGTATGCCAAGTTTAGCAAATGCGAGTTTTGGTTGAAGGAAGTTGGATTCCTCGGACATGTTATATCCGGAGAAGTAATAGCAGTAGATCCAGCCAAGGTGGATACTGTGACAAATTGGGAAGCACCGACAACAGTTGGAGAGATCCGGAGTTTTCTTAGACTTGCAGGATACTACCGGAGATTTATTGAGAATTTCTCGAGGATTGCCAAACCAATGACGAAGTTGTTAAAGAAGGAAACCATGTTCAATTGGACAGAAGAATGTGAGGCCAGTTTCCAGGAATTAAAAAAACGTTTGGTCTCATCACCTATGTTGATTCTGCCAGATCAACATAAGGACTATGAGGTGTACTGCGACGCTTCACGTCGAGGACTTGGAGCAGTTCTTATGCAGGAAGGAAGAGTTGTTTCGTATGCTTCACGACAACTGAAACCTCATGAGTTGAACTATACCACTCATGATTTGGAATTAGCAGCCGTAGTTCATGCATTGAAGACTTGGAGACATTTTATCATCGGAAACCATTGTGAAGTATATACGGATCACAAGAGTTTGAAGTATATATTCACTCGGAAGAAGCTAAATCTCAGGCAAAGGAGATGGCTGGAACTCATTAAGGATTATGACATGAGATTGCATTACCATCCCGAAAAAGCTAACGTAGTAGCCGACGCGATAAGCCGTAAGAGCCATGTCAATACCCTAATGACGGAGGATTTACCAAAGGAGTTAGCCGAGGACTTACGAGAACTATGTTTGGAGATAGTTCCGAGAGGCTATGTAGCAACACTGGAGATCCAGTCTACCTTGATGGATAAAATCAGAGAAGCTCAGAAAACTGACGCGGAGGTAGCCTCGATAAAGGAGAGGATGAGCGAAGGAAAGGCTAAAGGATTTCGTGAGGATGAGGACGACACCCTATGGTTTGAGGACCGCGTTTATGTGCCTAACGACCCAGGGATCAGGAAGTTGATTCTGCAGGAGGCCCATGATTCACCATACTCGATTCACCAAGGAAATACTAAGATGTATTTGGATTTGAAGGATATTTTCTGGTGGACCGGTATGAAGAAGGATATTGCGGAGTATGTAGCAGTTTGTGATGTATGTCAGAGAGTGAAGGCAGAACATCAGAAGCCGGCCGGATTGTTACAACCATTGCCAATACCCGAATGGAAGTGGGATAAGCTAGGCATGGATTTTATTACGGGATTACCCAGAACTTGTTCTAGCTATGACTCGATTTGGGTTGTAGTCGATCGATTGACAAAGGTACCTCATTTCATCCCAGTGAAGACTACTTATACCAGTGCAAAATTGGCAAAGATATACATGACCAGAATCGCATGCCTGCATGGAGTTCCGAGGAACATCGTATCAGACAGAGGAACCCACTTTACCTCAAAGTTTTGGAATCAGTTACACGAAACTTTGGGTACCAGGCTAGAGTTTAGCACAGCTTTTCATCCGCAGACAGATGGACAGACTGAGAGAGTCAATCAGATTTTGGAGGATATGCTGAGAGATTGTGCGCTAGATTATGGATCTAGTTGGGACGACAATTAACCTTATGATGAGTTCTCTTACAACAACAGTTATCAATCTAGTTTGAAGATGGCCCCTTTTGAAGCGTTATACGGAAGGAGGTGCAGGACTCTGTTGTCTTGGGACGAAGTTGGAGACCACAAGTTGTTTGGACCAGATCTGATCAAGGAATCGGAACAGAAGGTGAAGTTGATTCACGATCGTCTCAAGATAGCCCAGTCCAGGCAGAAGAGCTACGCGGATTCAAAACGCAAAGAGATCGTTTACGAAGTCAGAGACTGAGTTTATCTTCGAGTATCTCCACGCCGAGGAGTTAAGCGCTTTGGAGTTAAGGGAAAGCTAGCGCCCCGTTTTGTAGGACCATATAAGATTATGGAACGTATGGGAGAAGTAGCCTACAAGTTGGAACTGCCCGAAGGATTGTCAGGAGTTCACGATGTATTCCACGTTTCCCAGTTGAAGAAATGCCACGCAGAGATGGCTGAGATACCGCTGAGGGATACTATGCCATTGGAAGCTATTCAGTTGGACCGCGACTTGACCTATGAAGAGAGACCAGTAAAGATTCTTGAGTATGCCAGCCGAGTCACCCGCAGCAAGGTTATCAAGTTTTGCAAAATTCAGTGGAGTCACCACACCGAGGATGAAGCCACCTGGGAACGAGAGGAAGACCTGCGAAAGGACCACCTTCATTTATTTTCTAGCCAACCCGAATCTCGAGGGCGAGATTCATCTTAAGGGGGGCAGGTTTGTAACATCCCAAATTTCCAATTTGGAATGTTATACATTAGATCATCATGCATATCATATTTTCTTGCTTTTGGTGGATCCAAGAAAATCCTAAGTGACTCAAGGACCCTCGGAGAGAGTTGGGGATTTCAATATTTTCATATTTGAGGTTTCTCAAATTTTGAAAGTAGGATCATTTGATTTTATTTAGTTTATCTTCAAGTATTTCTATCATGTCAATATGAGAGAGGGAGTAAAATGACTCTCCCAAAAATAAAGAAATACTCAGGATTTAATAAAAAAAATCAAATAAGTTTTCTTTGGAGTTTTATTTGAAATGCATTTTAGTGCCAAGAAAATGTTCATCTTGTTCTAAATATTCTATTTAGACGGTGAAAATTTGTTTTGGAAATTTCAGATTTTTATTTTATTTTATTTTCTAGATTTCTTTTTCGTAGCGCCGGTGTTAATTAGAAGAAAAAATAAGGGGACCCGACCCGACTGGGCCGAAGCCCAGCCGAGCCAGGCCCAGCCGCCCCGCGCCGCCTTCCCCGCCCGCGCGCCGCCGTGGCCGGATCGGACTCCGCCGCCGCTGCCTATTCTTGCCCCCTCCCCCAATTTTCTAGCCCCCCCTATATAAGCCACCGCCCCCCTGCCCCTTGCTGCACACCGCCCCGCCGCCGCCGCCGGAGCGCAACACCGCTTCCGCCGTCGCCGCAACGCATCACCGCCGCTGCACCACCACCACCGCAGCCCCGCCGCAGCACCGCCGCCCGCCGCCGACGCCGCCCGCTGGCCGAAACGACGAGGTAGCCGCCGCCGCCGGTTTTCGGTAGAAAACCATCGGTCTTCTTTTAAAACCCTAGTTCGTTTTTTTAGATAGATCGGTTTTCTTTTCTTTTCCCGGTTTAGTTAATTAGTGAGCGTTCACCCGTTCGTTCGTTTTAACGAACGAGTTCGTCGTTTAGTCTCAGCTGACGAACGTCCGTTCGTTAAGCTGTTTTTAGTTTTCTTTTTCGTTGTTATTTTCTGATCGCGATCTCTGATCCGATCTTCGTCCAAGTTTATCTTTTCGCTCGTTTATCAGAATCAGGCGATTCAAGCGCCTGGAGTTTCGTCTCGAAATTTTCTTTCCGTTTAACCTAGTCACTCAAGCATTTTCCTCTGCTAAATTTGGACTTAGGTCCAGATTGGTTCGGTAGTTGTTTCTCTTTCGCCGTTTGTTTTTCGTTGCTTTCTTTTGTTGTTTCTTTTGCAAACCGGAGTTCTTAAGTTGAACTTTCTGGTTAGATCTCTTATTTGAGTTTTACCCATGCATTAGTAAGTACTTATTGTGTGCTTGTTTGTTTGTGATAGAGTACCTAGAGTGCACCGCTTGCTACTTTGAATATCTAGGTTTTGCGGATCATCAGCAAGGCAAGTAACACTTTGATCATACTTTCCAATTACCCAGTTTTCATTGCATTAGTCAAACCCTCACACATTGCAGGAGTAGGAGCTATAATTTGTGGGACTGGGAAGTAGATTGAGGTAGTACCTATTACATGCATTATTTTCAAACCCTTGGGAGTTACTTCTACGTTTGCTGTTAGGTCATGCTATGCTCGTAGACGTGGATTGGGTGAGTGTATCCATGACAGATGTGAGATTGTTAAATTAATGGTTCAACTTAAGGTGGCAACTTTAACACACATTTGGGTGGATTAAGGCACCTGGGTATTCCAGCGATTGCATGTTTTCTTTATGGACCGCCACTCAGGCTCAAAGGGATCATAATATTATTCATACTAGAAACTTCCGTGTGCAGCCACAAGCTATTATGGGCTCTAGCATAGTTGACTAAGTTGTGCAAACTCTTACAGTGGTGGCCTAGCATATGTAGCGGATGTAGGTTGGTACGGTCCACCCGGACGTAAGGTGCTAGTGCTTCTGAAAGACTGTGTCTCGGTCATCCGTTTCTCAAACAACATGTAGTGCAAGAATTCCAACGGAGGCGATCGAGTCTTGTGGGGAAAAGTGCACAAACCTCTGCAGAGTGTACAAACTGATCATGATTAGCCGTGTCCCTGGTTACGGATGTCTTGAGTATCTAGTACTTGGATTATCGTGTGAATGTCATCATGTTACTTTAATTAATATTGTTGGGTTTTAATGATGATTATTAATTGGGGTTGAGAGGATGTCTATCTTCTCAACGATGTTTCAACTACCATGATAGTTAATTAAAATATATTCCTTTGTAGTAGGGAAAAATTGGCTTTACGCAAAACTGTAACCATAGAGCTTTCCACCAGCCATATTGCATATAGTATAGCTTTACTTTTGTTACTCTCAATGTGTTACTTTGCCAGCATATTCCATGTGCTGGCCCGTTTTCGGGCTGCAAGTTCATGTTGCAGACTTTTCAGACGACGAGTAAGGTGCCTTTTAGGTCGTGGTTCTATACTCAGTGATGCCGTTGGAGTTGATGGACTTACTTATCTTCCAAACCTTCCCTTGTTATCGTCATTAGATGGCCTTAAGCCATTTTTATTGTAATAAGTTCATCGTTGGAACTATCGATGTAATAAGTGTGTGATTGCCACTCTGTTTTAAATCCTTCAAGTACTGTGCGTGTCAGCATTACTGATCCAGGGATGACACTGATGCGCAGAGATCGGACTGTTTGAGGTCTGGTCGCTACATGCATGCATGTGGCCCAAACATGTACGTATGAAAGGGTTGTGTAATGCTTTAAATAACCAATTCACGAGTTTGATGTGGCATATATGACTCACGAAATGATCAATAATCCCACATGGAGGTTCACGACTCGTAGTGTACTGCCAAACCCCTCCCCCACCCCCACACACACACACATGCACACACATCCCGCACCACCACAACCACTCTGAGACATGTCAAACTTTTTCTGCAGTGAACATGTGACCAAAGGCAGAGTGTCTTGTTAAAATTTAAAAAATAGACATCATTCGACCGTTTTTATACATTAATTGATTTCCTAGGGATTTAATGTGCAAAAATCAAATTTGAGCTACATGTGCACCAAAATGGATTGCAAAATCATAGGTGTCCCTCGGTGCATGTTTTCGTGTGCAAGAGATTTCAAAACATTGAGAATTTATTTTTTTAATTCAGTAAATCCAAAACTTAGTTGAAATTCATGAAACTTATCATGGTGTCATATATGGACAACAATAGAGAGTGAAATTATTTAGGATTTGTTTTGCCTTTTTTATACATTATTTGAGTTTTCTAGGAATTTTGGAACATACTTTGGTGTGTCCAAAGGTCATGTGTGTACTAGCCACCTATGTAATTGGATGTTCAATCTGTTATGGAATCATTCCTTATAAGTTATAGTTAAGTACATATGTTGTTGTTCTGTGTGCAATGACAATGCACACGGACCTTACTAGGGAACCTGTCGGTGATGATTTCATCAATCGCTGACAATTGTATACCAGCAAGTGTTTGCCAGCAACACGCACAACTTATTAGCAGCAATCGTCTGTGTTATTATCGATCTTCGCACACATTTCTGATTACAGACATGTTTGCCACGTATCACACACATCTTGTTAAACTGAAGCGTTTATGTTCTCTTGGCTCAATGCAAACAGTTCATCCGAGTGAACTGTATGCCGTATATCGCACACACCTTCATCTGGTTGATCGTTTCTGTTGTTCCGCCTCATCAAAAATGGTTTATCCGAGTGAACCGTATGTCGTATATCGCACACGCCATCATCTGGCTGCCCGTTTCTTTTGTTCTGCCTCATCGCAAACAGTTAATTGAAATAAACCGTATCATGCTTCATCGTACATGCAACTAAAATCTTAACCGTGTTTGATGTATCCTTTGTCTCAAACGTTTTGCCTATTTTTTGACAGTTTTTTACATCACCGTTTGTGATTAATGCACCGCACACAGTATCAGCAAAGGGTCTACGATCGTAGTGTTGTGCTAGCAGCATCTTGCAGTACTGAGAATTTGAGATTTGCTTGACGGATTTGTGACACCCCACCACCACCGCTTTCTAGTAGTCTGTAGGATCATATTCTTGTGTGTTTCTATTGCTGCTAGCCATGCCAGGATCACAAGCCAATGAGATATACTGGGAGAACATGACGAAGAAGGAGGTTCATGATAAATTTTAGCAAATGTTGGGTCAACATGTGGAAGACGTGATGGCCAGCAAATGTTGGGTCAACAGGTGGAAGACGTGATGGCCAACTTGGGAAAGGCACTAGAGTGGATTGATGATATTGAGATGCCAAGTTTGATGAAGTACTCACGCCTCTACTACAACCACTAGCCACCTCTGGTGCACCGTTGCAACAACATCAACAACCACCTCCACGTCGTGATATAGTAGGGTGAGCGCAACGCATTCCCCTTGGGTCCGGCCAAACTTCTGGTGCCGCTGCACCTTCTGTTGATGTTTATGTGGCTGCTGCTATTGAGGAGGACTATTACGAGGATTAGGTTGATCAAAATCAGAACTACGTGCAACCACCAGCACTATCACCACTAGGTCATCCTCATACATATAATCGTAACCGTAGGGCTGCACCACCACATCAAGTATGAGATTATGACCATATTCCTAAACTGAAATTGAATATTCCACCGTTTGAGGGTAGAAACATTCATGATGTCTAGCTTACTTTGGAGTTAGAAACTGAACAACATTGCGCATGCTTACAATATCCTGAGGATAGACGTGTTGCTACTGTTGTTTGTGAATTCACTAGTTTTGCTTCTGTATGGTGGTCTGAACATTATAGATTATATCATGATAATATCCCTACTACTTGGGCTGCTTTGAATATTGCTATGAGTACTCGTTGGGTTCCACCCTATTATCAACATGAATAACTCCAAAAATTACAGCGTTTAAAACAAGGGAAAAATTCTGTAGAGGAATATTATCAAGAATTACAAACTGGCGTGATTCAATGTGGTATTGTTGAGGATAATGAACCTATGCTTGCACATTTTATGGGTGGCTTAAATAGAGATATTCGGACCATTCTAGTGTAGTGTTGCTGTGCAAAGCTGAACGTGAAGTGCGGGATTAACATGCATTGGCGCAAACTAACTTTTATGCGGGTCGACCTTCATCATGGACACCGCGTGCATCCTATACTTCCACACGTGTTGCTACACCAACACCTTCTTCAGCTGCCACCTCCAACCGTGATACAAGACAGCAGGCACAACCACAACTATCTGTCAAGAGCACACCTTCTAGGCCTGCACAGAGCTCTTCTTCATCCATGGCATCAACAGGGCAAACACATGATATTATGTGTCATCGTTGCAAGGGTAGAGGTCATTATCCGAGAGTGTGTGATGATTGCTAATGAGGATGGTGGGTATGAGTCCTCCAGTGACTATGATGAGGAGACTTTGGCTCTTATTACAAGTGAAGAACACGGTGGAGTTGATTCTGAACAAGAGACGCAATACATGGCTGCTGACGATGCTAACAGGTATGAATGTTTAGTTGCTCAACGTGTTTTTCCTGTGCAAGTCACACAAGTTGAGCAAAACCAGAGACACAATTTGCTCCATACAAAGCGAGTTGTGAAGGAATGTTCTGTTCACGTTATCATAGATGGAGGAAGCTGCAACAATTTGGCTAGCATGGAGATCATGGAGAAGGTGTCTCTCACCATAAGACCACATCCACATCCTTACTACATCCAATGGTTCAACAACAGCGGCAAGGTTAAGGTAACACGTACTGTTTGTGTGCATTTTAGTATAGCTTCATATGTTGATTATGTTGATTGTGATGTGGTACCCATGCAAGCATGTTCCTTATTACTTGGTATACCATGGCAATTTGATAAGAATTATGTACACCATGGTAGGAACAATCAATATACTCTTGTTCATAAGGATAAACATATTACTTTGCTTCCTATGACTCCTGATTCCATTTTGAAAGATGATATTAATCGAGCTAGTAAAGCAAAAAAGGAGTAAAGTAAGAGTGAAAATTAGATTGTGGAAAAAGAATTTGAGCAATAAATGAGGCCTAATAACAAACCATCATCTCATGTTGTGTCTGAAATTAAATTGAAAAGTGGATGTTTACTTGCCACTTAATCTGGTATTGATGATCTAGATTTCAGCAAATATGTTTGCTATGCTTTTGTGTGCAAAGAGGCATTATTTTCATTCGAGGACGTGCCTTCCTCTTTGCCTCCTGCTGTCACTAACATTTTGTAGGAGTTCGCTCATGTCTTTCCACAAGACGTGCCATCGGGATTACCACCTATTCGAGGGATTGAGCATCAGATTGACTTAATACCTGATGCATTGCTACCCAGCTGTGCACCATACCGTACCAATCCAGAGGAGACGAAGGAGATTATGCGTCAAGTACAAGAGCTACTCGACAAAGGTTATATATGTGAATCCCTTAGTACTTGTGATGTTCTATTATTCTAGTGCCAAAAAAGGATGGTACATCACGTATGTGTGTTGATTGTAGAGGCATTAATAATATTACTATTCATTATCGTCATCCTATTCCTAGGCTAGATGATATGCTTGATGAATTAAGTGGCTCTACTATTTTCTCCAAAATCGATTTTCGTAGTGGATACCATCAAATTCATATGGAATTGGGAGATGAATGTAAAACAACATTTAAAACTAAGTTTGGTTTATATGAGTGGTTAGTCACGTTGTTTGGGTTAACTAATGCCCCTAGCACTTTCATGAGATTAATGAATGAAGCTGTAAGTGCTTTCATTGGACGCTTTGGAGTAGTCTACTTTGATGATATACTAATTTATAGCAAGTCTTTGGAGGAACATTTACGTGTTGTTTTTATTGCTCTACGTGATGCACGTTTGTTTGGTAACCTTGGAAAGTGCACCTTTTGAACCGACCAAGTATGTTTTCCTGGCTATGTTGTTACTCCACAAGGAACTAAAGTTAATAAAGCCAAGATTGAAGCTATTGATAGTTGGTCACAGCCCAAAATTGATGCGGAGAATCCGTCTAGCATCCCCATGGACATGCCACTAGGACCAATGTCAAGAGCTCGTGCAAGGGCTATCGAAGATAAGGTGAACTCGCTCCTCTCCAAAACACCAATTTCACAACACGAGACATGGCTACTACCTAAAACAGAAACTCTATGCATGATCAGGTGCTTGGATGAAGGCCACGGTGCAGCTACACCCACTGGACGAGGTGGCAAGGACGGCAAGTTCAATGACCAAGAGGAGCTGCCCGAAGAGCTACAAGCTCCGGAAGACCCGCCCGCACCGGACGTCCGACGCATCCCAGGCTCCGGACGACCGATGACCACTGGACGACCGGCGACCGGACGTCCGTAATCCCATGATAGAAGAAATTCACGGACTTCCGAGGACTTCCGGACGTTCGGTCCCTCCCGAGCCTCCGGACGTCCGGTGCCCAGCGGACTTCCGCTCCCTGTGTGCGCCGTTTACTTCTGGGCCAAGGCCCATGTACCCCTTCGCCCCTCTAGACTATATATACTCTTCCACCTACCTCTTTTTAGGGTCAGCATTGTGATAGCTCATCTAAACCTAGAGCATTGCTCAACCTTAGTGGTTCATCTCCTTGTGAGTGACTGCGACCCCTCTACGGAGAAGATCCACAAGGATTCATGACCTCCTCGCGAAGAAGACTATCGCTACTTGTATCGTCCTTAGTTGATCATGGATCGTGTAACTCTTTGTATTTCTGGATCTATCATATGTGTGACCTAAACTTGTTGATTTGAGTGTTTCTCTTCGTGTTTCTCCTGTGTTATCCCTCGTGTTCTTTGTGTTCCTCCTCGGGATCCCTCCTTTTCGTGAAAGATCGGTCTCCTTTCGGGTTGACCCCGCATCATATGGTATCAAGAGCCACGGTTTCTCATGAAATTGGAGCCCCTACCCTTGTATTCTAGCCTTCTTTTGTTGTTTCTGTCCCAATTTCGAAAAATTCCCCATAAAAATAGCCCCAAAAATTTTCAGTGATTTATTGATTCGACGAAGTTTGTTCAATTTGATCCGTAGATTTGCTTTGCCATGAGTGGATCTAGCTTTTCCCCACCTTTTCCCCAATTTTCTTCCACAAATTCGGCCAATTTTGACAATTTTGGCCACTATTCCCTCGAACCCTAGCAGTTTTGCCCGAGCCCGTAATCGCCCAGGCACCGATCGTCCGCCAGCTTATCGGACGTCCGGCGACCAGACGACCGGCAACCCACCGGATGTCCGCTAAACCCTGACGAAACTGAATTTCCTCAGTTTTCATGCGTCTTTCCACTCACGCATACCCATTTACACTTTCAAAAATACCCAACCACTACCACCATTGCCTAACTAACATCAATACAGTCTTACCTCTTTTTGTCTTGTATCATTTGAGTTGTGGTTTACCCGTTTCCTTGTGTGTTTCGGTTATCTCGGAACGGAACGACATCGACAAGACCACCTCTCGGCCTCGACAAGGACGGTAACATTGATGAGACTTTGTATCCTACATTGCAATTGCATTGATAAACCCTCATCGACCACTTTGTGTAGCTTTCCCTTCGAGACTAGCCATCCGAGTATTTACGGGCAACGACACTTGTGCACATTAAAGATCGTCGCGCCACAACATATCATAATAGAAGTCATAGTGATATCTTATCATCATCTCTTGTGTCACAAGGTTGCCATAGAAGATACACAATTGCTATCTTGGTTCGAAAAGCATCGCATGAGTCCCTTAGCAAAAGAGCTCAAAGACAAAGAGTCAATCAAGCTTGTAAGCAAAAGAAAAATATAAGCAAAGAGCTTTTAAGCAAGAAACATAGCATCGCACCCACACATATCATATCCTTTGGTATCACATTTGATCATCTTCGACCATTGCATAGAAACAACAAACATAAGCATACTTGGGATAGAGGTCGTTGCATTTTTGCCTAGTAGGTCGTGCACAAGTCTTGTATCCGCCTAGAGTGTAATCGTGCTAGCGTATCTCTAGTGTTGTGCAACAAGAGCATTTACTGCTCACCCTTGGTTTGCACGACCCCATTTATCTATTTGCGCATGTGTTTCCATGTACCTTTATAGCTTTTGGTCTTCTTGTTATTTTGGCAAATTGCGAATCATTTTCAACATCATTGAGTCTTGTTAACGATTGCTTACTTCGGTCCACCATCCTAACCAAGCTCCACCCTGATAACCCATAAGTGTAGGGGATCAGTTGTAGCCTCTTTCGATAAGTAAGAGTTTCGAACCCAACAAGGAGCTAAAGGTAGAACAAATATTCCCTCAAGTTCTATGAACCACCGATACAACTCTATGCATGCTTGACGTTCGCTTTACCTAGAACAAGTGTAAAACTAAAAGTACTTTGTAGGTGTAACGGGATAAGTTTGCAAGAATATAAAGAGCACGTAAATAAAAAAACTAGGGGCTGTTTAGATAAAGAAGCAATAAAGTTAGTATAGCGAGTGTGGAAAAGTGGTGGTAGGAGTTACAAAATTGTCCCTAAGCAATTGACTATACTACTAGACCGATAACAAGTTTTATGTGGGAGAGGCCACTGCTAGCATGTCATCCCTAACTTGGAATTCTATGCACTTATGATTGGAACTATTAGCAAGCATCCGCAACTAGTAACGTTCATTAAGGTAAAACCCAACCATAGCATTAAGATATATTGGTCCCCCTTCAATCTCGTATGCATCAATTTCTACTCTAGGTTGAAGCTTGTGTCACTCTTGGCCTCCAATACGTAGTCCTATCAACATACAACTAACCCTATGGTGTGATCCAAGCGCGCGCTCATATGATGGGCACCAAAGTACAGCAACATAACCACAAGCAAATTACACCAATCATACCAATTCACCAATTACCGATAGGACAACGAAAATCTACTCAGACATCATAGGATGGCAACACATCATTGGATAATAATATGAAGCATAAAGCACCATGCTCAAGTGGAGGGTACATCGGGTTGCGGGAGAGTGGACAGCTGTAGATAGATGGGGGAAGGTGATGAAGATGTTGGTGAAGATGACGGAGGTGTTGGTATAGATATAGATCGTCGTCGCAAGATGATGGCCCGGTGGCACTCTGGCGCCACCAGGAGCGAGGGGGAGAGAGCCCCCCCCCTTCTCCTTCTTACTTGGCCTTCTCCCTAGGTGGGAGAAGGGTTCTCCCGCTGGTCCTTGGTCTCCATGGCATGGGAGAGGCGAGAGCGCCTCCGAGATTGGATATGTCTCTTTGTCTCTCTCTGTTTCCGCGTTCTCAGATTCTGGCCTTTCACCATTTCTTATATCCTCGAGATCCGTAACTCCGATTGGGCTGAATTTTTGACACGATTTGTATCCGGATATTAGCTGATTATTGCAGGAAAAGAAGGGCACTAACTGCCTTACGGGGTGGCCACGAGGGCCAAGGGTGCGCGCCCCTGCCTCGTGGCCCCCTCGGGCATCGTCTCGCGTTGATTCTTCTTCCCGAAATTCATAAATATTCCAAAAAAAATCTACATTCGTTTTTATCCCGTTTGGACTATGTTTGATATGGATATTGTCGGCGTCCTGGGAACAAGGGTACCCAGACTTGCCTGTCTGCGGGCCGCAGCGCGCTCCTACCACAGCTTGGTACGGCCCAGCTGATCGACCAGGTGCCCAAGACCCTTGCAAGGGGGCTAGACCTCGCGAGGAGAACAACGTCAAGACCCCCTCAGGAGTGGCCTGGGCAAGGTGCTCCAGAGGGGCGGAGAATCCAAGGCCAAGCCTGCCTCAGGAGGAGGCAGTGACACACCGCGCCAGCGGGTGCCAGCGCCCGCTAGTGTCGCAGTTGCCGTTTCGGTGCAAAGGAGACAGCGCAGGAGCAGGTTCCCGAGGAGCGGGACAAAGGTTTCCCCATTGGTGCAACAAGACCGAAGACCGCAAGGACGACAGGGAGGATGTCACCACCGAGCCCACCACCGCGTCACCGCCTCATCCTTTTGCAGGCAAAGACTGCTTTTGTCAGGGTAGGAACGTCCTTGTGTTCCCTCTCAAAAATGGCCGTTGTGGGATCCCTTCCCGCCTAAACATTTCGGGGGAAGAGGACCTTGGCCACCTATATAAGTAGCTAGGATCCCCACTATGAGGGATGGGTGAAGCAGATCCATAAACTCGGCCTCCATGCAAAGGAGCAAGAACTCTTGCCTCCCGGCCCTCCTAAGCTCTCCTCCTGAGCTCAGGAACCACTGTACTAGTTCATATTCTTGCCCTCCTGAGGCCAATCCACCAAAGCAGGAGGTAGGGTTTTACACCACAAGGTGGCCTGAACCTGGGTAAATTCTTGTGTGCTTCACTTGTTGTTTGCTTGAATCACTTCACTGGGCGAGGGCGAGACGCTAGGTAGACGTGAGTGGGAGAGATCTTCGTTCACGCCCCTGTGTTCAAACTTCTAGGGTTTGCGGAGCCCGCAATCCAACATTTTGCGCGCCAGGTAGGGGGCGTGTCAAGATCTCGACTCTCCGACGACCTCGCCTCCCCTCTCCTGATCCGCGGTGCCACGATGACCGCGGCCCGCCACACCCACGTGGAGGCTCGCACTCTCCCTGCCGTCCGAGTGGTACCGGCGGACCGTGCCGCCCATGGGCACTCCTCTTCCTTCCCCGACGACGTTCTCGCCGGTCAGGCCACCGGAGAGCGGCCTGCTCCGCCACTCCCGCTTCATGTGGCCACGCCAGTCACGCCCTTGGTGGCACGACGGCCGCCTCAGTACCGGCCATCTGCGGAAGAGCACGGCGCACAAACAGCCCGCGCGGCAGTGGGCTGCGGAGCGTTGTCGGCACGGAGCTACCCTACCGCGGGGTCGCCTGCATCCTCGGAGGGTCCCAAGCATTGGCGTCGGCTTGGCACGTCAAGTCACACTTTCGGCAGGTCGGGGCTGCCACCCAACCACAGGAGGCCTCGCGGGCACAGAGTGCGTAGGGGCACGCCATCACCTTCGGCCTTAGCGACCTCGCCATAGAAGCGGCTGGAGCGAGCGTTCTCCCCACGTTGTGCACACCCACCATCTGTGGGGTGGCCGTGACGAGGACCCTCATCGACGGCGGCGCCGGGCTCAACATCCTCTCCCCCGAGGCCTTTGGTCATCTGCCTGTGTCCTACAGGCAGCTCCTCCCCACCAAGCCCTTCTCAGGGGTCGCGGGCTCGGCCGTTCCGCTCGGCCAGATCCGCCTCTTGGTCACCTTCAGTACACCGGCTAACTACCGGATTGAGCTCATCGACTTCGACGTTGCGCCCATCCACCTGCCCTACAACGCCATCCTCGGCTTCCCAGCCTTGGCGAAATTCATGGTGGCGACTCACCCGGGCTACAACACCGTCAAGATACCCGGGAGCAACGGCATCATCACCGTCAAAGGGGACCCCAAGGCCGCCGTTCAGGTCCTCGAGCGTGCTTACAGGGCTGCTGCCGCAGCTCATCCAGGAGCAAAGGGAGCTCTGGAGGCGCCAGAAGCCGCGCCTGCCAAGAAGAATCAACTCTTCTCTCAGGACCCGCCGAGATGAAGCAGGTGCCTGATGACGAGGAGGGCTCAGGAGCCACCTTCACCATCGGCACGGGCATGGACCCTGAGCAAGAGGCAGCGCTGGTCAGCTTCCTCAGGGCGAACAAGGACGTGTTTTTCTGGAAAGCCGCTGACTTGGTCGGGGTGCCTAGGCACGTCATCGAGCATCACCTCACGATGTGCCCCAATGCGTGCCATATCAAGCAAAAAGCACGCAGACAAGCCCCGGAGAAGCCGGCCTTCATCGTTAAGGAGGTTAGGAAGCTATAGGAAGCAGGCGTCATACTGGAAGTACGGCACCCGGAGTGGTTGGCCAACCCCATCATAGTCCCGAAGAATGGAGGCGAGGAGCGCATGTGCGTTGACTTCACGAGCCTCAACAAGTTCTGCCCTCAGGACCCATTCCCTCTTTCGCGCGTCGACCAAATCGTGGATTCAACAGCTGAGTGTGACCTGCTCTGCTTCCTCGACGCCTTCTCAGGCTACCACCAAATCAAGATGGCGGTGGAAGATGTGGAGAAGACGGCGTTCCTGACCCCATGCGGGGTCTACTGCTACACTTGCATGCCCTTTGGGCTGAGGAATGCGGGCGCCACCATCCAGCGCCTGATGCACATCACCCTCGGCCCTTAGCTCGGGAGGAATGAGAGGCCTACGTCGACGACATCGTGGTCAAAACCGGGGAGGCCAGGACTCTCGTCCAGGACCTAGAAGAAACGTTCGCCAACCTGCGCAAGGTGAAGCTGTGCCTCCACCCGGAGAAGTGCGTGTTCGGTGTACCCTCCAGCAAGCTGCTAGGGTTCCTGGTTTCGCACCGAAGCATGGAAGCTAATCCGGAGAAGATCAAGGCCATCGAGAGAATGAAGCCGCCCACGAACCTGAAGGAGATGCAGAAGCTCGCGGGATGTGTAACGTCCCTATGGTGCTTCATCTCTAAGCTTGGGGAATGCACCCTCCCATTCTTCAAGCTCATGAAGAAGAAGGGGCCCTTTGAGTGGACTCCGGAGGCTGATGCCGCCTTCCGGGACCTCAAGGAATACCTCACCAGCTCGCCGGTTATGGTAGCACCGCGACCCCTGGAACCCATGACTCTCTACCTCGCCGCGATGCCTCACTCCGCCAGTGCGGCGCTTGTAGTGGAGCGCGAGGAGAGGCCCCGAAGCATGAGGCCACCGGGCAACTCGGCATCTTCAGGGCCCATGCTGGCCCCTGACACAGTTTTAGAGGTGGACTCAACCACGGTCACTGATGGCCCCGCCACTCAGCAAGAGGCACCCAAGGTTCCTGAAGCACCCATGGATCTTGTTGCGCCGACCCTCGTGCAGCACCCGGTGTACTTCGTCAGCACCGTACTGCGCGACGCGCGCTCGCACTACCTGATGCCTCAGAAGCTGCTCCTGGCGCTCCTCGTCGCCTCCAGGAAACTGCGGCATTACTTCCAGGGACATCCTATCAAGGTTGTTTGGTCATATCCTCTCGAGAAGGTACTGCGGGGCCCGAATGTCGTCGGGAGGGTCGCCGAGAGGAACATCAAGCTTCAGGCGTTCCTGTTGGAGTTTAGCACCACTTGAGTGATCAAGGGAGCGGCTCTAGTAGACTTTGTGGCGGAGTGGACTGACGCGCCAGAACGGGGGGCTAGCGAGGACCGCTTGCTGGCCCCCGGCAATGAAGCCCCAGACAGATGGATGGTATACTTCGATGACGCCTTTTCGCGCCTTGGCGCGGGGGCTGGCGCCATGTTACTATCTCCCACTCAGGACAAGTTGTACTACGTTGTGCAGCTTTGCTTCCAGCAAGGCGAGAAGGTTGATAACCCACAAGTGTAGGAGATCGCAACAGTTTTCGAGGGTAAAGTATTAAACCCAAATTTGTTGATTCGACACAAGGGGAGCCAAAGAATACTCTTAAGTATTAGTAGCTGAGTTGTCAATTCAACCACACCTGGAAACTTAGTATCTGCAGCAAGATAGTTTAGTAGCAAAGTAATATGATAGTGGCGGTAGCAGCAATAAAAGTAATGATAGTGTTTTTGCAGTTTTTGTAATAGTAGCAACGGAAAAGTAAATAAGCGACAAGCAATATAGGTAAGGCTCGTAGGCATTGGATCGGCGATGGGAAATTATGTCGGATGCAATTCATCATGTAGAAGTTATAACCTAGGGTGACACAGAACTAGTTCCAGTTCATCAATGCAATATAGGCATGTATTCCGAATATAGTCATACGTGCTTATGGAAAAGAATTTGCATGACATCTTTTGTCCTACCCTCCCGTGGCAGCGGGGTCCTATTGGAAACTAGGGGATATTAAGGCCTCCTTTTAATAGAGTACCAAACCAAAGCATTAACACATAGTGAATACATGAACTCCCCAAACTATGGTCATCATCGGGGGAGGTCCCGATTATTGTCACTTCGGGGTTGCCGGATCATAACACATAGTAGGTAACTATAGACTTGCAAGATAGGATCAAGAACACACATATATTCATGAAAACATAATAGGTTCAGATCTGAAATCATGGCACTCGGACCCTAGTGACATGCATTAAGCATAGCAAAGTCATAGCAACATCAATCTCAGAACATAGTGGATACCAGGGATCAAACCCTAACAAAACTAACTCGATTACATGATAGATCCCATCCAACCCATCAACAAGCCTACGATGGAATTACTCACGCACGGCGGTGAGCATCATGGAATTGGTGATGGAGGAAGGTTGATGATGACGATGGCGACGATCTCCACTCTCCGGAGCCCCGAACGGACTCCAGATCAGCCCTCCCGAGAGAGATTAGGGCTTGGCGGCGGCTTCGTCTAGTAAAACAAGATAATTCTTTCTCTCTGATTTTTTTTCTCCCCGAAATGGAATATGTAGGACCTGGGGATACGTCGGTGGAGCATCGGGGGGCCCTCGAGGCAGGGGGCGCGCCTTGGGAAGGGCAGCGCGCCCCAACCCTCGAGGACAGGCCGTGCCCCCCGGTGAGTATCTTCTTGCAGATATTTTTTATATTTTCTGAAATAATTCTCCGTTGATTTTCATGCGATTCCAAGAACTTTTTATTTTGCACAAAAACAACACCATGGCAGTTCTGCTGAAAACAGCGTCTGTCCGGGTTAGTTTCATTCAAATCATGCAAGTTAGAGTCCAAAACAAGGGAAATAGGGTTTGGAAAAGTAGATACGTTGGAGACGTATCAACTCCCCCAAGCTTAAACCTTTGCTTTTCCTCAAGCAATTCAGTTGATAAACTGAAAGTGATAAAGAAAAACTTTGACAAACTCTGTTTGCTCTTGTTGTTGTAAATATGTAAGCTAGCATTCAGGTTTTCAACAAGATTATGAACTAACCACATTCACAATAACTTTCAGGTCTCAAGACTACTCACATCAATAGCATAATCAACTAGCGAGAAATAATAATAAATGTCTGATGACAACACTTCTCAAAACAATCATGATATGATATAACAGGATGGTATCTCGCTAGCCCTTTCTGAGACCGCAAAACATAAATGCAGAGCACCTTTAAAGATCAAGGACTGACTAGACATTGTAATTCATGGTAAAAGAGATCCAGTCATGATCATACTCAATGCAAATTAATAGTAATACATGCAACAACAGAGGTGCTCTCCTACTGGTGCTCTTTGATAAGAGGGTGATGACTCTGCATAAAAGTAAATAGATAGGCCCTTCGCAGAGGGAAGCAGGGATTTGTAGATGTGTCAGAGCTCGATTTTTAAATAGAGATTGAATAACATTTTGAACAGTATACTTTCATTGTCAACATAACAACCAAGAATCTCGATATCTCCCATGCTACGCACATTATAGGCGGTTCCCAAACAGAATGGTAAAGTTTATACTCCCCCAACCACCAACAAGCACACTCCACGGCCAGCCGAATCCACGGGTTACCGTCCAAACAAGCAACAGCCCTGGGGGGTTTTTGTTTAATTATTATGATTTTGAGCACGGGACTGGGCATCCCGGTTACCAGCCATTTTCTCATGAATGATGAGCGGAGTCCACTCATCGTGAGAATAACCCACCTAGCATGGAAGATATAGACATCCCTAGTTGATACATGAGCTGTTCGAGCATACAAAACAGAATTTCATTTGAAGGTTTAGAGTTTGGCACATACAAATTTACTTGGAACGGCAGGTAAATACCGCATATAGGAAGGTATGGTGGACTCATGTGGAATAACTTTGGGATTTATGGAAGTGGATGCACAACCAGTATTCCCGCTTAGTATAGGTGAAGGCTAGAAAGAGACTGGGAAGCGACCAGCTAGAGAGCAACAACGGTCATGAACATGCACTAAAATTAATCAACAATGAATGCAAGCATGAGTAGGATATAAATCACCATGAACATAAATATCGTGAAGGCTATGTTGATTTGTTTCAACTACAAGCGTGAACATGTGCCAAGTCAAGTCACTTAAATCGTTTAGAGGAGGATACCACCCATCATACCACATCACAACCATTTTAATATCATGTTGGCATGCAAGATAGACCATTATAAACTCTCAGCTAATTAAGCATGGCATAAGCAACTATGATCTCTAATTGTCATTGCAAACATGTTTCATTCATAACAAGCTGAATCAAGAACGACGAGCTATCATATCTACAAAAACAAAAGAGGTCGAGTTCATACCAGCTTTTCTCATCTCAATTAGTTCATCATATATGATCCTTATTGCCTTTCACTCGCACGACAGAACGGTGTGGAAAATAATAATAGTGCACGTGCATTGGACTAAGCTGGAATCTGCAGACATTTAATACAAGAGACAAGACAAGGTAATATGACTCAAGGTTAAATAAAAAACAAAGCACATGAGATCCACTAAGCATTTTCATCATGGTCTTCTACTCTTAACCCCTAAAGAAAAGAAAAGAAACTATTTACATGGGAAAGCTCCCAACAAGCGAAAGAAGAACGGGAAATCTTTTTGGGTTTTCATTTTTAGTTACTATTACAAGCAAAGAAAATAAACTAGCTAGAAGCTATAACTAATATTTTTTTTGTTTTTCTGGATTTTTCTAGCACACAAGAAAAAGACTAAGAAAAAGAAATTTAAACTAAGCATGGATGGTACAGTGAAAGAGTGTGAACACCGACAACTAGAATAAGTGTGTAAACAAGAGTGTAAGTCGGTGAGAAATACGTACTCCCCCAAGCTTAGGCTTTTGGCCTAAGTTGGTCTATGGCCAGTATTGGCCTGACGGGTATCCAAAGTTGTAC
This sequence comes from Secale cereale, assembly GCA_902687465.1. NCBI lineage: Eukaryota > Viridiplantae > Streptophyta > Magnoliopsida > Poales > Poaceae > Secale > Secale cereale. The sequence continues at coordinate 465,156,603 of LR738715.1, read as the reverse complement.
TTGGGGTCGTACTAAGATGCAGCAGATGCTGCCTGGTGAGTTGCAGCTCGAAGGCGGGTTGCATCCGTCATGTTATAATAGGCATTTGCCTCCTCCATAGTTATAGTGTATCTTCCTTTTTCCTGAAAGTTAAACAAAGTAGGGGCAGGAAGAACAATAGGGATGGCATGTTGCCTGTTAAAGATTAGTCGATATTTGAGGGTTTGATTATCCCACTCTATAAACCAGTGACTAGCCATAGCATTACAGTCTAAATAAGCAGGAGGTAAAGGTTCATCATACGTGTGCACATACACACCAAGATAGCGGGCTATGCGAGTAGCATAGATCCCACCAAATAAATCTCCATGAAAACCATTATGATGTAGTCTACGTGCAACAATAGCTCCCATATTATATTGCCTATCACCTAGTACAGCACTCCTGAGAACACTAAGATCAGGGACACACATGTGACAAGCCTCATCTTTACCATTTATGCATCTACCAATAAAGAGAGCAAAGTAATGAATAGCAGGAAAATGTATGCTCCCCGTGGTGGCTTGTGTGATGTCCCTGGATTATCCCACTGTAATACTAGCAAGGAATTCTCTAAATTCATATTTACGAGGATCACTCATACTGCCCCACTATGGGAGCTTGCAGGCAACATTAAAATCCTCTAAGTCCATGGTATAAGATTTATCATAAAGGTCAAACAGAACAGTGTGAGAATTACGTGAAGATGAAAATTTAAACCTTCTCACAAAGCTATCAGTTAAGCCACGGTATTGAGGACACTTATCTTGCATGAAGTCCTCGAGGTCAGCGTTGCGCACATATGCGTAAAATTCATCTTTGATGCCCGCTTGACCCATAAATTCTTCTGATGGCCATTCACAAGGCCACACATCAGCGTCCTTTGGTGGTTCATCGTCCGGCTCACGGAACGCGAGCCTCAATTCTTGCTTCCTTGAAGGACCACCTTGGGAGTTCCTCCTAGACATTTTTCTGAAACTTTCTGAAATTTTTAGTAACTCACAATAAAAGTTAACCAAACTCAACAAGAATGATAGCGAGAACTCCTATAAGTGCCTAGAGGCTATATCATGCATTAGAACTACTTGGGACCAAGAAAATTTGACATCCAAGCTCAAGAACAAGGTCACCGCAGCAGTACAAATTTTGCAACAAATAAAGCACTAGAACAAAAACTAATTGGACCAATGGAGGAGTCACATACGAAGGAACAATCTCCCCAACAGTTTGGTGAATGGTGCTTTGAGCAAGGAGATCGAAAATGGCAGCAAAATGAGCTAGAACTCGGGTTTGAGTTGGTTGAGGATTTTTTTTGGGAGGAAGAAGAAGAGCATGGATGAAAGGATAAGTGGAGGGGGGCCACGTGGGGCCCTCGAGGCAGGGGCGCACCATGGGCATGGGGCGCGCCATGTGCCCTCGTGGCCACGTGCTGGCTCCCCTCGCTGTGTGTTCAGTGCCATATTTTCTTAAATATTCTAGAAAAAATCATATTTTATTTTCATGGCATTTGGAGAACTTTTACTTTCGGGACATTTTTTATTGCACGGATAAGTCTGGAAATAGACAGACAATGATATTTTTGTTTTATTTAATCTAATTAACAGAATGTAAAAGGGGGTACAGAAGGTTTGTGCTATCTAGATTCACCTATCCCATGCTCATCAAAAGGAATCCATTAACAAAGTTGATCAGGTCTTGTTAATAAACTCTTTCCGAGTAACATGAAACTGGAGAATTTTCGAATGACACTATGTTACCTCAATGGGGATATGTATATCCCCCATAATAAGTATGTCATATGCCTTCTTGATAGTAGGAATAGGAAACTCAAAACCTCCAATAGTAATAGTCGAAGTTTTTCCAATATAATTGATACTATGATCTGAGGTTGTTTCCTCGAAAAGTGTACCGTATGCTCATTACCATTGACATGAAAAGTGACATTGCCTTTGTTGCAATCAATAACAGCCCCTGCAGTATTCAAAAAAGGTCTTCCAAGAATAATAGACATACTATCATCCTCGGGAATATCAAGTATAACAAAGTCCGTTAGAATAGTAACATTTGCAACTACAATAGGCACATCCTCACAAATACTGATAGGTATAGCAGTTGATTTATCAGCCAGTTGCAAAGATATTTCAGTAGGTGTCAACTTACTCAAGGCAGGTCTATGATATAAAGAGAGAGGCATAACACTAACACCGGCTCCAAGATCACACAAAGCAGTTTTAACATAGTTTCTCTTAATGGAACAAGGTATAGTAGGTACTCCTGGATCTCCTAATTTCTTAGGCATTCCACCCTCAAAAGTGTAATTGGCAAGCATGGTGGAAATTTCTACTTCAGGTATCTTTCTTTTGTTGGTAATAATGTCTTTCATATACTTAGCATAAGGATTTGTTTTAAGCACATCAGTCAATCGCATACACAAAAAGATAGGTCTAATCATTTCAGCGAAGCGCTCAAAATCCTCATCATTCTTTTTCTTATATGGTTTTGAAGGAAAAGGCATGGGTTTCTTAACCCATGGTTCTCTTTCCCTACCGTGCTTCCTAGCAACAAAGTCTCTCTTATCATAACATTGATTCTTTGATTGTGGGTTATTAAGATCAACAGTAGGTTCAATCTCTGCATCATTATCATTGCTAGGTTGAGCATCAGCATGAAAATCATCGTTAATATTATCACTAGGCTCATGTTCATTACTAGATTGTGTCTCAGCATCAGAAATAGATATATCATTGGGATTCTCAGGTGGGTGAGCTATAGGTTCACTAGAAGCATGCAAATTTCTATCATTTTTCTTTTTCTTCTTCTTAGAAGAACTAGGTGCATCTAAATTAGCTCTCTGAGAATCTTGCTCAATTCTCTTAGGGTGGCCTTCAGGATACAGAGGTTCCTGAGTCATTTTACCACCTCTAGTTGCAACTCTAACAGCATAGTCATTATTCTTACTATTTCATTCATTGGGAAAATCATTCTGGGCCTTAAGTACTTATAAAACTTGAGTGGTGACCATGGAAGCATGTTTACTAAGGAGTTTCAGTTCACTCTTAGCACTGGACAGATAATCACTCAAGCGTTCAATCATATGAGCATTGTGTTGTAATTGTCTACCAACATAAGCATTGAAGTTTTCTTGTTTCACAATAAAATTGTCAAACTCATCTAAGCATTGGCTAGCAGACTTATAACGAGGAATATCACCTTCATCAAATCTATAAAGAGAATTTACCTTTACTACCTGTGTCGGGTTATCAAGACCATGTATTCCTTCAATAGGCGATAAATTCTTAACATCTTCAGCTTTAATACCCTTTTCTTTCATAGATTTCTTTGCCTCTTGCATATCTTCAGGACTGAGAAATAGAACACCTCTTTTCTTCGGAGTTGGCTTAGGGGCTGGTTCAGGAAGTGTCCAATTATTTTCATTGGCCAGCATATTATTCAATAGTAATTTATCTTGTTCAACTGTTGTTTCCTTGAAAACACAACCAGCACAACTATCCAGGTGGTCTCTGGAAGCATCGTTTAGTCCATTATAGAAGACATCAAGTATATCATGCATCTCAAGAGGATGATTAGGCAAAGCATTAAGTAACTGGAGAAGCCTCCCCCAAGCTTGTGAGAGACTCTCTTCTTTAGTTTGAGCAAAGTTATATATTTCCTGTAAGGTAGCTTGTTTCTTATGAGCGGGAAAATATTTAGCAGAGAAGTAATACATCATATCCTAGGGACTACGCACACAACCAGGATCAAGAGAATTAAACCAAGTCTTAGCATCACCCTTTAACGAGAACGGAAACAACTTAAGGATATAGTAGTAACGAATATTTTCATCATTCTCTAAAAAAACGAATATTTTCATCATGGGTAAACAGGGTGGCTATATCATTCAACATAGTAAGATGTGCCACTACAGTTTCAGACTCATAGCCATGGAAAGGATCAGATTCAACCAAAGTAATTAACTCAGGATCGACAGAGAATTCATAATCCTTATCAGTGACACAGATAGGTGAAGTAGCAAAAGCAGGGTCATGTTTCATTCTAGCATTCAAGGACTTTTCTTTCAGCTTAGCTTAATAATTTCTTAAGATCATATCTATCATTGCAAGCAAGAAAGTCTCTAGCAGTTTCTTCATCCATAACATAACCCTCAGGCACAACAGGCAATTCATATCTATTGGGAGTAGTTTCATCATCACTTCCATAAATATCATCAACATTTGCACTCTCCCTAACCTTAGCAATTTGTTCTTCTAGAAATTCACCTAGTGGCACAGTATCAGGCATAGAAGTAGTCTCATCATACATAGCAGAAGTAGCATCATCAAGAACATACGACATATCATATTCAATAGCAGGAGTAGGTGTCGCAAGTTTACTCATAACAGAAGGAGAATCAAGTGTAGAGCTAGATGGCAGTTCCTTATCTCCCCTCGTAGTTGAGGGTAAGATCTTGGTTTTTGAGTCCTTCAAATTCTTCATAGTGATAAACAGATATAAATCCCAAGTGACTTAAAGAATAGAGCTATGGTCCCCGGCAACGGCGCTAGAAAATTGTCTTGATAACCCACAAGCGTAGGAGATCGCAACAGTTTTTGAGGGTAAAGTATTAAACCCAGATTTGTTGATTCGACACAAGGGGAGCAAAAGAATACTCTTAAGTATTAGCAGCTGAGTTGTCAATTCAACCACACCTGGAAACTTAGTATCTGTAGCAAGATAGTTTAGTAGCAAAGTAATATGATAGTGGCGGTAGAAGCAATAAAAGTAACGATAGTATTTTTTTGTAGTTTTTGTAATAGTAGCAACGGAAAAGTAAATAAGCGACAAGCAATATAGGTAAGGCTCTTAGGCATTGGATCAGTGATGGGAAATTATGTCGGATGCAATTCATCATGTAGAAGTTATAACCTAGGGTGACACAGAACTAGCTCCACTTCATCAATGTAATGTAGGCATGTATTCCGAATATAGTCATACGTTCTTATGGAAAAGAACTTGCATGACATATTTTGTCCTACCCTCCCATGGAGCGGGGTCCTATTGGAAACTAAGGGATATTAAGGCCTACTATTAATAGAGTACCAGACCAAAGCATTAACACACAGTGAATACATGAACTCCTCAAACTTTGGTCATCACCGGGAGTGGTCCCGATTATTGTCACTTCGGGGTTGCCGGATCATAACACATAGTAGGTGACTATAGACTTGCAAGATAGGATCAAGAACACACATATATTCATGAAAACATAATAGGTTCAGATCTAAAATCATGGCACTCGGGCCCTAGTGACAAACATTAAGCATAGCAAAGTCATAGCAACATCAATCTCAGAACATAGTGGATACTAGGGATCAAACCCTACCAAAACTAACTCGATTACATGATAGATCCCATCCAACCCATCACCGTCCAGCAAGCCTACGATGGAATTACTCACGCACGATGGTGAGCGTCCTGGAATTGGTGATGGAGGAAGGTTGATGATGACGATGGCGACGATCTCCACTCTCCGGAGCCCCGAACGAACTCCATATCAGCCCTCCCGAGAGAGATTAGGGCTTGGCGGCGGCTCCGTCTCGTATAATGCGATAATTCTTTCTCTCTGCTTTTTTTCTCCTCGGAACGGAATATATAGGACCTGGAGATACGTCGGTGGAGCATCGGGGGGGCGCTCGAGGCAGGGGGCGCGCCCCCCACCCTCAAGGACAGGCCATGGGCCCCCCGGTGAGTATCTTCTTGCAGATATTTTTATATTTTCTGAAATAATTCTCCATTGATTTTTAGGCGATTCCGAGAACTTTTTATTCTGCACAAAAACAACACCATGGCAGTTCTGCTAAAAACAGCGTCAGTCCGGGTTAGTTCCATTCAAATCATGCAAGTTAGAGTCCAAAACAAGGGCAAAAGGGTTTGGAAAAGTAGATACGTTGGAGATGTATCAAAGGTCTCCAACAACATCGTAGAGTACGAGGGCCTTATTGCTGGGCTCAAGGCCGTCGCTGCACTGGGGGTCAAGCGTCTCACCATCAGGGGTGACTCGCAACTCCTCGTCAACTTCTCCAACAAGAAATACAAGCCCAAGGACGAGCACATGGAGGCATATCTGGAGGAGGTGCGCAAGATGGAGAAGCGATTCCAAGGGCTCGAGGTGCAACACGTACCGAGAGGCAACAACAAGGAAGCGGACGACATTGCCAAACGAGCCTCTAGGTGGGAGCCTCAGAGGTTGGGCGTCTTCGAGGAGCGACTACTCAAACCGTCGGCAGCACCGCCAGTTCATGAGCCGACATCCCCTTAGAAGGGGTTACCTGCGGCGCCTACGGACGGCGCCCCGCCCTGCGGACCGGCCTCTGGAGCCTGATGAGGGTTGCGGGACCCAAGAGCTCAAGATGTACCTGCAACACGACACCCTGCCGGACAAGGAAGAAGATACAGAGCGCGTGGTCCGACAGGCCTCAGCTTACTGCATCCAAGACGGCGAACTCTACAGGAGGCGCCCCAACGACGTCTCACTAAAATGCATCTCGAAGAAGCAAGGGCGCGAGCTGTTGGCTGACATCCACGGTGGGGACTGCGGTCATCACTCGTCGTCCCGCACCCTCGTAGGCAAGGCCTTCCGCTGCGGCTTCTACTGGCCCACGGCACTCAACAACGCCACGGAGCTTGTGCGGGCTTGTGAGGCGTGCTAGATTCATGCCAAGCAGATCCACCAACCGACGCAGGGCCTCTAGACGATCCCGCTCTCCTGGCCCTTTGCGGTCTGGGGATTGGATATCCTGGGTCCATTTCCCCGGGCAGCAGGGGGCTACCGCTTCCTGTACGTCGCCATCGACAAATTCACCAAGTGGGCAGAGGTGGAGCCCGTTTGCGCGATGCCAGTCGGGTCGGCTGTCAAGTTCATCCAGGGCCTCGTGAGGCGATTCGGGGTCCCCAGCCGCATCATCACGGATAATGGTTCGCAGCTCACAAGCAATCTCTTCAGGTCATATTGTGCTAACCTTGGAACACAGATCTGCTACGCTTCGGTGGCTCACCCCAGGAGCAACAGTCAGGCCGAACGCGCCAGCGCGGAAGTCTTGCGTGGCCTCAAGACGCGCAGCTTTAAGAAGAAGCTTGAGGCTTGCGGCAGGGGCTGGATCGACGAGCTCCAGTCCGTGTTGTGGTCAATCCGAACCACTGCCACCAAACCCATGGGGGAAACTCCTTTCTTTCTCATCTATGGGGCGGAGGAGGTCCTCCCTCATGAGGTCAAGCATCGCTCCCCATGGGTCTTGGCTTTCAATGAGGAATGCCAGGACGCCGCCTGGCGGATGGACCTCATGCTCGGCGAGGACGGCCACTGCCGAGCTGCCCTCAGGGCGGCGCGATATCAGCAGGTGCTGCGGCGGCACCACAGCCCCGGCGTCCGCGCAAGAACACTTGAAGTTGGTGACTTGGTCCTGAGGCGGGTCCTCTCCAGGGAGGGGTTACACAAGCTCTCGCCCATGTGCGAGGGCCCGTTTAGAAACGCCCGTGTCTCTAGGCCCGGTGCTGTGCGCCCGGAGACGCAGCATGGGATACCTATCCAGAATTCCTGGAACATTGAACACCTCAGGAGGTTCTATCCGTAATCAAGGCTCTGTGCCCGTGAAGGTCTCCGCCCGTGACACTCTCACGTAATATGAGTTGGGGTTGTACACGCCTCGGAGTCTCCTATGCGTTGCGTACAGGCCCTCAGACGGGGCTCCCACCCATGCCCCAATGGCAGTCCTTAGCTCTGTGCTGGTAAGAAGATGTAGTGTAGGGGTCGGACGCGAACTTTTTCCTTTTTGGCTTGGTGTTTGGCTGTCATCCTTTTCTACTTCCTTGGCTATCAGCCCTTCCTCTACCCCATGCTATGAAGTTCTCGTGTTTCTCGCGTTTCTTGCATTTGGTTGAAAGTCTTGATTGGGATCTTTCTCGTCGGTTTTAAGTTCAGTTTGTTAAGAAGGGGTTGCGCCACTCGATCTCCTTCGCGCGCCTCGCGCGCGGGGGCTGGGGCACGGTCGGTCACCGGCCTTCGTCTGCCACGGCCCCGTGACCTCGCCTGGCCAAGCCTGCTCAGGCTCTGGCATCGGGCTTCTCAGCCCGTGCAATCTATCATACCGAGCCGGCTCAGGCTTTGCTGCTTTAACCCGCGCTCGGCGCTCTCAGCAGCTCTCAGCGGCTCACCCATGCTCGAGGGCTGCACAAGCTCTCTGGATTCGGCCGTCCTCATGACCCGATGGGGGCTCATGACGCCAAAGAGTCAGGAGCACTCCGCCTCAAGACGTCGCGACACATAAAGCTAAGTAATCTCACCAAGACCAAAAAACATGACAGCAAGTTCTTGCTTCATACATATATCACCGTCCATTACACGCCTTCTCGAGGCAGCTTAAAATTTTGACACAGGGAGGACATGAAGGAAAAAGAAGGAGAAGAAGCAGAGGCCGCTCCCGCTCAGTTGGAGTCTTCCAGTTCCTCCGGCTTCACCGAGCCGAGCTCGGCGGCGTGGTGGCTCGTCGCGGCCGCCGCTGCTGGAGGAGCTGCTGCTGCCACACAGGGGGGACCCGCGGCGCCCCCGGGGACTAAGATCGTCTCCAGAGGAGGAGCTGCTCCTCCAGACGCCGTCCCCGCCGTCCTCTTCGTCATCAGCCTTGGGACAGCACCCAAGGCGCCTCCCTTCCTCCGAGAAGACCTTGACAAACAGCGTGGAGGCGCCATCGTACCTGAAGTGCAGCGTACACCTCCCCTGCAGCCAGCGCGCGCGTGCAAACGATTGCCAGCCGCGCTCCAGGAACACGTCGCCCGAGGGAGCCACATCAACTTCCACTCAGGACGCACCACTGCAGCAACCGTCAGTCTGCAGCTAGACGCCGCCGGGGCCTCCGTCCAGTAGCACATTGCCGAGCGAGCGGGGAAGCCGAAGCCACGAGCCACTAGGCTTCTCGGCCCACACCACGAACTCCGACGACACGTCGAAGGAATGGAGCTGCGGGCGTGGAGGACGCGCGACCACCATGCGCCGCCTCGCGCCTCCTCTCTCGCCACGGCCATGACCACCTTCACCGCGGGAAGACGCACCGTGCCTCTCACCAGTGGCCGCGCCAGGACCCGGAAGGCCGCGCCCACGATTCATTGTGGGCGCAGCGGCATGCTTGTAGGGACGCCCGCGGGCCCTCTTCGGCGGCAGCGGGGCCAGATCCTTCTGGGCCTTCCCTTTCTCCCAGGTGGACGGCTTTCTCGGCGGCGCCATGGAGATCTCGCAGCAAGAGGGAGAGCGGGGAACAAGCAAGGAGGAAGACGGCGCTAGCTTGAATATGGCTTCGGGGCTCCCCCCACCCTAGTCCCATTTACAGGGCGGAGGAGCCCAACCGCCAGCCACTAGCATCGCAGCCATAACAGCCCCGTCGTCTGCGCTGGGGAGTTGTCAAGTCACACGATTACCAAGACCGCGTGGGGAGCGGAGTCGCCACGTCCCATCCAACCGTCACGTGCCAGCCTGGCCCGCAGCCTTTTGGGGCCCGCGGCACTTCTTCCTCGACTAAGGCTTCGCCTCGAAGCCAACTCCGCGCACGCCTTGAGCCCGGGGGCTACTGTCGGTGTCCTCGGAACCAGGGTACCCATACTTGCCTATCTGCGGGCCGCAGCGCACTCCTACCACGTCCTGGTACGGCCCAGCTGATCGACCAGCTGCCCAAGACCCTCGCGAGGGGGCTAGACTTCTCGAGGAGAACAACGTCAAGACCCCCTCACTAGCGGCCTCGGCAAGGTGCTCCGGAGGGGCAGAGAATCCAAGGCCAAGCTTGCCTCAGGATGAGGTAGTGACGTGAGCAGTGAAGCACCACGCCAGCGGGTGCCAGCGCACGCCAGCGGTGCAGTTGCCGTTTCGGTGCAAAGGAGACAGCGCAGGCGCAGGTTCCCAAGGAGCGGAACAAAGGTTTCCCATTGGTGCAACAAGACCAAAGACCGCAAGGATGACAGGGAGGATGTCACCACCGAGC
>LR738715.1:465083985-465146553 GCA_902687465.1 Secale cereale | reverse complement strand
ACCCATACTTGCCTATCTGCGGGCCGCAGCGCACTCCTACCACGTCCTGGTACGGCCCAGCTGATCGACCAGCTGCCCAAGACCCTCGCGAGGGGGCTAGACTTCTCGAGGAGAACAACGTCAAGACCCCCTCACTAGCGGCCTCGGCAAGGTGCTCCGGAGGGGCAGAGAATCCAAGGCCAAGCTTGCCTTAGGATGAGGTAGTGACGTGAGCAGTGAAGCACCACGCCAGCGGGTGCCAGCGCACGCCAGCGGTGCAGTTGCCGTTTCGGTGCAAAGGAGACAGCGCAGGCGCAGGTTCCCAAGGAGCGGAACAAAGGTTTCCCATTGGTGCAACAAGACCAAAGACCGCAAGGATGACAGGGAGGATGTCACCACCGAGCCCACCACCGCGTCACCGCCTGATCCTTTTGTAGGCGAAGACTGCTTTTGTCAGGGTAGGAACGTCCTTGTGTTCCTGCTCAAAAATGGCTGTTGTGGGATCCCTTCCCGCCTAAACATTTCAAGGGAAGAGGACCTTGGCTGCCTATATAAGCAGCTAGGATCCCCACTATGAGGGACGGGTGAAGCAGATCCATAAACTCGGCCTCCATGCAAAGGAGCAAGAACTCTTGCCTCACGGCCCTCGTGAGCTCAGGAACCACTGTACTAGTTCATATTCTTGCCCTCCTGAGGCCAATCCACCAAAGCAGAAAGTATGATTTTACACCACAAGGTGGCCTGAACCTGGGTAAACTCTTGCGTGCTTCACTTGTTGTTTTCTTGAATCTCTTCACTGGGCGAGGGCGAGACGCTAGGTAGACGTGAGTGGGAGAGATCTTCGTTCACACCCCTGTGTTCGATCTTCTTGGGTTTGCGGAGCCCACAATCTGATAGATATTCTGCGAAACGAAAAACATGCAACAAATAGGAACTGGCACTGGGCACTGGATCAATATGTTAGTCACAAATATAGTATAAAAAGTTGCCAAAAGTATATGAAAGTTGTATAATATTGGCATGGAACAATCAAAAATTATAGATACGATGGAGATGTATCAACATCCCCAAGCTTAATTCCCGCTCGTCCTCGAGTAGCTAAATGATAAAAAAAGATATTTTTTGATGTGGAATGCTACCTAGCCTAATCTTGATCACGTAATCTTATAATGGCATGAATATTAAGACACGAGTGATTCAAAGCAATAGTCTATCATTTGACATAAAAGAATTTAATACTCGGGCATCCCAACAAACAATCAAGTCTTTCAAAATATCAATGCTAAAGAACGTTATCCCTACAAAATCATATAGTCTTTTATGCTCCCTTTTCTTAACACAAGGTACCCCTCATGCCCATCCCGGTGTCAGCCAAGCAATTGTTTTCATACTTTACTTTTTCGAACCTTTTCAACTCTTCATGCAATACATGACCGTGAGCCATGGACATAGCACTATGGGTGGAATAGAAGGTGGTAGTAGACAAAAGTAGGGAGAAAGTCTCACATCAACTAGGCAAATTAACGGACTATGGAGATGTCCATCAATTGATATCAATGTGAGTGAGTAGGGATTGCCATGTAACGGATGCACTAGAGCTATAAGTGTATGAAAGCTCAAGGGAAAACTAGTGGGTGTGCATCAACTTGCTTGCTCATGAAGACCTAGGGCAATTTGAGGAAGCCCATCGTTGGAATATACAAGCCAAGTTCTATAATAAAAATTCCCACTAGTATATGGAAGTGACAACATAGAAGACTCTCTATCATGAAGAACATGGTGCTATGATGAAGCACAAGTGTGGAAAAAAGATAGTAACATTATCCCTTCTCTCTTTTTCTCTCATTTTTTATTTTTTTTTATTTTGGGCTCTTTGGCCTCTCTTTTTTTGGTGGGCTTCTTTGGCCTCTTTTTTTTATTTGGGCTTCATTGGCCTCTTTTATTTTTTGTAACCTCACATGGGACAATGTTCTAATAATGATGATCATCACACTTTTATTTACTTACAACTCAATATTACAACTCGATACTAGAACAAAGTATGACTCTATATGAATGCCTCCAGCGGTGTATTGGGATGTGCAATGATCTAGCATAGCAATGACATCAAAAAACGGTCAAGCCATGGAAACATCATGCTAGTTATCTTACGATCATGCAAGCAATATGACAATGATGGTGCGTGTCATAATAAATGGAACGGTGGAGTTACATGGCAATATATCTCGGAATGGCTATGGAAATGCCATAATATGTAGGTATGGTGGCTGTTTTGAGGAAGGGTATAAGGTGGTTTGATGCACCGGCGAAAATTGTGCGGTACTAGAGTGGCTAGCAAGGTGGAAGGGTGAGAGTGCGTATAATGCATGGACTCGACATTAGTCATGAAGAACTTACATACTTATTGAGAAAAATCTATTAGCCCTCGAAGCAAAAATACTACGACGCATGCTCCTAGGGGGGAGGTTGGTAGGAGTCAACCATCGCGCGCCCCTGACCTTCACGCAAAGATAAACAATCAAAATACAATACGCGCCAATTTGGTTACATAGTTAGGAGACCATACATGCATGCTTCGGGAATCACAAACCTTAACACCAATATATTTAATAAACCACAATCATTCACTAGTACCTCCCACATATTAGTATCTCTATATCGCAAAACTATTGCAAGGAATCAAACATATCATATTCAGCGATCTACAAGTTTATGTAGGATTTTATGACTAACCATGTGAATGACCAATTCCTGTCAAGAAAGAGAGTTTTAATTCTTTCTACAAAAGATATGTCCACGCTCTAACAATTATAAGTGAAGCAAAAGAACATTCTACAAATGGCGGTTTTCTATGTGAGGAGAAACAGGCAATCCAAACTTCAAATGATATAAGTGAAGCACATGAAGCATTCTATAAATCCATACTCAAAAGATATAAGTGAAGTGCAAAGAGAATTCTATAAATCAACCAAGGATTATCTCATACCATCATGTGCATTTATTAAAAGAAAAATAAAAAGCACACGACGCTCCAAGAGTTTACGCATATCATGTGAACGAAACGAATCCGAAAACATACCGATACTTGTTGAAGAAAGATGGGATGCCTTCCGGGGCATCCCCAAGCTTAGACGCTTGAGTCTCCTTGAATATTTACTTGGGGTACCTCGGGAATCCCCAAGCTTGAGCTCTTGCCTCTCCTCCTTCTCCTCATATCAAGACCTCCTCGATCTTCGAACACTTCATCCACACAAAACTTAACCGAACTTTTAGTTACGGGGTTAGTGCATATGATCAATGAAATCCCATCATGTACAGCTCTAACATTATTGTATAATTATAAACAAACATTACCTACTGTATGCTATCATAATTAAATGGCCCCAAGTCAAGGAGGCTTCACCAAGAATTGAAACATATGCAAATAATGAAGCTATAACAGCAATATGTGAAAACAGGACAGTCTGTAGTAATCTGAACATTAACCATACTTCTCTAACTCTAAAAATTCTGAAACAATTAGGGAAAATCAAAAATTTGTATAGCAAGACTTTGCAAAAAGTTTCAGATCCTTTTGAAGTACCAGTAAAAAATGTAAAATCACGCACTACAGCCAAAGTTTTTGTTTTTGCACCGCACAAACCAACAAGCAGTTTAATCATCCTAAAGGAAACTCTTAGCACATTATTTTTATAATACAATGTAATTGTATAGGGGGTGATTGTTTTTGTTGAAAAGTTTCTGTAATTCAAGATTTGCAAAGTTTCCATGGGCATGAACAAAGTTCAAGGAGCTCCCCCATTTCAACGGTGCTCGTCCTTCTTACTTTCATTTTTATTTTTGAAAAAGTTTTAGGTTCCCCTCTTTATTAACTTTATAAAAGCACACAACAGAAATAAATGAATCTCTAAAACTTCTGGGTTGTCTCCCTGGCAGCGCTTTCTTTAAAGCCATTAAGCTAGACATATAGTGCTCAAGTAATGGATCCACCCGGATCCCAAGGTATATCAAAGCATATTTTAATTAGCAATGATTTGGCATTTAGTAGTGAGCACAAAGTGATATGTGTCATGCAAAAACAAAGTCTAACTCTCTTCCTATGCATAGGCATGTCATACAAGAACAATTCATGCACATCAAGTAAAGGCCAATGCATAGTATAAGCAGTTTCTTGCAATTTTATCGTGTTGGAAACATACAGAGGCGGAGATGTAGTTCCTCTCTCATAATAATTGCAAGTAGGAGGACCAAGCACATGCATATTATACTCATCAAAATCATCATGTGTAATGGAAAAAGGCAACCCATCAATATAATCCTTAATAAGTGCAAACTTCTCCAATATAGTGTAGTTTCGAGAATTCAAAAAGATAATAGGGCTATCATGTGTGGGTGCAATAGCAACTATCTCATATTTAACATAACGAACTATAGAAAGTTCATCTCCATAAGCATAATTCATATTGGCATCTTGGCCACAGGCGTAGCAAGCATCATCAAAAAGGGATATTTCAAACGAATCCAAGGGATCATAGCAATCATCATAGCATTCATCCTTCGGTAAGCAAGAAGGGAAATTAAACAATGTATGTGATAAAGAGTTACTCTCATTAGAAGGTGGGCATGGGTGATCAATCCGCTCTTCCTCCTTTTGTTCTTCGCTCTCCTCCTCATCTTTTTCATCCAATGAGCTCACAATGTCATTAATTTCTTCTTCCATAGACTCCTGCAAAATATTAATCTCTTCTTGGACAGCAGAGGAGTCTTCAATATATGGTTTAATATAAGGATTAGAAGCATAATTATCATAGCAATATTTAAGTATGGCCAAATTTTCAGATTTGTATAGAGTAGTATCACATTCTTCAATAAAGGAAGCAATTTCACAAGTACCCCTAAAAGCAACAAATTCTTCAATTTGTTGAACATCATAGTAATTATAAACACCCTCAGTGTACGAAGATACGATTCGATCATCACTAAACTTACATTGGTAAGGAAGGTATTTCTTAGGGTCTTTAGAACAACAAGTACAATCATATATTTCACATAAATTCCAAGCATAGCACTTCAAACAATGAATTTGATCCTGTAAAAGTTTCCCTCGTTCAGATATGCGGTGTCGCACATAACAAGCATGCTCATCTATAGATTTGCCCTCAACTAAGCTAGTTGGGGTTTCACCCCGAGCACATAGGGACCGAAGATGATCCAAGTAAAAAGCTTCAGGAGTGTGATAGATATTGAGTGGTTCTTCAACCATTGGTTCAGTAGGTACCACTAAATTTTTTGGTATTTTGCGTTTCCTACCCATAACTAAAGATAGAAAACAAGAGCACAAAATAAAAACTACTTAGTGATAACGCAAACAAGCACACACAAGAATATTCACCCCACGCTATAACTCCCCGGCAACGGCGCCAGAAAATGGTCTTGATAACCCACAAGTGTAGGGGATCAATTGTAGCCTCTTTCGATAAGTAAGAGTGTCGAACCCAACGAGGAGCTAAAGGTTGAACAAACATTCCCTCAAGTTCTATCGACCACCGATACAACTCTACGCACGCTTGACGTTCGCTTTACCTAGAACAAGTGTAAAACTAGAAGTACTTTGTAGGTGTAACGGGATAGGTTTGCAAGAATATAAAGAGCACGTAAATAAAAACTAGGGGATGTTAATATAAAGAAGCAATAAAGTTAGTAAAGCGAGTGCGGAAAAGTGGTGGTAGGAGTTACGAAATTGTCCCTAAGAAATTGACTACACTACTAGACCGATAGCAAGTTTTATGTGGGAGAGGCCACTGCTAGCATGTCATCCCTGACTTGGAACTCTATGCACTTATGATTGGAACTATTAGCAAGCATCCGCAACTACTAACGTTCATTAAGGTAAAACCCAACCATAGCATTAGGATATATTGGTCCCCCTTCAATCACGTATGCATCAATTTCTATGCTAGGTTGAAGCTTCTATCACTCTTGCCCTCCAATACGAAGTCCTATCAACATACAACTAACCCTATGGTGTGATCCAAGCGCGCGCTCATATGATGTGCACCAAAGGACAGCAACATAACCACAAGTAAATTGTCGGCGTCGTGGGAACCAGGGTAGCCAGACTTGCTTGTCTGCGGGCCGTGACGCGCTCCGACTACGGCCTGGTACGGCCCAGCTGATCGACTAGCTGTCCAAGACCCTCGTGAGGAGAACGACGTCAAGACGTCCTCGGGAGCGGCCTCAGCAAGGTGCTCTGGAGGGGCGGAGATTCCAAGGCCAGGCCTGCCTCAGGAGGAGGCAGTGATCTCAGCAGTGACGCACCGCGCCAGCGGGTGCCAGCGTCCGCCAGCGGCGCAGTTGCCATTTCGGTGCAAAGGGGACAGCGCAGCCGCTGGCTCCCAAGGAGCAGGGCAATGGTTTCCCCTTTGGTGCAACAAGACCGAAGACCGCAAGGACGACAAGGAGAATGTCACCGTCGAGCCCACCACCGTGTCACCGCCTGATCCTTTTGCAGGCGAAGACCGCTTTTGTCCGGATAGGAACGTCCTTGTGTTCCCGCTCAAAAATGGCCGTTGTGGGATCCCTACCCGCCTAAACATTTCGGGGGAACAGGACCGTGGCCGCCTATATAAGTAGCTAGGATTCCCACTATAAAGGGGATCGATTCATACACTCAGCCAGCACACAAGGAGCAAGAACACTTGCCTCCTGACCCTCCTGAGCTCACCTCCTGAGCCCGGGAACCATTGTACTAGCTCATATTCCAGCTCGCCCGAAGCTAATCCACCAAAGCAGGAAGTAGGGTCTTACACCACACGGTGGCCCGAACCTGGATAAACTCTGGTGTGTTCTGTTTGTTGTTTGCTTGAATCCCCCGACCGAGACGAGAGCAAGGTGCTAGGAAGTCGTGAGTGGGAGAGATCTTCGTTCACGCCCCTGTGTTCGAACTTCTTGGGTTTTGCGGAGCCCTGAATCGGACATTTGGCGCACCAGGTAGGGGGCGTGTCAAAATCTCGCCTCTCCGACGACCTCGCTTCCCCTCTCCGGTATAGCGCCGCTACGATGGCTGCAGCCTGCCACAGCCGCGCGGGTGCTGGCTCCCTCCCCGTCAACCGAGCAATATCAGCGGACCGCGCCACCCATGGGCGCTCCTCCTTCTTCCTTGACGACGCTCCTGCCGGCCAGGCCACCGAAGGACGGACTGCATCGAAGGACGGCCTGCACCGCCACTCCCGCCTCCTGTGGCCTCGTCGGTCACGCTCTTGATGGGGCGACGGCGGGCCCGGCACTGGCCGCCCGCAGGGAATCGCGGCACACGGACAGCCTGCAGCTGCGAGTTGCGGGGCGTCGCCTGCAGGGAGCGGCCTTGCCGCGGGGTCGCCTGCATCCTCGGTGGATCCCAAGCACCGGCGTCTACCCGGCATGCCAAGTCGCACTTTCGGTAGGTTGGGGTTGCCGCCCAGCTGCGGGAGGCCTTGCGGGCGCAGAGCGAGCCGGGGCCCGCCATCACCTTTGGCCCCAGCGACCTCGCCCCCGAAGCGGCCAGCACCGGCGCTCTCCCCACGGTATGCACGCCCACCATCTGTGGGGTGTCCATGACAAGAACCCTCATAGACGGCGGCGCCGGCCTCAACATCCTCTCTCCCGAAGCCTTCGGTCATCTGCCTGTGTCCTACAGGCAGCTCCTTCCCACCAAGCCCTTCTCGGGGGTCGCGGGCTCGGTCGTCCCCTCGGCCAGATCCGCCTCCCGGTCACCTTCGGCACACCAGCTAATTACCAGACTGAGCTCATCGACTTTGATGTTGCGCCCATCCACCTGCCTAACAACGCCGTCCTCGGTTTCCCAGCCTTGGCAAAATTCATGGCGGCGACTCACCCGGGCTACAACACCGTTAAGATACCTGAGAGCAGCGGCGTCATCACCATCAAAGGGGACCCCAAGGTCGCCCTTCAGGTCCTCGGGCGCGCTTACAGGGCTGCTGTCGCAGCTCACCCAGGGGCGAAGGGGGCTCCGGAGGCCGCGCCCACCAAGAAGAAACAACTCTTTTCTCAGGACCCCGCCTAGACGAAGCAAGTGCCCGCCAATGAAGAAGGCTCAGGAGCCACCTTCACCATTGGCACGGGCATGGATCCGGAGCAAGAGGCGGCGCTGGTCAGCTTCCTCAGGGCCAACAAGGACGTGTTCGCCTGGAAGGCCGCAAATTTGGTCGGAGTGCCTAGGCATGTCATTGAGCATCACCTCACGGTGTGCCCCAATGCGCGCCCTATCAAGCAGAAGGCGCGTAGACAAGCCCCGGAGAAGCAGGCCTTCATCGTTTAGGAGGTTAGGAAGCTGGAGGAAGCAGGTGTCGTATGGGAAGTACGGCACCCTGAGTGGCTGGCCAATCCCGTCATCGTCCCAAAGAAAGGAGGCAAGGAATGCATGTGCGTCGACTTCGCGAACCTCAACAAGATCTGCCCTCATGACCCCTTCCCTCTTATGCGCATCGACCAAATCATGGATTCAACGGCTGAGTGCGACTTGCTCTGCTTCCTTGACGCCTTCTCGGGCTACCACCAAATCAAGATGGCGGTGGAAAACGTGGAGAAGACGGCGTTCCTGACCCCATGTGGGGTCTACTGCTACACCTGCATGCCTTTTGGGCTGAGGAACGCGGACGCCACCTTCCAGCGCCTGATGCACATCACCCTCGGCCCTCAGCTCGGAAGGAATGCAGGGGCCTACGTCAACGACATCGTGGTTAAAACCAAGGAGGCCACGACCCTCATCCAGGACTTAGAAGAAACATTCGCCAACCTACGCAAGGTGAAGTTGTGCCTCAACCCGGAGAAGTACGTGTTCGGCGTACCCTCCGGCAAGTTTCTAGGGTTCCTGGTTTCGCACCGGGGCATCGAGGCTAATCTGGAGAAGATCAAGGCCATCGAGAGAATGAGGCCGCCCACAAACCTGAAGGAAATGTAGAAGCTCGCCGGATGTGTGACATCCCTGGGGTGCTTCATCTCTAAGCTTGGGGAACGCGCCCTTCCATTCTTCAAGCTCATGAAGAAGAAAGGGCCCTTTGAGTGGACTCCGGAGGCCAATGCCGCCTTCCGGGATCTCAAGGAATACCTCACCAGCTCGCTGGTTATGGTAGCACCACGACCCTTGGAGCCCATGAAACTCTACCTCGCCGCGACGCCTCATTCCGCCAGTGCAGCACTAGTTGTGGAGCGCGAGGAAAGGCTCCGGATCCCAAGGCCACCGGGCGGCTCGGCACCTTCAGGGCCCGCGCTGCCCCCTGATGCGGCCTCAGGGGCAGATTCGACCACGGGCATTGACGGCCCCACCACTCAGCAAGAAGCTCCCAAGGTTCCTGAGGCGCCAGCGGACCCTGCTGCACCGACCCTCGTGGAGCACTCGGTGTACTTCGTCAGCACAGTACTGCGCGACGCACGTTCGCGCTACTCGATGCCCCAGAAGCTGCTCCTGGCACTCCTCGTCGCCTCCAGGAAGCTGCGCCACTACTTCCAAGGCCACCCCACCAAGGTTGTTTCGTCATATCCTCTCGAGAAGGTGCTGCGGGGCCCGAATGTCGTCGGGAGGGTCGCCGAGTGGAACATCGAGCTTCAAGCATTCCAGTTGGAGTTCAGCACCACGCGGGTGATCAAGTGAGCAGCTCTGGCAGACTTGGTGGCGTAGTGGACTGGCACGCCGGAGCGGGGGGGTCAGTGAAGATCGCTCGCTGGGCCCCGATGATGAAGCCCCAGATGGATGCGTAGTATACTTCGACCACGCCTTCTCACACCTCGGCGCGGGGGGCTGGCGTCGTGTTGGTATCTCCCACTTAGGTTAAATTGTACTATGATGTGTAGCTCTGCTTCCAGCAAGGCGAGAAGGTCTCCAACAACATCGCCGAATACGAGGGCCTAATTGTCGGGCTCAAGGCCGCCGCTGCGCTGGGGGTCAAGCATCTCACCATCAGGGGCGATTCACAACTCCTCGTCGACTTCTCCAACAAGAAATACAAGCCTAAGGACGAGCACATGGGGGCATATCTGGAGGAGGTGCGTAGGATGGAGAAGCGATTCCAAGGGCTGGAGGTGCAGCACGTACCAAGAGGTACCAACAAAGAAGCGGACGACATCGCCAAACGAGCCTCCAGACGAGAACCTCAAAGGCCGGGCGTCTTCGAGGAACGGCTACTCAAGCCGTCGGCGGCACCACTCGCCCCTGAGCCGGCCTCCCCTCGGCATGGGTTACCAGCAGCGCCTCCCGATGGCGCCCCGCCCTGCGGGCCCCCTACGGAGCCCGCCTGCTGCTCGACGCTGAGCTCGAGTAGGGTTGCTGGACCGAAGAACTCAAGATGTACCTGTAACACGATAACCTACCGGACAAGGAAGAAGACGCAGAGCGTGTCGTCCGACAGGCCTCACCTTACTGCATCCAAGACGGAGAACTCTACAGGAGGCGCCCCAACGACGTCTTGTTGAAATGCATCTCGAGGAAGCAAGGGCGCGAGCTACTGGCTGATATCCACGGTGCAGACTGCGGCCATCACTCGTCGTCCCGCACCCTCGTGGGCGAGGCCTTCCGCAGCGGCTTCTACTTGCCCACGGCGCTCAACGACGCCACGGAGCTCGTGCTAGCTTGCGAGGCGTGCCAGTTTCACGCCAAGCAGATCCACCAGCCAGCGCAAGGCCTCCAGATGATTCCGCTCTCCTGGCCCTTCGCGGTCTGGGGATTGGACATCCTAGTTCCATTTCCTCGGGCAGCAGGGGGCTACCGCTTCATGTACGTCGCCATCGACAAATTCACCAAGTGGGCGGAAGTGGAGCCTGTTCGCGCGATCCTAGCCTGGTCAGCTGTCAAGTTCATCCAGGGCCTCGTGAGGCGATTCGGGGTCCCCAGCCGCATCATCACGGATAACGGTTCGCAGTTCACAAGTAATCTCTTCAGGTCATATTGTGCTAACCTTGGAACACAGATCTGCTACGCTTCGGTGGCTCACCCCAAGAGCAACGGCCAGGCCGAGCGCCAACACGGAAGTCTTGCGTGGCCTCAAGACGCGTAGCTTTAAGAAGAAGCTTGAGGCTTGCGGTAGGGGCTGGATCGACGAACTCCAGTCCATGATGTGGTCAATCCGAACCACTGCCACCAAACATATGGGGGAAACTCCTTTCTTTCTCGTCTATGGGGCGGAGGCGGTCCTCCCTCACGAGGTCAAGCATCGCTCCCCATGGGTCTTGGCCTTCAATGAGGAATGCCAGGACGCCGCTTGGCGGATGGACCTCGTGCTCGGCGAGGAGGGCCGCCGCCGAGCTGCCCTCAGGGCGGCACGTTATTAGCAGGTGCTGCGGCGGTACCACTGCCGCGCCGTCCGCGCAAGAACACTTGAAGTTGGTGACTTGGTCCTGAGGCGGGTCCTCTCCTGTGAAGGGCTGCACAAGATTTTGCCCATGTGGGAGGGCCCGTTCAGAATCGCATCTGTCTCTAGGCCTGGTGATGTGCGCCTGGAGAAGCAGGATGGGATACCTATCCAGAATTCCTGGAACATCGAACACCTCAGGAGGCTCTATCCATAATCAAGGCTCCGTGCCCGTGAAGGTCTCCGCCCGTGACACTCTCACGTAATAATGAGTTGGGGCTGTACACTCCTCGGAGTCTCTTGTGCGTTGCCTACGGGCCCTCAGACGGGGATCCCACCCACGCCCCAGTGCTAGTCCTTAGCTCCGCGCTGGGAAGAAGACGTAGTGTAGGGGTCAGACGCGACCTTTTTTCCTTTTTGCTTGGTGTTTGGCTGTCAGCCTTTTCTACTTCCTTGGCTATCAGCCCTTCCTATACCCCATTCTATGAAGTTCTCGTGTTTCTCGCGCTTCCTGCATTTAGTTGAGAGCTTTGTGTTTGGGATCTTTCTCGCCGGTTTTATGTTCAGCTACGTCACTCGCTCTCCTTCGCGCGCCTCGCGCGTGGGGGCTGGGGCACGGTCGGTCACAGGCCCTCATCCGCCGTGGCCCCGTCACATCGCCTGGCCAAGCATGCTCAGGCTCTCGCGCCGGGCTTCTCAGTCTGCGCAATCTAACCTACCGAGCCGGCTCAGGCTTTGGTGCTCTTACCCGCGCTCAGCGCTCTCAGCAGATCTTAGTGGCTCACCCCCGCTCGGGCGCTGCACGAGCCCTTCAGGTTCGACCACCCCGTCACGACCCGATGGGGCTCATGATGCCAGAGTCAGGAGGACTCCACCTCAGGATGACACGACGCATAAAAGCTAAGTGATTTCACCCAGGCAACAAAACATAACAGCAAATTCTCGCTTCATACATATATCACAACCCATTACACGCCTCCTCAAGGAAACTTGAAATTTTCATGCAGAAAGGACACGAAGGAAAAGAAAGGAGAAGAAGCAGAAGCCGCTCTCGCTCAGTCGGAGTCTTCCAGTTCCTCCAACTTCACCGAGCCACAGCGTCGCGGCAACCCCCTCCACTCGCCGGGCCGAGCTCGGTGGCGTGGCGGTTCATCGCGGCTGCCGCTACTAGAGGAGTTGCTGCTGCCACAGAGGGGGGACCCACGGCACCCCCAAGGTCTGAGGTCATCTTCGGAGGAGGAGGTGCTCCTCCGGACGCCTACCCGTCGTCCTCCTCGTCATCAGCCTCGGGACAGCACCCAAGGCGCCTCCCTTCCTCCGAGAAGACCATGACGAACAGCGTGGAGACGCCATCGTACCTGAAATGGAGCGCACACCTCGCCAGCAGCCGGCGTGCGCGAGCAAACGACTGCCAACCACGCACTAGGAACACGTCGCCCGAAGGAGCCACATCAACGTCCACCCAGGACGCACCACTGCAGCAGCCATCAGCCTGCAGCCAGATACCGCCGAGGCCTTCGGCTGGTAACACGTCGCCGAATGAGGAGGGAAGCCTGAGCCACGGGCCACCGGGCTTCTCTGCCCACACCATGAACTCTGATGACACGTCGAAGGAATGGAGCTGTGGGCGTGGAGGACG
The DNA here is from genome assembly GCA_902687465.1 of Secale cereale. Lineage (NCBI taxonomy): Eukaryota > Viridiplantae > Streptophyta > Magnoliopsida > Poales > Poaceae > Secale > Secale cereale. Next base: position 465,133,593 of record LR738715.1, on the reverse strand, counting down.
CGCGACCGACAGGCATCGTTGCGCGCCTCCTCTTCATCCGCGGCCATGACCACCTTCACCACGGGAGGACGCCCCGTGCCGTCCACCGGCGGCCGTGGCAGAACTCAGAAGGCCACGCCCGCCTCCCCGAGAAGTCGTTGCAGGCGCAGCGGCATACTTGCGGGGACGACCGCGGCCCCTCTTCGGCGGCAGTGGGACTGGATCCTTCGGGGCCTTCCCCTTCTCCGCGGTGGACGGCTTCCTCGGGGGCGCCATGGAGATCTCACGACAAGAGAGAGAGCGAAGAACAAGCAAGGCGAAGATGGCACTGGCTTGGAAACGGCTTGGGGGCTCCCCCCTAGTCCCATTTATAGGGTGGAGGAGCCCAACCGCTAGCCACTGGCGTCACAGCCATTACGCCCACGTCGCCTCCGCCAAGGAGTTGTCAAGTCGCACGACCAGCGAGGTTGCGTGGGAAGCGGAGCCGCCACGTCACATCCAACAGTCGCATGTCGGCCTGGCCCGCAGCCTTTAGGGCCCGCGGTGCTTCGTCCTTGACTAAGGCTTCGCCCCGAAGCCAACTCCGCGCACGCCTTGGGCTTGGGGGCTACTGTCGGCGTCCTCGAAACTGGGTACCCAGACTTGCCTGTCCGCGGGCCGCGACGCGCTCCTACTACGGCCTGGTACGGCCCAGCTGATCGACTAGCTGTCCAAGAACCTCGCTAGGGAGCTAAGCCTCACGAGGAGAATGACGTCAAGACCTCCTCGGGAGCGGCCTCAGCAAGGTGCTCCGGAGGGGCGGAGAATCCAAGGTCAGGCTTGCCTCAGGAGGAGGCAGTGATGTCAGCAGTGACGCACCACGCCAGCGGGTGCCAGCGTCCGCCAGCGGCGCAGTTGCCATTTCGGTGCAAAGAGGACAGCACAGCCGCTGGCTCCCAAGGAGCGGGGCAAAGGTTTCCCCTTTGGTGAAACAAGACCGAAGACCGCAAGGACGACAAGGAGGATATCACCATCGAGCCCACCACCGTGTCACCGTCTGATCCTTTTGCAGGCGAAGACCGCTTTTGTCACGATAGGAACATCCTTGTTTGCCCACTCAAAAATGGCCGTTGTGGGATCCCTTCCCGCCTAAACATTTTGGGGGAAGAGGACCGTGGCCGCCTATATAAGTAGCTAGGATTCCCACTGTAAAGGGCATCGATCCATACACTCAGACACCACACAAGGAGCAAGAATACTTGCCTCCTGACCCTCCTGAGCTCACCTCCTGAGCCCAGGAACCATTGTACTAGCTCATATTCTAGCTCGCCCGAAGCTAATCCATCAAAGCAGGAAGTAGGGTCTTACACCACACGGTGGCCCAAACCAGGATAAACTCTTGTGTGTTATGTCTGTTGTTTGCTTGAATTCCCCCACCGAGACGAGAGCAAGGCGCTAGGTAGTCGTGAGTGGGAGATATCTTCGTTCACGCCCCTGTGTTCGAACTTCTTGGGTTTTGCGGAGCCCTGAATCCGACACAAATTATACCAATCATAGCAATTCACCAATTACCGATAGGACAACAAAAATCTACTCAGACATCATAGGATGGCAACACATCATTGGATAATAATATGAAGCATAAAGCACCATGTTCAATTAGAGGGTACAGCGGGTAGCGAGAGAGTGGACCGATGTAGATAGATGGGGGGAGGTGATGAAGATGTTGGTGAAGATGATGGAGGTGTTGGTATAGATCACCGTCGCACGATGCTAGCCCCGATGGCACTCCGGCGCCACTGGAAGCGAGGGGGAGAGAGCCCCCCTCCTTCTCCTTCTTACTTGGCGTTCTCCCTAGGTGGGAGAAGGGTTCTCCTTCTGGTCCTTGGTCTCCATGGCATGGGAGGGGCGAGAGCCCCTCCGAGATTGGATATGTCTCTTTGTCTCTCTCTGTTTATGCGTCCTTAGATTCTGGCCTTTCACCGTTTCTTATATTCCCGGAGATCCGTAACTCCGATTGGGATAAAATTTTGACATGATTTGTATCCGGATATTAGCTTCTTGCAGCAAAATAAGGGCACGAACCGCCTTACGGGGTGGCCACGAGAGCCCAGGGCGCGCCTGACCCCCTGGGGCGCCCCCTGCCTCATGGCCTCCTCGGGCATCGTCTCGCGTTGATTCTTCTTCCCAAAATTCATAAATATTCCAAAAACAATCTCCGTCCATTTTATCCCGTTTGGACTCCGTTTGATATGGATATTTTGCGAAACGAAAAACATGCAACAAACAGGAACTGGCACTAGGCACTGGATCAATATGTTAGTCCCAATAATAGTATAAAAAGTTGTCAAAAGTACATGAAAGTTGTATAATATTGGCATGGAATAATCAAAAATTATAGATACGATGGAGAGGTATCACATCCAAAGCTTTATTTGTGTAGGTGTGAGAGATCGACAAGATACGGTACCAATTGTGCTATTTCCGGATTATACTATTGAGTGATCATTGATCCATCTTCAACTTCGGTCAAGGTACATTTAGTATAGTTCTTCCTTTCTCCAACTCACACATTCTTGCTTGCAATGATGGATAGGCCAAGTACATCTTCAAACCCGCTCTTCGACGATCCTCAAGAATCGAACAACTACATCACCAAACTACATCTATTCGGTGTCCAACGAGCTCTACATCAAGAGAATGAAGTTATGCAAGAGCGCATCGAGCAAGTTGCCACCGACGCACGACAATTCGAAGCACGCACACGAGAGCAATTCGATATCATCAACACCAACATTGATAGTCAACCAAAGCTCTTCATCTACGTTCTCTCGAAGACGGAGCCACTCAAGCTGTCATACCGACTACTCCTCCGGCTCAAGTACATCTACATCAAACACTCTTAGTCAAGCCGCGCGTCAAGCTCGACATGAAAACCGCAACCCACTTCATGAAAAGAGTTCACAAGAGCTATTTGAAGAGCAAGAAAGTCGACATCGTCAAAACCACGCTACACTTGAGCAAGCACAAGAACGGCAATGACTACGCCAACAAGAACAAGAGCGAGCGCGTCAATGTCAAGAATAACAAGATGCCGAGGCTCAACGTCAAGCACAACAATGACGAGAGCTCAAGCTCTTGAGGTGCAATGTGCCCTCCGTGACTCACATCGCAATGTTGCAACTCGCAATCGAAACATTCGTCAAGAAGATGAAGTACTTTGAGATGAGATGCAAGAAAGGCGTTACCAATCATGAATTCAACGAGAAGTTCCTCCTCAAGCGTGACAAGAGAAACAAGCTCAGCAATAACCACAAGTTCGGCAAGAACAACATGACCATGAGCTTCGACCACACCAAGGTTGACAATCCTCCAAATCAAGAACGCCCTCACAATAGGCAAGCAAACAATGAAGAGCATCGCTATGGCAAGCTCAAGTTCACCATGCCAAAGTTCTCCGAAAGAATTGATCCCGAAGGCTACCTCTCTTGGGCATTAAAAGTTGACAAAATCTTTCGCCTCCACAACTTTGATGAAGAAAAGAAGATTGCAATGGCATCCCTTGAGTTCCAAGACTATGTTCTCATTTCGTGGGAGAAAATCATCAAGAGAAGAGAAGGAAATGGAGAACTTCATATCACTACTTGGAGTCAAATGAAGGAAGTCATGATAGCACATTTTGAACCAACACACTACAACCGTGACTTGTTCAAAAAGTTGCAACTCCTCAAGCAAGGAACCAAGTCCGTTGAAGAGTACTACAAGGAAATGGAGATTGTCGTGATAAGAGCCAACATCACGGAAGATGAAGAACAAACTATGGCGAGATTCTTGAATGGACTCAACTATCCTATCAAGAATATTGCGGATTTCCAACCATACACGAATCTCCTTGAGCTAGTACACCAAGCAACCAAAGTGGAGCGACAAGTTCAAGAAGACTACAAGTACACCAAGTTCACCTCCAAGAACTACGGCTCCTATAACCAAGCTTCTACGACTTCGGCACCTCCTACCTCTACCAAACCATCTACAAGCTTAGGTGACAAGTCAAGCTACAAGAATTCGACTACATCAAGGCGCCTCCCTTCTACGAACAACTTCAAGCCAAGACCTTCATCATCTACAACTCCAACCGAGGACTACTCCAAGACGAGTTCCATCAAGTGTTTCAAATGCCAAGGACGAGGCCACAAGTCATTTGAGTGCAAGACCGTTCGCACTATGATCATCAATGACGATGGATCATATGACTCAATGAGCGATGATGAGATGGAAGCCCTTGAGCACGTAGCTATGCATCGCCAAGTGAATGAAAATGAGGACAATCAAGTGTTTTGCGACAATGACTCGAGTCCCAATCTCGTTTTCTCCAAGGTCTTGACACTTCAACATCATCAAGATGACGATCAACGATGTCACATCTTCCACACCAAGGCCGGCATCAATGGACGTTCCATCAAGGTTATCATCGATGGAGGAAGTTGTCATAACTTGGCAAGTGAAGAGCTATGCGACAAGCTACAATTGGTCAAGACGAAGCACCCTCATCCATAGAGGGTCATTTGGCTTAGCGATGCCGGAACTATTCGAGTCGAGCACACCGTGCAAGTATCCTTCAAGATAGGTGCCTATGAGGACACACTTGAGTGTGATGTGGTCCCTATGTCCGTATGCCATCTTCTTCTTGGACGACCATGGCAATAAGATCGCGGAGTCACCCACAATGAACAAACCAACCATTATAGCTCCAAGATGAAGGGCAAAGAGTTCGTGCTACGCCCAATGTCACCAAGTCAAGTAGTCGCTGACAAACAAATACCTACCAACCATCATGGAGAGAATGGTGAGAGAGTGAACCACCAAAAGGAGAGTGAGAGCCACAAGACAAATTCGAGCTCCTCCATGATGAGCGACAATAAACAACTAGTGTTATTCGCCACCAAAGTGAGATAAGAGAAGTGGGTGAGAACCCTTCAAGCATCTTTCACCTTGAGCTTCTATGCAAAGGGGAAGCCAAACCTACTAATACTTCACCACCTCTACCTTTAGTGTTGTCTCAATTGTTGCAGGAATTCTCGGGCGTCTTTCCCGATGAGCTACCACCGGGTCTACCTCCACTTCGCGGCATCGAACACCGCATCGACCTCATACCCGGGCACCACTTCCGAACAAGGCTCCTTACCGCGTCAACCCCGAGGAAACCAAGGAGATACAACGACAAGTACAACAACTCGTCGACAAAGGTCATGTACGTGAAAGCTTAAGCCCTTGTGTGTTTCGGTTATTCTCGTGTAATGCCTAGGATGCGACTATATCTCCTACATGTCGAGGCACGACTTAGAGACATAAGCACATTCTGGAATGATCGCAAGCATGGTATCTTTGCACATCTCATGTAAAAGTTCAGGGATGAAAGAGTAAAATAGATGGCTTACACTCACCACGTCACACAATGAATACAATAGCATACATTCATCCCAAATAACACAGGGTCCGACTACGAACGAAATCCAAACGAGAAAAGAAACCACTAACACAAGTCCTGATCGCCCATAATAGGAACCACTACTGGTCATCGGAATACGAAACATAGTAACGGCCACACTCTTCATCGAACTCCCAATGGAGTTCTGATCCATCTCCTGCATCATTCTCAGCGGTACCTGCATCTGGTGTGTGTGTAATCTGTGAGCCACAAGGACTCAGCAATTCCATTCCCGGGTATCAAAACTAACAAAGCCATAGGTGTGGAAGGGTATTAGAGAGTTTGTAGCAAGCACTAAAAAACTAGCTTACGAGTTTAGAGCAAGATGAGAACATGTGCCAATGGTCGCCAAGTTGATCAAGAAGTGATCCTAGCTACTCACGGTCAAACATAACCCCACCGTGTTCACTTCCTAAAGCCCTTCGGAAAGAGACCATCACGGTTACTCACATAGGTAGTGTATTCTTATGGATATGGTGTCAAGTTATCTACAACCGGATATTAAAAAATTCCCATCTGCCACACAACCCCGGGCATGGCTTTCGAAAGTTCAAAACCTTGCAGGGGTGTCCCAACTTAGCCCATCACAAGCTCACGATCTGCGGAGTCGCAATTCCAAGGTGGGAAGACCCGAGTATTCTCGGAATCTCGTGCTCAAGATATTTTGACAAAGGTAAAACTAATCCAGCAAGACCTCTCGGCGTGCCAACAACCTAATAGTAGCCGCGCGTATCTCGTCTCAGGCCACGACCGGATGGGTGATGCTACATGTAATACCAATCCTCCAGTTTCCTCGTGGTGGCCCCGCAGGACCCCCAGTTTGGACCAACACTCATGAGGAGCACTGGCCCAGGTTGTTGATTAAGAACTCGGGTTTATAACTCCCTATGCAAGTTTTAGTTGTTAAACAAATGTAAAACCAATGTTGGGTCTTACTGGAAAAGCTTTAAACGAAGCGAATTATCAAGGGGGGCCATAAACCCCAACTGTGTTAGGAACGCAAAATCAAGGAACATAACACCGGTTTATCGGGTCCTAAGGTGGCATGAGTGGAACAAAACACCAAGAAGAAGGACGAGCCTTCCACCCATTACCAATATATATGTGCATTAATATGATTAAGATATATATATTGTGTTATCCCAATAAACAAGTCTGAACATGGAGCAATCTTCAAACTTCATCTGCAACTAACAACGCTATAAGAGGGGCTGAGCAAAAGCGTACTTAGCCAAGCAACAGTTTGCTAGGAAGGCGGTTAGAGTGTTTCATGGCAACAATAGGATGCTGAAAAACAGGAATAGGCATCGAGGCATAGCTAAAGAGCGAGACAACTAGCATAGGAAAATATAGAGGTGATATCGGGGAATGGTCATCTTGCCTGTTACGTCGTCGGTGGGATGGTAAGACGGCTCCTCAAACTCAGTCTCGACAAGATATTCGAACTCGGTATCAGCTCCCGGCTCTACCCAACAAAAGAGCACAACAACGGTACAAGATCAATCACGGTGCAATGCACAATCAACATGGTGCAAGACATGTCATGGGATGCAAGTATGTTGTGTGTATGCATGAGGATGCTCTCGAGCCTAAAGGAGAAGATGGTGGAAATGGCTTCAGCTTGGGTAACCAAGCGAGCCATTGGATAGAGGAGAAGATTTTGGTAGAAATCAATATAAAGATCATAAGAAACGGATGCATGGTTTGCAAATGACAAGCAAAACACTACACGATGCAATCTGCCAAAAACAGCAAGTTGCCCACTAAGTGACCAAGTTTAAGAATGCTGCAGCACTTCGACAAGCAAGCAAAAGGCATGGAAATAACATACATAGCATGCTCTTCAAGAATAACCACATGGCTACTTCTACAACATACTAGAACATGTCACAAACAACATGGCAAAAGTGCAAAAGTTTACCCAGACTTAGTGAAAAACTAGGCATGGCAACAATAACAACAAGTAGGCATGTTTGCAAGCTTGTGCAACTCAACCAAAAGCATATCATGGCATGTGAATATAACCAACAGCAAGAAGACATGTTTGTGAAGCCACTCATTGCAAGAACATGGTCATAGGATGCATAGAACACTAGCTATTCACGTGGCAAAACTGAACTTGTTGATAACATGCTGACAGAAACATTTATAGCAACTTGAGAGCACGAAAACAACAAGCTACAGCAAGGAATCATGGCAAACAAGAGCATAGATAGCTAGAGATATACATCAAGGAACACCCACTGGACAACTCTTGCCATGCACAACAATGACGGTGGCATCATGGAAACATGACATAAAAATTACCAGATTCACACTTAGCAGAAATTTAACATCACGATGGCATGTTAACAAGCTTGTTGCACTCATCTCAAGACATATCATGGCATAAAAATAAATCTATCATGTAGAGCACATTCCAATGAGCAAAACTCATGTTGACACCTAGATCATATGACACATGGATTAATACACATGAACAACACAAAACATCATCTCATAACAAGTTCAGAAGCTTATCAGCCACATGCACTTTTGCAATAGGGTTAAACATGGCATAATGCAACCTAACATGTATGCAAATGCATCCACCATGAAGATCATCACAAGACGAACATCTGGACATATCATACACTCCATTTGGACCAACATGCACCAAGTTGTGACCTCACGAACATGCCAACAAATTGTTAACACACAACTAGTGCTGAAACAGCAACATCACGAAGCACTCTTGCAACAAAGATTAAGACAACTAGATGAACCCTATCATGCATGAAACTGATGCTAACATGTAGAGCACTTCGAGACAAACATTTTGATATATCATACATGCAAAATGGAGCACCGAGCACAAAGTTACCACATGATAAAGAAGGCATGAAATTTAACGGATCCAGGGACAGTGGAATTTTTACCCCTCCGAAAAAGTCAAAGTGGGACGGGACGGATCCGTGCGTTTGGATCGGGGACCGGTGGATCTGGTCCTAATCCGGACTGGCGGTGGAGGCTCGCCGGAGTGGCGGCCGGAGACGGCGGGGAGGCGATGTGGAGCTAGCCGAGCGGCGGCGGTGCCGGCCGGCGGGGTCGCGGGAGTTGCCGGCAGTGGAGAAGGCGGCGACCGGCGGAAGGATAGGCGGCGCCGGCGTGGAGGCGCGGCTGGGCAGAGGAGCAGCGGCGGGGCACGCGGTGGTCGGCGGCCGAAGGCGCGGCGGCGCGCCGGAGGACGAGGCGGAACGAGGGAGCCGCGGCGGTGGGCGGGCGCAGCCCTGCACGGGGACGGCAGCGCGGCGCGCGGGCCGGGCGGGCCCCGCCTGGGCCCGGAGGGCCGGCGGCGCGGGGAGAGAGGGTGGCGCGGTGGACACGTGTCGGCTTATGATTGGCCGAGGGGGCGGCGGTGGACGTGTCCGGCACCGGCGGACACGTCCGGCGCGGTGGGAGGAGCTCGGCCTAGGGATTTTTGCCCGAAAAATGGAGGGGATGGGGCCTTTTTATAGGTAGAGGGAGCTAGGAGTGTCCAAATGGGGTGCGGTTTTCGCCCACACGATCACGACCAATGACCGAGAGGATGGAGGTGGTTGGGATGGGCTTGTGGGCTGTTGTGGAGGGGTGCTGGACCAAAAGAGATAGGGGTTTTCGGCCCACGTGGTTAACCGTTGGAGTATCAAACGACCTCCAAACGAGACGAAACTTGACAGGCGGTCTACCGGTGCTATACCAAGACCACTTTACAACTCTCGTCCCATTCCGAGGATGTTTTTAACCCACTCACGAAACAAAGGCTTGAGAGGTGCGACGGGCACGTGTGTGAGTGTAGGAACTCGAAACGGACAACGGAGAGAACAGAGACGATGCAACTACACACGGATGCAAGTGAGACTATGCCAATGCAATGCACATAATGAAAATGACATGGTGACATGCAACACACGCCCAGAATGGAATTGATTAAGTCAACGATGCATATATTTCCATATTGGGAATTTTTACATACGGGGCGTTACAAACTCTCCTCCACTACAAAAAGATCTCGTCCTGAGATCTAGGACTGAAAGAAGGCGGGATACTCAGAACGGAGATGATCTTCTCGTTCCCATGTAGCTTCTCGGTCGGCATGGTGTGACCACTTCACTTTCAAGAATTTCATGGACTTGTTGCGGGTCTTGCGCTTAGTTTCTTCAAGGATAGCAACGGGGTGCTTGTTCGCACACGAACACGTCACCGTGTACCTCCAACACCGAGGGTGATGCACCGCAGCTCACGTCAAAGGAGGCCCGTCCGGAAGCGCGGTACGCAAGCAATCTGGCGGGCGCTTTTGTAGACCCGAAACCCCACGCGCCCGGGAGGGACCCCGTCTGGACGCGCGGTGGCTATGGGCTGCCCTAGGTCGGCCTGACCGCCCCTAGGGCCTCGAGGTTCGCCGCCCTGCAACAAGAAGAACTGACAAAGAACGAGGAAGAAGAAGAACTAGGGTTAAGGAGAAAAGATAAAAGATAAAAAGTGGTAGATGATTTGATCGATTGTGTGTTGTTCAATCGGCCGTCACCCCTTAGGTATATAAGAGGCGGCTGGACTTTCCGTGCAAGGAAAAAGCTTGGATTCACGTCCAAAACCCTAGCCAAATTCGGATTGGTTTTGTCCAAACTTTCCAAAATTGTTCGGTTTAAACTGACTGTACCTTGCGGGTAATTGTTGAGGTGGTAAACGGCCTCGGATGGAAAAGAGCCCAAAAGCAATATTGACCGTTTCGACGAGACGAACAACTTTCATGTTGAAAGTTTTTCGATTGGAAGCCATCTTGCCAAAACGGTCACGCAATACAGGTTGTTATTCGCGCTACCCATCAGACACGTGGCTAGTGGGGCGCGCCACTTATGGCTCTGTGACACGGCTGTGTTTGGATGGCTGTAACTTTTGCATACGAACTCGGATTGGGACGATTTTTATACCAGAATCGACCGTTTCGACGAGACGCACAACTTTAATGTTGAAACCTTTTCCAGTTGAAGTAATCTTAATTGGGTTTCAAGCCATTCTTTATTCTGGTGTCACCATGAGCATCTCTGAACTTGTCATAACTTTTGCATCCGGACTCCGTTTTAGACCACTTTCATATCCATCTTGATCTTCTCAAAGAAAGTCATCTCATGGTGACTTCCAATCATAAGTTTGAAGTAATCTTGACATTGATTAAAGCAACTTTTACGATTGTGCCACTTTTGAGTGTCAACAGTGCTCACAATAAGTCAAGTCTTGCTGAAGATCAATCTCTTCGAAAGGAATGGTGCGTTCAGGCGTCTTGAAGCACTTGCGAAGTTGTGACACGTGAAACACATCGTGCACATTTGCAAAGTTGGAGGGAAGCTCGAGTTGGTAGGCTAGATCGCCTCTCTTGCCAAGTATCTTGAAAGGGCCCATGTATCTTGGAGCAAGCTTGCCCTTGATACTGAACCTCTGAGTGCCCTTCATGCGAGAAACACGAAGATAGACATGACCACCAACGTCGAAAGCGAAGTCATGATGCTTGCCGTCATAGTAGCTCTTTTGACGCGATTGCGCGGCCTTGAGATTCTCATGTATGACTTTGCACATTTCTTCGGCCTCTGAGATCAAATCATTTCCAAGGAGTTGACGTTCACCAGTCTCGGACCAGTTGAGACGGGTACGTCACTTTCTGCCATAGAGAATCTCAAACGGTGCCTTGCCTGCACTTGCTTGGAAGCTATTGTTGTAGGAGAATTCGGCAAATGGAAGGCAATCTTCCCATTTCATACCGAAGGAGATTACGCAAGCTCTGAGCATATCTTCGGGAATTTGGTTCACTCTTTCGACTTGACCACTAGTCTGAGGGTGAAAAGCGGTGCTGAAGCGAATCTTGGTACCCATAAGTGACTGAAAGGAATACCAGAACTTGGAAGTGAACAAGCTTCCACGATCTGATGAGATTACTTGAGGGATACCATGCAAAGAGACAATTCTGGAGGTGTAAAACTCTGCCAGTTGTGCTGCGTTGATGGATTCTTTGACTGGAAGAAAGTGAGCCACTTTAGTGAGCTTGTCAATCACCACAAAGATAGCATCATTTCCTCGCTTGGACTTGGGAAAGCCGGTGACGAAGTCCATCTTAATGTGATCGAATTTCCACTCGGGAATAGGTAGAGGTTGAAGTAGTCCGGCTGGACGTTGATGCTCTGCCTTCACTCTTCTCCAGACATCACACTCGTTCATGAATTGAGCAATTTCTCTTTTCATGCGAGTCCACCAATAGGATTGCTTGATGTCATGGTACATCTTGGAGCTTCCTGGATGTATCGAGAGAAGTGAGTCATGTGCTTTGTTCATTATGAGCTTCCTGAGATTACCTTTGGGAACCACAAGTCTGTCCTCAAAGAACAAAGTGTCTCTGTCATCAATGTGATAGCACTTGTACTTGGGAGTACCCTTAGCAATACCATGTTTCACCTTCTGCACCATAGCATCACTCAGTTGGGCCTCACGGATTTGATCTTCCAAGGTAGGAGCGACTAGAAGGTTGGCAAGAAATCCTTGCGGAACAACTTGGAGGTTGAGCTTCCTGAATGACTCACAAAGTTCAGGTTGGAACGGTTTGAGGAGGAGACTGTTGCAATAAGCCTTTCTGCTCAAGGCATCTGCAATGACATTGGCCTTTCCAGGAGTATACTCAATGCTTGGATCGTATTCTTGAATCATTTCAACCCAACGAGTCTAGCGGAGGTTAAGGTTTGGCTGGGTGAAGATGTACTTCAGGCTCTTATGATCGGTGAAGATGTCCACTTTTCTGCCCAACATAAGGTGTCTCCACGTGATCAAGGCATGAACAACTACTGCTAGCTCAAGATCATGTGTGGGGTAATTCTTCTCATTTGGTTTAAGCTGACGCGAAGTGTAAGCAACGATCTTCTTGTCTTGCATAAGAACACCGCCAAGACCTTGCAATGAAGCATCACAGAACACTTCATAAGGCTTGGACTCATCCGGTGGAGTAAGAACCGGAGCAGAAATGAGCTTCTCTTTGAGTGTCTTGAATGCCACATCACAATCAGGAGTCCACGAGTACTTGACATTCTTCTGCAACAGGTTGGAAAGAGGCTTGGCAATCTTGGAGAAGTTCTCAACGAACCTTCTGCAATAGCTTGCGAGACCGAGGAAACTTCGGAGTTGTTTGACATTCTGAGGAGGTTCCCAGTTGACAATAGTTTCAACATTCTTGGGGTTAACAGAATTGCCCTCGGCAGAGATAATATGGCCAAGATAGAGGACTTTATCAAGCCAGAATTCATATTTGGAGAACTTCGCATAGAATCGGTGCTCACGGAGCCTGTCAAGGACCAAACGGAGGTGCTTGGCGTGGTCTTCTTTATTCTTGGAGAATACCAAGATATCATCGAGGTAGATGAGAACGAATTCATTGGTTTAAGGGTTGAATATGAAGTGCATCATCCGAGAGAAGGTGGGTGGGGCATTTACAAGCCCGAAAGACATGACCGTGTACTCATATGAGCCATAACTCATTCTGAATGCAGTCTTGGGAATATCCTCTTCACATATACAAATTTGATGGTAGCCCATCCGGAGATCAAGCTTCGAGAAAACCTTGGCTCCTTTCAGCTGCTCGAACAATTCATTGATGTTAGGGAGCGGGTATTTATTCTTTATTATCTTCTTGTTCAGTGGCCGGTAATCAACGCACAATCGTTCCATACCATCCTTTTTCGTGACAAAAAGAACACCACAGCCCCAAGGAGAAGTACTTGGTCTGATTAGACCCATTTGTTCTTGCTCATCGAGTTGTTTCTTCAGCTCCTTCAACTCTTTAGGAGAAAGCTTGTACGGACGCCAACAGGCTGGCTCGGTACCAAGTTCAAGTTCAATGACGAATTCAACTGGACCGTTGGGAGGCATGCCTAGAAGCTCTTCAGGGAATACATCCTCATTTTCACAAACCACCTAAATCTGAGAAATGGCATTAATCTCGCCCTTGTCATTGAGAGAGAATAGCCTGATTGTGTTATCTCGAGCTGCAAAGATAATCACGTCTTCGGAAGGATGATTTAGATTGACCTCCTTGTTTGCACAATCAATAAGAGCATCATGCTTCGAGAGCCAATCCATCCCAAGAATAATATCAATGTTCGAGTTACCGAGAACAACCGGTGAAACTAGAAAACTGTAATCACCCATATGAATAGATATGTCCGGAGCAAACAAGCTAGAATGCATTCGTTTCCCGGGAGAAATAATTGATAACTCCCTTGGTAAACTTTTGATTTCAACATTGTGCTTCGATGCAAAAGGTTGTGAAATGAAGGACAACGATGCACCAGAATCAAACAAGACTTTAGCAGGAATTGAGTTAACCGGAAGATTACCAATTATCACATCAGAAGAATCCTCTGCTTGAGCTGCATTCATCAAGTTCACTCTTGCATGCTTGGGATTGTGCTTGACAATAGCATTGCTGATAGGTGGAGGAGGCGGAAGGCGCCTCTGGTTGGCGCACTTGTTGGAATAGTGACCCTTCAGACCACATTTGTAGCAAGTGACCTCTGAAACCAGACGGGAAGGACGAACACTTGATCTTGGAGCTTGGAACTAAGACTTGGACTGGTTGCTTGGGTTGGGTGGGTGGGAGAATCCATGACCACCTGAGTGCTTGTTGTTACTTGGAGGAGGCGGTATCCAGAACTTCTGCTGCTTGGCAACCACTTGAGAGGAAGAGGAGGAGTGAACAGCATCTCTTATCCTCTTTTTGGAAGCTTCACACTTGAGCTGAGCTGCCTCTTGATTGAGAGCCATGTTGTAGAATTTATCAAATTCCTCTGGCTCGAACAAAGTGAGTGCAAGTTGGAGTTCATCTTTCAGACAACCTCGGAACTGGTAGGTTTTGCTCTTGGCATCGGGGATGTCTTGCTTCGCATAACGGGCAAGATTCTGGAACTTGACAATGTATTGATAGACAGACATGGTGTCTTGCTTCAGATTGCGGAATTGCTCACGCATGCCTTCAATGACACTTGTAGGAATGTGATGAGAACGGAAATCGCGGCAGAAGTCAGTCCACGAGATCTCACGACCCGCTCTGGAGTCTTTGTACTGTTGCCACCAATCTGCAGCTTGATCTTTGAATTGGAAAGCGGCAAACTTGACATAATCCTCAGGTCTGACGTTACTGCATTCAAAATGCTTCTTGATTGTGATCCAATCTTAAGCATCTAGCGGGTCCACATAGTAACTGAAAGACTTGGGCTGATTTGCCAGGAATTGGTTCAGAGTCGCAAAGTGAGGTTGATTGAACAAATTCCCTTGGCCTTGGTTCCCTTGATTGCCTTAATTTGCTTGATTGGCTTGGAAACTCTGCATCATCTGCATAAGCATCTGAGTGTTTTGATTGGTTGCCTGCATGATCGCTCTCCATGCCTCAGACGGAGGAGGAGGGGAAGGTGGACGCTCTTCTTCACCCTCTGGGTTCTGGTAGGGAACTTTCTTAGGTGCCATCCTGAAGATGATGACAACCGTTAGCCATTGATGCAATAATAGATAAGCTGAATCAACGGCTAGATATTTGCAACATATAGTCTTCACAATGAACATTCTAACAAAAATTAAAAGAATGAATTCCATAGCTTAATGGTACAACAACTTGTCGAGAAGCCACTTGGGAGAACGAAATGATAGAATAAAACAACAAGGTACAGATGGAACAAATACATAATTCGTCCCACATGTTCGTGCTGAATGCCCCATGGCACGTGTTACAAAGGGACTTGCAATCCCCGGATCATCATAGCCAAGGATCCTTTAAGATGCAACTACCAACTGGAACAGCGCCCATGAAACCTCTTCACTAGATGTTGAACCCCAAACCTCATACCATGCACCCGTTGGAAGATTACCTACGAGCTACTTGAAACCCACCTATTAATTCCCGAAGCTTTCCGGTTATGCAATCTGGTGTTGGGGATACAGGGGAAGCACCGCGCACTCAACTCTAAACCTACATCCAGTTGTATCCATCCGTCAACACATAACCAGTCATCTTCGGAAACTGTTTACCTCGGACCTTCGAAACGCCTCCGCTATACTAGCTGTGGCAATACTCCCAAACTATCCCCCCAGTACTGGGTGACGTCGGGGTTATCTCACCACCAGACATGCATAGAAGAGTTTTTGATGTCGGCCGCCTCTCGTATTCTAGAACCGCTACGATACATTTGTGACGACAACACCTCGGAGCTGAACTCCCCGGGACACTGCCACCACCCCTAAATGACAGGAGGCATCGATAACAATGTTCTCGTCACAAAGACATCGGAACAATCCAAACAATACCCGCATGATCCTAAAAAAAATTGGTGAAATTTTGAGAGTGGTGAAGATAGAACAACGTCAGGAGTCCTCAGTAGAGCGATGAAGGGGATGAGGAGTAAAAATAAATCCTACTCTCCGATATATATAGGACTCAAAACATTTTTGTGTGTGTGCCTAGACTCAACCGTCGGCGGTTCAATCAATCAGGGGGCTCCTAGGTCGGAGAAGGCTCTGAATACCAACTTGTAATGTCCAGGATGCGACTATATCTCCTACGTGTCGAGGCACGACTTAGAGACATAAGCGCATTCTGGAATGATCGCATGCGTGGTATCTTTGCACATCTCATGTAAAAGTTCAGGGATGAAAGAGTAAAATAGATGGCTTACACTCGCCACGTCACACAATGAATACAATAGCGTACATTCATCCCAAATAACACAGGGTCCGACTACGGACGAAATCCAAACGAGAAAAGAAACCACGAACACAAGTCCTAATCGCCCCTAATAGGAACCACTAGTGATCGTCGGGATACGAAACATAGTAACAGCCACGCTCTTCGTCGAACTCCCAGTGAAGTTATGATCCATCTCCTGCATCGTTCTCAGTGGTACCTACCTCTGGTGTGTGTGTGTAATCTGTGAGCCACAAGGACTGAGCAATCCCATTCCTGGGTATCAAAACTAACAAAGCCATAGGTGTGGAAGGGTATTAAAGAGTTTGTAGCAAGCACTAAGCAACTAGCTTACGAGTTTAGAGCGAGATAAGAACGTGTGCCAACGGTCGCCAAGTTGATCAAGAAGTGATCCTAGCTACTCACGGTCAAACATAACCCCACCATGATCACTTCCCGAAGCCCTTCGGAAAGAGACCATCACGATTACTCACGCAGGTAGTGTATTCTTATGGATATGGTGTCAAGTTATCTACAACCGGATATTAACAAATTCCCATCTGCCACGTACATAACCGCGGGCACGGCTTTCAAAAGTTCAAAACCCTGCAGGGGTGTCCCAACTTAGCCCATCACAAGCTCATGATCTGCGGAGTCGCAACTCCAATGTGGGAAGACTCGAGTATTCTCGGAATCTCGTGCTCAAGATATTTCGAAAAAGGTAAAACTAATCCAGCAAGACCTCCCGGCGTGCCGACACCTTGATAGTAGTCGCGCGTATCTCGTCTCAGGCCACGACCGGATGGGTGATGCTACAGTTAATACCAATCCTCGAGTTTCCTCGTGGTGGCCCCGCAGGACCCCCAGTTTGGAACAACACTCACGAGGAGCACTGGCCCGGGTTGTTGATTAAGAACTCGGGTTTATAACTCCCTATGCAAGTTTTAGTTGTTAGGCAAATGTAAAACCAATGTGGGATCTTGCTAGAAAAGCTTTAAGCAGTGCGAATTATCAAGGGGGCCCATAAACCCCAACCGTGTTAGGAACGCAAAATCAAGGAATATAACACCGGTTTATCGGGTCCTAAGGTGGCATGAGTGGAACAAAACACCAAGAAGAAGGCTGAGCCTTCCACCCATTACCATTATATATGTGCATTAATATGATTAAGATATATATATTGTGTTATCCCAATAAACAAGTCCGAACATGGAGCAATCT
The DNA here is from genome assembly GCA_902687465.1 of Secale cereale. Classification (NCBI taxonomy): domain Eukaryota; kingdom Viridiplantae; phylum Streptophyta; class Magnoliopsida; order Poales; family Poaceae; genus Secale; species Secale cereale. The sequence continues at coordinate 465,116,200 of LR738715.1, read as the reverse complement.
TCAAACTTCACCTGCAACTAACAACGCTATAAGAGGGGCTGAGCAAAAGCGTACTTAGCCAATCAACGGTTTGCTAGGAAGGTGGTTAGAGTGTTTCATGGCAGCAATAGGAGGCTGACAAACAGGAATAGGCATCGAGGCATAGCTAAAGAGCGGGACAACTAGCATAGGCAAAGATAGAGGTGATATCGGGGAATGGTCATCTTGCTTGTTACGTCATCGGCGGGATGGTAAGACGGCTCCTCAAACTCAGTCTCAACAAGATCCTTCAACTCGGCATCGGCTCCCTGCTCTACCCAACACAAGAGCACAACAATGGTACAAGATCAATCACGGTGCAATGCACAATCAACATGATGCAAGACATGTCATGGGATGCAAGTATGTTGTGCGTATACATGAGGATGCTCTCGATCCTAAAGGAGAAGATGATGGAAATGGCTTCATCTTGGGTAACCAAGCGACCCACTGGATAGAGGAGAAGATTTCAGTCGAAATTGATATAAAGATCATGAGAAACGGATGCACGGTTTGTAAATGACAAGCAAAACACTACATGATGCAATCTGCCAAAAACAGCAAGTTGCCCACTAATTGACCAAGTTTAAGTATGCTACAGCACTTCAACAAGAAATCAAAAGGCATGGCAATAACATAAATAACATGCTCTTCAAGAATAACCACATGGCTACTTCTACAACATACTAGAACATGTCACAAACAGCATGGCAAAAGTGCAAAAGTTTATCCAGACTTAGAGAAAAACTGGGCATGGCATGTTTGCAAGCTTGTGCAACTCAACCCAAAGCATATCATGGCATGTGAATATAACCAACAGCAAGAAGACGTGTTTGTGAAGCTACTCATTGTAATAACATGGTCATAGGATGCATAGAACACTAGCTATTCACGTGGGAAAACTGAACTTATTGATAACATGCTGACAGAAACATTTTATAGCAATTTGAGAGCATGAAAACAACAAGCTACAGTAAGGCATCATGGCAAACAAGAGCATCGATAGCTAGAGCATAACATATACATCAAGGAACACTCACTGGGCAACTCTAGCCGTGCACAACAATGACGGTGGCATCATGGAAACTTGACATAAAAATTAACAGATTCACATTTAGCAGAAATTTAACATCACGATGGCATATTAACAAGCTTGTTGCACTCATCTCAAGACATATCATGGCATGGAAATAAATCTATCATGTAGAGCACATTCCAACGAGGAAAACTCATGTTGACACCTAGCTCATATGACACATGGATTAATACACACGAACAAGACAAAACATCATCTCATAACAAGTTCAGAAGCTTATCAGCCACATGAACTTTTGCAACAGGGTTAAACATGGCATAATGCAACCTAACATGTATGCAAATTCATCCATCATGAAGAGAATCACAAGACGAACATCTGGACATATCATACACTCCATTTGGACCAGCATGCACCAAGTTGTGACCTCACGAACATGCCAACAAATTGTTAGCAGACAACTAGTGATGAAACAGCAACATCACGAAGCACTCTTGCAACGAAGATTAAGACAACTAGATGAACCCTATCATGCATTAAACTGATGCTAACATGTAGAGAACTTTGAGACGAACATTTCGATACATCATACATGCAAAACGGAGCACCGAGCACAAAGTTACCACATGATGAAGAGGGCATGAAATTTAATGGATCCAGGGACTTAGTGGAACTTTTACCCCTCCGAAAAAGTCAACGTGGGACGGGACGGATTCGGGGCGAAGGGGTCCGGGCGTTTGGATCGGGGACCGGTGGATCTGGTCCCGATCCGGCCGGATCCGGATCGGCGCCGGCTCGCCAAAGTGGCGGCCGGAGACGGCGGGGAGGCGACGTGGAGCTGGCTAGGCGGCGGCGGTGCCGGCCGGCGGGGTCGCGGGAGTCGCCGGAATGGAGAAGGCGGCACCGGTGTGGAGGCGCGGCTGGGCAGAGGAGCGGCGGCGGGGCGCGCGGTGGTCGACGGCCGAAGGCGCGGCGGCGCGCCGGAGGACGAGGCGGACCGGGGGAGCCGCGGCGGCGGACGGGCACAGCCCTGCGCGGGGACGGCGGCACAGCGCGTGGGGCGGGCGGGCCCCTCCTAGGCCCGGCGGGCCGGCGGCATGGTGGACATGTGTCGGCTTTTGATTGGCCGAGGGGGCGGCAGTGGACATGTCTGGCGCCGGCAGACACGTCCGGCGCGGTGGGAGGAGCTCGGGCTAGGGTTTTTGCCCGAAAATGGAGGGGATGGGGCCTTTTTATAGGTAGAGGGAGCTAGGAGTGTCCAAATGGGGTGCGGTTTTCGCCCACACGATCACGATCCAACGACCGAGAGGATGTAGGTGGTTGAGATGGGCTTGTGGGCTGCTGTGGAGGGGTGCTGGGCCAAAAGAGATAGGGGTTTTTGGCCCACGTGGTTAACCGCTGGAGTATCAAACGACCTCCAAACGAGACAAAACTTGACAGGCGGTGTACCGGTGCTATACCAAGACCACTTGACAACTATCGGCCCATTCCGTGGATGTTTTTAACCCACTCACGAAACAAAAGCTTGAGAGGTGTGATGGGCACGTGTGTGAGTGTCGGAACTCGAAATGGACAACGGAGAGAACGGAGACGATGCAACTACACACGGATGCAAGTGAGACTATGCCAATGCAATGCACATAATGAAAATGACATGGTGACATGCAACACACGCACAAGGCAAAAACGAAGAAATTGAAATGAAGGAAGAGCCCAGAATGGAATTGATTAAGTTAACGATGCATATATTGCCATATTGGGAATTGTGACATCCGGGGTGTTACATCTCGTGCCTAAGAAAGATGGAAGTTTTCGCATGTGCTCCGATTGTCGTCCGATAAATGCCATCACCGTTAGATACCGTCACCCTATTCCACGCATAGACGACATGCTTGATGAATTATGTGGTGCTACTATCTTTTCAAAAATTGATATTAAAAGTGGTTATTACCAAATTCGCATTCAAGAGGGTGATGAGTGGAAAACAGCTTTTAAAACCATGTTTGGGTTAATGAGTGGTTAGTAATGCCGATGGGCTTATCGAAAGCGCCCGTCTCATTCATGCGTCTCATGCATTTCGTTTTCGACCCTATATAGGTGTCTTTGTAGTGGTTTACTTTGATGACATCCTTGTCTTTAGCAAATTGCTTGAGGATCACGTCACACACATCCGTATGGTTTTGCAAACCCTTCGGAAAGAACGCTTATATGCTAACATGGATAAATGTACTTTTGGCGTTGATAAGGTTGTTTTCCTCGGATTTGTCGTTTCTTCACAAGGTGTTCAAGTTGATGAGACTAAAATTGAAGCAATTAAAACTTGGCCAAAACCAACGAATCCCCAACAAGTGCATAGCCTTCTTGGTTTAGCTGGTTTCTATCGACGTTTTGTGAAGGACTTTAGCACAATTGCTATGCCTCTTCACACCTTGAGCAAGAAGAACGCAAAATTTATTTAGGGTCGTTCGCAAGACACCGCGTTCAATGAGCTAAAAACCTTGCTTACCCACGCACCACTTTTTGCCCTACCAAACTTTGACAAACCGTTTGAGATACATTGTGACGCTAGTGGTACCGTCATAGGAGGCATGTTAATGCAAGAAAAGCACCCGATCGTGTATTTTAGCGAAAAAAATTCTGGAGTGCAACTTAACTACCGCATTTATGATAAAGATCTCTATGCCTTGGTGAGAGTTTTGCGTGTTTGGGAACACTATCTTCGACCTCATGAATTCATTCTTCACACGGACCATGAGACGCTCAAGTATCTCAAGGGTCAAACTAATTTGAACAAGTGTCATGCTAAGGGGAGTGAGTTCATAGAGTCTTTTCCTTATGTCATCAAATACATCAAAGGCAAAGAGAATGTAGTGGCGGATGTGCTTTCCCGCAAATGCATGCTTGTTCCCCAACTTTAGTTGAATGTTATTGGCTTTGAGCATATCAAAGATTTGTATGAGCATGATCCTTTCTTTGCAAATCCTTATGCCAAATGTGTGACGCACACTTCTTGGGAACGATACTACATCAAGGATGGATATCATATGAGAGCTAACAAACTTTGCATTCCCGAGTCGTCTCTTCGTTTGCTCCTTTTGTAGGAATCTCATGGAGGAGGACTTATGGGACACTTTGGATGCGACAAGACTTTTGCGACGCTCTCCAAAACTATTGGCCCAAGATGTTCTGTGACGTCTCACGCTTCACTGTAACAACCAAACCTTGAAGGATTTGAGTCTCTGTGCTTACTGTGCTAGTCCCTAGATCGAACTCGCTAGCACACACAGTATAGATGAATACCAGAATACAAGTGCATCATTTATTACAACGTATGATCCAGAGTATATAAAATAAGACAATCTGCATAGCTCATGGCTAGCTATTACTCAATCACACAGCGGAAAGTAGCAGAAAATAACGATGAGTCCCATCATAGCCCAACTGGCGATGCTGAGTGCAGACTCGCGACCCTAACGGTACCTTACTCCTCGTCTGAAAATTCTGCAACATGAGACATTGCAGCCGTATAGGTCAATACATTGAATGTATTGGCAAGTTACACAGGAGAAGTAATAAAGCAGACCTACATGTATATGCATAGAACAAGAAAGGAAGGCTTGGGGGTTTATTTTGCAGAGAGCTGATTTTGTCCTCATAACAACCTAATAGTCAATTTTTCATTTAGTTATTTTATTACTACCATTGAATGCACAAGGTTGAGTTGGCAAAATCAACTCCAACCTACCCATTTATTAAGTTGCCCACCAATATTATTAACTGTCAGATCTGTCAAGATCATCCAACAACTGTAATGGCATAGTCGCTCAAATTTACCCATAACCGGGGGCACGGCTAATCCTGATTAGTTTTATTACTCTGCAGAGTTTTGCACACTTTACCCACTAGACTCAACCCAAAGATTGAGACGAAGCCTTTCAGAAGTCGTCACCTCCACCCCCGGCAGCCGGTACACCTATCCATATCTACATCTGCTAGCATACCTGGGCGAGGATCCCACAACCTACTCAACTAAGCCAGATCCCATATAGCTAGTGGTCGCTCATGGAAGCTACTAGTCATTAAGTCTGTCTGATCTTTTTGAGCCTGGGCGGCCGTCCACTTACATTCAGAGGGTATAAACCATGATGTTCTTAAGACCACCCATCAATACCACTTCCGCCCAGAGGTGAGTTAAGTCCTGAATTACTACTCAGTTTGTTAAATATTAATAATCCTCACATAAGCTCAATGTATACAGGAACCAACCCCGTCTACAAGCATAGCAAAACTATACCTACCACGATTTGCAAAAGACGGGAGATAGTTCAACAATATAGCTCAAGTTAAAACAATCCTATAATGCATAAGTTTATAGTGTGGCATAACCTACAATGCATAGGAAAACAATAGGTAAAGGATGATCAACATGTAACTTGCCTTGGTTCTGGTTCAACAAGTCACACTCCTGACAATAGCTCGCGTCGCACTCCGGACAATCTACACGTTTCACACAGTTCAACAAATCAATCACCGAAACTCCAAAGAAACCAAAATAAAGCCAACAGCAAGAAAATCATTTTAAAATTCAACAGCAGCAGCAAAACAACATGTACAGATCACCTACACATCACTACGATCACAATGCAAAAAGAATCACTCGATTCCGCTAAACGGTTTAAAAGATATGGCCTCCGGAAGATTTAATTCAAATTCAAATGAATTCAAATTTGAATTATGCAAACATGTGCAAAATTGGTACTGTGATGAAGATATGATTTTTGTGAGTGCACAGGAAAAAGAATCACCTAAATTGGATTTACAGAATAAAAACTACAGCTATTTGAAGTTTTGAGGAAAAACTAGAAAAGACAAAAACAACAGAAATCGCCTGCACTGTGCGCAACTCCTGTAGGAACTCCTGTTACGGCGTTGTAGCTGACTGCCACGTGGCAGTTGCCTATTGGCCGGCGGTGTGGACTCACCAGACGACAAACAAACGGCGGCGGCGGCTCGGGCGTCGGCGGCGGGGCGTCTCCGGCGAGTCTCCGGTGGAGGCGAAGGTACGGGCGGGTGCGGCGTCGAGTAGCGGAGGTGGTGGTGGTGTCAGACGGCGGCGAGGGGGTCTGTAGCGGCAGCGGTGATGGCGTGTACTCCGGCGGTGGTGGGTGTCAACGGCGGCAGTCCTACGGTGGTTTCCTGCTCACCAAACGGTGTCAAACAGCCGCGCAGACGAGAGGATGTTCGAGAGAGAGAGAGATGTGAGGATGTTCGACGAAGAGCGGCGGACGGCGGCGAGATCCGTTCTGCCCTAGCTCGCGCGTGCGGCAGCGAGAGGGGTCGAGAAAATGATGCAGGGGTGCGGCGGGGTCTCGGGCTCGAGCTAGACATCTCGGGCTGCACCAGGGTGGCCCGGGTCGGCCTCGGCGTGCGCGCGTGCGTGCGGTGCGGCGCGGCGGTGTCCGGCTCGATGGAGGAAGACGGACAGGGGCGGGGTGGGTCCCGCTGGTCAGTGAGAGGAGCGGCGGGTCGGGCTGGTGGCACGGGTCGGGTCGAGGTGCGGTGCCGCTTCGCGTGGGGTGATGCGGCGGTTAGGTGGGCCGCGGGTGTGGTGCGGCTGGGCCGGCTGGCTGGCTGCGCTGCGGCTGCGCCGGCTGGTTGCTGCCCTTTTTTTTAATCAACACTACAGCAGCAGAAACAGAAATAAATAAATAAATAATATAAATTCTAAATAAAAATACTTAGGCACACAGTAAAAATAGCTCTACAATTATAAACTACAGGAACACTAGTTCCAATACTAATGCAATTTTGTAAAATCATTTTGATGTATTTGGCCACTCAAACAGCAAATAAAACTCAAATAAAATATTTTGAAGATTGCAAAAATTACCAGAACATAACAAATCAACTGGAAACATTATTCTGCACATTATGAACATTTTTAAATACAGGGGAGAAGTCATGTTATCTCCACTCCAATAATTGCCTTAGTTGCATAATGATCCAAATATTCAAGAATAGCAAATGATGCAATAAAAATATGAGATGCATATGAATGATCTAATAACATCCTAATTTAGGAAAATTGGGATGTTACAAACCTACCCCCCTTAAGATGAATCTCGCCCTCGAGATTCGGGCTGGCTAGGGAATAGGTGTGGGTGCTCCTGCCTGAGGTCTTCCTCTCGTTCCCAGGTAGCTCCTTCCTCAGTATGATGATCCCACTGAACCTTGCATAACTTAATTATTTTGGTTCGAGTAACTCTCTCTACTGTCTCCAGAATCTTAATAGGTTTCTCCTCATATGTCAAATCACTCTCCAACTGAATTGCATCTAGTGGCACTGTGTCCCTCAACGGAACATCCATCATCTCTGCGTGACACTTCTTCAACTGAGATACATGAAACACATTATGAACTCCAGACAAAGATTCTGGCAACTCCAGCTGATAAGCTACCTCTCCTCTACGCTCCAAGATCGTGTAGGGCCCCACAAAACATGGTGCTAACTTACCCTTAATACCAAACCTCTTAATTCCACGAAGTGGTGAAACTCGAAGGTATGCACGGTCTCCTACCTCATATGTCACCTCTTTGCGCTTTGCATTTGCATAACTCTTCTGTCTGGATTGTGCTATCTTCAGCCTGTCACGAATCAGCTTGACCTTCTCCTCAGCATCTCTGATCAAGTCTGGTCCAAAGAACTGTCGCTCTCCAACCTCATCCCACATCAACGGTGTCCTGCACTTCCTGCCATACAATACCTCAAACGGTGCCATCTTCAGACTAGCATGATAACTGTTATTATATGAGAACTCTGCATAAGGTAAATTATCATCCCAACTGGACCCATAGTCCAAAACACAAGCTCTCAACATATCCTCCAAAATCTGATTTACCCTCTATGTCTGCCCATCAGTCTGTGGATGGAAAGTTGTACTGAACTCCAACCTGGTGCCCAAGGATTCATGCAACTGACGCCAAAATTTTGATGTGAACTGAGTACCTCTATCAGACACCACCTTCCTTGGAACTCCATGCAGACAAACAATTTTAGACATATAAACTTTAGCTAGCTGAGCACTGGTATAAGTAGTCTTTACCGGAATGAAGTGAGCAACTTTAGTCAAGCGATCAACAATTACCCAAATAGAATCATAACCTGACCGAGTCCTGGGTAAACCTGTAATGAAGTCCATACCAATCTGATCCCATTTCCACTCAGGTATAGGCAATGGTTGTAACAAACCCGCTGGCCTCTGATGTTCTGCTTTAACTCTCTGGCACACATCACATGTAGCAATATATCCAGTAATCTCCCTCTTCAGGCTAGGCCACCAAAATCTTTCCCTCAAGTCCAAATACATCTTAGTATTAACTGGGTGGATAGAATAAGGTGAATCATGTGCCTCCTGAAGAATCAACTTCCTGATGTCTGCATCTTGCGGTACACAAATACGCTTCTCAAACCATATGGTCCCATGTTCATCCTCATGGAAACCTTCTGCCTTACCTTTAGTCATATTCTCTTTTATTGCAGCAATATCTTTATCACCCTTTTGAGCTTCCCTGATCATGTCAAGCAAAGTAGGCTTTACCTCAAGTGTTGCCAAATATCCCTTATGAACCATCTCCAACCTAAGATCCCTGAACTGATCACATAACTCTTGTGGCATATCATTAATATCAACTGCATTAACATGGCTCCTACGACTCAATGCATCAGCAACAACATTAGCCTTACCAGGATGATACTGCACATTTAAATCATAATCCTTAATAAGCTCCAACCATCTCCTCTGCTTGAGGTTCAAATCCTTCTGAGTAAAAATATACTTCAAGCTCTTATGATCAGTAAATATATCACAATGATTACCAATAAGATACTGCCTCCAAGTTTTCAATGCATGCACAACTGAGGCTAACTCCAAATCATGTGTAGGATAATTATGCTCATGATTCTTAAGCTGATGTGAAGCATATAAAACAACTTTACCTTCCTGCATCAAAACACTCCCAAGTCCCTGACGAGAAGCATCACAATATACCTGGAAGTCCTTATATATATCAGGCAGAATTAAGACTGGTGTTGTAACCAAACGCTTCTTCAATTCCTGAAAGCTGGCTTCACACTCATCAGTCCAAGCAAACTTCTTCTCCTTCTTCAACAATTTAGTCATAGGCTTTGCAATTTTATAAAAGTTCTCAATAAACCTCCTATAATAACCTGCAAGGCCCAAAAAGCTGCGAATCTCCCCAACTGTTGTGGGTGTCTCCCACTCTGTAACTGCAGCAACCTTAGATGGATCAACTTTAACTCCATTACCTGACACAACATGTCCAAGGAATGCTACCCCATCCAGCCAAAATTCACATTTGCTGAACTTGGCATACAACTGATGTTCCCTCAGCTTCTCCATCACCAAACGCAGATGCACCTCATGCTCTTGCTTATTCTTGGAGAACATCAATATATCATCAATGAAAACAACCACAAATTTATCCAAGTACTCCATAAACACCTTGTTCATCATATTCATGAAGTATGGAGGAGCGTTAGTCAATCCAAATGACATAACAGTATATTCATACAACCCATACCTCGTAGTAAAAGCAGTCTTTGGAATATCTTGCTCACGAATCTTTAATTGATGATAACCAGAACGAAGATCAATCTTAGAAAACACAGTAGCTCCCTCCAACTGGTCGAACAGATCATTTATCATAGGCAAGGGATACTTATTCTTAATGGTTACCTCATTCAAAGAACGATAATCAACTCACATCCTCAAGGTACCATCTTTATTCTCCACAAACAAAACTGGAGCTCCCGAAGGTGATGAACTTGGGCGAATAAATCCTTGTTCCTGCAATTCCTTTATCTGCTTCTTCAATTCCTCCAACTCCTGAGGAGGCATTCTATACGGTCTCTTTGCAATAGGTCCGGTGCCTGGTATTAAATCAATAAGAAACTCAATATCTCGGTCCGGTGGCATACCTGGCAACTCCTCAGGAAACACATCTGGGTAGTCCCTCACAACTGGCACATCTTCCAGACTACCCCCCTTAAGAGAGTTCACTTGCACCTGATTATGCTTATACTTACATACATATCTGATCATCTTACCTCCTGGTGCACTGAGAGTAATACATCGACTGGCACAATCAATAAGACCTTTATATTTAGTCAACCAGTCCATACCCAAAATAACATCAATACCCTTTGACTTCAATATAACCAAATGTGTGGGAAAAACATGCTTCCCAATGGATAAAGGCATCTGAAAGCATCCCAAACTTGCTGCCATCTCAGCCCTTGGAGAACTTACTAGAATAGGTGACTTAAGTGCTACGGTAGGCAACTTATGTTTATCCACAAATACCCGTGAGATGAATGAATGCGATGCACCAGAATCAAAAAGAACAAGTGTAGGTACCGAATTAATCAAGAACTTACCAATCACGGCATCAGGTTCATCATAAACCTCCTCCACATTAACATGGTTAACATGACCCTTTTTGAAGGGGTTTGGCTTGCTGACTCCAGAATTCCCATTACCGTTCTTGCTCTCTGGGCAAGCATTGGAGTAGTGGCCCATCTGCCTACACTTATAGCACTGAACCTGGCTAATGTCCCTCTGCACAGGCACACTCTGGTGGCTCTGGTTATTACTCCCTCCATTACCATTACCATTACCATTACCTTTGACATTGCCATTGTTACTCTTGTGCCCATTGTGATTATGGTGGCCATTATGGTTGTGGCCATTCCCTCCATGATGATTATGTCCATTACCTCCATGATGATGATGATGCCCATTACCTCCATTACCCTGATATGAAGTGCGTGGCTTCTGTTGTGGTCCTGAATTATACCTGTTATTGTTGTTGTACTTCCTCTTGTGATTCTCTATGGCCTGATGCTTCCCCTCTAGCATAATAGCCTTATCAATCAGCTGCTGACAATTATCAAAAGTGGCCACTGTCAACTGAAGGCTCAACTCATCATTTAGGCCCTCCAAGAATTTCTCCTGCCTAGCTGCATCAGTGTTAACATCATTAGGAGCATAGCGTGCAAGATTATTAAATTCATCCACATACGCATTAACTGTGCGTCCTCCCTGACGCAAACTACGAAACTCCTTCTTTTTCAAACTCATAGCACCAGTGGACACATGTGCAGCACGAAAAGCAGTTTGAAACTGAGTCCAAGTGATACCAGCAATGGGATAAGAGACCAAGTAGTTGTCCCACCAAGCTGCGGCAGGACCCTCCAACAAATGTGCGGCAAACCTCAACCTCTCTGCATGTGTGCATCCAACCGTCTCCAGGTTCTTATTGACTCCACGGAGCCAATCATCAGCCACAATAGGTTCAGGGGAACTGGAGAACCTCTAAGGATTCAACCTCAGGAACCTGGTAAGCATATCCACGGGTGGCGGGTTGTTGTTGTTGTTGTTCTGGTTGTTCTGGTTCTGCACAAGCAACTGGATCAACTGTGTCTGCCCCTGAAGCAACTGCTGCATGTATGGCGGTATGTCATTGCCATTGCTCTCTCCTCCTGTAGCATTGCACCTATTATCACACCTCGGCGGCATCTGGTGGGCAAGCATAGAAGAGTTATAGACATAATAGGGCCAAAGCTATAGATATAAATATATTCTACCCATATGCATATATGATCAAGGCAATAAAACAAAACAACGAATAACACAAACAAACAAACAGACAAACAATCACAATAATATAGTAGTATATATATACATATATAGTCAAATAATTTTGACGAGATAAAATTTAACAAGCAAGCTACCAATCAAGCAAACAATCTAGTATCTTTATACCACAAAAGTGGACATAATCAGATACGCTAACACGATAACGTTGCAAAATAAAACAAGCATATATGGTGGTCTCAGCACTAGTTCCTACTTAACTGTTCAAGATACTTGAGGGGATGAACTAATAAATAGTAAGAAGTATAACTAGTTTATAAAATAATTTTCACTCCTATGGCTTTTCTAATCCATTTTTTAGGGTCATGTCCTACAGTCAACACACTGCTCTGATACCATCTGTAACGACCAAACCTCGAAGGATTTGAGTCTTTCTGCTTACTGTGCTAGTCCCTGGATCGAACTCGCTAGCACACACAGTATAGATGAATACCAGAATACAAGTGCATCATTTATTACAATGTATGATCCAGAGTATATAAAATAAGACAATCTGCATAGCTCATGGCTAGCCATTACTTAATCACACAGCGGAAAGTAGCAGAAAATAACGATGAGTCCCATCATAGCCCAACTGGCGATGCTGAGTGCAGACTCGCGACCCTAACGGTACCTTACTCCTCGTCTGAAAATCCTGCAACATGAGACGTTGCAGCCGTATAGGTCAATACATTGAATGTATTGGCAAGTGACACAGGAGAAGTAATAAAGCAGACCCACATGTATATGCATAGAACAAGAAAGGAAGGCTTGGGGGTTTATTTTGCAGAAAGCTGATTTTGTCCTCATAACTACCTAATAGTCAATTTTTTATTTAGTTATTTTATTACTACCATTGAATGCACAAGGTTGAGTTGGAAAAATCAACTCCAACCTACCCATCTATTAAGTTGCCCACCAATATTATTAACTATCACATCTGTCAAGATCATCCAACAACTGTAATGGCATAGTCGCTCAAATTTACCCATAACCGGGGGCACGGCTAATCCTGATTAGTTTTATTACTCTGCAGAGTTTTGCACACTTTACCCACTAGACTCAACCCGACGATTGAGACGAAGCCTTTCAGAAGTAGTCACCTCCACCCCCGGCAGCCGGTACACCTATCCATGTCTATATCTGCTAGCATACCTGGGCGAGGATCCCACAACCTACTCAACTAAGCCAGAGCCCATATAGCTAGTGGTCGGGCATGGAAGCTACTAGTCATTAAGTCTGTCTGATCTTTTTGAGCCTGGGCGGCCGTCCACTTACATTCAGAGGGTATAAACCATGATGTTCTTAAGACCACCCATCAATACCACTTCCGCCCAGAGGTGAGTTAAGTCATGAATTACTACTCAGTTTGTTAAATATTAATAATCCTCACATAAGCTCAATGTATATAGGAACCAACCCCGTCTACAAGCATAGCAAAACTATACCTACCACGATTTGCAAAAGACGGGAGATAGTTCAACAATATAGCTCAAGTTATTACAATCCTATAATGCATAAGTTTATAGTGTGGCATAACCTACAATACATAGGAAAACAATAGGTAAAGGATTATCAACATGTAACTTGCCTTGGTTCTGGTTCAAAAAGTCACACTCCTGGCAATAGCTCGCGTCGCACTCCGGACAATCTACACGTTTCACACAGTTCAACAAATCAATCACCGAAACTCCAAAGAAACCAAAATAAAGCCAACAGCAAGAAAATCATTTTAAAATTCAACAACAGCAGCAAAACAACATGTACAGATCACCTACACATCACTACGATCACAATGCAAAAAGAATCACTCGATTCCGCTAAACGGTTTAAAAGATATGGCCTCCGGAAGATTTAATTCAAATTCAAACGAATTCAAATTTGAATTATGCAAACATGTGCAAAATTGGTACTGTGATGAAGATATGATTTTTGTGAGTGCACAGAAAAAAGAATCACCTAAATTGGATTTACAGAATAAAAACTACAGTTATTTGAAGTTTTGAGGAAAAACTAGAAAAGACAAAAACAACAGAAATCGCCTGCACTGTGCGCAACTCCTGTAGGAACTCCTGTTACGGTGCTATAGCTGACTGCCACGTGGCAGTTGCCTATTGGCCGGCGGTGTGGACTCACCAGACGACAAACAAACGGCGGCGGTGGCTCGGGCGTCGGCGGCGGGGCGTCTCCGGTGGAGGCGAAGGTACGGGCGGGTGCGGCGTCGAGTGGCGGATGTGGTGGTGGTGTCAGACGGCGGCGAGGGGGTCTATAGCGGCGGCGGCGATGGCGTGTACTCCTGCGGTGGCGGTTGTCACCGGTGGCAGTCCTACTGTGGTTTCCTGCTCATCAAACGGTGTCAAACAGCCGCGCAGACGAGAGGATGTTCGAGAGAGAGAGAGCTGTGCGGCTGCGGTTAACTTACGGCGACGGAATCGTCGACGAATGGTGGCGGACAGCGGCGATATCCGTTCTGCCCTAGCTCGCGCGTGCGACAGCGAGAGGGGTCGAGAAAAGGATGCAGGGGTGCAGCGGGGTCTCAGGCTCGAGCTAGACATCTCGGGCTGCACCAGGGTGGCCCGGGTCAGCCTCGGCGTGCGCGCGTGCGTGCGGTGCGGCGCGGCGGTGTCCGGCTCGGTGGAGGAAGATGGGCAGGGGCGGGGTGGGTCCCGCTGGTCAGTAAGAGGAGCGGCGGGTCGGGCTGGTGGCGCGGGTCGGGTCGAGGTGCGGTGTCGCTTCGCGTGGGGTGATGCGGCGGTTAGGTGGGTCGCGGGTGTGGTGCGGCTGGGCCGGCTGGCTGGCTGCGTTGCGGCTGCGCCGGCTGGTTGCTGCCCTTTTTTTAATCAACACTACAGCAGCAGAAACAGAAATAAATAAATAAATAATATAAATTCTAAATAAAAATACTTAGGCACACAGTAAAAATAGCTCTACAATTATAAACTACAGGAACACTAGTTCCAATACTAATGCAATTTTGTAAAATCATTTTGATGCATTTGGCCACTCAAACAGCAAATAAAACTCAAATAAAATATTTTGAAGATTGCAAAAATTACCAGAACATAACAAATCAACTGGAAACATTATTCTGCACATTATGAACATTTTTAAATACAGGGGAGAAGTCATGTTATCTCCACTCTAATAATTGCCTTAGTTGCATAATGATCCAAATATTCAAGAATAGCAAATGATGCAATAAAAATATGAGATGCATATGAATGATCTAATAACATCCTAATTTAGGAAAATTGGGATGTTACGTTCACCAACCGGTGCTCTACATGCCGTAAAGCTAATTCCAAAGCTCACTCGCATGGTCTTTACATGCCACTTCCTATTCCATACCAACCTTGGGAGGACATTAGCATGGACTTCGTACTTGGTTTGCCTAGGAGTCAAAATGGCAAGGATTCCGTGTTTGTTGTAGTGGATAGATTTTCCAAAATGGCTCATTTTATTCCATGCAACAAGATAGATGATGCTTCCCATGTTGCAAATCTCTTTTGTAGGGAAATCTTGCGCCTACACGGAGTGCCCAAGATGATCGTCTCGGACCGCGGCGTCAAGTTCTTGAGCTACTTTTGGAAGACCCTTTGTGCCAAGCTCGACATCAAGTTACTATTCTCTTCAGTATACCACCCACAAACCGACGGACAAACGGAGGTGACGAACCGGACGTTATCAACGCTTCTTCGCGTGTTAATTAAGAAGAACATCAAGGAATGGGAGGAATGCTTGCCCATCACCGAGTACGCCTACAACCGCGCAAGACACTCCACAACCGGCAAGTCCCCCTTTGAGATCGTCTACGGCTTCAACCCATTTCCCCATTGGACATTCTTCCTCTACCTCTACAAGAGCGCATCAACATGGACGCAAGTGCTTGAGCAAGTTATCTCAAGAAGATGCACAAAGATACAAGGGCAATGATCGAGCGACAATTACATCGCCTCGCCACCATGCTCAACGTCAACAAGACACCAATGGTGTTCCAACCGGGAGATCTTGTATGGCTTCATCTTTGCAAGGACCGCTTCCCCAACGAACGCAAGTCCAAACTACTACCTCGCGCCGACGGACCCTTCAAGGTGTTAGCACGCTACAACAACAACGCCTAGAAGATCGACATTCCACGCGACAAATACAATGTGAGCGATACCTTCAACGTCAAGGATATCTCTCCTTTCCATGGTGATGAAAATTTTGTTCCGAGGTCGGATCTCTCCCAAGGGGGGTGGGGAGATGATGCGGAGCATTCGTCTAGCATCCCCATGAACATGCCACTTGGACCAATGACAAGAGCTCGTGCAAGGGCTATCGAAGATAAGGTGAACTCGCTCCTCTCCGAAATACCATTTTCAGAACACGAGACATGGCTACTACCTAAGACAGAAACTCTATGCATGATCAGGTGGTTGGATGAAGGCCACGATGCAGCTACACCCACTGGACGAGGTGGCAAGGACGGCAAGTTCAACGACCAAGAGGAGCTGCCCGAAGAGCTACACGCTCCGGACGACCGGCCCGCACCGGACGTCCGACGCATCCTAGGCTCCGGATGACCGACGACCACCGGACGACCAGAGACCAGATGACCGGCCTCCTCCGGACGTCCGTAATCCCATTATAGAACAAATTCACGGACATCCAAGGACTTCCGGACGTCCGCTCCCTGTGTGCGTCGTTTACTTCTGGGCCGAGGCCCATATATCCCTTCGCCCCTCTAGACTATATATACTCTTCGACCTACCTCTTTTTAGGGTCAACATTATGATAGCTCATCTAAACCTAGAGCATTGCTCATCCTTAGTGGTTCATCTCCTTGTGAGTGACTGCGGCCCCTCTACGGAGAATATCCACGCGGATTCAAGACCTCCTCCGGAGAAGATCCTACAGGATACCAAGACCTCCTCACGGAGAAGACTATCTCTACTTGTATCATCCTTAGTTGATCGTGGATCGTGTAACTCTTTGTATTTCTGGATCTAGCATATGTGTGACCTAAACTTGTTGATTTGAGTGTTTCTCTTCGTGTTTCTCCTATGTTATCCCTCATGTTCTTCGTGTTCCTCCTCGGGATCCCTCCTTTTCGTGAAAGATCAGCCTCCTTTCGGGTTGACCCCGCATCAAAAATGGTCATGCAAGTGAGGAGTTTTCTTGGCCTCACTGGTTTCTATAGGCGATTTGTGAGAGATTTCAGCACCATTGTTGCACCTCTCAATGAACTTACAAAGAAGGATGTGCCTTTTGTTTGGGGTACCGCACAGGAAGAAGCCTTCATGGTATTGAAACATAAGTTAACAGATGCTCCTTTACTCCAACTTCCTGATTTTAATAAGACTTTTGAGCTTGAATGTGATGCCAGTGGAATTAGATTAGGAGGTGTGTTATTACAAGATGGTAAACCTGTTGCATAATTTTCTAAAAAATTGAGTGGGCCTAGTCTGAACTATTTTACATATGACAAAGAACTATAGGCTCTTGTTCGGACTTTAGAAACATGGCAACATTATTTATGACCCGAAGAATTTTTTATACATTCCGATCATGAATCTTTGAAACTTATTAAAAGTCAAGAAAAACTGAATCGTAGACATGCTAAATGGGTTGAATTCATTTAGACTTTCCCTTATGTCATAAAACACAAGGGTAAAGAAAAATTTATTGTTGATGCTTTGTCTCGTCGCTATACTATGCTTTCACAACTTGACTTTAAAATATTTGGTTTGGAGACCATCAAAGATCAATATGTGCATGATATTGAATTTAAAGATGTATTTCAGAATTGTAAAGAAGGGGGAACTTGGAACAAGTTCATCGTTAATGATGGATTTGTGTTTCGTGCTAACAAGCTATGCATTCCAGCTAGCTTCTTTCGTCTTTTGTTGTTGCAGGAGGCGCATGGAGGAGTATTAATGGGACACTTTGGGGTGAAGAAGACGGAGGACATACTTGCTACACATTTCTTTTGGCCAAAGATGAGACAGGATGTTGAGCGTTTTGTTGCTCGTTGCACAACATGTCAAAAGGCTAAGTCAAGACTCAATCCTCATGGTTTATATATGCCTTTGCATGTACCTAGTATTCCATGGGAGGATATATCTATGGACTTTTTTTAGGTTTACCTCGAACAAAGAAGGGGAGGGATAGCATATTTGTTGTCGTGGATAGATTTTCGAAAATGGCACACTTCATACCATGTCATTAAAGCGATGATGTTGCTAATGTTGCTCATTTGTTCTTTCATGAAATTATTCGCTTGCATGGTGTGCCAAATACTATTGTTTCGTATCATGATACTAAATTTCTTAGCCACTTTTGGAAATGTTTATGGGCTAAGTTGAGGACTAAACTGCATTTTAGTACTACATGTCACCCCCAAACTGATGGACAAACCGAAGTAGTCAATAGAACATTGTCTACTATGCTTAGGGTTGTTTTGAAGAATAACAAGAAAATGTGGGAAGAATGTTTGCCTCATATTTAATTTGCTTATAATTGTTCGCTGCATTCTACTACTAAGATGTGCACTTTTGAAATTGTGTATGGTTTCTTACCTCGTGCACCTATTGATTTGTTGCCTCATCCATCTCCCGAGAAGGTTAATTTTGATGCTAAACAACGTGTTGAATTGATCTTAAAAATGCATGATTTAACTAGGGAAAACATTGAACGTATGAATGATATAAATTGCTGGAGATATATGTAGAAAACATGTTGTCTTTGCACCTGGAGATCTTATTTGGTTACATTTGCGTAAAGATTGGTTTCCTGATTTGTACAAGTCAAAACTAATGCCACGTGTTGATGATCCTTTTAAGGTGTTAGAGAAAATAAATGATAATGCATATGAACTTGAGCTGCCAACGGATTTTGGGGTTAGTCCCACTTTAAACATTGAAGATTTGAATCCTTATTTGGGTGGGGAAGATGAGCTTTCCTCGAGGACGACTTCATTTCAAGAAGGGGAGGAGAATGAGGACATCAAGACCATTGTTACACCCACAGCCCGTGCTACTATATATACTGGACCAATTACTAGAGCTTGCGCGCGCCAATTAAATTACCAGGTACTTTTGTTTCTAGGTAACAATTCTAATGTTCATGAGAATATGATGTTGCCTAAATTGGATACATTTATTTTGCTTACAAATGAAGGGCCTAGCTTGGACAAGAAGGATGAACATTGGAGCAAGATCAAGCATGCAGATGATGGCATGCGTAAGGGGAACAAGAACGAAGTCTCAAGTGAGGATTTCGGGACTCTGAAGCCACCATAATGAGTGCATGAAGGTTTGGACGAAATATACAAGATGCTACTTCATAAATTTCGTCCAGAGGCTATTATAGGTGTTGTGTCACCTTATTATTGGGTCAGGCCCATGTAATTTCAAAATACTTTAGTATAGGCTGTTTTTAGAGCCCATATGTGTGGGAAAACTGAGTTAGGGTTGGTTTCGGACCCCTCCTCCAAGGGATCACGAAATTGCACCCTACTCCTCCATATATACAGCCCTTAGGGCATTGTTTAGTCTTTGGGATTCTTTAGATTAAAAGTTCACCATAGCTGCAACTTCGCATACTTCGTTTGGGTTCAACGACCAGACCAAGACATCACAGAACCCCACTTTCATTAATAAAGCTTTCCTCTTAAATTCGCAATATCCAGATTGCAATCTTAGTTTCTTGCTTTTTCTTTGTTTGCTTGTAGGAAATAGACCCTCGTTGTCAGGTTGATCGTGCTCCGGCGTGGTCAATAACCTCTCGTATTTGGTTTAGCGATTGCTAAGGCGCGACGTCCTCACACGTTCGTAGTTGGATCGTCGAAGTCTACTCCACCAAAAACGATAGCCACCATCTCATCGAAAGACGGGATACCTTCGTCTCTATCATCACGCCCTGGTATCTTGTGGAGGCCGTGGGCCTCCATTTGCATTGATTCCAGTTCCCAAAAATGACATACATTCTAAAATAATTCTCCGTAAGTTTTTATCATTTTTGGACTACATTTGATATGGATATTCTGCGAAACAAAAAACATGCAACAAGAAGGAACTGGCACTGGGCACTGGATCAATATGTTAGTCCAATAAATCATATAAAATATTTCCAAAAGTATGTGAAAGTTGTATAATATTGGCATGGAACAATGAAAAATTATAGATATGATGGGGACGTATCAGCGCCTCCTTCGTGTGTATAGAGAACCATTCCACCATGTACGGGCACACGGGGCTCGTTCTTTCATGTAGCGCTGCAATCTTGTTTCCATCCCTTGCTTCATTTGGAGCCAACCGTAGCCCATAGCGAGCCTGGACCATTGTTGCTCGCCCATCGTCGCTAGCCTCCGAAAACCATCATAGCAGCCAGATAGATAAAGCACTCAAGGATTCATTGTGACTCGGTGGGGCTGCCACCGTAAGTCCTTTCTCTGAGCACATGATCATCCAGAAAATGACTGAATGTGGGCACGTCATCATAGGAGCTCAGCCCCGACTACTATGTTAAACTCATATATGCGTGCATGGTTGACCAGGTAAGTGTAGGTATATAATACACATATCTTGTTTAGTAGATATAGAATTAGGTTGAGTAGGTTGTTAGAATCTAATTTATTCCTCTCAAACCGCATGCCCTATCTCTATCCTTTCTTTCCTTATACTCCAACCTTTTATGCCTTAATAGGGATTTGGCCCTACCATATAACATGGAGCCGTCACTACCAGGAGAGGTACGATGTTATGAACTCATGATAGATGTGCGGGTCTCGATCTTTCGATGAGATGGTAACTATCGATTTGGTAAATAATTACTTTGACGATTCGACTACAAACGTGCACCACATTGCGCCTTAGCAATCGCTAAACCAATCTCCTGGGGTTACTGACGATTCCAGAAGCATGATCAACCTGACCACAAAGGTCTATTCCTGCATGCAATTGAAGAACAAGCAAGAATATGATAAAGCAATCTAAATATTGCAAACATAGATGAAGTATTCATAAAGATGGGGATCCGAAAGCGGTCTTGGTCTGGACGTTGGACACAAAGGAAGTACACGAAGTTGCAATGGCTAACTTTTAACTAAACAAATCCCAAGTCTAAACGGTGCCTTAAGGGTTGTATTTATAGGGGAAAAGAGAGGGGATTTCGTCCACCCTTGGCAACGTGGGACTAAAACACCTCCTAAGTCGTTTCCCCTATAATACGGACTCTAAAAGTAACCTAATGAAAGGTATTTCAGAAATACATGGGCCTAGCCCAAAACTAAGGTGACACAGCACCAATAACAAGCTATGTACGAAATTTATGAAAGACCATCTTGTATATTTTGTCCATCTTCTTGTATGTCATCATGGTGGCTTGAAAGAGCCGGAAACTCCGTTCTTGTTCACTTCGCGTGCGCCTTCATCACAATGCTTGATCATGCTCTAGTGTTCATTCTTCTTGTCCATGCTAGGTGCTTTAACTGTAAGCAACACAAATATATCTAAGTTAGGTAGCATCACATTCTCATGAATATTAGAAACATTACGAAGAAATGAAAGTACCCGATAATTTAACTAGCGTGCGCAAGCTCTTGTAGTTGTTCCACTAGGTATAGCAGTAGTGGCTATGGGTGTAACTATGGTAGTCATGTCCTCATCACCCTCCTCTTCCTGAAACAAAGCCATCATCGGCATTGCTTAATCTGAAATGTGGCTAACAAAAGAGAAAAGGTGTACACATTGTATATGTATATGACATCCATTTTTGTTGATCTCAATTGTGGCACATGTGACACATTTATACAAGAGCACTCTTCAAATGTCATGAAATATAAAGCCAAAATATGATCCCAAGAAGTCAAAGGCATGAATATATTGCAATTCAGTTTGCACACATAAGTGAAGCTTGTATTCATATCAAAAGGTTGGCAATGCTCATCATTAAACCATCCCAACATTGGTGAATAAACTTTAATTGTTTCCAAATTACATGCTACAACATGCATAAATAAGCAAAACATGCAACAAGTTATTCGACACGGAATCATCACCAGGATTGGAGGTCATATCAAAATGATTAAACATTGGCACCATTACTTTCAAACGTATTTGATCCAAATCTGATTTATTCCCTGATTCACATGGTTCTTTTGCATCAACAGTTAATTCAATGGGTGCACTCGGAATTGTTGATATTGTAGTTATTTGATCACATGGCAAAGTCAAATCATCAACATAGTCCTCTAAAATAGGAGGTGTGATCAAAGTAGTGGGTAGCTCATCCCATGGTGCATTTAAATTGACAAGGCATTCATCATACTCATCTGGAGGTGGAAGATCAATACCTTTGTCATTACCTCTTCTGGACAACTCAGATGATGTCGGAACCCTAGGTGATAGAGGCGAAGGTGTCCTGTCTTTCGATGAGATGGTGGCTATCGTTTTGGTGGGGTAGACTTTGACGATCCGACTATGAACATGTGAGGACGTCGCGCCTTAGCAATCGCTAAACCAACTCCGAGAGGTAATTGATCACGCTGAAGCTCGATCAACCTAACAACGAGGGTCTATTTCCTTCAAGCAAATGAAGAACAAGCAAGAAACTAAGATTGCAATATAGATATTGCGAATTTAAGAGGAAAGTTTTATTGATGAAAGTGGGATTCTGTGACATCTTTGTCTGGTCGTTGAACACAAGTGAAGTATGCGAAATTGCAGCTATGGCGAACTTTAGTCTAAACAAAACCCAAAGTCTAAAAGATGCCCTAAGGATTGTATATATGGAGGAGTAGGGGGGAATTTCGTGATCCCTTGGAGGAGGGGTCCGAAACAAACCCTAACTCTGTTTTCCACACATACAGACTCTAAAAATAGCCTATACTAAAGTATTTCGAAATTACATGGGCCTGGCCCAATAATAAGGTGACGTAGCACCTATAATAGCCTCTGGACGATATTTATGAAGTAGCATCTTGTATATTTCGTCCAAGCCTTCATGCACTCATTATGGTGGCTCAAAAGCGCTGAAATCACCACTTGAAACTCCGTTGTTGTTCCCCTTGCGCATGCCCTCATCTCCATGCTTGATCTTGCTCCAATGTTCATCCTTCTTGTCCAAGCTAGGCCCTTCATTTGTAAGCAAAACAAATGTATCCAATTTAGGCAGCATCATATTCTCATAAACATTAGAATCATTACCAAGAAACGAAAGTACCTGGTAATTTAATTGGCGTGTGCGACCTCTAGTAATTGGTCCAGTATGTATAGCGGCAGGGGCTGTGGGTGTAACAATGGTATTGATGTCGTCATCGCTAGGTGGTGACAGGTCGCGTGGTGAAGGTGATGTAGTGCTCACAACGTCGAATGTTGTTGTCATAGTAGGCGCAATGGAAGGAATAACCGGCACAACTCTTGGGATTTGCACCTTCCATTTATGTGTCTTCTAGGAAACTCGCCTTGCTATCTCATGTTCAGCTTTGCAAGCAAGACAAAACAAACTATCCATAGGATGACACTTTACATGAATTAGTATCTCATGAATATCACGGCTTAATCCTCCCCAAAATCTATACATAAAATCTTCTTCACTTGCTTCTAAAGAGGAATGCAACAAGGTAGTATGTAAATGTGACGCCCGAAGACCGGCGCCCCAGAAGATTCCAGATGTTTCGGGTTCTCCCGTGTGTTTCATTTGTGCTTGTGTTATTTATTTTGCATTGCATCATGTCATCATGCCATCATGACTTTAATTTCTGCAACTCAACCAAATAAGTCATGTGGACCTTCGGTCCATTTAAACCGAGGGAAGGATGACTTCTCTTTATAACATATAAAAGCCTCTCAATATTATTAGGGAGCTATATTAAATATTCCATAGCCTTGGAATTCACCAACACACACTTGCATATCTTCCCCATACCTTTTCTTTCCCAATTCCTTGCTTCCTAAACCTTGTCCTAATTCAAACCATTTGAATTAAATTCAAATGAGTTTGAATTTTACTCTTGCATTCTTGCCTCTCCTATTTTTCGTGGACCGTGGACATTTTTGCGAGTCCGGGAAAAATAACCTCATGCCCTAATCCTATTCCTAACACCTCCTTTCTTTTCTTTTCTTCTTGTTGTTTTCTGTTTTATTTAGGAAAACAGCAGTAGGGAGGCAGAGAGGGCTCAGCCTTCTAGGCCCAGCCACCCGTAACCCCTGCTCCTGGACCCAGCCCGCAGAGCCTCCCTGCAGCCTGCTTGGCCCGCCTGCGGCCTGACCTAGACGGCCCAACAGGCTCCCCAATCCCTCTCCCCTCTTCTCCTTCAGCGCCGCCAGAAGGGTTCGGGACCGATCCCATCTCTTCCTCTCGCTCTCTTTCCTCCCTCGATCCCCTCCATCGCTCCCTCCTGCATCGCTCGCTGGAGCACCGCAGAGCCCCGACCCCCTCGTCCTTCTCTCCCTCGCTCCTCTCGCGCTCTCCCTTGCTCTCGTCGCTCGAGGAGAGGAATCCCTCGAGAAACCTCCAGCGCCGCCCACCACCAGCACTGCTGTCGCGCCTGTTTCGCCGCGTCGCCCTCTAGCCTCGCCACCAGGAGCAGCCGCACCGCCCTTTTCCTTCCCGACGCCGCCGCCCGACCGGTTATGCCTCCTCTGCTCCTCGTCGAGGCCCCGCGAGCCTCATGCTCGCCAGGCCGAGCGTCGCCGTGCCGTTCGCCGCCCGAACCCATGGCCTCTGCTCCAGCCCCCCCTCTCGTCGAGCCCGCCATGCCGTTGCCTGGACCTCGGCCTCCTGTACTCCAGCACCTGAGGGCCGAGCTTCTCCAGCTCGACCCCGTCCGTCGAGCTCCCTGCCGCGCTGGAGTCCTGCCGCTGCTATGCCTTCTGCCCGTTGTTGTTGCTTCGCCGCCCGCAGATTTTGGACACTCCAAGTCCCTCAAAGCATCAAGTTCGACTACAAGGAGAAACGCCAAGTTCCTCTTCAAATGTACGGCTACCTCCGGTTGGTTTTCGGCAAGTTCAACGACGACCACTACGAACGCGTCAAGTACCACTATGTCGGATGCCGCGACAAGTACCTCTTCGGAAACGTGAACGGCTACAAAACGTGTACCACGACCCGCGAGTACCACTACTTCCTCTACAACCTCGAACCACCCCGAAACGAACGTTCCGAAGGTATAACCCCGAGACGATGACCCGTGGAATGCATGTGTTGTATGAGATGTTTTCCCTTGTGTGCACCGTGCCCGTTTCGTCTTTTTTCATGCTCCTCGATTGCCTCGTCGCCGACCCGTGGGAACCCGGTGATGGGATCACCCCACCTTTTCATCTTGTTCGACTCGCTCACGCCACCTTTCTTTTGCACCGGTCTCTCAACGAGTTACCGGAACCGATATGTTGTGTGGCATCATTTCCGTTTTCGCTGCCACGACCCTCTTTTCTTTCCGTCGTGGCGACAAATACTCCTTATCATCTTCATGTCAACTTTTAATAAAAATTGCATAAACTTGATCATGTCATTCGCATCATGTTAACAACATTAAAATGTGTGAATTGTTGTTTGCTTAAAATTGCTAAACATGCATATGGGGATTTTCCGGAATTGTTGTTGTAGTTTCCGGCCTCATTTAAACATGTTGCTTGTGTTGTTTTTCTGTGCTTCCTACCTTGCCATGTAATGCTTCCTGTATAGACTTGTCATGCATCA
Source organism: Secale cereale (assembly GCA_902687465.1). NCBI lineage: Eukaryota > Viridiplantae > Streptophyta > Magnoliopsida > Poales > Poaceae > Secale > Secale cereale. Next base: position 465,090,748 of record LR738715.1, on the reverse strand, counting down.
TACCTTGCCATGTATTGCATCATATAGACTTGTGTTGTTTTTCTGTGCTTCCTACCTTGCCATGCAATGCTTCCTGTATAGACTTGCCAATCATCATACCTTGCCATGTATTGCATCATATAGACTTGTGTTGTTTTGCTGTGCTTCCTACCTTGCCATGTTTTGCTTCCTGTATAGACTTGTAGTGCATCCTATGTAGACTTGTGTTGCATCATACTTGATTGAGCATATTGTCATGTCTCGTGTGGTGTGTTTACCGTGTTGATTTTTTCTTTCCGGTTTGCTTCCCTCGTTAGCTTCGGGTTCGTACCGGAGTTGTGAGGTTCTGTTCGACTACTTCATGGACCCGTTCTTCTTCCTTGCGGAATCCCAGGCAAGATGATCATACCCTTGGATACCTTTACTATCATTGCCATGCTTAGTAGTCTCGATGCTATCGTTACATGTCGCGCTACCCATCTTATTGTCAGCCCCTCTCCTTGTTGCATGAAACCTCTAACCTTTGAAACCTTCCTAGCAAAACCATTGTTTGGCTATGTTACCCGCTTGCTCAGCCCCTCTTATAGCGTTGTTAGTTGCAGGTGAAGATGAAGATTTGTTCCATGTTGGAACTTGATGCTTTGGGATTATCACAATATCTATTATTATTATTATTATTAACACACCTATATACTGGGCATGGGTGGAAGGCTTGGCCTTTTGCTCGGTGTTTTGTTCCACTCATGCCACCTTAGGCGCCGATAAACCGGCATTATGTTCCTTGATTTTGCGTTCCTTACACGATGGGTATATGGGGACCCCTTGACAGTTCGTCTTTGAATAAAACTCCTCCAGCAAGGCCCAACATTGGTTTTAATTTGCCTCATAATAACAACTTAATTAATTAATTCAAATTGCATAGGGGGTCGCGTCCCCGGGGATTCTTTCTACATAGCAGGGGGGGCCAGTGCTGATGGTGTTGGTCCCAAACGGGGAGACTGCGGGGCCGCCACGGGGAAACCCGAGGTATCTGGTATAACCCGTAGGATCACCTATCCGGACGTGGCCTGAGACGAGATACGCGCGACTACTATCAGGGTGTCGGCACGCCGGGAGGTCTTGCTGGACTTGTTTTACCATTGTCGAAATGTCTTGTGCACCGGGATGCCGAGCCTGATCGGATTTCCCTAAGATAAGGGGTGATGATATTATATTTATCACTTCAGCTGATCGTGAGAGCTTGTGATGGGCTAAGTTGGGACACCCCTGTAGGGTTATGATCTTTCGAAAGCCGTGCCCGCGGTTATGTGGCAGATTGGAATTTGTTAATGTCCGGTTGTAGAAAACTTGTCAGAGGATCCGAAGTAAAACACACAACTGTGTGAGTAACTGTGACTGTCTCTTTTCACTTTGAGAAGAGAACACGGTGGGGTTATGTTTGACTCGTAGGTAGTTCAGGATCTTTAGCGATCACTACTAGTTTGCGACCGTTTGCGTAGATGCTCATCTTATTCTTGTACTCGTAAGCTAGCCACCATATTATGCTTAGCCGCTGCTGCAGCCTCACCACTTTACCTCTTCCTACCCATAGAGCTTTGCTAGTATTGATACCCATGGTTATGGGATTGCTGAGTCCTCGTGGCTCACAGATACTACAACACCAGATGCAGGTTCAGCCGAGATTGATGCAGGAGATGGATCAGAACTTCTGGGAGTTTCATGAAGAGCGTGGCCGTATGCTTGTGACGTGTTTCGACGATCAGTAGTGGTTTCTACTAGGGGCGATTCGGACCGGTGGCTTTATGTTTTGGTATCTTTCTTTTGGATCTTCGCCCGTAGTCGGGTTGTGATGTTTTGGATGATGATTTGCTTATGTAATGTATTGTGTGACGTGGCGAGTGTAAGCCAACTATCCTTTTGCAATTTCATCCCTATTTTTACATGAGTCGTGCAAAGATACCAAACTTGAGATCATTCCAGAATGGGCTTATACCTTTAAGTCGTGCCTCGACACGTAGGAGGTATAGTCCCATCCTGGGCATTACAAGTTGGTATTCAGAGCCTTCTCCGACATAGAAGCCCCCACTGATTGATCGAATCATTGACGGTTGAGTCTAGGCACACACTTGGAAACGTTTTGAGTCCTATATATATATCGGAGAGTAGGATTTCTTTTTGCTCCTCATCCCTTTTCACTCTGGTGAGGACTCCTGAACGATTACTCTTGCCTCTTCTACTCTCAAAAATTCACCAAAAAAATTTTTAGGATCACGCGAGTATTGTTTGGATTGTTCCGATGTCTTTGTGACGAGAACACTGTTCTCGATGCCTCCTGTCATTTAGGGGTTGTGGTAGTGTCCCGGGGAGTTGAGCTCCGAGGTGTTGTCATCACAAATATATCGCAGCAGTTCTGGAATACTTAAGACGGCCGACATCGAAAACTCTCCTATGCGGTTAGTGGCAAGATAACCCCGACATCACCCAGTACTGGGGAGGTAGTTCAGGAGTATTGCCATAGCTTTTATAGCAGATGCGTTTCGAAGGTCCGAGGTAAACGGTTTCCGGAAATAACTGGTTATGTGTTGAAGGATGGATACAGCTGGATGTAGGATTAGAGTTGAGTGCGCGATGCTTCCCCTGTATCCCCAACACCTGATTGCATAACTGGGAACTTTCGGAAATTAATAGGTGGGTTCATCTAGTAGTTCGTAGGCATTCTTCCAGCGAATGCATGATATGGAGTTCGGGGTTCTACATTGAGTGAAGTGGTTTTATGGGCGTTGTTCCAATCGGGAGTTGCATCTTAAAGGGTCCTTGGCTATGCTGATCCGGGGATTGCAAAACCCTTATGTAACACGTTCCATGAGCTTTCAGCATGAATATGTGGAACGAAGCTTCTGTCATATATTTGTTCTTCTGCTCCTTCTTGTTTGTTTTTACCTTTTGTTCTCCCAAGTGGCTTCTCGACAAGTTGATGTATCTGCGGAATTCATTCGATGTTCGAATGATATTGTGAAGATTATGTTACAACATATCTATCCTTTGTTCTTGTTTTGATTCTGGTATTCGAGTTGCTTCGACGTCAAGTGTTGATTCCATACCTTTCCTAATTGGTTTTTTCTCTTCAAGTTATTCCATACGGACGCCGTTGAGAAATCTGACGATTTGTGTGTTTCATTCATCCCAAGTTGTCTTTGTTTTCCCCACCCTCCCACCCTTCTTCTTCTCGGAGACAGAAATTCTCAAATGAAATTTCCATTTTATTCATGTGATATTTCTTCATTCATTTCCTTCAATGTTCTTATCCGGTGATTTATCGTGTAGATGCTCAAGAGCTTCAAGCTCATCATTCTTTTGTTCTCAAATTCTGCCGGTGGATGTAATTCAAGATTTCGGTGTTGATCTTATCCTTTTCCTCATTTCACAATGCTTTCTTATTCTGGTGCACCAATTAATCATTCTCCTCTTGCTCTTCATATCCGGAGAGCTAAAGATATCTCAAAAGATTCATAATTCCATTCTTAATCCGTTCAAACTATCTTGAGGTTGCTATCTTATTCAAGCCATTTAATGTGCAATATCTCTTAAGCAATCTTTTTCAACGGTGATTTCTTGTGGGCCCTAACCCACAGGTCTTTTCCAGGATCTTACCTGACTCTTCTAATTTTTCTGGAGCTATACTCAAATTCTTTTCAAAGCGTGACGTAAGAATGATTTCCATCAGTCACATGCCTTCTCCAAGCTTGTTTTCAATTATTTCCATCTTTAGCTCCACCTTCCTCTTGTCATTCGTCCCGAGTATCTCGAAATTCTTCATGGCATTTCTCGTCTTCATTCTCAACATTTGAAGACCGGAGAAGTGTTTCTCTTAAATCTTGGCCCGTTCTCTTGAAGATTCGTGGTTCTAGCTTCATGCCATCCTCATTATTGTTTCGATCATGAGGAATCTTTTTATACCCATCCGAAGTGTTTCATGAATTCTTTCCATTGTGATCCTCCGAAGGCCATCATTTCAGAAGATTTCTTCGTTCTCAGTTTTCAACTTCGTCCTCCAACTATTCTTAATTGATGCCTCTTCGTTCGTCTCCCTATTTTACAGTGGTTCTTTCAAGATTACCTTCCGTTGTTATCGTATTAATTCATTTGTTCTTTTCATAATCCTACCTGTGTTTCGTTGAATATTTATCCAAGGTTGTGCTAGATCTCTCTTTAATTCTTCCCAACGAGAATAAGTAGGATGCCAAATCCTTTGGTTGTCATCAATTTAAATTGGTGAAGGATATGCATGACATAATTCTTATTCTTATTCCTTCAAGGTGATTAATCCCTTCCTTCGGAGCTTGTTCATCATATCATATTCTCGGTTCTAAGCTGTTCATCTTGTTTTCCGGAGCTCCAAGTTATTTCAATTATATCATTTCAAAGCTCCATCTAATTCATCGCAGGCCTCGAATCTTATTCTTTTCATCTCTCACTTCTCTTGCTTTCATTACCGGAGTTCTCATGGTGGTTCATCATGTTTTAATTCATCCTCGGAGTCTTCATCAAGATTCTTGTTGAAGCTCAAGCATTCTTCATCATGCATTCCAATTGCAATCCTTTCTACCTTATCTTTTCAGATGGTGTTATGTCATTCTTGACAATTCCTTCATGTTTTATGATTCACGAGTTATCAAGAATGAGATATTTAAAACCATCATTTTCCTTGTTCAGTAGATCTTTTCAACCCTTCAATTATTCGTTGGAGTTATCTTGGGTTATAATTCACCTAAAAGCTTTCCCTGAGAATTGTTGCTATTACGGTGCTTATAAATGACCCAAGTTCTTCATTTATCCTCCCGATGTAAGTTTATCGTCTCCTTGTTGATCTCAATCAAATCAATTGTTTAAGTTAGTGGCAGAATTTCACCTCAAGTTTTGAGGTGTTTTCCATAAGCCCACATCAAGCTTATTCTTTTCGTTGTTGAATTCCAACAACTCTGTTCAACCCATCTTGGTAAAGATGCTCTTTCAAACTCATTCGTGGAAGAAGTTGTCATTTTCTTCTCCGTTCTTTCTTTCCAACGATCTAGCATCTATTCTTTCATTCCGGAGGCATTGTAATATTGCCCTCTTCATCCCATCATCTTTTTATATCAAGATCATATTCTTCCCTTGCTTGTCTATTTAACCGGCATGTCGTGTCCTCCATTCAAGTTCCGTCATCTATCTAGTTTTTCCTCTCTTTTCAACCGGAGTGTTGTCTGAATCCTTCTTACCCCTTGTGTCATTCTTCCAATTGTTTCAGAGGCGGTGTGTTGTTGATTTCATCAAGCATCATTCCATCTCCTCAAGTTCATGTTCAATTCTTTCCATTCACAGGCGGAATGCTGTCCAAATTATTTCGTTCTTATTCCTTCTCCGTCTTGTTTTAACCGGGGTGGTTTTGAAATTTTGTTCGTCATCCTTGAGCTCTTGTTTCATGTCATTCAACCTACAAGGTTCTCATAATGTTCCTTGTTCCTCTTTTCTAACGGAGTTTTCATATTCGTTCATCTCCGTTGTATTCTTCTTTCAATTTGGTCAACCTCTCCAGGTTCGTGGTTTCACTCGTTGTCGAAGAAGCAACTTTGTTTTACCTATTCCTCTTCCGTTTTATCCGGTGCCATCCTCAGGATCTCGGGTCGAGATCCTCTGTTAGTGTGGGAGAGTTGTGACGCCCGAAGACCGACGCCCCAGAAGATTCCAGATGTTCCAGGTTCTCCCGTGTGTTTCATTTGTGCTTGTGTTATTTATTTTGCATTGCATCATGTCATCATGCCATCATGACTTTAATTTCTGCAACTCAGCCAAATAAGTCGTGTGGACCTTCGGTCCATTTAAATCGAGGGAAGGATGACTTCTCTTTATAACATATAAAAGCCTCTCAATATTATTAGGGAGCTATATTAAATATTCCATAGGCTTGGAATTCACCAACACACACTTGCATATCTTCCCCATGCCTTTTCTTTCCCAATTCCTTGCTTCCTAAACCTTGTCCTAATTCAAACCGTTTGAATTAAATTCAAATGAGTTTGAATTTTACTCTTGCGTTCTTGATTCTCCTATTTTTCGTGGACCGTGGACATTTTTGCGAGTCCGGGAAAAATAACCTCATGCCCTAATCCTATTCCTAACACCTCCTTTCTTTTCTTTTCTTCTTGTTGTTTTCTGTTTTATTTGGGAAAACAGCAGTAGGGAGGCAGAGAGGGCTCAGCCTTCTAGGCCCAGCCACCCCTAACCCCTGCTCCTGGACCCAGCCCGCAGAGCCTCCCTGCAGCCTGCTTGGCCTGCCTGCGGCCTGACCTAGACGGCCCAACAGGCTCCCCGATCCCTCTCCCCTCTTCTCCTTCAGCGCCGCCAGAAGGGTTCGGGACCGATCCCATCTCTTCCTCTCACTCTCTTTCCTCCCTCGATCCCCTCCATCGCTCCCTCCTGCATCGCTCGCTGGAGCACCGCAGAGCCCCGACCCCCTCGTCCTTCTCTCCCTCGCTCCTCTCGCGCTCTCCCTTGCTCCCGTCGCTCGAGGAGAGGAGTCCCTCGAGCAAGCTCCAGCGCCGCCCGCCACCAGCACTGCTGCCGCGCCTGGCTGGCCGCGTCGCCCTCCAGCCTCGCCGCCAGGAGCAGCCGCGCCGCCCTTTTCCTTCCCGACACCGCCGCCCGACCTGTTCTGCCTCCTCTGCTCCTCGTCGAGGCCCCGTGAGCCTCATGCTCGCCAGGCCGAGCGTCGCCGTGCCGTTCGCCGCCCGAGCCTATGGCCTCT
>LR738715.1:464992453-465083910 GCA_902687465.1 Secale cereale | reverse complement strand
CCCTCGTCGAGCCCGCCATGCCGCTGCCTGGACCTCGGCCTCCTGTACTCCAGCACCTGAGGGCCGAGCTTCTCCAGCTCGACCCCGTCCGTCGAGCTCCCTGTCGCTGCTATTCCTTCTGCCCATTGTTGTTGCTTCGCCGCCCGCAGATTTTGGACTCTCCAAGTCCCTCAAAGCATCAAGTTCGACTACAAGGAGAAACGCCAAGTTCCTCTTCAAATGTACGGCTACCTCCGGTTGGTTTTCGGCAAGTTCAACGACGACCACTACGAACGCGTCAAGTACCACTATGTCGGATGCCGCGACAAGTACCTCTTCGGAAACGTGAACGGCTACAAAACGTGTACCACGACCCGCGAGTACCACTACTTCCTCTACGACCTCGAACCGCCCCGAAACGAACGTTCTGAAGGTATAACCCCGAGACGATGACCCGTGGAATGCATGTGTTGTATGAGATGTTTTCCCTTGTGTGCACCGTGCCCGTTTCGTCTTTTGTCATGCTCCTCGGTTGCCTCGTCGCCGACCCGTGGGAACCCGGTGACGGGATCACCCCACCTTTTCATCTTGTTCGACTCGCTCACGCCACCTTTCTTTTGCACCGGTCTCTCAACGAGTTACCGAAACTGATATGTTGCGGGGCATCATTTCCGTTTTCGCCGCCACGACCCTCTTTTCTTTCCGTCGTGGCGACAAATACTCCTTATCATCTTCATGTCAACTTTTAATAAAAATTGCATAAAGTTGATCATGTCATTTGCATCATGTTAACAACATTAAAATGTGTGAATTGTTGTTTGCTTAAAATTGCTAAACATGCATATGGGGATTTTCCGGAATTTTTGTTGTAGTTTCCGGCCTCATTTAAACATGTTGCTTGTGTTGTTTTTCTGTGCTTCCTACCTTGCCATGTAATGCTTCCTGTATAGACTTGTCATGCATCATACCTTGCCATGTATTGCATCATATAGACTTGTGTTGTTTTTCTGTGCTTCCTACCTTGCCATGCAATGCTTCCTGTATAGACTTGTCATGCATCATACCTTGACATGTATTGCATCATATACACTTGTGTTGTTTTGCTGTGCTTCCTACCTTGCCATGTTTTGCTTCCTGTATGGACTTGTAGTGCATCCTATGTAGACTTGTGTTGCATCATACTTGATTGAGCATATTGTCATGTCTCGTGTGGTGTGTTTACCGTGTTGCTTTTTTCTTTCCGGTTTGCTTCCCTCGTTAGCTTCGGGTTCGTAGTGGAGTTGTGAGGTTCTGTTCGACTACTTCATGGACCCGTTCTTCTTCCTTGCGGAATCCCAGGCAAGATGATCATACCCTTGGATACCTTTACTATCATTGCCATGCTTAGTAGTCTCGATGCTATCGTTACATGTCGCGCTACCCATCTTATTGTCAGCCCCTCTCCTTGTTGCATGAAACCTCTAACCTTTGAAACCTTCCTAGCAAAACCATTGTTTGGCTATGTTACCCGCTTGCTCAGCCCCTCTTATAGCGTTGTTAGTTGCAGGTGAAGATGAAGATTTGTTCCATGTTGGAACTTGATGCTTTGGGAATATCACAATATCTATTATTATTATTAACACACCTATATACTGGGCATGGGTGGAAGGCTTGGCCTTTTGCTCGGTGTTTTGTTCCACTCATGCCACCTTAGGCGCCGATAAACCGGCATTATGTTCCTTGATTTTGTGTTCCTTACACGATGGGTATATGGGGACCCCTTGACAGTTCGTCTTTGAATAAAACTCCTCCAGCAAGGCCCAACATTGGTTTTAATTTGCCTCATAATAACAACTTAATTAATTAATTAAAATTGCATAGGGGGTCGCGTCCACGGGGATTCTTTCTACATAGCAGGGGGGCCAGTGCTGATGGTGTTGGTCCCAAACGGGGAGACTGCGGGGCCGCCACGGGGAAACCCGAGGTATCTGGTATAACCCATAGGATCACCTATCCGGACGTGGCCTGAGACGAGATACGCGCGGCTACTATCAGGGTGTCGGCACGCCGGGAGGTCTTGCTGGACTTGTTTTACCATTGTCGAAATGTCTTGTGCATCGGGATGCCGAGCCTGATCGGATTTCCCTAAGATAAGGGGTGATGATATTATATTTATCACTTCAGCTGATCGTGAGAGCTTGTGATGGGCTAAGTTGGGACACCCCTGCAGGGTTATGATCTTTCGAAAGCCGTGCCCGCGGTTATGTGGCAGATTGGAATTTGTTAATGTCCGGTTGTAGAAAACTTGTCAGAGGATCCGAAGTAAAACACACAACTGTGTGAGTAACCGTGACTGTCTCTTTTCACTTTGAGAAGAGAACACGGTGGGGTTATGTTTGACTCGTAGGTAGTTCAGGATCTTTAGCGATCACTACTAGTTTGCGACCGTTTGCGTAGATGCTCATCTTATTCTTGTACTCGTAAGCTAGCCACCATATTATGCTTAGCCGCTGCTGCAGCCTCACCACTTTACCTCTTCCTACCCATAGAGCTTTGCTAGTCTTGATACCCATGGTTATGGGATTGCTGAGTCCTCGTGGCTCACAGATACTACAACACCAGATGCAGGTTCAGTCGAGATTGATGCAGGAGATGGATTAGAACTTCTGGGAGTTTCATGAAGAGCTTGGCCGTATGCTTGTGACGTGTTTCGACGATCAGTAGTGGTTTCTACTAGGGATGATTCGGACCTGTGGCTTTATGTTTTGGTATCTTTCTTTTGGATCTTCGCCCGTAGTCGGGTTGTGATGTTTTGGATGATGATTTGCTTATGTAATGTATTGTATGACTTGGCGAGTGTAAGCCAACTATCCTTTTGCAATTTCATCCCTATTTTTACATGAGTCGTGCAAAGATACCAAACTTGAGATCATTCCAGAATGGGCTTATACCTTTAAGTCATGCCTCGACACGTAGGAGGTATAGTCCCATCCTGGGCATTACAGTAAATCATCATAATATTTCATTACGGTGTCAATACCTTGTTTCAAATGTTGCATCTTTTTAATCATGTCATGAGTATAATAGGCGGGGACAAATGTATGTCGCATGGCAAGTTTCAAATCATTCCAAGTATTAGGTATATAATTAGGGTGTAACCGACAATATTCGCTCCACCAAACTAAAGCATAACCAGTGAATGAACCAACCGCAACCTTAACTTTTTTACATTCAGCAAAATTATGGGAAGCAAATATATTAGTTATGTCGAACTCCCATTCAATATAGGAAGCAGGTCTAAACGACCATTAAATGGAGGTATATGCACATTAACCCGATCACGTGTTTTTGGATGTTTTGCCTCTCGTGACGGTTGTGGTATTTGCTTAAGTGGTGGCACGTCTCCCAGAATGGACAAAGCCCATGAACTAACTATGAATCCTATCATGATTAGTAGAAACAAGAAACAAAATCCAAGAATAATGTTCCTATAAACTACTGGGATGTGGTGGTACAACGCTCACAGTATAGCAAATATCAATGCCTTACAAGTTCTTACCATGCAGCAGGTGGTGACCGGCAACCAGCGGTGTCAAATAACTCCAAAAGTTGGGTAAAGCGATTGTCAGGTGAACGTATGTATGCACGGTGTAGAAACATGTGGAGTTGGGTTGGCTTTATATATCAAGTAGTATCAGTTTTTAGGTAATCTTTTGCTACGAGAATGGGAGTACATGGTAATCAAAGCACATCTCTTCCATCGCATCTAGCTTCCATAGCATCCACCACTCATGCTCACTCCCATTGCTTCCTCCACTACCGACATAACCTCTGGTCTCTCTGGCCAAGTCACTGAAAGTTCTCCCGCGCGAACTACATCCTCTGCACGCCCAAATCACGCTGCAGATCAGAGGAGCGGGATTCTTCGGGTACGTTGATGGAACAAACCCGGAACCGACCAAACAAGTCATCATCAAGGACAAAGATGGGAAGGAGGAGACCATTCCCGATCCTCCTCACACCGTCTGGATCTAAGAAGATCAGCATGTACTAGGTTATCCGTTGAACAATCTCACCAAAGAAGTTCTAGTGTAGGTCACCTCCATCTCCCATGCACATGAACTCTGGTCAGCCTTGGCGAGCATGTTCTTGTCCCAATCCCTGTCGAGGGTCAACAGCATCCGCATTGCTCTAGCAAATGCATAGAAGGGCACGCAGTCCATGGCGGTGTACTTCACGCACATGCCCTCTCTAGCGAACGAGCTCGCTGCGGCAGGCAAGCATCTCTACAAGACGACAACAAGTTGATCTCCTACATCCTTGCTTGCTTGGACATGGAGTATCAGCCCCTTGTCTCTGCCCTCGACACCCGCACACATCCTGTCACCTTGGATGAGCTCTTGGCATAGATGAGCAACTTAGACCAGAGAATCACGTTCTTCCAGGGAACCAACTCCGATGATGGGTTCAAATCGTCTGCCAACGATGCTTCACGTGGCCGCGGAAGCTGCAGCTCCTCGTGCTACCGAGGGCCACCGCGCAAAGGGAAGACGGCCAGCGGCAGGAACAATGGCTCCTCCAACTCCCGCGGCAACAATGGCGCGGACCTCCTACACTAACCCTAAGGGCCGCCACAACAACTCCAGCAAGTCTCGTCTCGACGCTGTTCGCTGCCAGATTTGTGGCAAGCTTGGACACTTGGGTAAGGACTGCTGGTACCGCTTCCAGGAGGACAGCGACTCATCTGGTGATGAAAAAGTCGCTGGAGGAGTGGAGGCCTCATACAAATTGGTATGTCGATAGTGGTGCTACCAACCACATCACCGGCAAACTGGAAAAGGTGACCATGAGGGAGAAGTACCGTGGCGCCGATCAAGTCCATGCAGCTAATGGAGAAGGTATGGGGATCTGTCACACTGGTCATTCAGTTATTAAAACTCCTCATAGAAAATTCATCTTAGAAAAAATTTGCATGTCCCTAGAGCCTCAGTGAGTCTTCTCTCCATTCATCGCATTGCCATTCACAATCATGAGTTTCTCGAATTTCACCTTTTCTTCTTTTCGACCAAGGATCAGACCACAAGGAAAATCTTGTATCGAGGTAGATGTGTTCGAGGACTTTAACCGTTGATTCTGGAGATTATGAGGTTCAATAAGCAAGCATATGGTGTCACCACATTATCTTTGACTCGATGGAACGATCGACTAGGGCATGCGTCTTTTTCTTTAGTAGAACAGGTGCTTAGGAAAAATATTCTCCCATATGTTGGAGAGCATAGAATTGAGACAATTTGTGATTCTTGTCAAAAGGCCAAGAGCCATCAATTACCATATCTGATTTCTTCTGGTGTTTCTACCAAACCATTGCAAATCATATTTCTGATGTGTGGGGTCCTGCACCCTCTTCCGCTCATAGACATACTTATTACGTGAGTTTTATGGATGACTACAACAAATATACATGGATCTATCTTCTAAAGAAATAATCTGACGTATTCCAGGATTTCCAAAATTTTCAAGCACTTGTTCAACGAAAACTTGAGAGCAAAATCATCGCTATCCAATCTGATTGGGGAGGGGAATACGAGATATTAAATTCCTTCTTCCAAACTCTCGGTGTCTCTCGTCATCTGTCATGTCCACATCCTCATCAACAAAATGGGTCTACTGAACAGAAACATAGGCATATTGTAGAAACCGTTCTTGCTTTGCTTGTGCAAGAATCCATGCCCTTCAAATTATGAGATGAGGCATTCCTCACGGCAATGCATCTTATAAACATCTTGCCTAGTCATTTTATAAATAATGAAACTCCCACCGAAAGGCTCCTTCACATCATACCATATTATACTTCCCTCCACACCTTGAGTTGTGCATGTTGGCCTAATCTTAGACCTTACAATAATCATAAGCTCATGTTCTGCTCTAAGCAATGTGCTTTTATTGCATATAGTCCCTTACATAAAGGTGTCAAATGCCTTGATATCTCCACTGGCCGAGTTTATATCTCTTGTGATGTTGTATTTGATAAATTTCCCTTTTTGATCTCCACCCAAATGTTACGGGTGAAAATTGTGGAGCAAATGGTGAAGGAAATGTGCAAAACAGGTCTCATTTCATATGTCCAGACCTGGGGAACATATCTTCCTCAGGATCGGACATGCAGCAGGCGGCCAGAGAATCATCCGTGGGATCCCCGCCACTACAGCGCCGCATCAGCGCACAGGGATCAGCGCCTGGTTTTTCCTTGGAGCCCTCCACCAGCCCTAGGTCCGTGGGTGACACGTTGTGTTCTCCTACTCGTGGTGCTCGCCCCACCGAGCCGATCGAGCCGCTAGCCGAGCCGCCCGACTCTCCGTCCGCCTTGCGTCGGTGGCACACTAGTGCGGACCGCTGCTACACCAGGCGTGCCACCCGGTCGCAGCCTGGGGCCCCCTCTAGTGGTCTGTCGCGTCCCGCGACAGCCGATCCGTCCCGACAAGCGCCATCATTGCGCGACAATGGGGTGCGAGCAGCTGAACCCGGATCTTCTACACCCCCTGCTTCAGCTACGCGACCGTCCGGTGCCATAGAAGATCCCGCGGCTTCCATGATCTTCGCGGCCAAACCTGCTTCGGGATCAGACGCTCTAGGGGAGAGTCAGCGCGATCTTCTGTGGCAACATCTGATGCACCTTCTCCTGCATCGCGTACAAGACTTCAAAAAGGGTTAATCCATCCAGTTAATTACAAAACAAAATTTGGTTTGGCTTGTTCCACAAGTGAACCTGATACTCACAAGAGACGCTTGGTGATACACAGTGGAGAAAAACTATGGAGGAAGAGCATATGGCTCTTCTGAAAAACAAAACATGGCATCTAGTTCCCCCACGGCAAGGTAAAAAATTGATTGATTGCAAGTGGGTTTTCAGGATTAAGAGAAAGTCTGATAGAATTATGGATCAGTATAAGGCCAGACTGGTTGCAAAAGGTTTTAAACAGAGATAATGCATTGACTATGAGGACACATTTAGTCCACTTGTAAAAGTTGTCACTATTCGTCTTGTGTTGTCCATTGTTGTTTCCAGGGGATGAAGCCTTCGACGGCTAGCTATGTAGAATGTGTTTCTTCATGGTGTTCAGAAAGAGGATGTCTACATGAAATAGCGTACTGGTTTGAAAATAAAAACTTACCTCATCATGTCTGAAAACTTGATAAAGCCATTTATGGTCAGAAGCAAGCTCCCAGAGCATGGTACTCACGACATAGTCATAAGTTGCAATCACTTGGTTTTGTTCCTTCCAAGTCTGATACATCATTGTTTATTTACAATAAGTCAAATACATCAATATTTGTGCTTATTTATGTGGATGATATTTTTGTTACCAATTCATCTCATGATGAAGTAGCAATATTGTTAACAGATCTGAATGATGAGTTTGCTTTTAAGGATCTAGGAGACTTACATTTTTTCATGGGCATTGAAGTAAAAAAGACATGGAGATACACTTCATCTGTCTCAGGAAAAATATGCAACTTATTTGGTTAGAAGACCTGGCTTGCAGGAATGTAAACCATCATCAACTCCATTGTTTAGTTCAAAAAAACTATCTCTTACCGAAGGAGACCTCTTGAATCAAGAGGATAGCACCAACTATAGAAGTTTGGTAGGTGCACTTCGGTACTTGACCCTCACAAGGCCAGATATATCATTTGGTTTTAACGAAGTATGCCAGTTCCTTCATGCACCCACAACTATGCATTGGATAGCTGCCAAGCGTATAGTTTGACATGTGAAAAATACTTCGGGCATTGGTCTTACTTTCAGTAAATCCTCGTCTACTCTTGTCAGTGCTTTTTTCTAATTTTGGCTGGACGGGATGTTTAGATGACAGACGTTCAACTGATGGTTTTGTTGTATTATTTGGACCCAACCTAATATCTTGGTGGGCAAAGAAGCAGGCCACAGTTTCTAGGTCAAGTACAGAAGCTGAGTACAAGGCGTTAGCAAATGCAACAACAGAAATAATCTAGGTGCAGTCTATGTTGAAAGAACATGGTATAAAACGTATTTAGCCTCCTTGTTTATGGTATGATAACCTTGGTGCTACTTGCTTATCTGCCAATCAAGTTTTTCATGCACATACAAAACATATTGAGATAGATTTCCACTTCGTCAGAGAACAAATTGCTAACAAGCGGTTGGAAATCCGGTTTATACACTCCAGAGATCAAGTTGCAGATGGTTTCACCAATGCATTGCCTGCAAGAAATTTTGAAGAGTTTAAGCGTAATCTTAACTTGACCAAGTTGTCATTAAGGGAGGCTGTTAAACTCGTATATGCGCGCAGGGTTGTACCAGGAACGTGTAGGTATATAATGCACGTATCTTGTTGAGTACAGATAAAATTAGGTTGAGTAGGTTGTTAGCATCTAATCTATTCATCTCAAACCACGTGCCGTATCTCTATCCTTTCTTTCCTTGTACTTCAAGCTTGTATGCCTTATCAGGGATTCGGCCCCTGCCTTATAACATGGAGCCGTCGCTACCAGGAAAGGTACGACTATACAGCATATCGGACATGCTAGTCACTTTCTCATTAGCCTCCACATGTGAATGTTTGCCTTATTTGGAGCACAAGAATCCCACAAGCCTGAGCCACCCTCTATGTTTGTGAACCGAGGAAGGGCACCGTCCGGTCATCACCCCATTCAGCAACATTTGTAGGTGGTAGGCTGACCTCATCGAAAACTCCCCGACTTTCGTATAATTCTAAGCTATATAATCTTCCATGCCAGGGCCTCTAATGGTAATTTGTTTGATATCCTTGGCGTCCTCCACTGAGAACATGCCCTTAACTCTATTCATATTCCATGACTTGCCATTTGGTGACAAAAGATCTCCAACCTTGGTCACGCCCTGCACATACACTTGCCCAATTGGCTTCATACTTCCCTGTCTTGGTATACAATTATCATGGTGGGTGTTGATCTTAAATCCATCGTCAATGCGCCATAGTGATAATCACATCCATATAGTACACTTCAGAAGGTGTATGAGGCTCCTGAGGGGCACGTTGGGTTCAAGATTGTTCCGTCCTTGAAGTATCGTCCTTTCATCACTCTAGCAAGATTGTTTCGTCCTTTTTTTGGAACGAAGACGCCAAAGGCGTCCAACTTTAAATTAATAAAGCCAACAGGCATCGAACACATAGTCTGGAGGACATAGTACCATGGCAGTGAGGCTTAAGAATTACATAAATTAGCCAAAATAAAGCGAGGTTCAGCACCAATAGCACGCGGGCCGAGAAATCATAAGTCATAGCATAGAAGGACGACTAGAAGCAAAATAACATCAATCTTGAGCAGAGTCTTGACGCGCTTCCACCTGGATGCTACGGAACCTCGCCATTGTCTCGATCATGCGCTCCTCATCATGCGGTTTCCCCAGCGGTATCCAGGTCTGCAAGAATAAGTGGCATTTGAATAGTACGTCAGCCGGATGAGAAGGGAATTTCTTCAGCCGGGTGGGAAGGGAATTTCTTCTCGATGGTCATCTTATTCCGCACAGTCCATAAGGACCAGAGCAGCGCCCCTACGCAACGCCAAACAATCCGAGCATTAGTCCCCTTTTGTGTACGTAAAATTTATAAAAGGTCAGCACCCGAAGAGGGGTTCCAGTTTTGCTGAAAAGCGACTCTAACTGCGCTCCAGGAAAATGTGGCTAAATGACAATGGAAGAAGACATGGTTAGCATCTTCGATCATTCCACAAAGCACACACGACCCGTCGAACAGTCCGTTACGTTTTGCGACATTATCCGCCGTCGGTAAGCGGTTCTGGAACATCTGCTAGAGGAAGATTTTTATCTTCAGAGGGAGGTCGGCCTTCCATAGCCCCGAGCTATGTCCAACGCAGCGCCCTTAGTTAATTTGGTATATAAAGACTTAACCGAGAACAAACCCGAAGCGGAGAGCTTCCAGGATACCTCGTCACCTCCCGGACTGGTTGTGCTTTGTCCAATCAAAGCCTTAACCGCGTTCCTTTCGTTCTCCTCGTGCGGAAGCAGAGATCTAAGGAAACTAACCAAAGGCGGAGAGGTCCGAAGCGCCTCTCCAACCAACAGCTCTGTGTTAGAGGTAACTTGGAAGATTGTCGGGTGGCTCTACCAAAGAGGCGACAAGCCAAGCCAGGAGTCCAGCCAGAATCTTGTTGACTGCCCGTCCGTAACTTGAAACTTTGCCCCTAGGGAGAAAGCGGGTCGAACAGCCTGGATCCCGTTCCAGAATGGGGAGCCCGAACGCTTAGTGGAGAAAACATTGCCTTGGGTGAAATATTTCGCCTTAAGCAGATCAGCCTAGAAACCCGACTCATTTTGGGCCAACCTCCACCACCACCTGGATAGGAGGGCGACATTCATGAGTTTGGAGTTCAAGATGCCCAAGCCCCCAAAATTTTTAGGCCGGAAAACCGCGGCCCATTTGACTAGGTGGTATTTCAGCTTAATGCATGTTCCTTCCCAGAAGAATCGAGATCGCGGGGTGTCAAGTTTAGCATGGACCCCGTCCCCTAGCGGGAACATTCCCATTGTGAACATTGGCAGGGAAGATAAGCTAGAATTGGTTAGAATAAGCCTAGCCGCGGATGACATAAAGGGGCGCTCACACTCCTTAATGCACAACCGGCTATGGGAGACGAGTAGGCCAAGATACTTGATGGGCAAGCTCCCTAGCTTGCAGTTTAGTAGGTTGGCCACTCATGTGCTCTCAAGATCGTCAATCCCCATGGTTATGACCTCACTCTTGAGAAAGTTAATTTTGAGCCCGGATAAGAGTTCGAAAGCAAGCAGCAGGAGCTTGATCGAAGCTATAATATTGTCATCCGATTCAAAGAGCAGCATCATGTCATTGGCATATTGGAGGTGCGTTACTCTTCCTGGAATTACGTGGGACACCAACCCTTTGATGTGTCCTGTCGTCCGAGCCTTAATTAACATGGCTGACAAGGCATCCGCAACAAAATTAAAAACAATGGGCGACAATGGGTCTCCTTCTCTTAAGCCTTTTTCGTTGCGAAAGAACTTGCCCACTTCTCCGTTAATTGAGACAGACATTTGTCCACAATTAATCACATTCATAATACGATGGACAAAGCCAGCCACAAAACCCTTTTGAGGAGAACCTCCCGTATAAATTCCCAATTTACACGGTCGTAAGCTTTCTCAAAATCGAGTTTAAGCGGCACCCCTTACTGTTTTTTGTGCTTGAGCTCTTGGACAATTTCGAGGAGGGCGATAGGCCCCTCCAAGATATTGCGGCCTTTAAGAAAAGCGGTTTGGCTTTTGAGAATGACCCTTTGGGCCACTGGAGCCAAACGGGTCGCATAGGCCTTGGCGCAAATCTTAAAGGGGACATTGATAAGAGTTATATGTCTGAACCAATTGATGTTATCCGCCAATTTAACTTTAGGAATTAGGCTAATCACCCCATTGTTTAGGCGAGAGATATAAAGCGTACCTAGGTCAAACCCATTCACTATCGCCAAGAAAATGGGCCGAAGCATAGGCCAGAATCTACGAAAGAATTCTACCGGTCAGCCGTTGGGGTCTGGAGCCGTGCCTTTCTTCATCCCCATCAAGGCAGCATCCACCTCTTCGGGAAGGAAAGAGAGCGCCAAGCTCTCGTTTTACTCGGTGGATACTCGATCCGCAGGATCCCATAGATCCTCTTGGATGCTGAGGAATTTCGCGCCGGCTGTACCCAACAGTCCAACGAAATACTCATATATGTGACTAGAGATGTCTCCCTGAGAAAGGAGTCCCTGATCCGACTGGAGGCGAAGAATCGCGCTCGTTCGCTTTCTGCCATTAGCATACGCGTGAAAATAACCCGTATTGGCGTCTCCCTTGGTCACCAACTTAATGCCACCCCTGCGGTGCCAGTATTCCTCCTGAGCGCGGAGGATTGCCAGAACCCTATGCTCTAAATCATATCTATGGGTCCACTCACCTTCCGAAAAGAGCCGCACGTCCCCTTGAGCATCAAGGTCAGCAATCTCCGAAGTAAGCCTGACGCGCTCACGTTTGGATTCGCTGCCATGGTTAGCTCCCCACCCCCGGAGAAAGGCCCGCAAAACCGCAGCCGCGACCGACCAACATTCGGCCGGTCCCCTTTGAGGCCCTTGTTGGATAAGAATCTGCTCCTAGCAACCTTGCACCATGGGGATGAAGCCCTCTGCTTCAAACTAGGCCGATTCGAAGAAGAAACGTCTGCTATGTTGAGCCCTCTCCTCCCCTGAGGAGAAAATAAGAGGGACGTGGTCCGATCCAATTCGAGTTTCCGCAACTAAGGTACATAGTGGAAAGAGGACCTCCCACTCCGGGGTTGATGCGGAGCATCCTATGGACATCACCATCCCAAGAGTCCGTTTGGCAAGTGACACGTGTGACCTCTACTTCTCATACTTAAAGGTGAATCATCGCCTTTACACGTGTTCACTTGACCCCTTCGAGGATGGTATCCTACTTGACCCTCCACTCGTGTGCATGCATAGGTATTGTCGGAGCTTCACGGATGATGAGGAGGAGTGCAAGCGGCAAGGATCACCTACAGCATCAGCGAGGGAAGCATGGAAGAGAAGACAGAAGAAACGGAGCTGCTGCAAGCTACAGGCTCCGGACGTCCGATGCGTCCCAGGCGACCGGACGACTGGCAGCCACCGGACATCCGTGACATCGTCAACAGAACGTAATCGGTGGAAAATAGCGGAAGTCCGAGAGCTACCGGACGTCTGGTTCCTCCCGAGCCACCGGACGTCCGGTGCCCAGCGGACGTCCGCTCCCTTCCTGTGCGTAGCCGCGGGTCTTTTGGCCATGTACCCCTTTCGCCCCTCACTTACCCCTTTGTGGCCTTAGACTATATATACTCCTCCACCTCCACCATTTTAGGGTTAGCATTGGTTTAACTCATATGTGAGATAGAGCTTTGCTCATCCATTATGGATCTACTCCACGAGAGAGACCGCGGCCCCTCTACGGAGAAGATCCACCTTGGATTCAAGACCCCTAACGGGAAGATCCTTCGCGGATTCAAGACCTCCTCTTGGAGATGAACTTTACCTTGTATCTTTTCCTTTGTTGTTCATGTACCTTGTGATCTTGTGTGTTTGATTGTCTAGTGGATGTGTGATTGGACTTGTTCTTGAGTGTGTTCCCTTGTGTTTTCTCCCCGTGTTCATCGTGTTCTTTGTGGGATCCTCTCCATTTCGTGAAATATCGGCCATCTAGGGCTCCACCCTACATCATATGGTATCAAGAGCCACGGTTTCTCACGAATTTGGAGCCCCCGCCACCATTCTCTAGGCTTCTTTTGTGTGATTTCATCCTAAATTTCGAAAATCCCCACCAAAAAAAGCCCCAATTTTTTTTATGATTTGTTGGTTTGATGATCTTTTGTTGATTTTGATCCATGGATTTGCTTGGTTTCAAGTGGATCTAGCATTTCCCCAAGTATCCCCATCTTTCACCCATGAAATCTCATCAATTTCGAGCCCAAAATCTCCATTTTCCGCCCAAAATCACGTCCCGAAACTCGCATCTCGCGTTGACCCCGACCCACCGGACGACCGGCATTTTACCGGACGTCCGGACCCGCACGAAGCACCGGACGTCCGCAACTCACCGGACGACCGGAACCACCTATACAGAAGAAATTACCGGATTTCCGAGCTCGACCGGACGTCCGGCCACCGGACATCCGTCCATTTCCGGACGTCCGGTACCTGTAGATTTTGAATTCGGCTGATTTTTGTTTTCTCCGTAACTAATTCATCCGAACTCTGATTTGGACGTTCTTTAGCTCGTTTTGAAGCTCTTGACATTCCCCATACCAGAAAAATACTACCATCATCATTTGACTCCATCAAATTTTGTCAAATTTGGCAAGTTTGCCTAGGCCTTCCACCATATCATCCGCATAGCCACCATAGCCTTCCGCAACCTAACCCATTTTGTCCACCATAGCATTTGTGGTTGCTTGAGTAGTGATTTGAGTCTCCTAAGGTGTTTAGGCTACTTAGGGACAATTGCTTTTCACCAACCACCACCACCACTTCCACATACCCATTGCCACTATACATATCCGCCAACCCAACCTAACCTAATTTTGTTCGAGCTTGTTTGATTTGTGGGTTGTGTCTCCTAAGGTGTTTCGGCTACTTAGGGACCGTGCCTTCAACTCCGACACCGTGTATAGCCCATCATACCCTTCCGCCACCATAACCCATTTTGACCGGGTTTCCACCAACTTTTCCGCAACCACCACCGCTTGTCCACTACCACCATTTGACATTTTTCCTTGAGGTTTTGAGCAGTGGTTTTTCCGTTTCCTAAGGTGTTTCGGCTAATTAGGAACGGGTCTACATCGAGAACACCGCCCCTCATCATCGCCACGAGGTCGTCATCGTACATAAGGACGGTAACCTCGACAACATCATTGTATATTCCTCTTGCAATTGCATTGTTAACCCCTAGCCCATTTTGCGTCACTTGCCTATCGAGACTAGCCTTTGAGTATTGTCGGCAATGTTACTTGTGCACATTAGTGATCATCGATCCGCTCTTCCATTGCATATATACCATAACATATTGGTATCATCATATCATCCCTTGTGTCACAAGATTGTTCCCGCATATACACAATTGATATCTTCGTTTGTGCATCGTGGCCATAAAAAAAACTTTTAAGCAAAAAGAGAAAAGCAAAGAAGCTTGTAAGCAAGAGCCATAGCATCGCATCATATGATATCATATCCGATCATCTTGGATCAACAACGGGAACCATACATACATAGCATACTTGGGATAGAAAGTTGATGCATTTTGCATCGTATAGGTTGTGCACAAGTGTCGTATCCGCCAATTGAGCAATCGTGCTAGCTTCTCTCTTGAGTTGTGCAACACGAGCGTTTTTTGTGGATTCCACATTTTGTGCTCATTCCTTGGTTGCACGACCCCATTTATCTATCCGTGTGTGTGTTTCCGTGTGCCACATATTGCTATTGGTCTACTTGTTACATTTGCGAATTTGTGAATCTCTTTCAACATTATTGACTCTTGCTAACTTTTTGCATCAAATTTTTTTGTGCCACTTATCCTAACCAAGCCACTCGAAAAGATTTACTTGATAGGTGTGAGTGAACAAGTCCCGTACCAATTCCACTATTCTTTCATTTCACATTGAGTGAAATGGGATACATCCTCAACATTCGGAAAAGGTAACTTGGTATTGTTTATCTCATCTCCTACTCACCTTTGCTCGAGTCTTGTGATGGATAGGCAAAGCATTTCATCTACTTCGGTATACAACAACAACGACAAGTTCGATGCCATGACGAACCACATGTGCGCCAACATGGATGCTCAAATGAAGGAGCTCAAAGCCCTCATCAAGAACCGCAAGAGGTCTCCCTCATCTTCGAGAAGACGCTCTAGTGCACATCCTTCCGAGCTACCATCATCGGCGAGATCACATCGGCATCGACACCATCAACGACAAGAATGTGAAGGTCATGAGCTCAACACCAACAACCGCTCAACGACTTCACCATGTACCTTGGCATCTTCGCCAAGCGACTTCAAGGCATCT
Source organism: Secale cereale (assembly GCA_902687465.1). NCBI lineage: Eukaryota > Viridiplantae > Streptophyta > Magnoliopsida > Poales > Poaceae > Secale > Secale cereale. Next base: position 465,068,329 of record LR738715.1, on the reverse strand, counting down.
TCGCCTTTGGACATACGACATCTTCGCCAACAAGCACCCCAAGCTTATGCTCAAGGGAAGCTACCCAAGCTCAAGTCCGCGACTTCCATGAGCTACTACAACCTCGACAACGACCATGAGATTCCTTTCTATGGGACTCAAGACCCCGAGGAGTATATCGAGTGGGAGCGCAAGATGGACTACTACCTCAAGCTGCATCAAGTTCCCTACGAAGATCAAGTGAAGTGCGCCACAAGACACCTCCACGACAACGCGTCAACATGGTGGCTTCACACACCTTCGACGAGCTCCAACGTGAATTGGCCCAAGACGAAGAGAGCTATGCGGCGAGAGTTTGTGCCTCCAACCTACACGGAACAACTTCTACGCCAATTGGAGAACACCATACAAGGATCCAAGTCCATCCACAAGTACTTCAAGGAAATGAATAATGCCTTGCGACGAGCCGGCGTGGACGACCCCATTTCGATGAAGCTCCACTTCATGATGGGATTGCACAACGACATCTACAAGACTATCTTCCTCGAGAACTACAAGTCCCTCGACAACAACTACATTGGCGCTCTCAAGGCGGAACAAGAACGCATGAAGGCCAAGACTTCTCCACCGCAAGCACACTTCTCGAAGACGAAGCTCCAAGACGGCGAGCATGGGGCTAGTACCACCATGATGTCCAAGCCCAACGAGCTCCAAGACGACGCTCCCAAATTCGACTTCATCGCCATCCCTCTTTGTGGCATTGATGATGTCGAGTCCACTTCGACTCTTTTTCAATACGGTGCAGCGATGACTACGACTACGGAGCCATTTGAGGATCAAGCTTTGAAGGCGAACGACATGGTGACGAGCAAGGATGATGCTTCCATCTTTGGAGGCGAGAGTGATGATGTGCCATCTTCGGCCTTCATCCACGGCGACGATGACGAGATGGTTGAGCATGGGATTTTCCCTACGACCACGGCGACGTATGATGACTTGAGTGACTTGTGCCACCATATTGAGAGTGAGAGCGAGTTCACCACTAGCCCCATATATGACGAGTTGCCCCAATTCCCATGTGAGGAGAGCCACAACCCCCATCACTTGAGTGAGATGAGTGACTCCACCATATGCGACATTGAGTGCACCTACCTTGAGGGAGTGAGTGAGCCACCACATAGAGAGAGTGAGATAGTTGATAGGTCATGCAAGGCCACTTCCTACACTAACAACTTGACCTCTACCTCTATTGTGTCTTCTTGTTTGGTGCTAGGTCCCATATATGATGACGCGCCGCTCCTCGACGACATCGTCATTCCTTTGGACAAGACGATGGTCATGGTGGAATATGATGTACCCTCCACATGGTTCCATCAAAATGAAGATGATGATCACCATTTGGTATTTCCCACCTCACCTACACCACATGAGTGGAAAGAGAAAGGTAACAAAGGTGAAGGTGATGCTCTCGTCCCACTAGTGGACTATGTTAACATTGATTGCTTGCATGATGTTGATCTACCTATTGCCATGCTTCATTATAGTATGATTTCCCCATGCGATGATTTACCCATTTATGATGAATTTGATGATTGCCATGTGGAGTCTATTAGTTGTGATGCCATGTTGCATAGGATTTCTTGTGATAATTCTCTCGGTCACATCATGTTTGACAATCCGCTTGACTTGTCATATGCTATGCATGAGATCAACAATATGTCATATTTGCAATCTCATCGTAGTGACTATGCACATGCCATTAAAATAAACCCAATTTGCGCATATGGCATAGATGACAAGCCCATGGTTATTGGCATTTGTTTTTCTTGTGATGATATTGACATGCTTCCTTTGCATCATATCCATCATATGCCATGCCATGATTACCTAGCTTCGGACATGCATTGTTCTGGAGGTTGTTCCACTTCTCCACATTATGCTTCCGATATTGCTCATGAGGAGACCCCCATAGTTTCTTCATACATTTTTGGAGATTTTGATCCACCCCATCCATTGCATGATCTCCATACTTGTGTGCACAATATGCTCCCCAGGAATGCCAATGCTATTGTTGTGCCACATACTTGCTCTAATTTATGTCCCCATCGTGCTATACATGACAACTATTCTTTCATGATGGATGACATGTTCTTATACCGTGCATCAAATTTATTTGAGCGATGCTTATCTTCTGCTAACTCACACATGCACATACACATCATGATGGATGATGTGTACATTTACCACGCACACACTTTCTTTGGCTTGTGTCTCTTTTATGTAGGTACACATGCATACTCGTCAACCTCTCAAGAGCACGAGTTGACGAAACGAGCTCTAGAGAGCAATGATGACTTCGGATTCCGTGGATTATCTTTCCCACCGCTCCCTTCGCGCAAAGACTTCGCGCATTCCTTCTACATGGCACTCACATGGTTATGGGTTATTGTCCATTATATCTCTTACGCCCATCTTGCCATGTTCACTTTGCTTGATATGCTCATTCCAATGCCTTTTCCATGCATTTGTGACCCATGCTTTGCATTACACATGATGATTGATTCTCATACTTGTATGTGTATTTGCAAGCTTGGTGGAGATATTGCTTCTTCTTGCCATGATGCCTTTGTACCCCATGCCTATTATGATGCTTTGATCTTGATTTGTGTTCGTGCTTGCGATATGTCATGTGTATTACCTATACCCACTATTTGCTCACATGACATGATCGCCATGCCTTCTCCTAGTGTGTTGCATCTTCGCTCCACTAGTTTGCACAACTTGATCACCATGCTTGCTTCATGTAGTGCATCACCCATGATACATACATGCTCATTTCATGCGGTTGATAGCCACCATTGCCATGCTTTGCACATGATTGATATTGCTTGTTGTCATATGTCTCCACATGTTGCCTCTCTCTCATGCTATATGATTGTCCATGCATTGAGCGCAACCATTATTTTAGTCTTGCCAATGAGATTGCCCCCATAGCATTCTCGCATTTATTTGGAGATTTTGACATAATTCTTGTGAAGCATGCTTGTCTTACCTCTTTGCACCATATGCCTAGTGCCATGAATATAGCCATTATTGCATCATATTATTCATGCACTTTTGCTCCTAATGGTTATGTGCAAGAGAAGAGAACCATCGTGATGGATGATGTGTTTATCTACCATGCGCATACATTCTTTGTTTTGTTGTGTGCATGTGTAGGATACTTGGACTTCGTGTCGACTTCCACTTCATGTGAGTTGACCATTCGAGCTCTTGAGAGCGAACCACTTTCTACCACGACACTTCTACATCGCACTTGCTTGTGCTTCGGCATTGTGAAGGATGCACAAGGACACACTTTCGAGGTGATATCCTTCTCTTTCGAGAAACCACAATCCATGCGCATGAACATTGTGGATCATACTAGTTGTGTTGCTTGCACCATGACTCTTTGCACACATGCTAGAGATCTTTCTTTGACTTGCCATTGCCACATTGCCATGCTTCATGATATATATGCCTTGTGTGTTGCATCCGACTTGTGGATTACTTGCTCCTATCATATGCTTGGTTGCAACAATATCATCTCTTCACATATGCCATGTCCCATTGCTTGTCACATGATTGACTTGTTTGCCTCACACATGATGAACAATTGCTATTTCTATTGTGTTGAGTGCCACTCAACTTTCACTACACCCTATGCACATTATGCTTGGATTGTCTTGCACTTGACCCTTGTGTTTAGACACTTCATTTTCTTTGGTGTTGTGAATGATTCATATGCCTACCATAGACCTTTCATTGAGCGCTTTATGCATGCTTGCTATGACTTTGAGGTAGATGTTTATTCTATTGTCACACATATGCGCATCTCTACCTCACATTTACATGCTTGTTTCCATGATGACCTTGATTGCGCTCAATTGATGTACTTAAATGCCATGCCACAACCCTTTGTCACACCCTATGCTATGCTTGATGACAACACTTGTTGGGTGAATCACCTCTTGAATGCTTGGTTTTGCACTAACGCTAACCACATTTGTTTTCCAAGTGTTTGTTGTCCTTGCTCCTTTTGAAGGAATCACTAGACAGTGCGACATTGGAGAGTGCCCATGTAGAGCTTCAAGATGATGAGCACTTCATGATCTTCCACATCTACACGACGACGCCATCTCTTTCCCATGGTGATTTGGTTTTCGATCCGAGGTCGGATCTTTCCCAAGGGGGAGGGGATGATGCGGAGCATCCTATGGACATCACCATGCCAAGAGTCCGTTTGGCATGTGACACGTATGACCTCTACTTCTCATACTTAAAGGTGAATCATCTCCTTTACACATGTTCACTTGACCCCTTCGAGGATGGTATACTACTTGACGCTCCACTCGTGTGCATGCATAGGTATTGTCGGAGCTTCACTGATGATGAGGAGGAGTGCAAGCGGCAAGGATCACCTACACCATCAGCGAGGGAAGCGTGGAAGAGAAGACAGAAGAAACGGAGTTACTGCAAGCTACAAGCTCCAGACGTCCGACGCGTCCCAGGCGACCGGGCGACCGGCAGCCACCGGACGTCCGTGACATCGTCAACAGAACATAATCGGTGGAAAATAGCGGAAGTCCGAGAGCTACCGGGCGTCCGGTTCATCCCGAGCCACCGGACGTCCGGTGCCCAGCGGACGTCCGCTCCCTGCCTGTGCGCAGCCGCGGGTCTTTTGGCCATGTACCCCTTTCGCCCCTCACTTACCCCTTCGTGGCCTTAGACTATATATACTCCTCCACCTCCACCATTTTAGGGTTAGCATTGGTTTAGCTCATATGTGAGATAGAGCTTTGCTTATCCATTACGGATCTACTCCACGAGAGAAACCGCGGCCCCTCTACGGAGAAGATCCACCTTGGATTCAAGACCCCTAACGGGAAGATCCTTCGCGGATTCAAGATCTCCTCTTGGAGATGAACTTTACCTTGTATCTTTCCCTTTGTTGTTCATGTACCTTGTGATCTTGTGTGTTTGATTGTCTAGTGGATGTGTGATTGGACTTGTTCTTGAGTGTGTTCCCTTGTGTTTTCTCCCCGTGTTCATCGTGTTCTTTGTGGGATCCTCTCCATTTCGTGAAAGATTGGCCATCTAGGGTTCCACCCTACATCAGGGGTGAAAAACACCTGATCCAAAACGCCACAGACCGGGGCCAACTGCTTGTTAGTCCAGGTGAATCTGGCCCCCGTTCGAGCTGCTTCGCGCAGCTGCCGCGATAGTGTTGTGGAACATAGACACCCTTGTCCAGTCAACCCGATCATTGTTCTTGTCCGCACCCGAGCGAATCAAATCAAAATCACCTCGAACAACCAGAGGCGGGTTAGCTGTGCGCTTGGCCCCAACCAAGGCCGTGAGCTCCTCAAGGAAGGATTCAGAATGCGAATGGTCAGCAGGCCCATAGACACCTACCGCCACTCAAATCCGCCCTGAACCATTATGCCTAATGGTAGAAGCGACATAAAACATGCCAGACTTACACAAAAGAACCTCTAAAATGCCGCGGTTGCAACCCATCAAAATACCATCCAAGTGGCCTAACGATGGCAACCAGTGCCAATCGAAACGAGAGAAGGGATCAATGGCCAGCAGGTCACGAAAATAAAAATCTATTTTGATCGTTTCTTGAAGCGCAACAACATCTATTCGTTCCTTCGCCATGTATTCTCTCAGTTGTGTCCGACGTCCCTCGTGGCCACAACCTCTAGTATCCCAAAAAAGGTATCGCATAGAATCAGATAATATGATTCCGCAGGCGGACCCCCCGAGAGGTCACGGCCTTGGCCACACGCTTCCGAGCCGAAGCATGGCTGGAAGAAGGAAGCGCAGAAGCGGCCCTCGCTTCGGCGTCCTCATCGGGGCAAGAGGCAGCACCAGCCCCTACTGGTGCTGACTCAGACACGTTCACAAGCACGCACCATGCAGCAACCTCGGCTAGAGCCGCTTGAGCCTCTTCTCGCGCACGGACCAACGAGATAATCTCAGCATTTGGGATAGACGAAACTACGCCACTATCGTCCAGAATTCGCGACAAATGAGCGTCCGAGAAAGCATTGAGAATTCTGTAAAAGGGGAGGGGGTTACCTGAGACCTCCAGGTTCTTGTCTGCAGTACGTAGCTTGGCGCTCTCCATTGAGGACAGGTCTCCCAGCTTGGCCTTGGCCCGCACGCTAGGAGGACGCAGCGGCACTGGGGTTGCCTTGACCGCTTAGCCTTAGCACCCGCAGCCACTGGCGTCAGTGCCGCGCCCAGCTCCCCCCGATTTTGCTCCGCCACCATCACCGCAATCGCCTTAGCCAGTTTCCGGCCCGCCATCTTCTTGGGAGGCCTGCCCGAGCCACCCGAGCCCCGACGCCCTGAGGGTGGGGTGGGAGCAGTGTCTTCGTTTAACACACATCCAGTGTCCGCGCCGGCTAAGGCCACCGGGGAGCGAGGGGTCGCGTCCCCCGAGTCACCAGAGAGCGTATCAACCTCCATGGGGGCTAAGGACGACGCCCCAGACATAGACCCATATTCGTCAAAAGAGCTAGCAAGGGTCCGGGCCAGCGGAGGGAGGCTGACAGCAGTGTCCTGCATAGCAACAGCCATCGAGCCCCCTACCAGCGATCCAAGCTTGTCCCATGTCTCTGTATCGATACAAGTGTCATGAAGACTTTCATCCAGCTCGTCCTTTGGTCCACCCATTTCCACATCCTGAGGCACCGCAGACCCACGCGACCCACTCGCCGACAGCTTAGCCGCATCTTTGGCACCACCAGATGGCTTGGAGCTAGACCCATATTCGTCAAAAGAGCTAGCAAGGGTTCGGGCCAGCGGAGGGAGGCTGACAGCAGTGTCCTGCATAGCAACAGCCATCGAGCCCCCTGCCAGCGATCCAAGCTTGCCCCATGTCTCTGTATCGATAGAAGTGTCATGAAGACTTTCATCCAGCTCGTCCTCTGGTCCACCCATTTCCACATCCTAAGGCACCGCAGACCCACGCGACCCACTTGCCGACAGCTTAGCTGCATCTTTGGTACCACCAGATGGCTTGGAGCCAAGCCAGTCCCCGACGGTCGCGGGCGACCGGCATTGTCAGAGGAGGGGGGGCTGTTTGTCAGATCGGCAGTGTCAGATTGTTCCGTCCTTGAAGTATCGTCCTTTCAGCACTCTAGCACATAATGAGTCCGGGTTCTGTCACTCTCCATGCCTGTTTTAGCTAGCAATGCTTGGTTGAACGCAGCCAGATCTCCAAAGAATATTGAGGACTTTTGAAGATTAACCTTTTGCCCCGAAGCAGCCTCATACTTCTGTAAAATATCCTTCAACGCTACCAAATTGTCTTGAGATCCTTCCAAGAACACAATGCTATCATCAGCAAACAAAAGATGTATCACACGGGGGCAGTGCTCCCAAATGAGACACCTTTGATAATTCTGCTAGACTTGATGCACGAGTCTTCATCTTTGATATGTTACAAATAAAGCACCAATGTTCTTCAACAACAAAAAAACTAATCCCTAATAACCGGGCAACTTCTCTTTTACTATTTCAAGAAAGAACTTCTCTTTTATTACCCATCTCATATCCAAATCACAAGGAAAAACGAGAGAAAAATCCAGTCAGCTGTCAAAGCATTACACGGCCAGGTTCTCTTTTGTCTAACCTACGACACAGATCCATCCTGCTCTACGACTTCATTATTTATGGCTAACCTACGAGCAGTGGTACGCGGAGATGTCCTGTTTGATGCAGTAACAAAACTTTCGTCTTCTGAAAGAACATGAATCATATCTGAGGTGTGGCGGGTGACGGGTGAGTCTTCCTGAGGGCGACGCGCGACGCCCAGGGCGACCGCCGCGGCTAGCTCTCCGGCGACCATGGCCCCTTTGCAGGGGGTTGTTGGGGGGCGGTTCTGGGCTCTGGTCGACTCCGACGACGGGGACGAGGCGGACTCGGACGGGGACGCGCCGGAGGCCAGCTCTCCGACGCCTTCGGACCTCATATGCGAAGCTTTTAGCCCCGGTTATTCGGTGGAGGAGGTGGCCGCGATTGTTGATGGGGTGGTGCCCATGGACGATCCAGCAAGGTGCGGACTGCATCCCGACGACAAGGAGGAGGTTGTCCGCCGGATTATCAACCGGAGGACGACGGCATCGGCGATCCGGCCATGGAGAGGACCTCTCCCAAAGGTTAGTCTCCAACCCTTAACTCTTTCAGATTTCATGCCGGATTCCTGGACGAAGGTTACTACGAAGAAGGGTAGGCGCGGCAGGCGGCCGGCGGCGCTGCCGGCGTCGGTGATCCGCCCGGTGGGCGTGAATCTCGCGGACAGATTGCCTCGTTTCAAATTTCCGCTCGATCAATCAGGGCCGGCTGGTCCGTGGGCTGAACTGGGCTGTCTGCGTACTGGGTATGAGGCCCAGTACCCAGCGGTGGAAGGAGAGTCGAGCCGAGCTGGGGTCGAGGGGTATGAGGCCCACGTCGACGTTGCTCGCGAGAGACTAGCTGTTCCCTTCGCATGCACGTATTCGTCCACAGCTCTTTCTATTCTGCCGCCGCCGTCTAGGGTTCGTCCTCGCCGTGCTCGTGCGGGATTCCCTAGCTGCGGTTCTGGCCGAGCCAGGAGGGTTCGGTCGTTGATGGCGATGGCTGGCCGCGGTGGTGTGCCGCCTGCGCCTAGGCCGCCGGCGAACTCCGGAGCGGCTGCAGCTAGACGTCGCGAGGCGGCTCCTTCAGGTGCACGCCTGCCGGCGGCTGCTTCGCCCGCGGCTGTTGCGGCGGGGCGTGGTGCTGGCCTTGGGCCGCGGCCGCCGACGCCTCAGAATGCGGCCGTGCCGCCGCGCATGCAGCAGCCCGCTACGGGGCAGCAGGCGCCACCACCTCTTTTTGTGCCAAGATCGCAGCAGCATCGCTCTAATGACGGTGGAGCGGGCGCTGCACGGCCTCCGGCTCACCGAGGTGGTTTTGGGCCGCCAAGAGGGCAGTGGGGAGATGATGGTCACAATGCCTATGGGGAAGGCCAGCATCGCGGATCTTCGTCGTCAGGAGGCGGCCGCGGTTATGCCTGGAACAGTGATGGTTCGGCTGAGAGACCTTTTGCTGGCCCCCCGGGAGGCTTTGTCGAGGGGGCATCAGGCCCAGATTACAGGCAGCGAGGTGGTTATCGAGGCCGTGGTGGCCGAGGCGGGAGGAACCGTTTCCGCCCACCTGCGCAGCCTGTCATTGTGGAGCAGCCTCCCCTTCCTGAGGTGGATGCCTCCGGACACTCATCGGATAGGTCCGGTCAAGCTATGGAAGTGGTTGCGGATTTGCCTCTTGCTGGGAGGTCTTCGGATGTGACAGTGGACGCGACTTCTGACAGTGCTGGAGACAAGTCAGAGGGCGATCGTGTGTCCAAATGGGCTCGCAAGAAGGAAAAGATGATGTGCTATCGATGTGGTGAGAAGGGTCATTTTATTGCTGAATGCGTGACTGAGCTTTGTGATACCTGCCTCAAGCCTGTGCATGACACGGGAGAGTGCCCGATTTTGAGTGATATGGTGCCGAGTATTAACATTTATGGTGTGTCTTGTGCCGAGCTGATGTTCTTTGAGTCCCCTAGTGCGAGGGAGACTCCAGAGGAACCACATAGCACTACTACGGGCATAGTGAAGGTGTCAAAGGGCATTGTGTCTGAGACTCAGATTATTCAGCGACTCAGCGAGCTAGCTCCAGGTAATTTTCGTTGGGAGTTGATTCGGCTCGAGGCTAATTCCTATAAGTTTGACTTTCCAACTGCCGAGGATTTGGAGCGTCTCCTCAGTTTCGGTCTATGTCGGCTGCCTGGCACAGAGTGTATTCTTGAGTTTCACGAGTGGAAGAAGGTAGAGCCGAAAGGCAAGCCTCTGTCGCAGGTCTGGTTACGATTCTCAGGGGCTCCTTCGAAGCCGCTACACGATGCCAGAGTTGCGGCTAGCTTGGGTATTTTGGTGGGGAAGACTGAGAAGGTGGATATGGCTTTTACCAGAGCTCATGGAGTGGCTCGACTGTTGGTGAGTGTGCTAGATATTGAGGCGGTGCCTGATGAGGTCAAGTGGACCTACAGAGGCCAGGTTTACGTGCTAGAGATTGAGTTTGAAGATGGTGAGCTGTTTTCTGAGGCTCTTGCAGGTGCTGACGTGGATATGCATGATAGAGATGATGGTGCTAGGAAGTCAGATGAGAGGCGGGATGCGGATGGGCATGAGTTGCCTAATAGCACGGGTGCCGCTCCTAATAAGTCTGTCAGTGGGACTATCTCTTCGTCGTCAGTGCCCACTAATGTGTTGAGGTTTGGATCTTTCAAGCCGGTGTCTGCACCGCCCAGGTTGTGGAGCGATCGGGTTGAGGCTGACGACGTGTTTGAGTGCACTCTACCTCCGTTGGACTTTGAGGGGGGGGGAGGTGCTTGGCCACGAGGAGCCGTCCTCCCCCGCCTCGTCGACGAGCTTCAGGACTCCGACGGGGACGGTGCCACGGACGGAGGCACCGTTCACTGGCGTTGTCGCTGTCGCGGGAGAGGGATCGGGGCAGGTGGCCCAGATCCTTTCCTGCCTCGTGTTGGACGGACCGGCCGAGACTTCGGCTGTCCTTTCGGCCTCGCCGGTCCAGGCGGAGGCCCAGGCGACGCCGGCGCGGGAGGTTGTGTCCCCTCTCGGCCTCAGGTCTGGGACGGGTGGGGAGCGAGGGCAGGCGGCCCCCTCTTGCGCCTCTCCTGGGGGGCTATCGGCTGGAGTGCCGGGAGCTCGTGCTGGCGTGGGTGGGGCTGGAGGCTCCGCCACGCTCGGAGCCACTAGGGACGAGGTTATCGCCTTTGGAGGCATTCCGGATCCTATGTCTGAGGGGCGACGAATGAGCAGTCGCTTCCAGGATAGGCCTGACGTTGATGATATGCAGCTGAGGTGCGCCATGAGGGCGGCTAAGCTTCGTGACATTGAGGTCACTACGGGTATGTCAGTCAACACCTCCAATTCCATTCTGCATTTTTCAGACAGCGAAATTATTCATAATGCAAATCAGTTAGGAATCTCCCTTGGTAGTAATGATTGTGAGATTGCAACATCTGTTAATGATTTGCTGGACCTTGAAGCGGAACGTGCCTTAGATTTAATTCGTAACATAGCAGCGGTAAGACCGATGAACGACCAAGACATAGGTGCTTTGGGTGTTTCGATGCTTAATAACTTTTGTGAGGATCTTGCCTCATCCGTCTCTGAGGCAGAGGAGGATGGGGGTGCTACTTGCACTGGGGAGGGGGAGCATATTATGGAGCTCTCGGCTAGGACCACGGAACCCGATTGTGAGGATCGGGAGGGGGTTCAGCAAAAGCCTAAGCGTAAGTGGTCGCGAAAGATCTATCCAGCTTCCGCGGTGCGTAGAAGTGCTAGAATCCGTATTACTAAAAAATTCCACGATGAACAATGAGAGGCATCTTTTGGAACAGCAGAGGTCTGAAAGACTTGGCTAAAAGGAGGTTTCTGGCGGATGCTTCTACTGATTATCGTTTGGATTTTATCGCGCTTTCTGAAACTGGACGGGATAATTTTTCGCCTCAGTTCTTAAGCAATCTGGCAGGTGGTGCTGAATTTGATTGGCATTGCTTGCCCCCGAGAGGTAGATCAGGAGGAATCTTGCTCGGGGTGAGATGCGACGCGCTGGAAGTCCGTAGTGTGGTGATGGGGGATTTCGCTGTCAAATTTCGAGTTCGTTCTAAGGTTGATGGGTTCAACTGGGCTCTGGTGGCGGTTTACGGGGCCGCACAGCCAGAACTCAAACCGGACTTTCTAGCGGATCTCGTGCGCATTTGCGGGTCCGAACAGATCCCGATCTTGGTTGGGGGTGATTTCAACATTATTCGAAGGAGAGATGAGAAGAATAATGATAATTTCGATGGCAGATGGTCGTTCATGTTTAACGCCATTATCGAAAGCCTGGACCTCAGAGAGATTGAGCTCTCGGGTCGAAAATTCACCTGGGCCAATTCCCTGCCAAACCCGACGTTTGAAAAGCTGGATAGAGTACTGGCTAGCGTTGAGTGGGAGCACAAGTACCCTCTCGTAACGGTTCAAGCGTTGTCGCGTGGAGTCTCAGACCACACACCGTTATTGGTTGACTCAGGTGAGGCAACGTTTGTGGGCAATAAGAATACCTTTTCTTTTGAACTAGCATGGTTTGAAAGAGAAGGTTTTTTAGATCTCATTGCCAGGGAATGGTCGAAAGAGGTTGGTGGAAGGACGTCAATTGAGCGTTGGCAGAATAAGATTAGGCACTTGAGGAGTTTCTTGCGAGGATGGGCTAAACATCTTAGTGGAATTTATAAGGTTGAAAAGGAAAGGATCCTTACGCTTATTAATTCACTAGACTTGAAGGCGGAATCTAATATTCTAGAGCCTTCGGAGCTTCACGCAAAAGTGGACGCAGAGATGAGATTGAAAGAGCTCTTGCGAGAGGAGGAGTTGAAGTGGGCATTGCGAGCTAAGGTTCGCAAGGTTATCCAAGGGGATGCCAATACCCAATTCTTCCATATGATTGCTAAAGGCAAACATAGAAAGAAAAGGATCTTTCAACTCGAGCAAGACGAGGGGACGATTGTTGGTCAGGACAACTTAAAAATGTATATTACAAACTATTACAAACAGCTTTTCGGACCCCCAGAAGACAACTTTGTGTCCCTGGATGAGTCTCGGATTGAGGACGTCCCTCAACTGGCTGTGGAAGAGAACGAGGTGTTAACCGCACCATTTACTGAGAAAGAGGTGTTTGATGCGATCTCACAAATGAAGAGTAGCAAAGCTCCGGGGCCGGATGGATTTCCGGCGGAGTTTTATCAAAAATGCTGGAATATTATTAAAGGGGATTTATTGCCAATGTTTCATGATTTCTTTGCTGGACAGCTTCAACTGTTTCAGCTGAATTTTGGAACGATCACCCTACTTCCGAAGAAGACAGAGGCTGTGAGGATTGAGCAGTTCAGGCCTATCTGTCTTCTCAATGTTAGTTTCAAGATTTTTACCAAGGTCGGGACGAATAGGCTCACACAGATTGCACACTCTGTAGTGCATCCGTCTCAAACTGCTTTCACGCCAGACAGAAACATCCTAGAAGGGGTTGTGGTTCTACATGAAACGCTCCATGAGATCCACAGGAAAAAACTAGATGGGGTCGTTTTCAAAGTGGATTTCGAAAAGGCATATGATAAAGTCAAATGGCCATTCCTCCAACAGGCTCTGCGGATGAAAGGATTTGACCAATCCTGGAGACACCAGGTGGAATCTTTCACGCAAAAGGGCAGTGTTGGAATCAAAGTAAATGATGATATTGGTCACTACTTCCAAACGCACAAGGGCCTTCGTCAAGGTGATCCGATGTCACCTATTCTGTTCAACATAGTAGCTGACATGCTGACGATACTCATTGGAAGGGCCAAGGACGCCGGTCAGGTTGGAGGCCTGGTACCTCATCTAGTAGATGGAGGGGTCTCTATCCTACAATATGCCGATGACACTATTATCTTCATGGAGCATGACTTGGTAAAAGCGCGGAATATGAAGTTGTTGTTATGCTTATTCGAACAATTGAGTGGGCTTAAGATTAATTTCCACAAAAGCGAATTGTTCTGCTTTGGAAGAGCTAAAGAGGAACAAGAAACTTATAAACAATTGTTCGGGTGTGAGTTGGGGGAGTTACCGTTCAAGTATTTGGGTATACCAATTCATCACCGTAAGCTAACTAACAATGAGTGGAAGAGTGTTGAAGACCGTTTTGAAAAGAAACTTAGCTGCTGGAAGGGCAAGCTGATGTCATACGGAGGCCGATTAATTCTCATTAATTCGGTGCTCACGAGTATGCCTATGTTTCTTTTGTCTTTTTTCGAGGTACCTGTTGGAGTTCGGAAAAGACTTGACTTCTATAGATCACGATTCTTTTGGCAGAGTGATGAACTGAAGAGAAAATACAGGCTGGCAAAGTGGGATATTATTTGTAGACCGAAAGACCAAGGGGGTCTGGGTATAGAAAATCTTGAGGTGAAGAACAGATGTCTACTCAGCAAATGGCTGTTTAAACTATCTGCAGAGACGGAAGCCACTTGGGCTCAGATTTTGCGTAATAAATACCTCCAGTCTAAAACATTGTCCCAGGTCAATGTGAGACCGAATGATTCGCCATTCTGGAAAGGACTGATGAGAGTTAAGTCAATCTTTTTCAATAGGACAAAGTTTTTTGTTGGAGATGGTAACATTACGAGATTCTGGGAAGATACTTGGCTTGGGGATACACCTCTCGCATTGCAATATCCCTCTTTATATAGAATTGTGCAACGACGAGATGCTTCAGTTGCGACAATTCTTCAGTCTTCCCCTCTCAATATTCACTTTCGAAGAGCGCTAGTCGGCAACCGTTGGGAAGCTTGGCTCCATCTAGTCAGGCGACTGATGGAAGTGCAGCTATCTCAAAACCCAGACCGGTTATGTTGGAAGTTGACTAGGAATGGAGTGTTCTCGGTCAAGTCGATGTATCTAGATATCATTAATGCTAGCGTTGTTTCTAGTTCGAAGCATGTTTGGAAGGTTAACGTGCCTTTGCGAATCAAAGTGTTTATGTGGTTTGTGCATAAGCAAGTGATTCTGACTAAGGACAATCTGGCAAAACGTAACTGGACTGGGTCTTCGCGATGTTCGTTTTGTGATCGGAATGAATCTATTAAACACCTCTTTCTCGATTGCCCGATGGCAAAGATTTTATGGAGGACAATACATATTGCTTTTAATATTTCACCTCCGACTTCCATTAGCTCTTTATTTGGGCAGTGGCTGTACGGGATAGATTCCGCACTAGCGAGACATATCCGGGTGGGAGTATGTGCTTTGCTGTGGGCAGTGTGGAATTGCAGAAATGATTTGGTTTTTAACAGAGCAACAAATACTCATTTTTTGCAGGTTATCTTTCGAGCCACTGCATTGATCCGTATGTGGTCGCTACTCACTCCGACGGAGGCCAGGGAGCGTTTGGTTACTGGATCTATCCGCTGGGAGATGGTAGCACGGGTTATCTTCAACCGGTTTGGATGGCGGTCATGTAATAGAATAGGCAATTAGTTTTCCTATCTTGCTTATGCCTGCCGGTTGTGGCTGTTGGCTGATTTTTTTGTTATACTTGCTCCTAGGGAGCCTTCTACTGCAGACTACAGGACCTTGTTTGTTTTTATTACTTTAATAAAGATGGCCGTATGCATCGCTCTGATGCAGAGGCCGGGGTATTCCCCTTTTCGAAAAAAAAAAGGTTCTCTTTTGTCACACTCATGGATGGCTACATGAACTAGTAAAATATGCCTTTCAAACTGGTGGCATGCCCAGGTTGTAAGAACAAAGACAAATCATTCGCATACTTGAAGTACTCCCTCCGTCTCGGTTTCGAGGGTGTGCGCGTAATTTTAGGTTATCCATTTGACTAAGTAAATATGAGTTATATGTCACCAAAAGTATATCATTAGATTTTTCCCTCCGTCTCGGTTTCGAGGGTGTGCGCGTAATTTTAGGTTATCCATTTGACTAAGTAAATATGAGTTATATGTCACCAAAAGTATATCATTAGATTTTTAAGCGGACGTAGTTTCTAAACATATATTTTTCATCACATATAATACATATATAGCTAGTTAAATTCTCAACCTAGAACGACGTGCATGCAGACGGAGGGAGTACTCAACATAGCAACAGCCAAAAGACATGAGGATTTTCAATTTACAAACTGCGCAACAATAAATAGGCAGTAACGTAGCATACAGAGAATCTGTGTAGTACATTCCTGGCTTGCTAGGTGTTCCAATTTCTAACACCCTCAAAAAGTTGTGCATTAGAGAAGCTCAAGATTAGCATTTAGAGTGATAAAATCATTTTACAAAATCATGTGGTACAAGAGAGTGGTTAAAATCTTCCAATTTCTAACGCCCGAAAAAAGATGTGCATTAGAGAAACTCAAGATTGGCATTCAAAGTAATAACATAATTTTACAAAATCATATGGTACAAAAGAGTAAAAAAAAAACTTTCTATCTCTAACCCACAAAGCATGGACTATCCAGATGATTGCTAATAACATAAAGACATCAAAAGCGCATTCATGGCATTGGCATGAAATTGCATGCAGTACATTTCCATGTACCCAGCATAGCTGAAAGAATAATAACATCATATGTATTTTTAACTGGAATGAAAATGATATATCAACATGCTACTTGCCAATAATATATAATGATAGTGTAACAAATGAACAAGTTGGCTTACAGATGAAGACCCATGGAGATTGACAGCTTCACCAGATCTCAAAATGACATGAGAATTAGCATGTCTGTTTATCCACCAAGAGTTCTTGCCAACTATATTGTCAAATATCAGAGAGTAGACAGATCCAACTGTCAGCACTTGATCCCCCCTGAAGAATCAAAGAATACAAAGCCACGACACACCAGTCGAATGCTAAAAGCACAGGAATTTCATCCATGCGATCTCCTCCTATTATGCGGGGAAGGAGGAGCCCCTTCAAAGAAATCATTCACGGCATTCTCAAGGTCCTCAGCTGAGTGCTTGATGTACAACTCTGGATGCTTCCCATTCTCTATATGATGCCGGAACCTGCCAAGGAACGACCTGTATGCTGGCAAGAGCTTCTCTGATATTGAGATCCTCAGCTCCTCCCTCAGCTGCGTGTCCGGCACGAACCACCCAGATTGCACCCTATGCGCATCCTCAAATGCAGCATTGAAGGACTTGAATCGCTCTCGCAACGCTGACTTGGATATTCCTGACGAGAACCCACCACTTACATGTAGACCCTCATCTCGCAAACAATTCAGGATCTTTAGCCATGACGTCCGCTGGTAATTTGTGGCGGCCACTGTGAACTTTCCTGTAAGCCGCTTCAAGTAATCGTCACCAATCATGCTCCAGAGGTCAGGTGAATCCTTGACCTTGTGCACAATATAGTGTACATTGTTCATCAAGAACAAATGTGAGAGAGCCGTGTCCTTGTAGAGTGACGCCTTGCTTTCAAGGTTGTGTTCAAGGACAACAATGATCCAGATGATATGGGCAGCAAGCGGTGACTGATTCTCGTGCTCGGGTAGTTCGAGGTAGGACAAGGATGGCGCAAGCTCATTGCCTTCAGCAGCAAGCCGTGCACTTGCCGACGGACGTGATACAATCAGCTCGGTGAGCGTGGCCATGTAGTCGGAAATGAGGCTGCTATAGTTCATCACGTACCGTGTGAGCGGGTGGACGGTGCCACCAGGTACTGCAGTCTTGGGCGGGTCGCGGAGAACTGCGTTCTCAAACTCCGAGAGTATTCCACGCACTGCATCTGCGAGGCGCGATCGGATCTCTACGGCCTGCACGTATATCGATTCGGCTGCCTTGGATGCAGCGAAAATGTCGGAGACGTCAGGGAGCAGGTCAGATAGCGCGTCGTGGAGATCGATGATCTTGAAGAGCTTCTCGGGAGAGCGGCGACCGATGCTGATGGCCTCAGCGAAGCCAAACAGCTGAAGTGCCGCACCCTTGACAGCTTCGACGAAGGGGGTGTCATGCGTGGCTGGAGCCGCGGTGACGACGCTGACAACGGTGACATTGGAGATTGGGAGGTCATGGAAGACGTGGAAGGAGAGGCGGCGCTCGCTGGCAAAAACGCCGCGGACGGCGGCACGGGCAGCTCGGATCCATCGGCGGATCTTGGCCTCGAGAGCGTCCCACTCGAGGCGCTGGACATCACCGATGCTGAGCCGTTCGACGCCGAGCCGGCGGAGGGAAGCGTCCACGGCCGGCTTGCGAACGGAGGCGTACACCTGGACACACTCGCGGCCGTACCCAGCCGCAGCCATTCGGGAGGCGATGGCGCGGAGGTCGGCAACGGCATCGTCGGGGAGGAGGTCGATCTCACGGATGCTCCGGAGCGAGCGGTAGCTGCTTCGCCGGCCGCCGCAGTAGGAGATGGAATCATCTTCCTCCACAGCTGGGAGGTCCATGGATGAGACCGAGTTCGTTCGGTCGCTGGAGATAGAGAGAGATGTCAGGTCGGCGAGCGCCTCGATCTCGAGGTCGAAGGCGCGGGACGAGAGCAAGTGGCGGAACTCGTCCTCGAGCCACGCCATCGTGACCTGCACGGCGCTGCACCCGCCTCCACCAGCCGCCGCCGCCGACCCGGACAACAGCCGCCGCGGGCTCCCGACCACCGAGGGGGACGACGGAGCGAGGCGGCGGATGTTATCCACAGCACGGAGGAACCGCTCCACCTCGGTTCGATCCCCTGCTCCGTCGAACAGCATCGGCTCGTCCCCAACCGCCGCCGGCGCCGGCGCCGCCGCCGTCGAAGCCAACGACGAGTCCCATCGTATCACCACTTGCTCCGCCGCCTCCAGCTCCGCCGATCCATCCATAGTATCCAGTTGACTCCTCGCCTCCCGACTCTCCACCTCACCCTCCTCCAACCTGGCCCTTCTTACCCGCGGCGGCGCGAATCCTGGGAGCCGCACGTGTAGGCGAGCGCGCGCGCGCGTGGGTCTGCGCTAAGGCGGACGACGGAGTGATATGGACCGAGTAGTGCTGGCTGGCTCCGGTGTGTGCTGCGTCCAGACATGCTTTTTTGTTTTTAATAAATACTCCTCCTCTCTCGAATACAAATTTGTACTAAAATTAGTACTCCCTCCATCCCATAGTATAGAAGTGTTTTTAAAAAACACTTTTATACGAGTATAAATTAGGAACACTTATTGTAAAATGAACGGAGTACCAATCAGCGTTGCATTTCATTCATTATCTTCTACTAGACCATGATGACGCGCGTTGCTGTGCCTGTCTATTGTGACGATGGATTGATACGAATTTTCATAAATTTATGATGATACATAATGAAAGTTAAATTTACATAAACCATCACATACATTTATTAGTTATCGAATGGGGGAATTTAATTTTTTTTAATCGATTTGAAATGAATTAGTGTGGTAGTAATAAGGGGTGACTTGGCATTCACTGACACGCTCTTCTATCTTGTCGGGCGCTAAAAATACATGAGAAGATGTGAATGAATTGTTTGCTAAAAGTTTTACGTTCTTTTATGTTTTGTATATACACTAGTAGAAAAAGGGCCATTTATCCCGGTTCGTAAGGGTCATTAGTCCCGGTTGGAGAACCGGGACTAAACGGTCGATACAAATGCCCTAGGTCATTAGTCCCGATTCTTATACCAACCGGGACAGATGATGTTCCACGTGACCACTGCGGCTTGCCCAGGCAGGGGGGGCCTTTTGTCCCGGTTGGTAGCACCAACCGGGACAAATAAGCTTCTACGCGTCAGCAGTTCAGTGGCTCGGGTTTTTGTTTTTTGTTTTTGAAAGGGGAGGGGGTTTGGGGGGTTTTGTAGGGTTAATTTAGGGGTTTCATATATTATGTTAGCCCACTAATAGAGAGAAGTGTTCTCTCTTATCTCCGTGCTTGGTCGATGCTACGTTCTATATATATATATATATATATAGATCGAAGGACTCGACGCGGTAGCTAGTAAGCAAATGAAGGAAACCATTAAGTACAGAAGATCGACCTCTCTCCTTCTTCGAGAGAGATAGGTCGAACAACAAGTTTTCGTATATCTATCCGACGCTACTGGCTGCATACATACAATATCAGATCTCTTACTACAATTCTCTAACATCTTAAATCATATTCCAGATGGAATTCTCCGGCTTTATTGATGACGTGATCAAGAAAGAATCCCGCCAATTCCTTTTGAATTGCCCGTATGCGATCTTGTGGTAGGAGTTCATCCCGCATCTGCCACATCTAATTTGAAGAAGGATATATGAATTAAACTCAACAGAAATGATGGTAATAAAATAAAATTGTGAATATTTTTGCTTACTCACCTCAAATTGTCTTTTAGAGTAGCCCCGCCTATTATTGGTTGCTGTGTTGTAGATGAACTCGCAGACGTAGTATCCACAGTAATTATTTCCGGCTTTCTGCCACAAGCACTTTACAAGAAATAGAGTTCAATTAAACTGATAATGAAGCATTATAAAGGCATTGATAAAAGTATAGCTAGAGTCAACGGGAGATGCGCGGAACTAGCTAGCTAGGAGTACTTACTTTCGGATAAATCCATCGCAGTTGCCGCGGCATTGCCGGAACTTTTTTGGCGAATTATTTCCAAACCCTGCGAGACAAAGAAAACAATTACTTTATATCAGGAAATGAACAAAGTTGCCGATATGGTGCGGTAATGATCGATTGAACTTACTTGTTGAGCATTTTAGACATGTCCGCATACTCCTTGGGATCTTTTCGTCTCGAGTCTAAGACGGTTACTAGTCCCTCCTCAAGCTTAATCTCTAGGAGAATATAGTGGAAACTACGCACGCATGCATACAACTCATTAATTACATTAATTACTATAACCTCGAGTAATATATAATTAAGGGAAACCGAATATGCACAAGGCAGTAACGATCACTTTAAGTTGTAAGGAAAGAGTATTTTATCTTTGTTTTGATTTACTATCAACGATTGTAGCAAGTTGGCCTCGGCTTCTTTGGCATGATCTTTTACCTGATATTCATCTATGAGATTTGTGTTAATGAAGCCAATATCGTAGATATCAGCTTTTCTACATTCGACGATCTTCAACCTGCATAATATAGTGAGGATAATTATATATACTTGCAATGAAGTATACTTGCAATATGAAGAGCTGAGCTATATATAGAGACTTAATTGATGACAGAACTAGTACTTACAGACAGTAGCAAGTGATCGATGGTTTATCGAGGACCTTCTGATTGAAAATGTTGAAGAACTCCTCAAATGTAACAGACAACAGATCAATTCCAACGAGGTCGTGCTCCTCTGTAACTTTCAGCATCAGAGCATCCTGGCCACCAGAGTCTCTGCAGGTTTCCATGTACCAGTCATGCAATCTTCGCATCATCGTGGTTAGAGTTCTGGGATCTTTGGCGAGAGGCTTCCCGTACTGGTATTTGTGATCATCCACCTCTAACACATCAGGAAGTAAATCATCGGACACGTAATCTGCAAGATTGGTACTGGGCACCATCCCCGGATGATGAGGGACGATGTCGCTAGGCACCTTGAGCGGGGGGGCACGATTGGTTCTCTTGTTCGCCGAGCTGGGGAATTTGTTTCCCACTTTTTTCTGTGCTAACCTTTGATCACTGCAAGTACTTCCCGAACGTGATGCTTCGACATATGACTTTTGAATAATGCGCTCATAATTGCTTTTCGGCGGAGACGGTGGTGGTTTCTTCAGGGCATCAATAGTGCGCTTCGCTCTCGCCGGATCTATCTTCTGCTTTGGAGGTACAGGTTTCTTTGCAAAAAAGGTCCTTCATTTCGGCTTTACAGATCTCCGCGTTCTCCTCGTCGGTCCTCTCGTATGGTAACTTCTCTAAGGGCCTGAGAGATGGACCGTATCTGTATTGCCTCCTGCCTCTGGTTGTACTGCTAGACGCCTGAGCAGTCTCAGCGGCTGCCTTCTTTTGTTGCTTACGAGGCAGAGGAGGAGGCGGTGTGCTACCACACGTCGGAGTAGCCGGAGCGTCGGCGGCTCTCTTCACGCCTTGCTGATGAGGCGGAGGAGGAGGCGGGCTGCTCGGACGCGTCGGCGCAGGCAGAGGAGGAGGCGGGCTGCTCGGACGCGCCGACGCAGGCGGAGGAGGAGGCGGGCTGCTCGGACGGGTCAGTGCAGGCGGAGGAGGAGGCGGGCTGCTCGGACGCGCCGGCACAGGCGGAGAAGGAGGCGGAGTGCCGTCACGCGCCATATCAGCCGGAGAAGGAGATGGAGTGCGCTGATCCCTTGCCGGAGGAGGAGGCGGAGGAGGAGGTGGAGTGCGCTGACTCGCTGGAGGCGTCCTGTTCACAAGGTTGATGAGGTCCTTCTGCCATAAGCATGGAGTCTTCAGAGAAGAACCCAGCCGAGTCTCCCCTTCACTGGTAGGGTGGTCAAGCTCGAGATCCTCAAACCCCTCCGTTATTTGATCCACCATCACCCTAGCATATCCTTCTGGAATCAGACGGCAGTGAAAAGTTGCGCCGGGTTCCGAAGAATAAACAGAGCCTACAGCCGCCTTGACTTTGAATTGCATCCATTGCGTCATAAGGTGGCAATGTTGAGACTCCATGATAGCATCCACGGGGTAGCTAGCAGCTGGAGCATCCAAGACAGGCTCCTCAGGTAGCTCGGTGGAAGCCACGCTGCTTTTTCGTTGAGATGGAGGGGTAGCTTCGAG
The DNA here is from genome assembly GCA_902687465.1 of Secale cereale. Lineage (NCBI taxonomy): Eukaryota > Viridiplantae > Streptophyta > Magnoliopsida > Poales > Poaceae > Secale > Secale cereale. Next base: position 465,046,018 of record LR738715.1, on the reverse strand, counting down.
GGTAGCTTCAACAAGTTGCTTTCTGCGAGATTCTTCTCGTTCGTCCTCTAGTGCTTTTACTCTTGCGTGCAGCGCCTGCAAAGTGGTCTCATCCACTTTCTTCTTCCTTTCCCGGCTTTTGTAACCGCTTGCGTCGAGAAACCCGGCCTTCCACGAAAGGGAGCCTGGCGTGCCTCGTGTCCGTCCATCACGATAGTTGTGGAGAAAAAGTCTTCATTTTTTCTTCGCTTGTGTCCTTTGCTTATTGCGCCGTAACCATGGATAATCTTCATCGTTTATCAGGGTGCTTGGGTCAGCCTTGACTTTGAAGGGGGGAATTTCATGAAACTTTTCATAATCTTCGAAAATGTCTGTCTTGTCCGCCACTCCCACGATGTCTCTTTTTCCTGAAAGAACTATGTGGCGCTTTGGTTCATCATTTGATGTGTTCGCTTCCATATCTTTTCTTTTTCTGGTTCTTGTAGACATGTCCTTCACACAGAAAACCTGCGCCACATCATTGGCTAGGACGAACGGTTCGTCTGTGTACCCAAGATTGTTCAGATCCACTGTTATCATTCCGTAATCTGGGTCTACCTGTACCCCGCCTCCTGACAGATTGACCCATTTGCACTTAACAAAGGGATCTTAAAATCATGTCTGTAGTCAAGTTCACATATGTCCACTATGTAACCATAATATGTGTCCTTTCCCTTATTGGTTGCTGCATCAAAGCAGACACCGCTGTTTTGGTTGGTGCTCTTTTTATCTTGGGCGATCGTGTAAAATGTATTCCCATTTATCTTGTATCCTTTGTAAGTCAATACAGTCGAAGATGGTCCCCTGGACAACGAGTACAGCTCATCACAAACAGTGTCGTCACCTCTGAGACGTGTTTCCAACCAACTGCCGAAAGTCTTGATGTGTTCACATGTAATCCAGTCGTCACACCGGTCCGGGTGTTTGGAGCACAGACTGTTCTTGTGTTCATCGACATACGGGGTCACCAGGGTAGAGTTTTGTTGAACTGTGTAGTGTGCTTCAGACCAAGAATGCCCGTCCTTGCATATTATTGACTCCCCTCCAAGCGTGCCTTTCCCAGTTAGTCTCCCCTCATACCGCGATTTAGGGAGACCAATCTTCTTAAGGACAGGAATGAAGTCAACACAAAACCCAATGACATCCTCTGTTTGATGGCCCATGGAGATGCTTCCTTCTGGCCTAGCGCGGTTACAGACATATTTCTTTAGGACTCCCATGAACCTCTCAAAGGGGAACATATTGTGTAGAAATACGGGGCCGAGAATGAAAATCTCGTCGACTAGATGAACTAGGACATGCGTCATGATATTGAAGAAGGATGGTGGGAACACCAGCTCGAAACTGACAAGACATTGCGCCACATCACTCCTTAGCCTTGGTATGATTTCTGGATCGATCACCTTCGGAGAGATTGCATTCAGGAATGCACATAGCTTCACAATGGCTAATCGGACGTTTTCCGATAGAAGCCCCCTTAGTGCAACCGGAAGCAGTTGCGTCATAATCACATGGCAGTCATGAGACTTTAGGTTCTGGAACTTTTTCTCTGCCATATTTATTATCCCTTTTATATTCGACGAGAAGCTAGACGGGACCTTCATACTGAGCAGGCATGCAAAGAAGATTTCCTTCTCTTCTTTGGTAAGAGCGTAGCTGGCAGGACCTTCATACTGCTTTGGAGGCAGGCTGTCTTTTTCGTGCAAACGTTGCAGGTCCTCCCGTGCCTCCGGTATATCCTATGTCTTCCCATACACGCCCAAGAAGCCTAGCAGGTTCACGCAAAGGTTCTTCGTCACGTGCATCATGTCGATTGAAGAGCGGACCTCTAGGTCTTTCCAATAGGGTAGGTCCCAAAATATAGATTTCTTCTTCCACATGGGTGTGCGTCCCTCATCGTCATTCGGAACAGATAGTCCGCCGGGACCCTTTCCAAAGATTACCTGTAAATCATTGACCATAGCAAGTACGTGATCACCTGTACGCATGGCGGGCTTCTTCCGGTGATCTGCCTTGCCTTTGAAATGCTAGCCTTTCTTTCGACATTGATGATTGGTCAGAAGAAATCGACGATGCCCCAGGTACACATTCTTCCTGCATCTGTCCAGGTATATACTTTGGGTGTCATCTAGACAGTGCGTGCATGCGTGGTATCCCTTGTTTGTTTGTCCTGAAAGGTTACTCAGATCGGGCCAATCATTGATGGTTACAAACAGCAACGCATGTAGGTCAAATTCCTCCTGGTTGGCCTCATCCCATGCACGTACACCTTGTCCATTCCACAACTGTAAAAGTTCTTCAACTAATGGCCTTGGGTACACATCAATGTCGTTGCCGGGTTGCTTAGGGCCTTGGATGAGTATTGGCATCATAATGAACTTCCGCTTCATGCACAACCAAGGAGGAAGGTTATAGATACATAGAGTCACGGGCCAAGTGTTGTGATTGCTACTCTGCTCCCCAAAAGGATTAATGCCATCCACGCTTAAACCAAACCATACGTTCCTTGCGTCACCTGCAAACTCCTCCCAGTATGTTCTCTCGATTTTTCTCCACTACGACCCGTCAGCGGGTGCTCTCAACTTCCCGTCTTTCTTACGGTCCTCTGCGTGCCATTGCATCAACTTGGCATGCTCTTTGTTTCTGAACAGACGTTTCAACCATAGTATTATAGGAGCATACCACATCACCTTGGCAGGAACCCTCTTCCTAGGGCGCTCGCCGTCAACATCACCAGGGTCATCTCATCTGATCTTATACCGCAAGGCACCGCATACGGGGCATGCGCTCAAATGCTCGTACGCACCGCGGTATAGGATGCAGTCATTAGGGCATGCATGTATTTTCTGCACCTCCAATCCTAGAGTGCATACGATCTTCTTTGCTGCGTACGTACTGTCGGGCAATTCGTTATCCTTTGGAAGCTTCTTCTTCAATATTTTGAGTAGTTTCTCAAATCCTTTGTCAGGGACACCATTCTCTGCCTTCCACTGCAGCAATTCCAGTACGGTACCGAGCTTCGTGTTGTCATCTTCTCAATTGGGGTACAACCCTTTTTTGTAATCCTCCAACATGCGATCGAACTTTAGCTTCTCCTTTTCACTTTCGCACTGTCTCCTTGCATAAACAATGACCCATCGGAGATCATCGTCGGGCACAACATCGTCTGGTTCCTCTTGACCTTCAGCAGCTTCCCCCGTTGCAGAATCACCGTATTCCGGGGGAACATAGTTGTCATCGTCCTCTTCTTCTTCGTTGTCTTCCATCATAACCCATATTTCTTCATGCTTGGTCCAAACATTATAGTGTGGCATGAAATCCTTATAAAGCATGTGGGTGTGAAGGGTGCTCGAGTCGGAGTAAGACCTCGTATTCCCACAGATAGTGCATGGACATCACATAAAACCATTCTGCTGGTTTGCCTTAGCCACTTCGAGAAAATTATGCACGCCATTAATGTACTCTGAGGTGCGTCTGTCACCGTACATCCATTGCCGGTTCATCTGCTTGCATTTATATATAATTAAGTGTGTCAAAAACCATTACAGAACATCATGGATACATAAGTGATCAAATTAATATAAGTTCATCATCACATTAATTATATTCAATGTACATGCATATATAGCTCACCACGGTGGTGCGGGCGCCGAGATCGGCGCGGGCGATCGACGACAGTGAAGACGGGAATGGGACGTACGACGGACCGCTCAACCTAGCCAAATCTCGGAGAAAATGGAGCTTCGAGAGGAGAAAGCTTAACTAGTGTGGCTCGGGCATTTCATCGAGCTCCTCATGTGCATACATGGTAGGTGAGCTAGCTAGAGCACCACACAACTCTCCTCACCGGCCAGAAAAAATAGAGCAGTGTGGGCTCGCCGGAGATGGGGTATATATAAGAAAACAATTGGTCCCGGTTCGTTACATGAACCGGGTCTAAAGGCCACCAATTTGTCCCGGTTCTAGTGACGAACCGGGACCAATGGGTGTGGGCCAGAGCGAGGCCCATTGGTCCCGGTTCGTGCCAGGATCCGGGACGTATGCACCCATGGGTCCCGGTTCGTGGATGAACCGGGACTAATGGGCTCGCAAGGCCCGAACCAAAGCCATGTTTTCTACTAGTGATATTCATAAAAACTAAAAAGAGAGGAGATAATCTGATATTCAAACCAATTCTCGCGTGAAGGCTTTGGAAATGTGGGAAGGATCTATCTCATACACATCTGGAAAGCAACTTGATATTTCCAGCAGGTGCAAAAAAAATTCCAGGAAGCTAAGCTTTCATTCCTGCTTTGCGGGCTATCTTTATCACAAAGATGGAACCTGCATCCATTTCAAATTACAATGTTTCAAGTGTATAGTCCTATGGAGAGATAGTATCTACTTTGAAAGAAGGAATGACCCAACCGTAGTTTGTAAATGGAGACTACTGCAACAATCTAGCACATGTAATGAACTCGAAGATGAGCTTCAAAATATCAAGAAATGAGCTTCTCTAACCTGCATATCTCTGAAAGGAATTTATAGTCTATAGGCCCCATGGATATGATTTTTTGTCCAAAAAGACCCCTTCCTCAGTGCATATGACAAACAGGACCACCTTCGAAATATAATGTCAAAAAGGACCCCCTGGGCCGTGGCGGCAGGCGACACGTGGCCACCTACCGCCACGGCAGGAGGCGGCGGGACCTGCCGCCACCCAGCGAGGTGGCCGCCAGGCTGGAATGGGTTTTACCCGCCGGGACGGAACGGGGCAGGGCTGGTGGGCCTTGCCGCCACCGCGTGAGGCGGTAGCAGCTGGAGCTGTCCCCGGCATGCAGACCGCACACCCTGTGCTCTGGACGTGACGCCGGGCCAGGCCGCCACCGCGTCAGGCAGCCGCACTGTTGCTACTACACGCGGGCCGACCAGGCGGCTCTTCTTTCCACGATGCTGATTTCCACGCGACACTCATTTTCATGGCGCTTCTTTCCACGCAACGCTCATTTCCAGGACGCTGATTCCCGCCTAAATATTGACGGCTTGTGCCGACACTCAGCGGTGCTTGTGCACTGGATGCTCGAGCGGGAATCACGCACTCCGCTAGCTTTTGCTTTAGCGGACGCGACCGCATCAATCACTCAATTCTGCTTTTGCTGCAGACGACTGGACGACATCAATCACTCAACACTGTTTAGGATCACGCGTGATTCCCGCCTAAAATTTTGTTAATGCCTATTTTCTCCCCATCATTTGTCGTCTGAGCCTATAAAAGGAGACACCGAGGCTCTCGTCATCCTCGTCCACCCATCCTCGAAATATCCACTGCGCAAAGTGTGTAACATATTTTTTTCAGTCGGTATGAGTTTGTCTTACTCGGATCAAAGCATTAGGCCTAGGAAAATGAAGAATGCAAGTTTGCCTTCGGGTGTGGCAGTCTTGTGATGTTGGTGTGGCGATCTTTGCAAGGTGAAGGAGGTGACAGATTTCTCAGATTGGTTGGGCATGAAGTTTTTCATGTGCGCCAATTATGAGGAGGATCTACCCATACCTTCTTCAGAGTATGACAAGCCTCCGGTATGATTTAACCATCACAAATAAATATATTGTTGTTTTTTCTTGTTTCTTTATTAACATTCTTGTTTTGTTTGTAGTCTCCCCCACCTCTGTGCATGTACTATCATTGGATCGACACGGAGAAGCCAGCTTGGGCAGTGACTGAGATTCGTGAAAGGAGTCACCGTGCATGGGGTAGTTTATTTACGGAAGAACGACATGAGAAGGCGGAAGCTGAAGAGAAAGCGGAGCAAGAGAGGGAGTTAAGAGAATACTACGCGGAGCAACGCCGTATTTTTTAGGATTTAGGGAAGAAAAACAAGGAAGAGTCTCATCGCATGGAGGAGCAGGAACGACAGCGAAAGGAGGCTGATGGGCCTCGAACCCCTCGTTGGATTACCCCAAGTGGAAGGTGTAAGATGCAGTAAGTAGAAGTGTTTTCCCCTAGCAAAGATGCCAAGGATCGAATCCCCAGAGACTCCTAGGTTCAACAGGTAGGTGTCAACTGCTAACGGCGCAATTAGCAATCAACGTGGACCTGCACACAGATACAAATAACTTTGCTCCCAACGAGTACAGAGAGGTTGTCAATCTCTCCGGCCTTGTAGTTCACAAAGGGTTAAAAGCAATATGATAGTAGTGATAGATAGTGTTTTGCAATAGTAAATAAAATAGCGAAAAGTAAATAGTGTATGTGATCAATGATGGTAATAAGGACCGGAGTCACATGATGTTCACTAGTGATGTCTCTCTCCCAAAAGACGATAAAACGGCTATGTGAGGTAACAAATTACAGCTGGGCAATTGACAGGACCACGAACGCAAACCAATGCTGATTACAGTGCAAGAAAGGTTGAGGTTCAAAGCATGGGCGGTACGCCAAAGTAAGTAGACCGAAATCCATCAATATCTACTACTAATCATCCACCTTGAGATATCTATCCAGAACATCTCGCTGGTATTAAGTTGTGAGTCCCACCCATAGTGTAAACTCAATGCAACAGACAACTGCATTAAAAGAACTTTGCGTAAAGTAAACAATCCTTGCACCCGCGGGCACAAGCACCGTTGTTTCCCCCCTTGTGGCAACAGCACATCCCCTAGACTCATGTTTCTGTCACTCAAGCTAGTCATCGAGGGGCATGAACCCACAATCGAGCATAACGTTCCCTCTTGGAGTCACTACCTACTACTTGGCCAAAGCAATAAATAACAACGGAGAACATGCAAGAATTACTTATGAACTAAAATATAAAAGAGGTGAATCAAATATATTACTCAAGATCAATCTGAACATAATCTCATAATCCATCGGATCCCAGCAAACTCAACATAGCAACAGCATAAGGATTACATAGGTGCCTCGATCATGTAGGGCAGCTCACGAGGACTAATTAGTGAAGCACAAGAACGGGAGGAGAACATCACATAGCTACTGGTCATGGACTCATGGTCCAAGGGAGACTACTCACGAGTCATCCGGGAGGCATCCATGGTGGTGGAGAAGCTCCCGGTGGTGATCCTCCCCTCCGGCAGGGTGCCGGGAAGAGTTCTCCTGGTGCTCCCGATCTTGGAAGCGACGGCGGCGGCGGAACAGAGATGGGATTGTGAAAAGAGGTCTTGTTTCAAGGGTTACGGGGGACCCTTTAAATATCTGCCAAAGTAGGGCATCGGGGGACTCTCGGGGGGCCGAGGCGCCCCCCCGGCGCGGCCCGGGGGGGTGCCCACAGGGCGCCTGGGGCCCCTGTGGCCCCCCAGGCTCCCCTTCGGAAGCAGTGTCGTTCCCGGAACGCTGATTTTTTATATATTTTCTTGTATTTTTCTGGGCAGTTCTCGAAACGTGAAAACCTGAAATACAAAAACAGCCGAAAACAGAAACTGGCACTGGGGTGCACTGGATTAGTAAGTTAGTCCAAATATGATCAAAAGTGTATGGAAGTGTATGAATATCATAGCAATATCACCCAAAAGTGGCATGGAGCAAGCAAAAATTATAGATACGTTTTGGACGTATCAACATCCCCAAGCTTAATTCCTGCTCGTCCTCGAGTAGGTAAATGATAACAAGAATAATTTCTGTGGTGACATGCTATTAACCATATAAGACTTTCTCATAGTCATATGACAAAAGCTTACTGAGATAATGATTCTAAAGTAACTAAGTTGTCTCAAGAGAAAATCACAAATGACTGAAAGTTTTACAACATGAAACTGAAACAACAAAAAGATTTGCAATGAACATGATGTACAAATATGATCAAGTGATATCTAGCTTGCCCCCTTTAGTGATGCAAAACATAAATGCAAGGGCACCTTCAAGGTTTAAGTGATGACTAGATACAATCATTTCAGAATAAACGATATCACAATCATGCAAAAGACAATGCTACTTTGGGACAATGCACATTACACTCAGAATGACAATCATGCTCTCAGTAGTTGATGCTTGAAGTGCTAGAGCTTTTTATTATGAAACATGGAAGCAATTGTGTCAACGGTAGTAGTACTTCATATGTGTCATGTATAAAACATCTTATAAGTTGCGAGCCTCATGCATCGAATACCAATAGTGCTCGCTCCTTGTCCTAATTAGCTCAGATCCCCATGGGTTATCATTGCATTGCATATGTTTTTACCAAGTGTCACAAAGGGGTACCTCTATGCCACCTGTACAAAGATCCAAGGAGATAGATCGCATTTGATTTCTCGTTTTTGATAAATCTCAACTTGAGGACATCCATACCGGGACAACATAGAAAATAGATGATGGACTCTTCTTTAATGCATAAGCATATTCTCGTGAGAGATTGAGGATTAAGGTCCAAGCTAAAACTTCCATCATGAGGCATGGCTTTGGTTGGCGGCCCAATGTTCTTCTCTAACAATATGCATATTAATTCAACCCACGGTAAATCACCCTTACTTCAGACAAGACGAACATGCATAGCAACTCACATGATATTCAACAAAAGTGTGACAGTTGATGGCGTCCCCAGAAACATGGTTACCGCTCAGCAAGCAACTCATAAGAAATAAGATACATAAGCAACATATTCTTTACCACAATAGTTTTTAGGCTACTTTCCCATGAGCTATGTATTGCATGATTAATTTGCTTAGTGCAGGTGGAGGTTAGCAAAAGACTGGGAGCGACCAACTAAGAGAGCAATGACGGTCATAATCATGCAGAGCGACAAAGCAATATTGAATCAGGCATGGTAGTTATATCGCTACTTAGAAACAAAAGATCATCAAGGCTTGACAGACTTTCTTTACAGTCCTGAATATGCGTGAGCATACGCCAAGTCAATCAAAATAAATTCTCGAAGGAAGATATTACTAAACCATACCACATCATAGGCAAACAAACCAAGTTGGTACTCCAATGACACATTGGGAACCCCCCAGCTATCTGAGATTAACCATAAGAAAACCTGAACTACTAAGCATCATCATGAAAGTAGCATCTTTATCATAGACATATTAACCCATGCAACGGAAGCAAACTCTCTTAATAAGGTGGGCATGGTAATTTAAAAAGAGTTCAAGCAACCAACTAAATAAAAGCTCTTTGAAAAGATAAGCATGAATACTAAGAGCAAAGCACGATAGTAGCTATTAAAAGATAAAGAACACACACAACATAGATAGACATGAAAATTCTATGTAATGTTCTAGGTAGAGGTGGAGCGTGTTTCTCTCCCACATAAAGGAATGCGGGGTTCCGACTCGTTATGAAAAACTAAAAAGAAAACTAAAAGCAAGACGCTCCAAGCATAGCACATAACACATGAAGTGATAAAAATATAGCGGAACGAAAGATGAACTGATAATGTTGATGGAGAAGGGGATGCACAAGGGGCATCCCCAAGCTTAGATGCTTGAGTCTCCTTGAATATTTCTTGGGGGTGCACGGGGGCATCCCCAAGCTTGAGCGCTTGACACTCCTGAATCTTTTTATCATCTTCCCTCGCACACTTGAAAACTCCCTTCATACATAACTCATTCATAATCTGATTAGCGAGGTTAGTACCCTTAATAAAATAATTATACCTTGCTGGAAATAAGGATATTCTTGAAGTTCTACTGTTTCTCAAGATTGCCAAAAGGTTTTCGCAAAGAAAAAAAACAAGTTCTTAATTTGCAAAGTGAAGGTAAGGCAAAACAGGACAGAATCTGTGAAAAACAGAACAGCAGGCAGTAATTGACCTGTTCCGGATACTTCTGCAACTCAAATCAAAAAACTCAGAACTGACGCACGAAAGACAATTATATAGAGAACGCTGTCGAACAAATTCAGACCAAAAAGATGATCAGGTGATTTTATACGAATTTTTCTATCCAAGGACAGAATCTGTTTCCTGGACAGCACCTCACAACTTTTGAACTTTCTAGCAATCAGAGGCTATACTTGGCACAAATATGAAAAGTAAAGATACAATGATGATGCTACAGCAGTAAACAACATCAAGACACAACAAAAGCAAAAATTTTATTCATGTGGGCTGCCTCCCAAAAGCGCTTTCTTTTATGCCTTTAAGCTAGGCATAATGCATAGATCAAGTTTTATCAAAAGTAAAAGAATAGCTTGCCCGTACAACGGGCTCAAAAGGTAACTTGACCTTCTTACGAGGGAAGTGTTCCATCCCTTTCTTGAGAGGAAACTGAAATTTAATATTACCCTCTTTCATGTCAATGACAGCACCAACGGTGCGCAAAAAGGGACGTCCCAAGATAATTGGACATGAAGGATCACATTCAATATCCATAATAGTGAAATCAACGGGCACATAATTATCATTGACAATAATAAGAACATCGTCAATCCTCCCCAAAGGTTTCTTTATGGAAGAATCAACGAGACGAACACCAAAAGAACAAGAATCATAAGGTTTCAATTTAAGCATATCATATAGTCTTCTGGGCATAATAGAAGTACAAGCTACAATATCACATAAAGCAAAGCATGAGAAGTTATTTATCTTAATTTTAATCATAGAATCCCAACCATCTCCTATCTTTCTAGGTATGGAGGCTTCTACTCTGAGTTTCTCCTCCCTAGCTTTGATGAGAGCATTAGTGATATGCTCTGTGAAGGCAAGATTAAGCGTGCTAGTGTTGGGATCCTTAGCCATTCCTTGTAGGAAGGTGACAACTTCTGAAATACTACAATTATCAAAATTAATTTTATCATTAGTGGGCATAATTGTAGTGTCATCCTCTTTGTTTAATTCGCTCTCTATTATAAGAGTTTGAACATCTTCCCAAGTTTCGGGAAGCTTAGGAGCAATTTTAAACAGAGACACATACTTTTTTCCTGGAAGGCCATGCCATGGGCATAACTCTCCGTCATAACTAGTGTAATCACAAGGTTTATCTTTTTTATAAACCCCGTCAGAGATAAGTGGGGCAATGGAAGTAGGGGTGTACCCCTCCCATTTAGTGTTTTTGGTAGAACTCATAGTAGCAAGCAAGCAAGATAACTATTTTTGTGATTTTTGATAAAAGGAACTAAAGCAAATATGAAAGGTAAACTAACAAGACTAATAAGCAAAGGTAAAAGATAGCATGCAACTCCCCTATCCTGAAGAGTGGAGTCCCCGGCAACAGCGCCAGAAAATACTCCTTGATGGGCCTCGAACCCCTCGTTGGATTACCCCAAGTGGAAGGTGTAAGATGCAGTAAGTAGAAGTGTTTTCCCCTAGCAAAGATGCCAAGGATCGAATCCCCAGAGACTCCTAGGTTCAACAGGTAGGTGTCAACTGCTAACGGTGCAATTAGCAATCAACGTGGACCTGCACACAGATACAAATAACTTTGCTCCCAACGAGTACAGAGAGGTTGTCAATCTCTCCGGCCTTGCAGTTCACAAAGGGTTAAAAGCAATATGATAGTAGTGATAGATAGTGTTTTGCAATAGTAAATAAAATAGCGAAAAGTAAATAGTGTATGTGATCAATGATGGTAATAAGGACCGGAGTCACATGATGTTCACTAGTGATGTCTCTCTCCCAAAAGACGATAAAACGGCTATGTGAGGTAACAAATTACAGCTGGGCAATTGACAGGACCACGAACGCAAACCAATGCTGATTACATTGCAAGAAAGGTTGAGGTTCAAAGCATGGGCGGTACGCCAAAGTAAGTAGACCGAAATCCATCAATATCTACTACTAATCATCCACCTTGATATATCTATCCAGAACATCTCGCTGGTATTAAGTTGCGAGTCCCACCCATAGTGTAAACTCAATGCAACAGACAACTGCATTAAAAGAACTTTGCGTAAAGTAAACAATCCTTGCACCCGCGGGCACAAGCACCGTTGTTTTCCCCCTTGTGGCAACAGCACATCCCCTAGACTCATGTTTCTGTCACTCAAGCTAGTCATCGAGGGGCATGAACCCACAATCGAGCATAACGTTCCCTCTTGGAGTCACTACCTACTACTTGGCCAAAGCAATAAATAACAACGGAGAACATGCAAGAATTACTTATGAAATAAAATATAAAAGAGGTGAATCAAATATATTACTCAAGATCAATCTGAACATAATCTCATAATCCATCGGATCCCAGCAAACTCAACATAGCAACAGCATAAGGATTACATAGGTGCCTCGATCATGTAGGGCAGCTCACGAGGACTAATTAGTGAAGCACAAGAACGGGAGGAGAACATCACATAGCTACTAGTCATCCACCTTGAGATATCTATCCAGAACATCTCGCTGGTATTAAGTTGCGAGTCCCACCCATAGTGTAAACTCAATGCAACAGACAACTGCATTAAAAGAACTTTGCGTAAAGTAAACAATCCTTGCACCCGCGGGCACAAGCACCGTTGTTTTCCCCCTTGTGGCAACAGCACATCCCCTAGACTCATGTTTCTGTCACTCAAGCTAGTCATCGAGGGGCATGAACCCACAATCGAGCATAACGTTCCCTCTTGGAGTCACTACATATTACTCGGCCAAAGCAATAAATAACAACGGAGAACATGCAAGAATTACTTATGAACTAAAATATAAAAGAGGTGAATCAAATATATTACTCAAGATCAATCTGAACATAATCTCATAATCCATCGGATCCCAGCAAACTCAACATAGCAACATCATAAGGATTACATAGGTGCCTCGATCATGTAGGGCAGCTCACGAGGACTAATTAGTGAAGCACAAGAACGGGAGGAGAACATCACATAGCTACTGGTCATGGACTCATGGTCCAAGGGAGACTACTCACGAGTCATCCGGGAGGCGTCCATGGTGGTGGAGAAGCTCCCGGTGGTGATCCTCCCCTCCGGCAGGGTGCCGGGAAGAGTTCTCCTGGTGCTCCCGATCTTGGAAGCGGCGGCGGCGGCGGAACAGAGATGGGATCGCGAAAAGAGGTCTTGTTTCAAGGGTTACGGGGGACCCTTTAAATATCTGCCAAAGTAGGGCATCGGGGGGCTCTCGGGGGGCCGAGGCGCCCCCCCGGCGCGGCCCAGGGGGGGGCGCCCACTGGGCGCCTGGGGCCCCTGTGCCCCCCCAGGCTCCCCTTCGGAAGCAGTGTCGTTCCCGGAGCGCTGATTTTTTATATATTTTTTCTGTATTTTTCTGGGCAGTTCTCGAAACGTGAAAACCTGAAATACAAAAACAGCCGAAAACAGAAACTGGCACTGGGGTGCACTGGATTAGTAAGTTAGTCCAAATATGATCAAAAGTGTATGGAAGTGTATGAATATCATAGCAATATCACCCAAAAGTGGCATGGAGCAAGCAAAAATTATAGATACGTTTTGGACGTATCAGAGGCTCGTGAGGCGGAGAGACAGAGAAAGAAAGAAAGGGCTCGTGAGGCCAAGGCAGCAAAAGAAGCTGGCGATGGAAAAGGAAAATATCCACGCTGGACTCAGTAGATATCTGGGGTAGTATTTTAAATTTCACAATCGTTTGTATCTTAATTTCTACAGTTTAATGTAGCATTATTTCAGTACTTAAATGTAGCTTTATTTCAATTGTACGATGTATCTTATTAGAGTTGAAGAGTGGCGTAATGAAAAAAAATGTAGTTTTAGGAAATAAAATGTGGCATTTTATTTCTCTCAACTAATTATCGACCGTCGTGCAACAACTACAACATGAAATTAAGATAGAACATAATGCCCTACAATAAGCAAGTACAAACTAATAATGCAAGTACATCTGAATTAAACGGTAAAACTGGACTTGTTTAAAAACTACATGAAGGCATCATCATCATCCTCCGTCGATGCAGAACTCTTGCCCTTCGAGAATGCAGAACTCTTACCCTTGGTCGATGCAGAACTCTTGGCCTTCATGGATGCATAACTCTTGCTCTTGGATGATGCAGAACTCTTGCCCTTCGACGATGCGGTAGTTGTGGCCTTGGTGTTGGGCATGAAGATATCATCTTCGTCCTCGCTGTCGTCAGTCCATAAAAAAGGATGTTTGGCTGCAAACTTCAAGTCTGATTCACTCTTATGCTGTATCTTGTTCCATCTTCCATTCAACCTTAGAAGTTCTTTTCGTATCTCCTGAAGGGTCCTGGAGGGCCACCCACTCCTAGATAACGCGTGACTCAGCTCATTCATGACAGTGTCACTACTGATGAGTTCATCCCATGGAACGTCTTTATTGTCTATCTTGAAATTGGCGGCTAAACGCAGAAGACATTGGGACATAGTAGGGTGAAAACTATGATCAAAAGGATAACCGGACATCTTGAGGAGACTACACTGAAGTGTGTATTGATACGTCTCCAACGTATCCATAATTTTTTATTGTTCCATGCTATTATTTATGATGTCTTGGATGTTTAATGGGCTTTGTCATACACTTTTATATCATTTTTGGACTAACCTACTAACCCAAAGGCCCAGTCCAGATTGCTGTTTTTTGCCTGTTTCAGGGTTTTGCAGAAAAGGAATATCAAACGGAGTCCAAACAGAATGAAACCTTCGGGAGAGTTATTTTCGGAGAAAATCACGCATGGGAGACTTGAGAACCACTGAAGGGGAGCCACGACGTGTCCACGAGGGTGGGGGCGTGCCCCCCTTCCCAGGGTGCGCCCTTGCCTCGTGGGCCCCTCGAGCATCCCTCGGTGTCCTCCTTCCTCCTATATAAGTCTACGTACCCCGAAACCATCAGCAGTAGAGAGAAAACCTTAATTCCACCGCCGTAACCTTCTGTTCCCTTGAGATCCCATCTTGGAGCCTGTTCCGGAGCTCCGCCGGAGGGGGGATCCATCACGGAGTGCTTCTACATCATCATCATCGCCCTCACCATGAGTTGTGAGTAGTTTACCACAGACCTTCGGATCCATAGCTAGTATCTAGATGGCTTCTTCTCTCTCTCCTGATCTCAATACAAATTTCTCCTCGGTCTTCGAGGAGATCTATTCGATGTAATCTCTTTTTGCGGTCTGTTTGTCGAGATCCGATGAATTGTGGGTTTATGATCAAGATTATCTATGAGAAATATTTGGTTCTTTTCTGAACTCTTTATGTGTGCACATAATATCCTTGCAAGTCTCTTCGAATTATTGGTTTGGTTTGTCCTACTAGATCTATAGTTCTCGCAATGGGAGAAGTGCTTGGCTTTGGGTTCAATCTTGCGGTGTCCTTTCCCAGTGACAGTAGGGGCAGCAAGGCACATATTGTATTGTTGCCATCAAGGATAAAAAGATGGGGTTTATATCATATTTCTTGAGTTTATCCCTATACATCATGTCATCTTGCTTAAGGTGTTACTCTGTTCTTATGAACTCAATACACTAGATGCATGCTGGATAGCGGTCGATGTGTGGAGTAATAGTAGTAGATGCAGGTAGGAGTCCGTCTACTTGTCTCGGACGTGATGCCTATATACAATGATCATGCCTAGATAGTCTCATAATTATTTGCTTTTCTATCAATTGCTCGACAGTAATTTGTTTACCCGCCGTAGAATATCGCTATCATGAGAGAAGCCACTAGAGAACACTATGGCCCCCGGTCTATTCTCAACATATCAATCTACATCTACTTTACTTTTACCGCTTTTACTTTCTGTTCTTATAAACAAAAAATACCAAAAATATAAACTATCATCTCTATCAGATCTCACTTTCGTAAGTGACCGTAAAGGGATTGACAACCCCTTATCGCGTTGGCTACGAAGTTCTTATTTGTTTGTGCAGGTGCGAGGGACTCGCGCATGGTCTCCTACTGGATTGATACCTTGGTTCTAAAAAACTGAGGGAAATACTTACGCTACTGTGCTGCATCTCCCTTTCCTCTTCGAGGGAATACAACTCAAGCTCGAGAAGTAGCAAGAAGAATTTCTGGCGCCGTTGTCGGGGAGGCTTACGCAAAAGTCATATACCAAGTACCTATCACAAACCCTTATCCTTCGCATTACATTTTTTGCCTCTCGTTTTCCTCTCCCCCACTTCACCCTTGCCATTTTATTTGCCCTTCTTCTACCATGTGTTCATCGTTCGCTTGCTTCTTGTTTGCTTGTGTGCTGCTTGCTTGCTTGTCATCATGTCTAGCACACCTATCATTATCAACACTCCCGAGAGTGAGGTCCTCAACTTTAAACAAAGGGAGGAAGAAAACTTAAAAGATGCCTGGTATAGAATTTGCAATGCTCAAAATAGATCCAATAGGAAGCTTTCCACTTCCGTGCTTCTTCGTAATTTTTATGTTGGCATAACTCCGTGGGATAGATTTATCTTAGATACCATTACCGGAGGGAATTTCTTGGGTAGCCACACCTTTGATTCTTATAATGCTATGACTGAATTATTTGGCTCACCACCTCTTATGGTTAATGGGACTGTTTTAACTTTAGAGCATGTTATGCAAAGGTTAGAAATCTTTGAAAACAAAGTTGCTACGGTAGAACTGGTAGAGAACTTGGATAGAAAAATCCATAATTAAATCACCCAATATGGATCTAAGGTAGGAGTTGTTCTGAAAAATCTTAAGGAAAAGGAGCCCATAGTTAAAGAAAAGCTAGATCAAGATTCTACTAGAATCAATAAGCTTGAAGATATTATCACTAATGTGGGTTCTGCTCTTTTTGCTATAAAGACTACTCCAAATTCCTCTACCACTAAATTATCTAAGTTCATGTATGTCCCTAAAGACAAGGGTGAAACTTCTAGTAAAAGAATTGCGGATCTCAAATACATAAGTGTTCACCCTAATTTTCTTACTTTTGCAAGGGATCCTTTTGATACTTTAGAATTTCTTGATTTCTTGCCCAAGAGTTTGATTATTAACAGGGACAAAGAAATGCCTAAGAATCATAAGTGCTTAATCAAAGAATTGCCTTCCAAAGATGGCAATACCTAGATCTATCTTGTGTCGTGCCTAGCTAGGGGCGTAAAACGATAGCGCTTGTTGGGAGGCAACCCAATTTTATATTTTTTTGTTTTTGTTGCTGTTAGGGAATAAATATTGCATCTAGCTTCTGTTTAGATGTGTTTTCATGTTTTGTTTAGTGTTTGTGCCAAGTAGAACCTTTGGGAAGACTTGTGTGAAGTTTATGTGATCTTGCTGTGAAAAACAGAATCATTAGCGCTCGCTAGAATGGTCGTCAGATTTTACTGGAGCGTGCTATTTAGTTGATTCTTTTTGCAGATGATTAGTAGACAAATTCCTCGCGTTTCCCAATTTAGTTTGAATTTTTTGGAGTTACATAAGTATGTGAAACCTGCAGATTACTACAGACTGTTCTGTTTTTGTCAGATTCTACTTTTCGTGTGTTGTTTGCTTATTTCAATGTATCTATGAGTAGTATTGGCAAGTATGAACCATAGAGAAGTTGGAATACAGTAGATTTAACACCAATATAAACAAATAATAAATTCATTGCAGTATCTTTGAGTAGTGGTTTGCTTTCTTATACTAACGGAGCTCACGAGAATTTTTGTCTAAGTTTTGTGTTGTGAAGTTTTCAAGTTTTGAGTATCGCTTTGATGGACTATGGAACAAAGAGTAGCAAAGGCCTAAGCTTGGGGATGCCCATGGTACCCCAAGTAAAATTCAAGTACAATCAAAAGCCTAAGCTTGGGGATGCCCCGGGAAGGCATCCCCTCTTTCGTCTTCATCCATCGGTAACTATACTTGGAGCTATATTTTTATTCACCACATGATATGTGTTTTGCTTGGAGCGACTTGTATAATTTGAGTCTTTCCTTGTTAGTTTGCCACAATTATCCTTGCTGGACACACCTATTTGAGAGAGTTAAATATGGCCTAGGAATTGCTAGAACACTCTATGTGCTTCACTTATTTCTTTTGAGTTGAATAGTTTTGCTCTAGTGCTTCACTTATATCTTTTAGAGCACGGTGGTGATAATATTTTGAAGAAATTGTTGAACTCTCATGCGTCACTTATATCCTTTTGAGAGTCTATTAAAAACAGCATGGTAATGTGTTTAGGCTATTAAACTAGTCTTCACATGATAGACATTCAATATCAATGTAGTAAAAAAAATCACACTAAGTGCATTGAATATGATAAGTTGTTGGATGCTTGATAATTGTTTTGAGATATGAGGATAGTGATATTAGAGTCATTCTAGTGGAGTTATTATGAAATTGAGAAATACTTGTGTTAAGGTTAGTGATTCCTATAGCATGCACATATGGCGAACCGCTATGTGACGAAGTTAGAGCATGAGGTATTTGTAAAGTGCCAACCTTTGTGTGGAGGTCGGGGGCGCGCGATGGTTAACTCCTACCAACCTCCCCCCTAGGAGCATGCGTTGATTGCTTTGTTTCGATGACTTGTATATTTTTGCAATAAGTATATGAGTTCTTTATGACTAATGTTGAGTCCATGGATTATACGCACTCTCACCCTTCCACCATTGCTAGTCTCTCTTGTACCGCGCAATTTCCGCCGGTACCATACACCCACTATATATCCTTCCTCAAAACAGACACCATATTGTTCCTCAAAACAGCCACCATACCTACCTATCATGGCATTTCCATATCCATTCCGAGATATATTGCCATGCAACTTTCCATCATTCCGTTCATATGACACGCATCATATTGTCATATTGCCATGCTTGATCATGTAGTTGACATCGTAGTTGTGGCAAAGCCACCATGCATAATTTTTCATATATGTCACTTTTGATTCATTGCACATCCCGGTACACCACCGGAGGCATTCATGTAGAGTCATACTTGTTGTAGTATCGAGTTGTAAATCAATAAAAGTGTGATGATCATCATTATTAGAGCATTGTCCCATGTGAGGAAAGGCCAATAAAAAAAAGGAGATGGCCCAAAAAAAATTGAGAGGGGCTAATAAAAAAAGAGAAATCCCCTAAAAAAATGAGAGAAAAGAGAGAAGGGACAATTGCTACTATCTTTTTCCACACTTGTGCTTCAAAGTAGTACCATGTTCTTCATGATAGAGAGTCTCATGTTTAGTAACTTTCATATGCTAGTGGGAATTTTTATTATTGAACTTGGCTTATATATTCCAATGATGGGCTTCCTCATATATTTTTAGCTCTAGTGCATCCGTTGCATGGCAATCCCTACCCACTCACATTGATATCTATTGATGGGCATTTCCATAGCCCGTTGATACGCCTAGTTGATGTGAGACTATCTCCCTCCTTTTGTCTTCTCCACAACCACCTCTCTATTCCGCCGATAGTGCTATATCCATGGCTCACACTCATGTATTGCGTGAAAGTTGAAAGGTTTGAAAGAATAGAGTACGAAAACAAGTGCTTGGCTGAAATCGGGGTTGTGCATGATATGAATATTTTGTGTGATGAAGAGGGAGCATAGCCAGACCATATGATTTTGTAGGGATAACTTTCTTTAGCCATAGTATTTTGAGAAGACATGATTGCTTTGTTAGTATGCTTGAAGTATTATTATTTCTTATGTCAATATAGACTATTATCATGAATCTTTCGGATATGAACATTCATGTCACAATTAAGAGAATTACATTGAAAAACTATGTTGGTTAGCATTCCACATCAAAAATTCTGTTTTTATCATTTACCTACTCGAGGACGAGCAGGAATTAAGCTTGGGGATGCTTGATACGTCTCCAACGTATCTATTTTTTTTTGTTCCATGCTATTATTTATGATGTCTTGGATGTTTAATGGGCTTTGTCATACACTTTTATATCATTTTTGGGACTAACCTACTAACCCAAAGGCCCAGTCCAGATTGCTGTTTTTTGCCTGTTTCAGGGTTTTGCAGAAAAGGAATATCAAACGGAGTCCAAACGGAATGAAACCTTCGGGAGAGTTATTTTCGGAGAAAATCATGCAAGAGAGACTTGAGAACCACGGAAGGGGAGCCACGAGGTGTCCACGAGGGTGGGGGGCGCACCCCCTGCCTCGTGGTCCCCTCGAGCATTCCCCGGTGTCCTCCTTCCTCCTATACAAGTATACGTACCCCAAAACCATCAGCAACAGAGAGAAAACCCTAATTCCAACGCCGTAACCTTCTGTTCCCGTGAGATCCCATCTTGGAGCCTGTTCTGGAGCTCCGCCGGAGGGGGGATCCATCATGGAGTGCTTCTACATCATCATCATCGCCCTCACCATGAGTTGTGAGTAGTTTACCATAGACCTTCGGGTCCATAGCTAGTATCTAGATGGCTTCTTCTCTCTCTCTCTCTGGATGTCAATACAAAGTTCTCCTCGGTCTTCGAGGAGATCTATTCGATGTAATCTCTTTTTGCGGTGTGTTTGTCGAGATCCGATGAATTGTGGGTTTATGATCAAGATTATCTATGAGAAATATTTGGTTCTTTTCTGAACTCTTTATGTGTGCTCATAATATCCTCACAAGTCTCTTTGAATTTTTGGTTTGGTTTGGCCTACTAGATCTATAGTTCTTGCAATGGGAGAAGTGCGTGGCTTTGGGTTCAATCTTGCGGTGTCCTTTCCCAGTGACAGTAGGGGCAGCAAGGCACGTATTGTATTGTTGCCATCGAGGATAAAAAGATGGGGTTTATATCATATTGCTTGAGTTTATCCCTCTACATCATGTCATCTCGCTTAAGGCGTTACTCTGTTCTTATGAACTCAATACACTAGATGCATGCTGGATAGCGGTCGATGTGTGGAGTAATAGTAGTAGATGAAGGTAGGAGTCCGTCTACTTGTTCGGACTTGATGCCTATATACAACGATCATGCCTAGATAGTCTCATAATTATTCGCTTTTCTATCAATTGCTCGACAGTAATTTGTTTACCCGCCGTGGAATATCGCTATCATGAGAGAAGCCACTAGAGAACACTATGGCCCCCGGGTCTATTCTCAACATATCAATCTACATCTACTTTACTTTTACCACTTTTGCTTTATGTTCTTATAAATAAAAAATACCAAAAATATAAACTATCATCTCTATCAGATCTCACTTTCGTAAGTGACCGTAAAGGGATTGACAACCCCTTATCGCGTTGGCTGCGAAGTTCTTACTTGTTTGTGCATGTGCGAAGGACTCGCGCGTGGTCTCCTACTGGATTGATACCTTAGTTCTCAAAAACTGAGGGAAATACTTACGCTACTGTGCTGCATCTCCCTTTCCTCTTCGAGGGAATACAACGCAAGCTCGAGAAGTAGCATGTATCCACCATAGTGTGGAGGGGTTTTTATAGGTTCAGAAGAGAGAAATAGGCAGGAACTCAGAAGCAAGAAATTATGACGGGAGATATAGGCGGGAAACATCAGTGCAAGGTATACTCCGGAAGTAAGAAGCGGGAAAGTATGGCAGGAGATATAGACGGGAAACATTGTTGCCGACTGGTGCATTTTTATTTCTGTGTACATAGATGTTTCTTACATAAAACGGAAAGTTTGATACTGACATATGTAGATACAATGGGTCGCACCCGTAGATTGATGAATCACCCTAGTCGACGACGGCCACCTAGCCTTTCCTTAAGACCGGAAAGCGACAAGCGATTAGGTGCTCGATGTACACGAAAACCGCGACCGTACTCCACTTCGACTTTCTGTGTCTGCGACTCCTACGTAGGTGGTGGAGTCTGTAATCCTTGTTACGAACCTGATGCGTAATTGTAGGCGTATGCTTGTGACTCCTCAAGGATAAAAGATGGGCCAATAATGTCTCCTCCGAAGAAATGTGTAACTGCAGCTGTAACCGGGTCGGCGTGATAAGGTAATGCTCCCCGGATTTGTGTGTTTAGGCCAGTTTGGGTGTTCTCATCGTCCCATGTACGATCAGGTATGTCCTGCACATGGAAACATTGAAAACAAATTGTGAGAGGATAATATGTGATATCATTATCCCATGCATTAAAATGTAACCATGAATACCTGATCAGATTCCTCGCCTGTACTGTCTGGCCATTGTACGTGGTACTAGTTTATGTCTGGGACACGAGACTCCTCAAGCATGGAGATCCCTCGCGTGGAGAGATACGGCTGAGATCCCTCACCTTGTGTGTATGCGTGAATGCATATGGGTTCGGGGAAAGAGTATGCTCGAGCATCGAATCCAAGCCCATGCCATGGTCCTGAGATGTCTGCCCCTAACGAAGATGCACCAAAGAAGAGCGATGCAGTTGAAGAGATGAGTCATGTCGTGGCAATGTCGTTGTACTACTCAGACTCTCCCCCCCACTACCCATGGCTCCTACACGCCTCGCTTGGTCTGGACGACAGCATCGCACTCAGTTTAGCTGAACTCGCTACCGGCATGTTGTACGCTCTAGTGACAACGTCGTCGCCTCTACCACATCTGAACTTTGTTGCCACGTAGTCTTGAAGACGCTTGCGGAATGCCCTGCGAGCCGGGCCCCGTGCCGACATGCTTTCCGCCGCCATCTGCCCTACTTCGTTGCAAGTTTCAATCTGACAAATATTTGGTTGTTATTTGGTTCAAATGATTATGAAATGATGGACCTGAAAAAGTTACTAGTGATTACCAGCTGGTCACGATAGTAAGCTGCATGGAGCTTAGTATTTCTCTGCATCTGCTCCTCCTGTGTGAGATTTGTTGGTATCATAGCGGGTTGAATGGCCAGGCTAGTACGCGTGCTGATGCTGTACCACTGCATGCACGCTTGATATGTACGCCGATCATATGGTCTGCAAAATTTAATAATTACAGCAACAGTTGTGATGAAAGCAAAACATCTTCATGCATCGTATGGTGATCGTAATAAAATAATGTAAATATAATGTACCTAAGTTGATGCACTATATCTACTAGCGCTTCATTTTCCCACTTCTGTACAAATTGAATGTTGCGTTCCCTTCAATCGTAAGAACTCCAACCCCTGCCCATATTTGATAGCCTGCAAATTATGTAACAAAGTGTGAGTTTAGTAAATAAGAAAAAACACTAACTGTTTAGGAAGGTCACATCATATTTATGGGTTTCCACGTTGGTACATCTTGGAAAAGGTGGTGGAATCTCTTGATAGAGACCGAACTGTCTCATGACACGCTCTGGGTTGTAAGGCTCAACACACCACAAGAACAATAAGTTGCAGCGAGTCAGCCAGAATGCATTATCGGTCAAGATGCCTGCTGTGATGGGTCGTGCATCGAACACCATATCTATCTGCTCTTGAGTCCACGGGTTCCATGTGACTACTGACTCATCAAGTATCTCAAACTGCTGGTGGTATATAGGGTAACAATTTTTGGCAATATTTGGAGACCATTTTTTCTTTGGCTTTGTCCACCTGGTGGCCATAGTTACACTATCGCCCTCGCCACAGTTGTATGGGTGTATGGGATTTACTAAACGAGGTCGTCCTACAAGGAGGTATTCCCAGGACCACAACTGTAGAAACTCATAGGCGACACAAAGTAATGGCGCTTTTTGTGCGAATGAAGTTTTTTGTGTGGCATCACACAAGCCTCTATATGTATGGCATAGCATGGCAGAACTAAAGCTGTATTTTGACTGCTCCGGTAAAGGTTCATCTACCATCTTCTCTACAATGTAGATGAGGCCAGGGAGAACTACATCCCCGTGTGAATTTGGAAACATAGTCCCAAGGAGGCACAAAAAATACGCAAACATATGTCTTTTTCTCATCTCAGAATCAGCGTAGAAAGATATAATATGAAAGTTATCACGAAGCCATGAGAGCAGGATGCCCCGAGGGCCACCGGAACGTTGTGAATCTGACATTGTCATCCCAAGACGGGCTGATATATTTAATGCCCAGGATGGAGACACTCGTGGAGAGACTAACGGTTCACCTTTAATTAGTAGAGCAGTGATTATAGAAACATCTTTTGAGTGTAGGTGCAAGCTCCCCAAAACGAAAGTGAAAGGTGTGGGTTTCAGGTCTCCACCGGTCAACTAGGGATGTCAAAAAGGATGGGTCCGAACGTAATTGGTCTTCGCATGATGTGAGGTTAGCAAAACCAGCTAGTCCATAGGCGTAAAGGTGAGCAAGGAAATAATTGTGTATTGGCCATAATTTCTTTACGGTTCAAAGTCTGAAAGTCCGATAATCATGAGTAGTATTTGGGTTCAAAAATAGGTGGCAACGGTGGCCGACATCATGGGGCCCCTGCAAAAGCACTAGCACTTCAGCCATAACCTGCACACAAAATTCAAAGAGATTCAATTTACATTAATTATCTGAAGTTAACATTACAAGTACAATAAGGTGTTGAGATGCAATTTACATTAATTATCTGAAGTTAACATCATGAGTACAAAAATACAAAGAGATTCAATTTACATTAATTATCCGAAGTTAACATCACGAGTACAATAATACAAAGAGATTTAATTTAAAACAAATATAAGTACACATAACGAGTACAAATATAAGTACACATAGCAAGTACGAATATATCAACATCGGGCGGTGTTGTTGGCTCGATACGGGCATTCCTACGTGAATGTCCAGGACACCTACAATCACGACATCGCCTTGGTTCTCCCATCTGGCTACGGTCCATGTCATTGCGATGACGCCTAGACTGACGTCGTCCCTTGGCGGTTCTCATCAAGTCGGCATTCGGAACCCATTTCGGCCCATCTGGCCACAGCATTTTGTAGTTCATATCAATGCCCCATGCCCAGAACTCACCATTCCAAGTGTTGTACAGATTGTACATGTTGAAGTATGGCGATATGTATGGCTCAGCACTGATTTTTTGATCAGCAGCCGCCCGAAGCACATGACTGCAAGGGTAGCCCTCAAGCTTGGGCTTGTTACAGGTACACTCACAGGACGTTGGGCCGAGGGTGACATCTTGCTTTTTTGATCCTCTGTGGTGACCCTTAACGTACTTGGCTCTCATGTTGACCTCCCACTTATTCCTAAGTGCGTCCACTTTCCTACAGCCATGACTTTGGGACTTCTTTGCTTTCTCGTCAAGATGGCTTTGCATTTTCTCTGACCATGGCTTATTCAATTCAACTTGTGCATTGGCGACGGTGACCCTGTCTGCAAAGTATGACAGGGTTCGGTTCCAAGTTTCTTCAATTAGGGCTGTGATAGGCAATGCTCGCACCCCTTTAAGAACACCATTGTACACCTCTGACATGTTGCTGGTCATTATTCCATATCGAGCCCTGGTGTCGTGAGATTGCGCCCACTTGTACAAATGAGGGCAATTCGCGCTGATCCACTGGCTCAAATTTATGGCCGTCCTACGACCCCTCCGGTCTTCTCTTTGTGGCAAGGCCGCGCGCTCGATCTCACCATTGATACCTGCCCAGATTGCATTCATTTTGGCTTCAGTTTTCTGCATGCACATCCTCTTGAATAACTTGAACCAATCCTTGTTTTTGAATTTGGAGTAAAAATTTGCTGCCAAATGCCTCATGCACCATCTTCCTTCTAGATCCGGCCACCCCCACTCTTCTTTCGACACCTTAATTATGTCGAGAGCGCTTAGTAATCCAGTGTTGCGATCAGAGATGATGCAAACACCTTCACGCTCTTTCACGACACCCATCTTTAGGCAGCACAGGAACCACAACCAGCTATCTTTGTGCTCGCTCTCGACCAGTGCATATGCAATAGGAAGAAGCTGATTATTTGCATCTGCTGCAATCGCCACCAATAGTGTGCCCTTGTACTTTCCAGTGAGAAAGGTACCATCAACTGATAATACCGGGTGACAATGACTGAAGGCTTGTATAGTCTGGGTGAATGACCAGAATAAGCGGTTCAGGATTAGCTCACCCGGGTTCATTAGGTTTGGACGGTCTCTCCGCCACCAAACTTGAGTCCCCCTATTAGCACATGCTATCTGATGAAGCATTCTGGGGGCATAAGAATAAGCCTCCTCATAGGTTCCATACAAGTTCTGGAATATCTTTTCCTTCGCATGCCTAGCCTTGCGGTAGCTGATAGGGAAGCCAATTTGATCTTCTGCAGCTTTTTGCAAAGCCCTAATACTAATGTTGAGACTTTCCTACATAATCATTTCCATCTTCTGTGCCACATATCTTGCAGTCACATTGCAGTGATTTGCAAGAGTCCCAGTTTGCTCACAACTATGCTCCGCTATTTTTGTGATATGCCACGACTGACATACCCCAGGCTTGAGTCTAGCTAGAACTCTTCCGCGGCAACCATTCGCGGAGTGGATGCATATGACCTTCAACTCCTTTTTATCAGACTGCTTCACTCTATGCTGGGGTGGAGGGCGATTGCATAGCTATCTATTGTCTGGTAAGCAGACTTTTTGTCTGGGAAAACCTGCCCAACCTCTAGGTTGCCCGCTTCTAGGCCAGAAACATAGTGAAATTCATTGGTGATGCTCATATCTTGTAAAAACCCAGGTTGCAGTGCCGCCGCGGCCGCCCTCCCCGCGGCCGCCCGCGGAGTCCGAAGATGCGGAAGAATGATCGTCATCATCTAGCGCCTCCGGCAATCCCTCCACGTGTTCGCTCATGTCAATGGCCGCTGACCAATATCATGGGTCATACACAGGCTGGCCGCCGGTCGATTCCGATGGGCCGACGCTAGGGGCTGATGTGATGGCCAACTCGACCTCACCACCCCTGCTACTGCATCCGGCAACATCAGTGACAGAAATGAACTCCACATACACCATCGGCTAACGAAACATTGAGTTCTTGAAATTGCTTGCAAACCTCATGTACGAGCCCCATGACTGGTCACCTGTGACAGGCCGCAAACCCCAATGGGCAGCAGTCCCATCATTTCCTCCGTCAACGACAAATGCCTTCATTGTCATTTTTTTCCCTGCATCCCTGGGCCAAACACCGCTCGGATGCACCTTCTTACTGTTGCGTAACCCACCTTCACCATGTCTCTCACTACAACTGTAGTCGACCCGCACAAGGACACATCCACCCCGAAAGAACCGTCGCGTAAGACGTCCCCATAGTACACTAACAAATTTTCCATAGTACCTAACCAACATCCATATTTACATTTCAAGTAATTAGCAACTGAACATTTAGTAGTAGTACGTTGACAACATTTACATTGTTTTCTTCGAAACTCCTCTAGCAGCGTAACCAACTAAAATTCTGTTTGCTTTTCTCTAACTACCCCAAAAAAATCCTAATCTGTTTCTCCTAACATGTAAAAAGTGAGCTTTCTAAAATACAACTATTAGTCAAAACTAAGCTATCCAAACAACCACTAAACATAATAGTACGATAATAACATTTTAATATCATATGGGTTAAACATTTAATATCTTCTGATTTTTAATAATGTTTTCATATCATACTATAAAATTCATTTTTTTTACAGATAATAATATTCCCAACGGCATGCACATTTTTCACAACATTACACCAATATAAAAAATATTAACATAATTACGATGTCATTTATACCTCAGCTCCAATATGGATGTGCTTGCGAATGCAATGAAGCGTCAAACGAGTTTGAATAAATGTCCGTCACCAGTATTATATGAACGAAGTCAACCTATTATCACATGAACATCAATATTATACACGGATTGTTCTTTCTCCAATCAAAAGCATGAAAATAGTACTTGCATGTATGTGATCATCACCTCAAAAGGGACAGCGAAAATGGAAACACAATTTCTTTAATCACGTCATCTCCTCCTTGATTGCTACTAAGATGAATTATTTAACCTAATTACATACAACATCAAGTACATTAGCACGTTATTTTAACATAGAACATTTAGATTATACAACAAAGTTGACCTACGGTTTCCTAACTATAGACTTATTAATAAACATACCACATGAAATAACATACCACATGCAAATGAACAATTACAGTACCAATTTTTTCATAATTACCAAATAAAGATTTTCTCGCATGTCAATACTAATGGACGCAACTAACATTGATACAACATATCTAAGCACTAATGAACCTAGTCTTCTAAAAAATATAGTATAAATGCAACATCTGTCGTTTCAAATTATTTCTAACCTCTAAGCACTAACATCGCATAGCTATGACGAGCTAAAAGACTAACTAATTACCACCCTGCATGCGCGAAAAAACAAATGTATTGCAAAGCTCATACCTTGATTTTCAACTCCGTAGTTCACTTCGTTAGACAAATCTTACTCCCAAAGCTCTAAATGACTCAAAAAAGTGATGAAATAATGTCTAACACAACAAAGAACACATAGTTATGAACTAAACAAAACGAGTAAAACATCATGCATGCAAACGAAACCAACAAAAATGGATAGATCTTACCTTCGTCTATCTTTTCTTCAACTTCAACATATTCAAAATCCAACTCCAAATCGCCCTAAATCATGAGTCAAAGTGCCTACGAAGTTATTCTTTCTCTGTGTTCTTACACACTCACAGACTAGAAGAGAGAAGAGAAGGAAAAGAGGAGGCTACGGCTAGTAAGCCAGCGAGCAGAATCATGCTATATAAAAGGAAGAGGATCCCTGTAGTGTCGGCACAATAGGTTCCCGCAACCTCAAATTCCAGCAACGAGTGAGTGATTCTTGCAGTACCATCGCATCCGCTGAGGCAAAGTAATCAAAAGCCGGAGTGATTTCTGGGCAGCAGCAAAGCATCAGATTCCCGCTCGTGGAACTTAGCGTTGTCGCATGGGAATCATTGCCCTGAAAATGAGTGTCCTGAAAATAAGCGTAGTGGGAATCATCTAATCGGGCCGCGTGCAGCAGCAACACCGAGGAAGCATCAGATTCCCGCGCGCAGCAACACCGAGGCCGCTGGCCCGCCGTCTCGTCCGCGTCTCGCCCGTCGTCTCGTCCACAGGCCAGGGCGCTGTCGGCATGCGGGCGGCAGCTCCAGCTGCGGCTGCCTCACGCGGTGGCGGCAGGGCCCGCCTGCCCTGCCCCGTTCCGTCCCGGCGGGAGAAACCTGTTTCACCAGGGTGGCCGCCTCCCTTTGTGGCGGCAGATCCCGCCGCCTCCTGCCGTGGCGGCAGGTGACCACGTGTCGCCTGCCGCCACGACCCAGGGGGTCCTTTTTGACATTATATTTCGGAGGTGGTCCTTTTTGTCATATGCACTGAGGAAGGGGTCTTTTTGGACAAAATATTCCATGGATATCATCAATATTAGATACGGACGAGCAAATATAGTAGAACCTAATCAAAACAACAATAAAGGTATGTGTATTTGTTTTCATTCAAGTACATAGATAGTTATGTATAAAAATAGTACAACCTACAATAGTAGAAGAATGTCTAACCTATGACCTATCAAACATCAGATTGATAATCAATATATTGTAAAGTCACATTGTAAGATACTCCCTCCGTCCGGAAATACTCGTCATCAAAATGGATAAAAGGGGATGTATCTAGATGTATTTTAGTTCTAGATACATCTCTTTTTATCCATTTTGATGACAAGTATTTTCGGACGAAGGGACTATCTTCCATGCAAAATTTAAATTAACAACACTGAAATTTAACAGCCTCTTCATTTGGATGACAATCTAAGCTCATTACAAATATTCATGGAGTCACTAAAATAGGAAATGAACAATCTTCTAAAAACTACCGGTCCAATTAATTCGAGAACATATTCTGGTAGAACTTTAAAACTTGGTAACTATTTATTTTATCCTTTCAGACCATCTTGAACAATGGTAACCGCTAACAAACGGTAGTAGAGAAATGAACTATTCAGTTTCTTTGATACCTACAGGAGAATTCCTATCAACAGAACATCATCATAGTTAAGGTCACTGGATTACCTCAACATGATTAATGGGGAAATCATGTGAACACGCTATTGGTCTGCAACTTTTCTATTCCCTTATTTTGAAAGCTTGACTAATATATCAGTTCTGATGAAAAATGCCAATTGCAAACATCAATCACAACATACAACCAAAACATTGAAATTAATATTTCCTGCTTTCAGTATCTAATACGGGCCAAACACTTTTCCTTTGTGTGTCGCACGGAATTATTATTGGGCTTTTGCTCGTTTATGGATAGAAGAAGATGTTGAGGCTTTGGCCCCCTCTAGAACAGCATGGTTACGGTTTTTGCCTATTTTAGTGTATTATTGTTCCAAGTAACCTGGCATATACAGAAGCAAAAGACACAATGATATGGATCACACATCAGCATGCAATTTAAGCAATTGTATAAAAACATGGATGGTAAAATATGAAAGGATAGGATCTGCAGCTCAGGCGAAGAAATTACTTGTCCAGAGGCCATTGGAGATTAGCAACTCAAGAAATCCTGAAATAAAAATAATATGAGAACCGATCTGCCTGAATAAGTTGACACAGAGAGTATGAACAACGCCTGTACAAAATTGGGACAGGGGGGATATTAGCGCAATGTAATCTTTGGGTAGTAGAAGGAATCATAAATGAAAATAAAATAAAGATAGAGCCGAACCATGCGGATAGATGTTCCATTGCAGGATTAAGAAGTGTGATCGGAGAGTGCTAAGAGGAAGCGTACACGTGCCTGAACTGCAGCGGGGAGATTGGATCATTTGCCCCACTTTATTTGGACATTAGATGATTTGCCACACTTTACATACTATTAGATCATTTGCCCCACTTTTTATTTTTCTTTTGATGATTTGCCCTTTTCAATTACTATAATCATTTTTGAATTTCTATCCCTTTTTTCTCCATGCGAAAAGACACAAATGCCCCTGTGGCTAATTTACAATTCCTTTCTAATCTCCTCTGCTCTTGGACTGGTGTTGATAGTACTAATCTCCACCGACGAGCTCACCATTCCCTTTCCTCTGTTCTTTATTCCCCAATACTCATACCAGTGGAAGCTACTGGAGGAGAAAACGACGGCACCCTGGCACCCATCTTGGCAGCAGCGGCCCGGCGTGGCGGCTACCGCTGCAGCTCGTCGGCCCGGCGGGGCGACGACTGCTGCAGCTCGGCGGACCGACGGGACCAGGGCTCCCGATGCAGCTCGTCCGCCCGGGGCGGCGGCTCCCGCTGTAGCTTGGCGGACCGGCGCGACCCAGGGCTCCCGCTGCAGCTCGGCGGCCCGGGGCGGTGGCGGCGGACCGGCGCGACCCGGGGCTCCCGCTGCAGCTCGGCGGACCGGCGCGACCCGGGGCTCCCGCTGCAGCTCGGCGGACCGGCGGGTTCCCGGGCTCCCGCTACAACTTAGAGCTGTGAGTTCTTCCAGTGATTCATGGATTTACAATTTTTTTTTGTGTGAGCTCATTGAATTGCCGGTAATAGCTATGGATGGACGACAGTGTTGATAGTACTAATTATCCTAGCAGATGGGAGTGGCGGTGCTAGGAACCTAATCATGTGTGGTCAACTAAGCATTGTGTAGTCAGATTGACGCATTTACAAGTTTTTGGCACAAATTTTCACTTGTTGTATGTTGTTTTTAGGAAAAGCTATGTTGTCAGTTGACAACCCAGCTGAAGTGCGGCTTCGCCACTGAGATGACATTGCTTCAGTCATGGAGCTGGTACATCGTATAAGATACTTCGTTTAGTTATCTCCTCCAGATGCTTAGAACTTAAATTGCATCACACTGAAAATATATATGCTTCATCTTTTGCTGGACCTCCTTTAGTCACAGGTCAAAGAGCTATATATATGTTGTGCATCCTGGCATATGCACTTTGTTGGAAATTGGCAGCACATAAGAGCTTCATAGATAAATTAATCCGAGTTTACATCAAGCAAAAATATATTTTTCCCAGTCAATATATTTGAAATTGACAAATTTCAACACCTCTCAGAATTTATAATAGCAATTCAATGCAGTAAAATTAGAGCTTCTTCCTCTTTGGGGTCAATTTTTTCTTGGATGTCGTAGAGCGTGAAGGGAAGTGAGAACTAGGTGATGCTACAGAATTAATAGTTGTCCCAGATGACTGTGATGCATCGTCTCCAGCTATGGCCATAGCAGGCCTCCTGCATGTTTACACGCCAATATTATAAAAGTAGGATCTTTCTTTTGCATAAATGAAATGTGCATATGACAAATATAATAGTTACCTCCTTGTGATAGGCCCAGGGCTGTTATGAAGGCTGGCAGGCAGTGTTATTGTTGTTGTGCGTGTAGGTGTCGCATTAACAACTGGAGCGACCTCATGAGCAGACACGTCACTAGAAAGTTCAATCACACCGGATGTTACAAATGGTAATAATAGTACTAATTTGATACTAATATGGACGAGATACGAGTGCATGGTTTACCTCTCTTTAGCTTCATTTGTTTGCAAGTTGCTTTCCTGTGCCCCAATATCCCACATTCTTTGCACCTATTTTTGCTGCCAAATATCTTCTTTTCTTTTTCCTTCTCTTTGTCACCCCCTTCTTGGTCATTTGTTTTGCCATTGTCATCTTTTCTCTTCCGTTTGCTGCCACCACCACCACCGTCTTCAAGGCAACTTTTGATTCTCTCCTTCCTCCATCTCCCAACAGAGCTCTTTAAAACCGGTGGCACCATCTCGAAATCTAGATTAACATGAGGCCATTGAGACTTGTCTGTTATTGGTTCTATCTCTCCAGCATAGGCAGCCCAGAACCTACTCACGGAGTAGTACTCATGTACATATGAATGAAAGTTTACATCTGTCGTCTCTATAAGGAATGCAAGTGCATGCTCACAGGGCGTTCTAGTGTGTTGCCATTCTAGGCAAGTGCACTCACGGCTGCCTATCTTCACAACATGCCTAAGATTATTCTCCGGTTGATCTTCCAACAACATGCCTAAGATAATTTTAGAACTTTATACTCCTGAATCCTGATAATCATGTGTTCATCATTGTCTTGCAGTTGCAGGGGTTTCTACAAGTCTGGCAGCGTTAGGGGCTGCCTAGCATGCAAGAGGTTCCAACCGTGGACCCGTGTGTGTTTGGGGTGGAGTGGGAGGGAAGGGATAATATATACTGACCAATTTGTAGCAGATCGTGGTGATCCTCCATGGACGGAAGAGTTGCCTCCCTGTTCAACAGTCCGTGGAATTGTCTCAGCGGCCATTTGTGTGAAGCCTCGCTGTCCGGGGATCGTCGGAGTTGATGGCTTGGTGGCCGGCGGTGGATCCGCCTCTCCACCAGCCATGAATATGACAACGAAAGAAACAAAATCAATCTATGATTTGTGAGTACATGGTTTTGTTGGGTAAAGCCATGTAAATAAAGATACGATTTGTTCCCTGTTAATTAGCTGCTTCGGTTGGTTACATGCTTGTAAAGAAAAAAGATTTGTACAGTATTAAATTGTAAATTAGCCACAGGGGCAATTGTGTCCTTTCGCATGGAGAAAAAGGGATAGAAATTCGAAAATGATTACAGTAATTGAAAAGGGCAAATCATCAAAAGAAAAATAAAAAGTGGGGCAAATGATCTAATAGTATGTAAAGTGTGGCAAATCATCTAATGCCCAAATAAAATGGGGCAAATGATCCAATCTCCCAACTGCAGCGACAGAAGGTTGGGAAAACAGAGAGGCATACATACATTAATCACCACCAACGAGGAGCGCACATCATCCGCCCTGTAGAAACAGAAGAGTGATTGATTATTTCATTCAAACCCAGCGGTGCAGTTTCGCGCGACGAACAGCCAGGCGATGGTTGGCCACATCACGCGAAAGAATGAACTGCGCGCACGTCGGCTTCATGATCGGCCGGGTCGCCCGCCTCGCGCACGGCTTCTGGATCCGCTCTGTCCAGCGCACATCTTTTTTGTGGGAACGGGAGCACAGATCGATCTCATCTCGGATGGATCCTCATCCCGTGCCTCCGCTTGATCCCATCGCCGGCCTGGCTTCATCCGCTCGGCCGCCTTGGCTCGATCTGAGCAGAACGCCCGCTGACTATCGAGCGCCGGTTGGATCCCACATTCCAACGGGGCGGGCATGTACTGCGCCACGCGGAGGTCGGAGCCGAGCGAATCAACGATGGTGGCGGCGCGACCTGTGTCTTGGGCGAGAGCGAGGATAGATCGGTTTGAAGTTTTGAACAAGGGAGACGAGAGAGGCCTGGGTGAAATGGGAGGAACGTTCGATGACCGTCCATCTGAGATCCTACGTCCCTTGGTATAGGCGAACGAGAGGCCGTCGACTTGGTGGGAGTAACTGCCCATAGGACAGTCATCCCAAAAATAGCTCACAAAGTGAGAGGAGGTGTATCGGACCGCTTGCAAGGATCCAGTCATGAAATCTAATTGCAAGGAGCATGGATGTGTGAGAGGGCTCGCTTTAGGCTCGGTTTTACTATCCTTGATAACACCGAGCTCCCTATGCTGAAAGCGCTCACAATCGATTGTGGACATTGGATTTCGATTTGGCGCTCAATTTTGACCAAGTCGCTAGCTGAGTATTTTCTTAAGGGGTCTCGCGCTAGATGAGCCCTGTTGGCAAGTGGCTGGGTCGTGTGGACTTCCGTTGTCGGCGGTGGAGGGAGGATATTTCCTAGTCGAATAGTTTCTTCGATGGATGTGAATCTCTTGTGACCATGCTACTCGGGTGAGCACGCCACCGCCGCCCTGATCTTCCTGCTCCTTGAAAGTGGTGGTGGTGGTGTGTCACAAATTCGTCAAGCAAATCTCAAGTTCTTACCAGTTCTTACCCAACAGCAGGTGGTGATCGGCAACCGTTGTAGTCAAAACTTTCAAAGCTTGGACAGAGCGATTGACAGGTGGTGTCAAAACGCACGAAGTAGATGTATGTGGAGTTGGGAAGGCTTATGATATGATAGCAAAAATGTCAGCAATAATCAATTCAGAGATGCAAAATTGAATAAACGCTCAACGACGGTAATGTGCTGGTCCTAGGCTAGACCGTGCTAGAGACGTGAGCCTAGAACACTAACAAAATCACGGTGCTACAAGTAAACAAGGGGAAAACACACTCTGAATTTTTTTTGACGCCTCTTTTTTTTTGCCAAAAAATACTATAACGACGAGTGTCTCAAAACTCTTCCCAGATCAAAATAACAAGATATGCATAAAAAAAGTGACTATTTTTCGGAAATCAGGGCAACGACGACCAAAAAGTGTGACAAAAAATCACTATGATGACGAGTGTCTCAAAACGCTCCCTGGGACCTAAAACAGGATAGGGAAAAAATATTTTTCACCTGTCGAAATTTTGGCCTAAAAACTGTCTGGGGGTCTCTAGACTTTTTTTCGAAACCTACCCAGGCAAGGAAACACGAATCTAAAACTAGATGGATCTCGAAAACAAACTCAATATGAAAAGAACTCGGATTGGTGGTGGACACACAGTGGCATATGTAGACTCGGGTTGGTGGTGGTATATGTGGACTCGGATTGGTGGTGGTATATGGCCGCGGTGAAGGTGGACTCGGATTGGTGGTGGTATATGGCAGCGGTATATTTGGACTTGGATTGGTGGTGTTATATGGCAGCGGTGAAGGTGGTATGACGGCGGTGTGACAACTTGTGAGCAGAACTTGAAATTCTAAAGGACTAGACGCTAAGACCAGCAACTCGACACGACGATGCAACCACAAATTCAATCAAAGGAAATACAGAAAAGATTATGCAATGTCTCGGATTGGTTTGGATATGATAAACTTACCATAAAAAAAATTAGCTTTTTCGTGGACTATAGGTATGAAGAATAGACTCGATCTAAACTACGAAAAACTGGAAAATCTCACCGAGCAACCTGGAAATCTGATACCACTTGATAGAGGCAAAGGTGTTTCGTTTTTCCATAAGATGATGATTATCGTTTTCGGAGGAGTGGACTTTAACGATCTGACTACGAACGTGCGAAGACATCACGCCTTACCAATCGCTAAACCGACTCCGAGAGGTTATTGACCACGTCGGAGCACGATCAACCTGACCATGTGATGTAGGGTGCAAACCCTAGGGCCGATCTTCCACGATTTGGAGGGGATCCCACGAACAACACGACGAACACACGAGAGGAAACATGAAGGAAAACACTCAAATCAACAAGAACAATCACACATGTTCTAGATCCATGAACATAAAGAGTGACACAAGATCCAAACGCAACAAAGGACAATGCAAGAGGTTGTAGTTCTCCTCCGTGAGGAGGTCTTGAGGTCTTATCGTAGAGGGGTCTTGAATCCACTTGGGGGATCTTCTCTGTAGAGGTCGTGGTCTCTCCTAGGAGTAGAACCAAATGGATGAGCAAAGCTCTCTCTCTAAATGAGCTATCACAGTGCTAACCCTAGCTAGAGGGAGAGGGGGTCCTATTTATAGTCGAAGTGCAAATGAAGGGGTACATGGGCCTCGGGCTCGAAACTGTGCACAGATAGGCGTCGGTCGTTCGACAGGTAACAAAAGTCTGATGGTTCGCGAGGGTCATGTCGTCCTGCATTTTGGCTCTGGTAAGCCGTCGTCGGTCATCCAGTGAGTTCGGACTTCTGATGTTTTCATTTTGTGGTGGAGTTGTCGGACGTCCGGTTGGGGTCGGACGTTCGGCCGCGGGAGGTTGTCGAACGTCCGGTCCTGGCCGGTTGTCCGGCCGCTAAAGCATACACTGGTTGGTACTTGGGTTGGCTAGAGCTTCAGGCGTCAGACGTCCGGTGTGTACCGGTCGTCCGGTGGCTGTAGAATTTCGGGCCGCTTCTTCTCTTGCTCCTTGGACTTGTCCTCGCTGTCTTGTTCACGTGTCGTAGCATCTTCACGTATGTATTTCTCGATACCTGATCATGCATAGAGTTTCCACTTTAGGTAGCAACCATGTCTCACATGCTTCATATGGAAGGTCATTAAGGAGGGATGTCACCTCGGTTTCAAGTGCTCTTGCGTGAGATCGTGTCATCGGTCCAATTGGCTCTTGGGGAGATGGGTCCATGGGGATGACCATAGGATGCTCCGCATAACCCCCCCCCCCCTTGCGAAAGATCCGACCTCAGATCAAAATCCTCATCACCATGGAAAGGAGAAAGATCCATGACGTTGAAGATGTCGCTCATGGAGTACTTGTCGCGAGGTAGGTCGATCTTGTAGGCATTGTTGTTGTAGCGTGCAAGCACCTTGAAGGGTCCGTTGGCTCGAGGAAGTAACTTGGACTTGCACTCGTTGGGGAAGCGTTCCTTGAAAAGGTGTGGCCGCACAAGATCTCCAATGTCGAATATCATGGGGCGCTTTGTTGACGTTGATCTTGGACGTGAGACATTGGACTTGACGCTCGATGGTGTGCCTTGTATCTTCATGCATCTTCTTGAGATAGCTTGCTCGGGCACTTGCATCAATGTTTACGCACTCTTGTAGTGGTAGAGGTAGAATGTCCGATGTGGACAAGGGGTTGAAACCGTAGATGACCTTGAAGGGGGACTTGCCGGTAGTAGAATGTCTTGTGCGGTTGTAGGCGTACTCGGCGATGGGCAAGCATTGCTCCCATTTCTTGATGTTCTTCTTGATCAACATGCGAAAAAGAGTCGATAGCGTTCGGTTCGTCACCTCTGTTTGGCCGTCGTTTTGTGGATGGTATGCCGAAGAGAAGAGGAGCTTGATTCCGAGCTTGGCGGAAAGCGTCTTCCAAAAGTAGCGAAGGAACTTGACGTCGCGGTCCGAGACGATCGTCTTTGGCACTCCATGTAGACGTAAGAATTCCTTACAAAAGAGATTTGCGAAATGTGAAGCATCGTCTCTCTTATTGCATGGAATAGAATTTGCCATCTTAGAGAAACGGTCCACAACAAAAAACACGGAACCCTTTCCATTTTGAGTTCTAGGCAAACCAAGCACAAAGTCCATACTAATATCTTCCTATGGGTGATACAGAATAGGAAGTGGCATGTAAAGACCATGTGATTGAGCTTTAGACTTAGGTTTGTGACATGTCGAGCGTCGGTTTTTGAAGCGTGAGATGTCACGGGATATCTTTGGCCAAAAGTAGTTCTTAGAGAGGGTAGCAAATCTCTTGTCACGTCCATAGTGACCCATAAGTCCTCCTCCATGAGCTTATTGTAAAAGTAACAAATGAAGAGAAGACTTGGGAATACAAAGTTTGTTAGTTCTCATAAGATAATCATCCTTGATGTAATATCGTTCCCAAGATTTATGCGGCAAACACTTGGCATAAGGAATTGCAAAGGAAGCATCATGCACATACAAGTCTTTGATGTGCTCAAAGCCAATGACATTCAATTCAAGTTGAGTATCAAGCATGCATTTGCGAGAAAGCGCATCTGCCACAACATTCGCCTTACCTTTAATGTACTTGATGACATAAGGAAAAGACTCAATCAATTCACTCCACTTAGCATGACGCTTGTTCAACTTAGTTTGACCCTTAAGGTACTTAAGTGTTTCATGATCCGTATGGAGAATGAACTCATGAGGGCAGAGATAATGTTCCCAAACATGCAAGACTCTCACTAAAGTGTAGAGCTCTTTGTCATATATGGGGTAGTTGCTCCGGAATGTTTTTCACTAAAGTAATGTAATGCCCAGGATGGGACTATATCTCCTACGTGTCGAGGCACGACTTAAAGATATAAGCCCATTCTGGAATGATCGCAAGTTTGGTATCTTTGCACGACTCATGTAAAAGAGGGATTAAATTGCAAAAGGGAGATAGCTGGCTTACACTCGCCACTTCACACAATACATTACATAAGCAGAACATCATTCAAAACATCATAACCCGACTACGGGCGAAGATCCAAAAGAAAGATACCAAAACAACATAAAACCACAGGTCTAGATCGAATCCTAGTAGAAACCACTACTGATCGTAGAAAACGTCACAAGCATACGGCCACACTCTTCATCGAACTCCCAGTGAAGTACTTGAACCAGCTCCTGCATCATACTCGGCTGAACCTGCATCTGGTATTGTAGTATCTGTGAGCCACGAGGACTCAACAATCCCATAACCATGGGTAACAAGACTAGCAAAGCTTTGTGGGGTAGGAAGATGTTAAGGTGGTGAGGTTGCAGCAGCGGCTAAGCAATACGGTGGCTAACTTACGAGTACCAGAATAAGATGAGCATCTACGCAAACGGTCGCAAAAGTAGTGATCGCTAAAGATCCTGAACTACATACGAGTCAAACATAACCCCACCGTGTTCTCTTCTCAAAGTGAAAAGAGACAGTCACGGTTACTCACACAGTTGTGTGTTTTACTTCGGATCCTCTGTCAAGTTTTCTACAACTGGACATTAACAAATTCCAATCTGCCACATAACCGCGGGCACGACTTTCGAAAGATTATAACCCTGCAGGGGTGTCCCAACTTAGCCCATCACAAGCTCTCACGATTAGCTGAAGTGATAAATATAATATCATCACCCCTTATCTTAGGGAAATCCGATCAGACTCGGCTTCCCGGTGCACAAGACATTTCGACAATGGTAAAACAAGTCCAGCAAGACCTCCCGGCGTGCCGACACCCTGATAGTAGCCGCGCGTATCTCGTCTCAGGCCACGACCGGATGAGCACAGCGTACAACGGCCAAACCCCAAGTTTCCAAGGGGGGGCGCCGCACACGACTCTATTTGGGACCAACACCATCAGCACTGGCCCCCCCTGTTATGTAGAATTAAGAACCCGGGGACATGAACCCCTATGCAATTAATTAATTATTTAAGTTGTTATTATGAGCAAATTAAAACCAATGTTGGGCCTTGCTGGAGGAGTTTTATTCAAAGTCGAACTGTCAAGGGGTCCCCATCCACCCATCGTGTAAGGAACGCAAAATCAAGGAACATAATGCCGGTTTATCGGCGCCTAAGGTGGCATGAGTGGAACAAAACACCGAGCAAAATGCCAAGCCTTCCACCCATGCCCAGTATATAGGTGTGTTAATAATAATTATAGATATTGTGATATTCCAAAAACAAGTTCCCTCCTGGAACGATCTTCATCTTCACCTGCAACTAACAACGCTATAAGAG
Organism: Secale cereale; assembly: GCA_902687465.1. Lineage (NCBI taxonomy): Eukaryota > Viridiplantae > Streptophyta > Magnoliopsida > Poales > Poaceae > Secale > Secale cereale. The sequence goes on along the minus strand of LR738715.1, from coordinate 465,006,177 downwards.
GGGCTGAGCAAGCGGGTAACATAGCCAAACAGTGGTTTTGCTAGGAAGGTGTCAAAGGTTAGAGGTTTCATGGCAACAAGGAGAGGCTGACATAAAAGATAGGTAGCGCGACATGTAACGATAGCATCGAGACAACTAAGCATGGCAATGGTAGTAAAGGTATCCAAGGGTATGATCATCTTGCCTGGGATTCCGCAAGGAAGAAGAACGGATCCATGATGTAGACAGAGCAACATAGTCGAGCGAATCCTCACAACTCCGGAACGAAACCGAAGCTAACAAGAGAAGCAACCAGAAAGAAGCAAGCAACACGGTAAACACACAAGCATAAACATGGCATAGGATGCACATCCAAGTATGATGCATGTCCGGTTTAAATATGCATGACATGGCAAAGTGCACAAACAAGTACTACAAGTTAAGTGGAGCTCAATATGCAACGAGTTGCATATTGACGAAACACCACATGTTTAATTATTTAATTGGCTCTCGTTTATCTACAAGACAAGATTAAATGTTTGTTAACATGGCAAGAGGTGAAGCAAAAGTAAACTACCTATTTAGGCAATTTAAATGAGGCCGGAAATAACAACAACAATTCCGGGAAACCCCATAGGTAAGTTTAGCAATTTTTAAGCAAACAACAATTCACACATTTTTAATGTTGTTAATATGATGCGGATGACATGATCAAGTTTTATGCAATTATTATTAAAAGTTGACATGAAGAAGATATGAAGTATTGTCACCGTGGTGAAAGGAAAGGGTGCCACGGCAACGATCCGAAAATGATGCAACGACAACATCTCGGTTCCGGTAACTCGTTGAGAGACCGGTGCAAAAGATGACGGAGAGCGAGTCGAACGAGATGAAAAAGGTGGGGTGATCCCGTTGCCGGGTTCCCACGAGTCGGCGACGAGGCAACCGAGGAGCATGACAAAAGGCGAAACGGGCACGGTGCACACAAGGGAAACATCTCATACAACACATGCATCCGTCCACGGGTCATCGGTATACCTTCAAAGCGTTCATTTCGGGGCGGCTCGAGATCGTAGAGGAAGTAGAGGAAGTAGACGTTCTCGAGGCGGTCGGGGTACACGTCCGTAGAGGGAAGTAGTCGTTCTCGCGATTCGTAGAGGAAGTAGGCGTTCACGGGTGTCGGTAGTTGTACACGTTGGCGTTTCCGTTTCCGAAGAGGTACTTGTCGCGTCGTCTTGTGTCGTCGTTCTCGTATCGTAGATGTTCACGTCACGTGTAGAGGTACTTGTCGCGGCAACGGACGTCTTCGGGGCGACGGTAGTCGAACTTGGAGCTCGTTTTCCCGTAGATGTTCGGGTCGTCGTGGTACTTGTCGGGGTCGTGGTCTCGGCATCGTAGTTGTACACGTTTCGTAGACGAATTTGACGGTTCCGAGGGCTCCGGCCACCGTGGTACTTGTCAAAAACCGCATCGGATGTAGTCGTACTTCTTGAAGAGGAACTTGGTGCTGCTCCTCGGGTATCTGCTGGACAAAAACAAAACACGAGGCCGAAAGGAAGAAGCACAGCAGCAGCAAGTCTTGCGTGAAGGGGCCATGGTAGCGGCATGGCGGGGATGCAGCAGGGAACTCCTATACCTGCAGCGAGGAAGAGAGGCACGGGCGTCGGGACGCGCTGGAGGCGCTGGAGGAGCTTTCGCGGCGAGCTGGAGGGAGACGGCGACCGGGACCTGCTGGAGGTGCTCGAGGGGACTCGAGGAGGAGGTCGGGGAGCAGTGGCGCTGGGGCGTCGGGGTGCTCGGGGGCTCCTGCAGCCTCTGGCCGGCGGCGGCTTGGCGGGCGACGAGACGAGGCCTGGGGCGCAGGAGGCGCTCGTGGCTGTGGGGCTCGCTGGAGGAAGACTCTGGCGCGGTCCGGGCCGGCTTGCGGGGCGCCAGGCGCGGTAGGAGGAGGGCCGCTCAGGCCTGGCGATGCGGGGCGAGGAGGCCCAGGCGGGGTGGTCGAAGGAAGAGTGAGGGAAGAAGGTGCACGGGCGAGCGAGGGGATCGGCGTTCGAGGGAAGAGGGAGGCGAGCGAGGTCGGGCGCTGGGGAGTTGGGGTCGAGGGTGAGAGAAGCTGGCGGCGGGGAGGGAGAGAACGAGGAGCGAGGCAGTCGGGCTAGGGTTGGGTGGCGCTGGACTCCCTGCAGCTTGGGCCAGAAAGCCTTAGGGAGGCCGGTGGGCTACTGGCTAATGGGCCTTGGGCCGGCGCACTTGGCCAGAAGGGCCTGAGAAGGCTGGGCCTCTCTCTCCTAATAAAAAGAGATAAGAAGAAGACAAAGAAAATAGAGAAAAAAATAAAGGAAAAGAGAGAGGGGAGTTAGGGAAAAAGTTGCACAACGGATTATTATTTTTCTCGGGCTCATAAAAATGAGCACGGTCCGAAAAAACTATAAAAGACAAGATCGAGATATAATTCAAACATATTTGAATTTAATTCAAATGGGTTTGAACTAAGACTTGATTATTGAAGTGCCCAAAAAATGTTGAGGTTTTTGGAGGAACCTCGATAAACGAGAAAAGAAATATAGGGAAGGTTTTTGACGGTGAAACTTGAATTAAGAGGCATGGGGAATATATGCAAGTGTGTTGCGGTTAATTCCAACGAATGGAATAATTTATTTATAATAGCTCCATAATACCTGGAGGATATGTTATAAAGAGAAGTCACACTTCCCTCGATTTAAATGGACCGAAGGTCCACACAATTTATTTAGGTTGAGATGCAAAGATTAATGATATGATGGCATGATGCTATGATGCAATGCAAAAATAAATAAAGCAAGCACAACTGAAGCACACGGGAGAACCCGGAACATCTGGAATCTCTGGAATCTTCTGGGACGTCGGTCTTCGGGCGTCACAAGTAAGCTATGGGGCGCTTTTCTTGCATCAACACACCTCCTATGCCATTACCTCTAGCATCACAATGGAACTCAAAAGGTTTATCAAAATTGGGTAAAGCAAGCAAAGGGGTGTGCGTAAGCAAATTCTTAAGGTCATTGAATGCGGCATCCTGTAAAGTTCCAAGAACAAATGGTGCGTTCTTCTTACTCAAAGCATGTAAAGGTGTAGCGATGGTGCTAAAATACTTCACAAATCTTCTATAAAATCTGGCTAGACCAAGAAAACTATGCACTTGTTGTAAGTTTTTGGGTTGGGGCCAAGTTTTGTGTAATGCCCAGTATGTGACTATACCTCCCACGTGTCGAGGCACGACTTAAAGGTATAATCACATACTAGAATGATCTCAAGTATGGTATCTTTGCACAACTCATGTAAAAGAGGGGATGAAGATGTAAAAGAGTAGTTGGCTTACACTCGCCACGTCACACAGTGAAATACATTAACATACATCATCCGAATAACATCAGAGTCCGAGTACGGACGAAGATCCAAATGAAAGATACCATAAATAAAGCAACACAAGGTCCCGATCATCCTAGCAAGAGCCCTACTAATCCTCTGGGTAAGACACGTAGTATCGCCCACGTTCTTCATCGAACTCCCAATACAACTCTGAACCACCAGCTATGTAGTTCTCAATGGTACCTGCATCTGGTGTTGTGTAGAATCTGTGAGCCACGGAGGACTCAGCAATCCCGTTCCCGGGTAGCAATACTATCAAAGCCTTAGGTGTGGAACAAGGCTGAAAACAAGGTTGCAGCAACACTAGCACTAGCTTACGTGTTTAGAGCGATAAGAGAAAGTGCCAACGATCATCAACGTGATCACGAAGTGATCCTAACTAAGCACGTCAAACATAACCCCACCGTGTTCACTTCCCGAACCCCTTCGGAAAGCGACCGTCACGGTTACTCATGCTGGTAGTGTATTATGATCATAGTGTCAAGTTTTCTACAACCGGATATTAACAAATTCCCATCTGCCACATAACCGCGGGCATGGCTTTTGAAAGATCAAACCCTGCAGGGGTGTCCCAACTTAGCCCATCACAAGATCACGATCTGCGGAGTCGCAACTCCAAAGTGAGAAGACCCGAGTATTCTCGGAATCCCGTGCTCAAGATATACCGACATAGGTAAAACTACTCCAGCAAGACCTCCCGGCGTGCCGACACCCTGATAGTAGCCGCACATATCTCGTCTCAGGCCACGACCGGATGGGTGATGCTACAGGTTTTTACCAGCCCTCGGGTTTCCCCAAGGTGGCCCCGCATGCTCCCCAGTTTGGACCAACACTCATGTGGAGCACTGGCCCAGGGTTGTTAATTAAGAACTCGGGTTTGCAACGCCCTTATGCAAGTTATTAGGCAAATGTAAAACCAATGTTGGGCCTTGCTGGAAAAGCTTTAGCGCTAAGCGGGTTATCAAGGGGGGCCCATAAACCCCAACAGTGTGAGGGACGCAAAATCAAGGAACATAACACCAGTTTAAACGGTTCCTAGGGTGGCATGAGTGGAACAAAACACCAAGCAAAGGCTTAGCCTTCCATCCATTGCCAAATATATAGATGATTTAGTTTAACAGATTATATATTGTGATATCCCAACAATAACTTCATCATGAAGCAAGAATCTTCAAATCTTCATTTGCAACTAACAACGCTATAAAGAGGGGCTGAGCGATGCTTACGTAGCCAATCAATGGTTTGCTAGGTGGGTGGTTAGAGAGTTTCATGGCAACAATAGGAGGCTGACAAACAGTGATACGACCGCATGTAAATTAACTACGATGATCACTGGTGATACAATGTCTACACCTAGTACTGAATATGCTACAGACGTTTTCCAAGATGCAGATGGATTAGTAGGCGCCGCAATTAAGCATGACATAGTTGTACAAATGATGTGCAAGAAAAAAGGAGACATGTTTCTATATTCCCATAAATTAGGACATGAAGGAGCACGCATGCATGGAAGTGAGGCCAACCAAAAATCAATTAGTATACACCAAGTTGTGTACTACGTGGGCATGCAAGAGTTTGTTTTGGACTCAAATAGAATAAATCAAGTTGGTTGTTTCTTTGGACGACCACGGCCACCAGAACAAGTTACATGCATTAAGAAGTTTGTCATGCGGGACAGACTGTGCTTAAAGGAGTCAGGATGGGGTCCACCTGCTGTGAGACTAATACATGTTCGTGGTGTTGGTTGCTGATGTAAAAGTCAACTAATAATAAAATATAGTAGAGTCCAGAATATATTAAAGTGTCTTTTTCCTTTGAGTTGTGCGTAGCATGTATAGATAGATATGTTTACGTGAGGGTCAAGTTGATTAGTTGAGTCAGGTCAGCTATAATTACTGGAGGGTGCGGTCATGTAAAGCAGGTTATATTTTGATAATAAACACGATGTGTTTTTAGGGTAAATACCCGTATCGAGTTTTGGGGGAAGCTGTCTAAAAATCCCTAAGTTTTGGAGGAAGCTTTAGAAAAGCTCTGTGTTGCGATTTCTCTGCGAGGAAATTGTTTTGCGCGTGAGTACCGTCGTCGAGATTGGTTTTCTCGTGCCGAGCCGCAAGGTTCAAACCCTCTACTTCGTGAACATTGCGTGCGCGGGCGAGAGGTCGCTGCTGCTGAAGGAGGAGTGTCGTGAAAGGTCGTGCCGCAACAACAGATCTGATCTCGCCATCGAGGTTCGGTCGTCATCAGGTGGTATCAGAGCATCAGGTTGTTCGCGACACTATGGGGAAGATGGTGAGTGCATCGTTATTCAGTAAGTTAAGCTATGGATTTCAGTTGGAGGAGGAAGGCCGCTGGGCCGGGCTATTTCACACCCGCGTGGTGGTGAGAGAGAGATCATGTGCCATGACGATCGATCATATGAGTTTGATCAACGCTGCAAGCATCGACATGGTGGAGAAGCTGAATCTACCAATGACACCACGTCCCCAACCATATTTGTTTTGTTGGGGTCATGAAGAGCTCACTGTCACGCAGCAAACCAATGTACCGTTTTTGCTGGGAAATTATTTTTGCGAGGTTTTGTGCGACGTGATTCCGGCACTAATGATTTCATGTCACTTGTTATTGGGCGAGCCATGGTACAAAGAGCATGATGTTGCTTATGATTGCAAAACACACAGATATACTGTCAAGAGGGGTAAGATGTGCAGCCTCGTGCCAATGGATGATGAGAATTTTATTTCTTGGAGAAAAGAACATCTTGAGAAGATAAAAGACAAGGAAGAAGCAAAGAAGCAGAAGGTTGAAGTCGCTGAAATTCTTACTATCATCGATCATTCTGCAAAGAAAAATATTATTGAAGTGATCGACTCGAAACCGAGGACGGTTTCGTTTCAAGGAGGAGAGGATGATACGACCGCATGTAAATTAACTACGATGATCACTGGTGATACAATGTCTACACCTAGTACTAAATATGCTATGGACGTTTTCCAAGATGCAGATGGATTAGTAGGCGCCGCAATTAAGCATGACATAGTTGTACAAATGATGAGCAAGAAAAAAGGAGACATGTTTCTATATTCCCATAAATTAGGACATGAAGGAGCACGCATGCATGGAAGTGAGGCCAACCAAAAATCAATTAGTATACACCAAGTTGTGTACTACGTGGGCATGCAAGAGTTTGTTTTTGACTCAAACAGAATAAATCAAGTTGGTTGTTTCTTTGGACGACCACGGCCACCAGAACAAGTTACATGCATTAAGAAGTTTGTCATGCGGGACAGATTGTGCTTAAAGGAGTCAGGATGTGGTCCACCTGCTGTGAGACTAATACATGTTCGTGGTGTTGGTTGCTGATGTAAAAGGCAACTAATAATAAAATATAGTAGAGTCCAGAATAGATTAAAATGTCCTTTTCCTTTGAGTTGTGCGTAGCATGTATAGTTAGATATGTTTACGTGAGGGTCAAGTTGATTAGTTGAGTCAGGTCAGCTATAATTACTGGAGGGTGCGGTCATGTAAAGCAGGTTATATTTTGATAATAAACATGATGTGTTTTTAGGGTAAATACCCGTATCGAGTTTTTGGGGAAGCTGTCTAAAAATCCCTAAGTTTTGGAGGAAGCTTTAGAAAACCTCTGTGTTGCGATTTCTCTGCGAGGAAATTGTTTTGCGCGTGAGTACCGTCGTCGAGATTGGTTTTCTCGTGCCGAGCCGCAAGGTTCAAACCCTCTACTTCGTGAACATTGCGTGCGCGGGCGAGAGGTCGCTGCTGCTGAAGGAGGAGTGTCGTGAAAGGTCGGGCCTCAACAACAGATCCGATCTCGCCATCGAGGTTCGGTCATCATCAAACAGACATAGGCATTTAGTTATGAATTTTACAAGTTTAAGCATTTTTAAAACAAGAATAAATTCAAACAGCATTTTAAATGTTTTTAAACATGGCAACAAAAGCATATTCATAAACTACATGAAATTCTAAGCACTTTTCATATAGGACTCATTTTCATCAGAAGTATATTTCAACATATATTAAATTAACAAGAAAAAGACAGAAAAATAAAAATAAAAACACAAAACAGAAAAAGAAAACAAAGCGCGGGGTCAAAGTGACCCAGGGCTGCGCTAGCCTCGGCCACTGACAAAGGGGGCCCTACTGGCTGAGCTGGCACCAGCGGGTGCGCGCGGGGGCTGGGAAGGAGCAGTGAAGCTGGCAGGTGGGACCTACCTGTCAGCCACACAAGGAAAACAAAAAGGGCGAAATCCCACTGCGCCTGCAAGAATTCGAACGCAAGACCTCTCGCTTAACTGACGGAGCACAAACCACTGCGCTACTGATCGTTTCTCGACAGATAACAGGCACTAAGCCTGGAGAAGTATCTGCAGAAGCAGATGACTGAAGAAACCAGAGGCTCGTCGGAGCTGCTCCGGCGACCAAAGGAGACGGCGGAGCTGTGCGGGATGCTCCTGGAGGAGTTCCGCATCCACCTGAGGCACTAGCCGCACCTAATGAGCACTACAGCGCCGGCGACGAGCAATGACAGAACGGCGGCGACGGAGCAACGACGAGGCGATGCAGAGGCCTAGGCGGAGCAGCGACAACACAGGCGGCACCTACACGATGCACTAAAGTGAACAGAGAGCAAAGCATGGCCTAGAGGGGTCGGTACACTCGCTGGCAACGAGGTCCGACGGCGATGCGCTCGGGCGCTCGATGAGCTAGGACCTAGAGGGCGCGCAGGAAGGGGAAAAGGCATGGGGATAAAGAGGAGCTCATCACGAGCACGGAGGTGCGCTTGGCTAACCTAGGCGTGGACGGAGTCGACGGCGGCGGGTCTCGAACAGCTACGGCCACCGGAGACGAAGAAGAGGAAGAAGTCGTCGGCGTGGAGACGATCGGGTCCGCGTAGTCGAAGTAGTCGACGTCGTGGAAGCAGAAGGACACCGTTGGCGAGGCTGAGGTCGACGAGGGGCTTGCCGGCGACGAGGTGGCGCTCTCAGATGCGTGCGGGTGTCGACTGGAGCGGCGGATCTGGTGGTGTTGGTCTCTCCAGGCGGCGACGAGGAGGAAGGGGAACCCTAGAGAGAGGGGCTAGACAAGCTTCGGGTTTAAATGGGGGGCTCGGGCCACGAGACCTCGACGTCCGTGAGTTCACGGCACGATGGTGAGCGTGCTCTGCTCTGCTTTTGCGTTGACGGAGGAAGACGGAGGCGCGGCCTATGAGACAGACAGGTGGGGCCAGAGGGAGAAAAGGCACGGCGCGACTGCGAGGTGAAAGACTGGGCCTGCGGGAGAGAATGGGCCTGCGCTGCGAGGGGAAAAGAGATGGGCCTGGGGGAGAATGGGCCACTCCTGAGCTGCTGCTTTTCTTTCTTTTTCTTTATTTCTTCAAATAGAAAGAAAAATAAAAACACATGCTAAAAGAAAATGAGTTAGGGGAAAAGAAAACTATCCCCATGCTCAGTGATTAATGCCCTATTTAATAAAATTGACTTGGACATTTTTAGAGGCAGAAAAATAAAAGGAGTTTGAATATGGTTCAAACTCTTGGTATTTTAAAACCCAACCAAATCATTTACAAATGGGGTGATATTTGGTGGAGAGGTTGTAGGCATGGTGCCAGATTATTAGGAAAAGAAAGAACAATAAAGCACTTGGCTAGGTGGCTTGCACAAAGGGGTAAAGAATGGGCAAAAAGAAAAGAAAGAAAGAAAGAAAGAAGAAGAAGAAGAAGAAGAAGAAGAAGAAGAAGGGGGGGGGGGGTTAGGGTTAGCAAGTCAAGGTTGGCTAGAGCCACCTCACACACAGCATCACAAGGCCTCACTCTCACTCATGATAACAAAGAAGTAAACTATGATGCCATGATGCTATGATGATGAAGCAATGCAAGGATGCAAAATAATAAATGATATGGCAATGCAAAAATAAAATGACAAGAACCCCCAAGGATAATGACAAGGATCAATTGAGAAAGCTTTATTGCCATAATTGGAAAGTGTTACATATGGGGTGTTACAAACTCTCCTACACTACAAAAAGATCTCGTCCTGAGATCTAGGACTGGAAGAAGGAAGGATACTCGGAACGAAGGTGATCTTCTCGTTCCCACGTAGCTTCTCGGTCGGTATGGTGTGACCACTTTACTTTCAAGAACTTGATGGACTTGTTGCGGGTTTTGCGCTTAGTTTCCTCAAGAATAGCAACAGGGTGCTCACGATAAGACAAGTCTTGTTGAAGATCAATCTCCTCGAACGGAATGGTGCGTTCAGGTGTCTTGAAGCACTTGCGGAGTTTAGACACGTGAAACACATCATGAACATTTGCAAAGTTGGAGGGAAGCTCGAGTTGGTAGGCTAGATCGCCTCTTTTGCCAAGAATCTTGAAAGGGCCCAAGTATCTCGGAGCAAGCTTTCCTTTGATACCGAATCTTTGGGTTCCTTTCATAGGAGAAACACGGAGATAGACATGATCTCCAATGTCGAAGGCCAAATCACGATGCTTGCCATCATAGTAACTCTTTTGATGCGATTGAGCGGCTTTGAGATTCTCACGTATGACTTTGCACATTTCTTCGGCTTCTGAGATCAAATCATTGCCAAGAAGTTGACGTTCACCAGTCTCGGACCAGTTGAGTGGGGTACGACACTTTCTGCCATAGAGTATTTCAAACGGAGCTTTGCCGACACTTTCTTGGAAACTGTTGTTGTAAGAGAATTCGGCAAACGGGAGACAATCTTCCCACTTCATACCGAAAGAGATGACACAAGCTCTCAGCATGTCTTCAGGATCTGGTTCACTCTTTCGACTTGACCACTAGTCTGAGGGTGTAACGCAGTGCTGAAACGAATCTTAGTGCCCATGGCTGACTGAAAGGAGTCCCAGAACTTGGATGTGAACAAACTTCCACGGTCTGAGGAGATGACTTGAGGAATGCCATGCAAAGAAACAATTCTAGAGGTGTACAACTCTGCCAGCTTTGCTGTGTTGATGGATTCTTTGACGGGAAGGAGGTGAGCTACTTTAGTTAGCTTGTCAATCACTACAAAGATAGCATCATTGTGACGCCCCCGATTTGACCGTACACTAATCATGCACGCAAATGTGTACGACCAAGATCAAGGACTCACTGGAAGATATCACAACACAACACTAGACACAAATTAAAATAATACAAGCTTTATATTACAAGCCAGGGGCCTCGAGGGCTCGAATACAAAAGCTCGAAAACACAAGAGTCAGCGGAAGCAACAATATCTGAGTACAGACATAAGTTAAACAAGATTGCCTTAAGAAGGCTAGCACAAAAGTAGCAACGATCGAAAAGGCAAGGCCTCCTGCCTGGGACCTCCTAACTACTCCTCGAAGCCGAACTCCATGTAGACACATCATCGGGATCCTCTGGCTACTGGACTCCATCATCTGGTTGCGGCATCCGGGAAGAAGGGACAAAGGGGGAAAAGGGGGAGAAAAGCAACCGTGAGTACTCATCCAAAGTACTCGCAAGCAAGGATCTACACTACATATGCAATGATATCTGTGTAAGGGGGGGGGGTAATATATGTGGACTGAACTGCAGAATGCCAGAATAAGAGGGGGATAGCTAATCCAAACGAAGACTACGCTTCTGGCCACCTCCATCTTGCAGCAGTAGAAGAGAATATAAGGAAGTAACAAGTATCCTCGTATCTCGCAGCCTCCATCTTGCAGCAGTAGAAGGGAGTAGATGGAATAGTAACAACTATCAAAGCTTCTGGCAGCCTCCGTCTTGAGTAGCAGAAGAGTTCACCAAGTAACATCGTAAAGCATAATCCTACCCGGCGATCCTCCCGCACATCACCCTGTGAGAGAGTAACCACCGAGTTATATCTGGAACTTGTCTGGGTGTGTTTTATTAAGTATCCAGTTCTAGTTGTCATGAGGTCCGAGTACAACTCCGGGTCGTCCTTTTACCGAGGGACACAGCTATTCGAATAGATTAACTTCCCTGCAGGGGTGCACCACATAACCCAGCACGCTTGATCCCATTTGGCCGGACACACTTTCCAGGGTCATGCCCGGCCTCGGAAGATCAACACGTCGCAGCCCTACCTAAGCACAGCAGAGAGGTCAGCACGTCGGTCTAAGTCCTAAGCACACAGGGGTCTGGGCCCATCGCCCAATGCACACCTGCACGTTGCGAGGGCGGCCGGTAAGCAGACCTAGCCTCTCCTAATCCCAGAGCAGGCTTCCAGTCCAATCCGGCGCGCGCCGCTAAACCGCTGACGTCAAGAAGGCTTCGGCTGATACCACGACGTCGAGTACCCATAACTATTCCCACGTAGCTGGTTAGTGCGTATAGACCAAATGGCCAGACTCAGATCAAATACCAAGATCCCGTTAAACGTGTTATTATGAAATAACCGCGGACAACGACCAGGGCCAGGCCCACCTGTCTCCTAGGTGGTCGCAACCTGCCCTGTCGCTCCGCCACAAAGTAACCATCAGGGGACTGTCGGGAACCCAGGCCCACCACTACCTGTGTGGAACCACCTGCCCCTTCAGCCCCCATCTCCGAATCATCATCATGTGTATGTAAAGTATGTATATAGTATATACCCGTGATCACCACCCAAGTGATCACGGCCCGATAGAATAGCATGGCAGACGGACAAGAATGTAGGGCCACTGATGGAATACTAGCACCCTATACTAAGCATTAGGATGGCAGGTACATGTATCAACAGTTGTAGCAACAATGACAGGCTATGCAGCAGAATAGGAGTATCGAAAGCAGTAACATGCTACACTACTCTAATGCAAGCAGTAGAGAGAAGAATAGGTGATATCTGGTGATCAAAGGGGGGGGGGGGCTTGCCTGGAAGCTCTGCAGACGAAAGGAATCTTCGGAAGCGTAGCCGTAGTCGAACACCGAATCATCAACGGTCTCACGGTCTATCACAGTATCGGAGTCTACCGAAAATAAGCAACGAAGGGGAAACAAATAAATAACAGAGCAAACAATAGCATCACAAAGCATAACATGGAAATACGCGGTGCTACGTGTGACCTAACGCGGTAGGAGGTGATACTGGCAAGGATGAAAAACATCCGGGAAAGTATTCCCGGTGTTTCGCGTTTTCGGGCAGATGAAACGGAGGGGGAAAGTTGCGTGTTTGGTATGATAGAGATGTGTGGCGGACGAACGGACCACGTATTCGGATTCGTCTCGTCGTTCTGAGCAACTTTCATATATAAATTATTTTCATCCGAGTTACGGTTTAAAAGATATGATTTTCTAAAGTATTAAACATTTTCTGGAATTTATTTAATTAATTTAATAGAACATTATCCAGAATAGTGCCTGCTGACGTCATCATGACGTCAGCATGACGTCAGCGGTCAACTGTCTGTTGACTAGTCAAACTGACACGTGGGGCCTACTGTCATACACAGTAAACTAACTAACAGTTTAGTTAATTTAATTAGGTTTTAGTTAATTACAGATTAGGTTAATTAATGACTAGATTAATCTAAGGTGATTAATTAACTTAATTAATTTGTTAATTAATTAATTAATTAATATATTTATTTATTTTTATTATTATTATATATTTTTTTATTTTTTTATTTTTTTAAACAGTGGCATTGGGCATCTGCCACTGGACATTGTCTAGGCGGACATGTCCGGCCGTGCCCATCCAGTGGCCGGACACATCCAGCCCCCCCAAAAAAAGGGGATCGGGCATGAGGGCGGCCACCGGCTCACGGCGGCGGCAGGAGGCCGGCGCAGGCCGGGGACGCGCCGAGGTGATGCGGGCGGCGGCCGGAGCCAGAGTGGCCGGGCGGAGGCGGCCAGGGGGTCGCTGGGGACGGGGCCCGCGGCTGGAGCCGACGAGGGCGGCCGCCGGCGCGAAGCCGAGACGGGCAGGAGGTGCGGCGCGCCCACGGGAGGCCACGGCGGGGTGCCGGCCGAGGCGCGAAGAGGGCCGGCGGCCGGAGCAGGCTGCACGGGCGGGAGAAGCACGGGGAGGGCCGCGGTCTTGGCGGCGGCGGGCGGCAGTGGCAGCGCGCGGCGGCGCGGGTGTGAGGCCGAGGTCGGACGCGGGTGGAGGTGGCCGCGGACGACGATGGGGGTGAGCGGGGGCCGGACGAACGGCGGGTGGGCGCGGGCCGCGGGGGAGAGAGGAGGAGAGGGGGAGCTCACGGGCGCTGGAGGGGAGAGGGGGCCGGCGGGGAGGAGTTGTGGATGGGGCGGTCCGGTGGGGAAGTGGCGCCGGCGAGGTAGAGGCGGGGCGGCGGTGGTGGCGCACGGCGACGACGAGGACGCAGCGGGATCGATCCCGATCGGATCGGGTGGG
>LR738715.1:464963994-464984859 GCA_902687465.1 Secale cereale | reverse complement strand
GGGGAAGTGGCGACGTGGGGGAGGGCAGTGGGAGCGAGTGGGGATAAGGGCGACGGGGTGGGCCGGTTTGGGCCGGCCTAGATGCCTGGTTGGGCCATTCGGCCCAAAGGGAGGGGGGGTTTGGTTTTTCTTTTATTTTCTGTTTGCCCGATTTTCCTTTTCTTTTCAAATTCTTTTCTGTTTATTTCAGTTCCCCATTTATTTTAGTTTTGTAAATTATAAAGGCAGTTCCAATTTTAGTGTTAATAAGTATGCCACTCCCACATAAGTTTGGGCAACAAAATAAAATAGTTTAATATTTTATAAAATACCAAAGGCATTTACTTAATTGTTTTGTCTGCTGTTTCAATCATTTTGGTGCATTTAAATATGTTATAAAAATAAGGATTCTCCACCATAATTCCTTATGATTTATTTGATACGTCCCGAACATTTTAGTTTTAATGTTTGAAAACTTTTGTGTTTTCTTTTAATTCAAATTTTAATTTGGATCGTTTTCGAACTAACACGAGATTATCAACAGTAATTGTGGTGACGTGTCGTCATTAGTAGAGGGTTACTGTAGCTTAACTATCCGGGCGTCACAATCATTCCCCTTCTTGGACTTAGGACCAGTGACGAAATCCATTTCAATGTGATCAAATTTCCACTCAGGAATAGGTAGAGGTTGAAGGAGACCAGCTGGATGTTGATGCTCTGCCTTCTCTCTTCTGCAGACATCACATTCATTCACGAATTGGGCAATCTCCCTTTTCATTCGAGTCCACCAGTACGATTGCTTGAGGTCTTGGTACATCTTAGAACTTCCGGGATGAATCGAGAGGAGGGAGTCATGTGCTTCGTTCATTATGAGCTTCCTGAGATCACCCTTGGGAACCACAATTCTGTCCTCAAAGAATAAGGTGTCTTTCTCATCAACACGATAGCAGTTGTATTTGGGAGTACCCTTTGCAATACAATGTTTCACTTTCTGCACCATAGCATCACTGAGTTGGGCCTCACGAATCTGATCTTCCAAGGTAGGAGCAACTTGAAGATTGCAAGAAAGCCTTGCGGAACAACTTGGAGGTTGAGCTTCCTGAATGATTCACAAAGTTCAGGCTGGAACGGTTTGAGAAGGAGACTGTTGCAATATGCCTTTCTGCTCAAGGCATCTGCAATGACATTGGCCTTGCCAGGTGTGTACTCAGTGCTTGGATCATACTCTTGGATCATCTCAACCCAACGAGTCTGGCGAAGGTTCAGGTTTGGTTGTGTGAGGATGTACTTCAAGCTCTTGTGATCGGTGAAGATGTCCACTTTTCTGCCCAACAGAAGGTGTCTCCACGTGATCAAGGCATGTACAACTACTGCTAGCTCGAGATCATGTGTGGGGTAATTACTCTCATTTGGTTTCAACTGACGAGAAGTGTATGCCACAATCTTCTTGTCTTGCATGAGAACACCACCAAGTCCTTGCAAAGAAGCATCACAAAAGACTTCATAGGGCTTGAAATCATCCGGAGGAGTAAGAACCAGAGCAGAAATGAGCTTCTCTTTGAGTGTTTTGAATGCCACATCACAATCAGGAGTCTAGGAGTACTTGACATTCTTCTGCAACAGGTTGGAAAGAGGCTTGGCAATCTTGGAGAAGTTCTCAACGAACCTTCTGCAATAGCTAGCGAGACCAAGGAAGCTTCGGAGTTTCTTGACATTCTGCGGGGGTTCCCAGTTGACAATAGCTTCAACTTTCTCAGGTTTCACAGAAATACCCTCGGCAGAGATGATATGGCCAAGATATAAAACTTTATCCAGCCAGAATTCACATTTGGAGGACTTCGCATAGAACTTGTGTTCACGGAGCCTGTCCAGGACCAAACGGAGATGCTTGGCATGGTCTTCTTCATTCCTGGAGAATACCAAGATGTCATCCAGATAGACAAGAACAAATTCATTGGTGTAGGGGTTGAATATGAAGTGCATCATCCTTGAGAAGGTGGGTGGAGCATTTGCGAGGCCAAAAGACATGACCATGTATTCATAAGAGCCAAAACTTGTTCTGAATGCGGTCTTGGGAATATCTTCTTCACGGATACGGATTTGGTGGTAACCCATCCGGAGATCGAGCTTTGAGAACACCTTTGCTCCTTTGAGCTGCTCGAACAATTCATTGTTATTGGGGAGCGGATACTTGTTCTGTATTGTCTTCTTATTCAATGGCCGGTAATCAACGCAAAGGCGTTCCGTGCCATCCTTCTTCTTGACAAATAGAACACCACAGCCCCAAGGAAAAGTACTAGGCTTGATTAGACCCATATGCTCTTGCTCATCGAGTTGTTTCTTCAGCTCCTTCAACTCATCAGGGGAAATCTTGTACGAACGCCGACATGCTAGCTCGGTACCGGGCTCGAGTTCAATGACGAATTCAACTTGACGATGCGGAGGCATGCCTGGAAGCTCTTCAGGGAAAACATCTTCATATTCATTGACCACCGGAATCTGAGACATGGCATTAATCTCGCCCTTGTCATTGAGAGAGAATAGCCTGATTGTGTTATCTCGAGAGGCGAAGATAATCATGTCTTTGTCAGGATGAGTAATCTTGACTTCCTTATTTGCACAATCAATGTTTGCATCATTCTTGGAGAGCCAATGCATCCCAAGAATAAGATCAATGTCGGAGTTGCCGAGAATAACCGGAGAAACCAGAAAACTGTAATCACCCATATGAATAGATATATCCAGAGCAAACACACTAGAAGTCATTCGTTTCCCCGGAGAAGTAACTTGCAACTTTTGAGGTAAGCTTTTGATGTCAACATTGTGTTTGGATGCAAAAGGTTGAGACATGAAAGAACATGATGCACCTGAATCAAACAAAACTTTAGCAGGTTTAAGGTTGACTGGAAGGTTACCAAGTATCACATCTGAAGAATTATTTGCTTGAGCTGCATTCATCAGATTCACTCTTACTTGCTTGGGATTGTGCTTGACAATAGCAGTGCTGACAGGTGGAGGAGGCGGAAGGCGCCTTGGGTTGGGACACTTGTTAGCATAGTGACCCTTCTGAGTGCACTTGTTGCAAACCACTTCTGAGAGAGGACGGTGATAAGGACCACTTGATCTTGAAGCTTGAAACTGAGGCTTGGACTGATTGCTTGGGTTGGGTGAGTGGGAGAAACCATGTCCACCTGAGTGCTTGTTTTTGTTTGGAGGACGAAGCACTGGAGGAGGCGGAAGCCAGAACTTCTACTGCTTTGCAACCACTTGGGAAGAAGAGGAGGAGTGAACAGCATCTCTAATCCTCTTTTTGGAAGCTTCAATCTTGAGCTGGGCTGCCTCTTGCTTAAGAGCCATATTGTAGAATTGGTCAAATTCATCCGGCTCGAACAAGGTGAGAGCTAGTTGGAGTTCATCCTTCAGACCACCACGGAACTGATAAATCTTGCTATTGGCATCTGGGATGTCTTGCTTGGCATAGCGTGCAAGATTCCGGAACTTGACGTTGTATTGATAGACGGACATGGTGCCTTGCTTCAGGTTACGGAATTGCTCACGCATGCCTTCAATGACACTGGTTGGAATGTGGTGAGAGCGGAAATCCTTGCAGAAGTCAGTCCACGAGATCTCACGACCACCTCTGGAATCTTTGTACTGTTTCCACCAATCAACAGCTTGGTCTTTGAGTTGGAAGGCGGCAAACTTGACATAATCCTCAGGTCTCATGTTACTGCATTCAAAGTGCTTTTTGATGTCTGTTATCTAGTCTTCAGCATCTAGCGGATCCACACAGTAACAGAAAGACTTCGGTTGGTTTGCCAGGAATTGGTTGAGGGTTGCAAAGTGAGGTTGATTGAACAGATTGCCTTGGCCTTGGTTCCCATGACCACCTTGATTTGCTTGGTTTGCTTGAATGTTCTGCATCATTTGCATAAGCATCTGGGTGTTCTGATTTGTCGCTTGCATAATTGCTCTCCAGGCCTCAGACGGAGGAGGAGGGGAAGGAGGACGTTCATGTAATGCTCAGGATGGGACTATATCTCCTACGTGTCGAGGCACGACTTAAAGATATAAGCCCATTCTGGAATGATCGCAAGTTTGGTACCTTTGCACATCTCATGTAAAAATAGGGATGAAAGCTGAAAAGATAGTTGGCGTACACTCGCCACGTCACACAAATTCATTACATATCCAAACATCATTCAAATAAACATCACATCCCATCTAAGGGTAAGATCCAAATGACAAGATACCAAACATAACATTAAATCACAGGTCTGAATCGAATCCTAGTAGAAGCTCTACTGATCAACCGGATAGTACACGTAGTAACGGCTACGCTCCTCATCGTACTCCCAGTCTAGCTCAGTGCCATCGCCTGTGTAGCTCACCATCGTACCTGCATCTGGTGTGGTGAAGTAACTGTGAGCCACAGAGGACTCAGCAATCCCGTTCCCGGGTAACACGACTATCCAAGCCTTGGGTGTGGAACAAGGCTGAAGAAGAATAAGAGGTTGCAGTAGCACTAGCACTAGCTTACGTAAAAGAGAGCGAGAAGAGAAGTGCCTCGGTCGAGAGATGATCACGACGTGATCCTAACTAGCAAGTCAAACATAACCCCACCATGTTCATCTCCCGAATCCCTTTCGGAAAATGACCGTCACGGTACTCACGCTGGTAGTGTATTGGAACATGGTGTCAAGTTTTCTACAACCGGATATTAACAAGCTCCCATCTGCCACATAACCGCGGGCACGGCTTTCGAAAGTTCATAACCCTGCAGGGGTGTTCCAACTTGGCCCGTGACAAGCCCACGATCCGCGGAGTCACAACTCCAAAGTGGGAAGGCCCGAGTATCCTCGGAATCCCGTGCTCAAGATACTCCGATTAAGGTAAGGCTAATCCAGCAAATCCTCCCAGCGTGCCGACACCCTGACAATAGCCGCGCGTATCTAGTCTCAGGCCACGACCGGATGGGTGATCCCACATGTTTTTACCAGACCTTCAGCTCCCTCGAGGTGGCCCCGCGTAACCCCCAGTTCGGACCAACACTCATGTGGAGCACTGGCCCGGGGTTGTTGATTAAGAAGAGGGTTAATTACTCCCTATGCAAGTTTTTAGTTATTAGGCAAATAGTACCAATGTTGGGACTTGCTGGAAAAGACTTAGCACTTAGCGTTTATCGAGGGGGTCCCATAACCCCAACCGTGTGAGGAACACATAATCAAGGAACATAACACCAGTTTATATGGTTCCTAAGGCGGCATGAGTGGAACAAAACACCAAGCAACAGGCTTAGCCTTCCACCCATTACCAATATATAGATGATTTCATTTAATAATTAATATAGTGTGATATCCCAACAAGCTTCAACAAGAAGCAAGAACCTTCAATCTTCTCCTGCAACTAACAATGCTATAAGAGGGGCTGAGCAAAGCCTACGTATAGCCAATCAATGGTTTGCATAGGTAGGGTGGTTAGACAGGTTCATGGTTACAATAGGAGGCTGACAGGAAAAACATGGGCATCGAGGCAAAACTATAGAGCGATACTTCTAGCAATAGGCAAAGATAGTAATGATATCCGGGTTCGGTCATCTTGCCTGAAGAGTTGTCGATGGGATCGTAAGAGAGCTCCTCGTTCTCACCCTCGGTAGTAACCTCGTGCTCGTACTCGTACTCAGCTTCCGGCTCTACTCAACACAAACACACAAGGCACGACAATCAACAAGATGCAATGCACAAAACTACTGGATGCATGGCTGATGCACTATGGAAGCAAAACAGATGCACTATGGAAGCACAGAAAGTCTACATAGGAAGCACAGTGTTACAGCACAAGGAGCATGGCAATGTGCAACAAGCAAAATGCTTCAAAACATGATAACATGAGGATATTATGAATCTACATGCAAAAACACACAAGTAACATATAGGACTTGCTCAAAACGGAGCAACGGGCTAAAAGTTACACCCGAAACAATAAACATGGCAAAGCTGAAATAAACAACCACATAGCAACTTCGGGGCAAGAGATAAATAGTCTACAGCACTCAAACATCATGGCAAGGAGCATGGACATAAAGTAGACATATCCTACATCAAACAAATCCATTGGAGCATCCCCAAAGGAGCCATGGAGCAATAGCAACAAGCTATGACATTTTGAACTTGACAACAAAATCCCGACAACAGTAATTTGTTGCAACTTGGGAGCAAGAGTTAAATATGCTACAGCCACTCAAATAATCATGTGAGAGCATGAATGGATAGCCAACAACTTATACAACAAGGAATCATCAAGAGTCACCCGAAAACTATCATGGATTGGCCTAGAACAACAAGCAAACATGGCATCTGGAAATTACAGATTCCAAACTTAGTGAAATTTCACTAAGTGTTAAAACAGTAGTAACATCATGGCATCTTTGTGAGCAAGTTTAAGTCACCTCAAAACTAAACAAGACAAGTGGTTTGCACCACAGCAAAGTACACATGAAGGTGAATCCAAAACATCTAAGCATGCATCAAGGGGACATCCACATCAGTAGCAACGAGCTCCTCTACGAGGCATCTCGTAACAAGTTTAACGACATAACAGCCACATAGCACTTTGCAAAGGAGATAAACATGGCAAGATGAATTCTATCATGCAAGCTAAAGCAACCAACATGTAGAGCATGACATGATGAACATGTGGACATATCATTTGCTTCATTTGAATAAACATGCACCAAGTTATCACATTGCAAAGATGGCATGAAAACAACTACTAACAGCAGTTTATAACAAGTAGCACTCTTCTCATGAAGATTAAGACATCTAGATGACCCCAAACATGCATGGCACAATGGAACAAAACGTAGCACAAGTCTCCGCGGTCATTTTGACATATCATTTGCTCACATCGGACATGCACACAAAAAGTTATCATCGAAACAAAACTGCATCAGACAACAAAACTGCCAGGGACTTGGTAAAAAAACCACCTCGGGTCAGATCTGGTCAACGCGGGTCGGGTCCACCGGGCGAAGCGGGTCGGGTCGCGGGGAAGCGGATCGGGCCGGCGGGGTAGCGGATCGGGCCGGCGGGGAAGCGGATCGGCGCTAACGGGCCTCGGAGCTCCGGCCCGATAGGGTTGGAGGCGAAGGAGGGGCAGATCGGGGCTCTCCCGATCGGCCGAGGGCGGCGGCCTTTGAGGGGATGAGCCCCCGCGGCGGCGGCTGAAGAAGTGGCGGGGCCGGCGGCCTCCGGCGGCTGGGGGACGGGCTACCGCGGCGGCTCCCTGGCCGGCCGGCGGCGAGCCCGCGAGAGGAGGCGGCGGAGGGCGCTTGGCCGGCGGGAGGCCGGGTCCGGCGGCGGCGCGAGGCGAGGTGGCGAGGAGGAGGAGGTCCGGCAGCGGGGCAGGTGGCGCGGCGGACGGCGGCGGGGAAGAGACCGGCCGACGGTGCGAGAATTCCGGTGGCTGTGGCTGGAGGTTGTAGAAGAGGCGGGCAGGGCCCACACGTCAGATCGGAAGCACGGGCGGAGGTCGGAAGCGCGGGCGACGAACTATGGAAACATGCTCGCTGGGACGTCGGAAGCACGGCGATCTAACGGTGGAAGCACCGCGGATCAACGGTGGAAGCACCGGCGGCGCACTGTGGAAGCATTAGGGTTTCAGACGCGAAAATTGGGGGAGTTGGACGTTTATATAGGCACAAGGAGCTAGGGTTGTCCAAATGAGGTGAGGTTTTCGGCCACACAATCACAATTGGATGGCCTAGATGAAGGGAGGGGTTTGGGTTGGTTTGGTGGGCTGTTGGAGGGGTTTCTTGGGCCTCAAAGAGGAGGTACTTTCAGCCCACGAGAAAAACTGTTGGGGTAGCAAACGAACTCCAAACGCGACGAGATTTGACAGGCGGGTTACACACACCAAAACAACAACACACGACAAGTCTCACACCAAAACGGAAACGTTACACGACCAAACACCAAAGTAGGCCTCGGGGATGCCACAAACACGTGAGAGGGCTCCGGAACTCGAAACGGACAACGGAAGGAACGAGTGGGACCGGATGCAAACGACAATACAAATGCAATGCGATGCACATGACTACATGATATGGATGAATGCACACACGCAACACGACAAAACGACGAAAAACCCAAAAGACAAGAACCCGGAATGGAATTGATGGAGCCAAAGATATTATATATTGCCCAAAAGGGAAAGTATTACATCCGGGGCATTACAAATTCCCCTCTACTACAAAAAGATCTCGTCCCGAGATCTAGGACTGGAAGAAGGAAGGGTACTCGGAACGAAGGTGATCTTCTCGTTCCCACGTAGCTTCTCGGTCGGTATGGTGTGACCACTTAACTTTCAAGAATTTGATGGACTTTTTGCGGGTCTTGCACTCGGTTTCTTCGAGAATAGCAACTGGGTTCTCTCGGTAAGACAAGTCTTGTTGAAGATCAATCTCCTCAAACGGAATGGTGCGTTCAGGTGTCTTGAAGCACTTGCGGAGTTGAGACACATGAAACACATCATGAACATTGGCAAAGTTGGAAGGGAGCTCAAGTTGATAGGCTAGATCGCCTCTTTTGCCAAGGATCTTGAAAGGCCCGACGTATCTAGGACCAAGCTTTCCTTTGATACCGAATCTTTGGGTTCCTTTCATCGGAGAAACACGGAGATAGACATGATCCCCAATGTTAAAGGCCAAATCACGATGCTTGTCGTCATAGTAGCTCTTCTAATGCGACTGAGTGGCCTTGAGATTCTCACGTATGACTTTGCACATTTCTTCGGCTTCTGAGATCAAGTCATTGCCAAGAAGTTGATGTTCACCAGTCTCGGACCAGTTGAGAGGGGTACGACACTTTCTGCCATAGAGGATTTCAAACGGAGCTTTGCCGGCAGTTGCTTGGAAGCTGTTGTTGTAAGAGAACTCGGCAAATGGAAGGCAATCTTCCCATTTCATGCCAAAAGATATGACACAGGCTCTGAGCATGTCTTCTAGAATCTGATTCACTCTCTCGACTTGACCACTAGTCTGAGGGTGAAATGCAGTGCTGAAACGGATCTTAGTGCCCATGGCAGACTGAAAGGAGTCCCAGAACTTTGAAGTGAACAAACTTCCACGGTCTGAGGAGATAACTTGAGGAATGCCATGTAAGGACACAATTCTGGAAGTGTACTACTCTGCCAGTTGCGCTGCATTGATGGATTCTTTGACTGGAAGGAAGTGAGCGACTTTGGTAAGCTTGTTAATCACCACGAAGATAGAATTATTCCCTCTCTTGGACTTGGGAAAACCAGTGACGAAATCCATTTCAATGTGGTCGAATTTCCACTCGGGAATAGGAAGAGGTTGGAGAAGACCGGCTGGACGTTGATGCTCTGCCTTCACTCTTCTGCAGACATCACATTCATTCACGAATTGGGCAATCTCCCTTTTCATGCGAGTCCACCAGTAAGATTGCTTGAGGTATTGGTACATCTTGGAACTGCCAGGATGAATGGAAAGGAGGGAATCATGTGCTTCTTCCATTATGAGCTTCCTGAGATCACCTTTGGGAACCATGAGTCTGTCCTCAAAGAACAAGGTATCTCTCTCATCAACGCGATAGCACTTGTATTTAGGAGTACCCTTTGCAATACCATGTTTCACTTTCTGCACCATAGCATCACTGAGTTGGGCCTCACGGATCTGATCTTCCAAGGTAGGAGCAACTTGAAGATTTGCAAGAAAACCCTGTGGAACAACTTGGAGGTTGAGCTTCCTGAATGCTTCACAAAGCTCAGGCTGGAACGGCTTGATAAGGAGGCTGTTGCAATATGCCTTTCTGCTCAAAGCATCTGCAATCACATTCGCCTTGCCAGGAGTGTATTCGATGCTTGGATCATACTCTTGGATCATTTCGACCCAACGAGTCTGGCGGAGGTTCAGATTCGGCTGTGTGAAGATGTACTTCAAGCTCTTGTGATCGGTGAAGATGTCGACTTTTCTGCCCAACAGAAGGTGTCTCCACGTAATCAAAGCATGTACCACAGCTGCTAGTTCAAGATCATGTGTGGGGTAGTTCTTCTCACTTGGCTTCAGTTGACGAGAAGTGTATGCCACAATTCTCTTGTCCTGTATAAGCACACCACCAAGTCCTTGAAGGGAAGCATCACAGAATACTTCATAGGGCTTGGACTCATCTGGAGGAGTAAGAACTGGAGCATGGACGAGCTTTTCTTTGAGAGTTTTGAATGCCACTTCACAATCTGGAGACCAGTAGTACTTGACATACTTCTGCAGCAAGTTGGAAAGAGGCTTGGCAATCTTGGAGAAGTTCTCAACGAACCTTCTGCAATAGCTGGCAAGACCAAAAGACATGACTGTATACTCATATGAGCTGTAGCTCGTTCTGAAGGCAGTCTTGTGAATATCTTCTTCTCGAATGCGAATCTGGTGATAGCCCATTCGGAGATCGAGCTTTGAGAACACTTTAGCTCCTTTGAGCTGCTCAAACAGTTCATTGATGTTGGGGAGCGGATACTTGTTCTTTATTGTCTTCTTGTTCAATGGCCGGTAATCAACGCAGAGGCGCTCCGTGCCATCCTTCTTCTTGACAAATAAGACACCACAGCCCCAAGGAGACGTACTAGGCCTGATCAGACCCAAACGCTCTTGTTCGTCAAGCTGTTTCTTCAACTCCTTCAACTCCATAGGAGAGAGCTTGTACAGACGCCGGCATGCTGGCTCAGTACCAGGCTCGAGTTCAATGACGAATTCCACTTGACGGTGTGGAGGCGTGCCTGGAAGTTCTTCAAGAAAGAAGTCTTCGTATTTGTTTACCACCGGAATTTGAGAGATGGCATTAATCTCGCCCTTGTCATTGAGAGAGAAAAGCCTGATTGTGTTATCCCGAGAGGCGAAGATAATCACATCTTCATCAGGATGAGTAATCTTAACTTCCTTGTTTGCACAATCAATGTGAGCATCATGCTGAGAAAGCCAATCCATCCCGAGGATGAGGTCAATGTCGGAATTGCCGAGAACCACCGGAGAGGCCAGGAATCGATAATCACCCATGCAAATAGAAACATCCGGAGCATATATACGAGAATGCATCAATTTACCCGGAGAAACAACTGATAATTCCCTTGGCAAACTTTTGATGTCAACATTGTGCTTGGATGCAAATGGTTGAGACATGAAAGAACATGAAGCACCCGAATCAAACAAAACTTTAGCAGGTTTAAGGTTGACTGGAAGATTACCCAATATGACATCAGAAGAATTCTCCGCTCGCGCTGCATTCTTCAGATTCACCCTTGCAGACTTTGGATTATGCTTGACAATAGCTGTGCTGACAGGTGGAGGAGGCGGAAGGCGCCTTGGGTTGGGGCACTTGTTAGCATAGTGACCTTTCTGAGTGCACTTGTTGCAGACCACTTCTGAGAGAGGACGGTAATGAGTAGCACTTGACTTGGAACCTTGAGACTGATGCTTCGACTGGTTGCTTGGGTTGGGTGGGTGGGAGAAACCACGACAACTAGAGTTCTTGTTGTTGTTGTAGGGAGCTCGGATCACAGGAGGAGGTGGAAGCCAAAATTTCTGTTGCTTCGCGACCACTTGAGAAGATGAGGAGGAGTGAACGGCATCTCGGATCCTCCTTTTGGAAGCCTCCATCTTGAGCTGGGCTGCCTCTTGCTTAAGCGCCATGTTATAGAATTTGTCGAACTCCTCAGGCTCGAACAAGGTGAGATCAAGTTGAAGTTCATCCTTGAGACCTCCACGGAACTGATAGATCTTGCTCTTGGCATCTGGTATGTCTTGCTTTGCATAGCAAGCAAGGTTTTGGAACTTGACATTATACTGGTAGACAGTCATAGAGCCTTGCTTCAGGTTGCGGAATTGCTCACGCATACCCTCGATGACACTTGTTGGAATGTGTTGAGAGCGAAAGTCCTTGCAGAAATCATCCCAAGAGATCACACGCCCTTCTCTGGAGTCTTTGTACTGCTGCCACCAGTCAGCTGCTTGGTCCTTGAGTTGGAAGGCTGCAAATTTCACATAGTCCTCAGGCCTTACGTTGCTGCACTCAAAATGCTTCTTGATATCAGTAATCCATTCTTCAGCATCGAGAGGGTCGACACAGTAACTGAAAGCCTTTGGTTGATTGGCCAAGAACTGGTTGAGCGTAGCATGGTGCTGTTGGTTGAAGAAATTGCCTTGGTTCCCTGGAGCACCCTGATTTGCTTGATTTGCTTGCATTTGCTGCATCATCTGCTTCAACATCTGGGTGTTCTGATTTGTAGTCTGCATAATCGCTCTCCAGGCCTCAGACGGAGGAGGAGGGGAAGGAGGACGATCTTGAACCTCTTCACCCTCTGGGTTAGCGTTGGGAACCCGTTTCGGAGCCATCCTGAAAGAGATGACCACCAATCAGCAATTTGATTGAAAGAAGGTATAAGCTGAAACAAGGATAGAAATGCAACATAGTCTTCACAAGAATCATTCGAACAAGAGGAACAAATGAAATTCTCAGCTTAATGATAACAACAATCTTCACGAGAAGCCACTGGGAGACAAAAGGTAAATAAGAAAACAACAAGGTACAGATAGAACAAACACAAGATAGGAGCTTCGTTCGACATCTTTGTGCTGAAAGCTTATGGAACGTGTTACGAAAGGGTTTTGCAATCCCCGAATCAGCATAGCCAAGGACCCTTTAAGATGCAACTCCCGATCGGAACATCGGCCATAAAACCACTTCACTCAATGTAGAACCCCAAACTCCGTAACCTGCATTCGTTGGAAGAATGCCTACGATCTACTGGATGAACCCACCTATTAATTTCCGAAAGGTTCCAGTTATGCAATCAGGTGTTGGGGATACAGGGGAAGCACCGCGCACTCAACTCTAATCCTACATCCAGCTGTATCCATCCTTCAACACATAACCAGTTGTTCTCGGAAACCGTCTACCTTGGACCTTCGAAAAGCATCCACTATACAAAGCTATGGCAATACTCTCGAACTACCTCCCCAGTACTGGGTGATGTCGGGGTTATCTTGCCACTAACCGTATAGGAGAGTTTTCGATGCCGCGATATGTTTGTGACGACAATACCCCGAAGCTCAACTCCCCGGGACACTGCCACAACCCCTAATGTCAGGAGGCATCGAGAACAATATTCTCGTCACAAAGACATCGAAACAATCCAAACAATACTCGCGAGATTCCTAAAAAAAATTTGGTGCAATTTTTGAAAGTAGAAGAGGCAAGAGTAGTCGTCAGGAGTCCTCACCAGAATGAAAAGAGATGAGGATCAAAGAAATCCTACTCTCCGATATAAATATAGGACTCAAAACATTTTCAGTGTGTGCCTAGACTCAACCGTCAACGATTCGATCAATCAGTGGGGCTTCTAGGTCGGAGAAGGCTCTGAATACCAACTTGTAATACTTTCCCTTTTGGGCAATATACTGCATCAGACAACAAAACTGCCAGGGACTTGGTAAAAAAAACCCACCTCGGGTCAGATCTGGTCAACGCGGGTCGGGTCCACCGGGCGAAGCGGGTCGGCTCGCGGGGAAGCGGATCGGGCCGGCGGGGTAGCGGTTCGGGCCGCCGGGGAAGCGGATCGGCGCTAACGGGCCTCGGGGCTCCGGCCCGATAGGGTTGGAGGCGAAGGAGAAGCAGATCGGGGCTCTCCCGATCGGCCGAGGGCGGCGGCCTTCGAGGGGATGAGCCCCTGCGGCGGCGGCTGAAGAAGTGGTGGGGCCGGCGGCCTCCGGCGGCTGGGGGACGGGCTACCGCGGCGGCTCCCTGGCCGGCCGGCGACGAGCCCGCGGGAGGAGGCGGCGGAGGGCGCTTGGCCGGCGGGAGGCCGGGTCCGGCGGCGGCGCGAGGCGAGGTGGCGAGGAGGAGGAGGTCCGGCGGTGGGGCAGGTGGCGCGGCGGACGGCGGCGGGGAAGAGACCGGCCGGCGGTGCGAGAATTCCGGCGGCTGCGGCTGGAGGTTGAAGAAGAGGCGGGCGGGGCCCATGCGTCAGATCGGAAGCACGGGCGGAGGTCGGAAGCGCGGGCGACGAACTATGGAAACATGCTCGCTGGGACGTCGGAAGCATGGCGATCTAACGGGGGAAGCACCGCGGATCAACGGTGGAAGCACCGACGGCGCACTGTGGAAGCATTAGGGTTTCAGACGCGAAAATTGGGGGAGTTGGACGTTTATATAGGCACAAGGAGCTAGGGTTGTCCAAATGAGGTGAGGTTTTCGGCCACACGATCACAATTGGATGGCCTAGATGAAGGGAGGGGTTTGGGTTGGTTTGGTGGGCTGTTGGAGGGGTTTCTTGGGCCTCAAAGAGGAGGTACTTTCAGCCCACGAGAAAAACTGTTGGGGTAGCAAACGAACTCCAAACGCGACGAGATTTGACAGGCGGGTTACACACACCAAAACAACAACACACGACAATTCTCACACCAAAACGAAACGTTACACGGACAAACACCAAAGTAGGCCCCCGGGATGCCACGAACACGTGAGAGGGCTCCGGAACTCAAAACGGACAACGGAAGGAACGAGTGGGACCGGATGCAAACGACAACAAAAATGCAATGCGATGCACATGACTACATGATATGGATGAATGCACACACGCAACACGACAAAACGACGAAAAACCCAAAAGACAAGAACCCGGAATGGAATTGATGGAGCCAAAGATATTATATATTGCCCAAAAGGGAAAGTATTACATCCGGGCCATTACAGTTCGGGAACACACTCTTCTTCACCCTATGGGTTAGCATTGGGAACCTTCTTAGGAGCCATACTGAATGAGATGACAACTATTAGCCATTGATTGAAAATATATAAGCTGAATCAACAGCTAGAACTTGCAACATAAGTCTTCACAAGAACATTCGAACAGAATGAACGAATGTAATCCATAGTTTAATGGTACAACAATCTTCTCGAGAAGCCACTTGGGAGAAAAAAAGGTAAATAAAAACAACAAGGAGCAGATAGAGCAAATACAAGATAGAAGCTTCGTTCCACATGTTCGTGCTGAAAGCTCATGGAACGTGTTACAAAAGGGTTTTGCAATCCCCGGATCAACATAGCCAAGGACCCTTTAAGATGCAACTCCTGATTGGAACAACGCCCATAAAACCACTTCACTCAATGTTGAACCCCGAACTCCATATCAAGCATTCGTTGGAAGAATGCCTACGAGCTACTAGAAGAACCCACCTATTAATTTCTGAAGGTTTCCAGTTATGCAATCGGGTGTTGGGGATACAGGGGAAGCACCGCGCACTCAACTCTAATCCTACATCCAGCTGTATCCATCCTTCAACACATAACCAGTCATTTTCGGAAACCGTTTACCTCGGACCTTCGAAACGCATCCGCTATACAAGCTGTGGCAATACTCCTGAACTACCTCCCCAGTACTGGGTGATGTCGGGGTTATCTCACCACTAACCGCATAGAAGAGTTTTCGATGTCGGCCGTCTTAAGTATTCTAGAACTGCTGCGATAGATTTGTGACGACAACACCTCTGAGGTCAACTCCCCGGGACACTGCCACAACCCCTAAATGACAGGAGGCATTAAGAACAATGTTCTCGTCACAAAGATATCGAAACAATCCAAACAATACTCGCGTGATCCTAAAAAAATTTAGTGAATTTTTGAGAGTAGAAGAGTAGAACATCATCAGGAGTCCTCACCAGAGTGATAAAGGGATGAGGAGTAAAAAGAATTCCTACTCTCCGATATATATAGGACTCAAAAAATTTCATGTGTGTGCCTAGACTCAACTACCAACAATTCCATCAATCAGGGGGGCTCCTAGGTCGGAGAAGGCTCTGATTACCAACTTGTAATGCCCAGTATGTGACTATACCTCCCACGTGTCGAGGCACGACTTAAATGTATAATCACATACTAGAATGATCTCAAGTATGGTATCTTTGCACAACTCATGTAAAAGAGGGGATGAAAATGTAAAAGAGTAGTTGGCTTACACTCGCCACGTCACACAATGAAATACATTAACATACATCATCCGAATAACATCAGAGTCCGACTACGGACGAAGATCCAAATGAAAGATACCATAAATAAAGCAACACAAGGTCCCGATCATCCTAGTAAGAGCCCTACTGATCCTCTGGGTAAGACACGTAGTATCGCCCATGTTCTTCATCGAACTCCCAATACAACTCTAAACCACCAGCTATGTAGTTCTCAACGGTACCTGCATCTGGTGTTGTGTAGAATCTGTGAGCCACGGAGGTCTCAGCAATCCCGTTCCCGGGTAGCAATACTATCAAAGCCTTAGGTGTGGAACAAGGCTGAAAATAAGGTTGCAGCAGCACTAGCACTAGCTTACGTGTTTAGAGCGAGAAGAGAAAGTGCCAACGATCGTCAACGTGATCACGAAGTGATCCTAACTAAGCACGTCAAACATAACCCCACCGTATTCACTTCCCGAACCCCTTCGGAAAGCGACCGTCACGGTTACTCACGCTGGTAGTGTATTATGATCATAGTGTCAAGTTTTGTACAACCGGATATTAAGAAATTCCCATCTGCCACATAATCACGGGCACGGCTTTCGAAAGATCAAACCCTGCAGGGGTGTCCCAACTTAGCCCATCACAAGCTCACGATCCGCGGAGTCGCAACTCCAAAGTGGGAAGACCCGAGTATTCTCGGAATCCCGTGCTCAAGATATACCGACATAGGTAAAACTAATCCAGCAAGACCTCCCGGCGTGCCGACACCCTGATAGTAGCCGCGTGTATCTCGTCTCAGGCCACGACCGGATGGGTGATGCTACAGGTTTTTACCAGCCATCGGGTTTCCCCAAGGTGGCCCCGCAGGCTCCCCAGTTTGGACTAACACTCATGTGGAGCACTGGCCCAGGGTTGTTAATTAAGAACTCGGGTTTGCAACGCCCTTATGCAAGTTTTAGTTATTAGGCAAATGTAAAACCAATGTTGGGCCTTGCGGGAAAAGCTTTAGCGCTAAGCGGGTTATCAAGGGGGACCCATAAACCCCAACCCTGTTAGGGACGCAAAATCAAGGAACATAACACCGGTTTAAACGGTTCCTAGGGTGGCATGAGTGGAACAAAATACCAAGCAAAGGCTTAGCCTTCCACCCATTGCCAAATATATAAATGATTTAGTTTAACAGATTATATATTGTGATATCCCAACAATAACTTCATCATGAAGCAAGAATCTTCAAATCTTCACCTGCAACTAATAACGCTATAAGAGGGGCTGAGCGATGCTTACGTAGCCAATCAATGGTTTGCTAGGTGGGTGGTTAGAGAGTTTCATGGCAACAATAGGAGGCTGACAAATAGACATATGCATCGAGGCAATAAGCTAAAGAGCGAGACATCTAGCATAGGCAAATATGGTAGTGATATCTGGGTAAGGTCATCTTGCTTGTTGATTCCATGGAGGGATCGTAACCTTGCTCCTCACACTCAACCTCGGTAGAAACCTCGTACTCCGTATCTTCACCGGGCTGTAACCAAACACAACAATGCAACAACAGAACTAAATCAATCAACATTTCGTGCTCAACCACATGATGCATGAAAATGATGAACAAGGACAAGAGTAGATATGATGCATGGCCTAGGGACACAAGGGTGCAACAACATCACATCCAACAAGATCGTACACAAGAATGAAACAAGCAAAGGATCAACTAACAAGTTTATGTATGTTGTTCAAACAAGCATCCAACAAGTTTTAAAGGAGTTGGTTAACATGGCAAGGGTGCAACTAACATTACAACAACATGCTAGCACATTAAAATGGGCTGGAAATAAATAACAACAATATCCAGAAACTCCCATATTAATTTATTTGCATTTGGGACAGATCTGAAAAACTTCTATGATAAAGTTGTCAAACATGCTAAACAATAGCACCAAAATATTCTACACATTTTTCTACCCCAAATGCATATAAAGTTTGTTAAATTTGGAGTTGTAGATATTTAGTTATGAATTACAAGTTTAAGCATTTTTAAAACAAGAATAAATTCAAACAACATTTTAAATGTTTTTAAACATGGCAACAAAAGCATATTCATAAACTACATGGAATTCTAAGCACTTTTCATATAGGACTCATTATCATCAGAAGTATATTTCAACAAATATCAAATTAACAAGAAAAAGACAGAAAAAGAAAAAGAAAAACACAAAAGAGAAAAAGAAAACAAAGCGCGGGGTCAAAGTGACCCAGGGCTGCGCTAGCCTCGGCCACTGACAGAGGGGGGCCTACTGGCTGTGCTGGTGCCAGTGGGTGCGCGCGGGGGCTGGGAAGCAGCAGTGAGGCTGGCAGGTGAGACCTACCTGTCAGCCACACATGGAAAACAAAAACGGCGAAATCCCACTGCGCCCGCAAGGATTCGAAGGCAAGACCTCTCGCTTAACTGATGGAGCACAAACCACTGCGCTACTGATCGTTTCTCGACAGATACTAGGCACTAAGCCTGAAGAAGTATCTGCAGAAGCAGATGACTGAAGAAACCAGAGGCTCGTCGGAGCTGCTCGTAGGAGCTGCTCCGGCGACCAAACGAGACGGCGGAGATGTGCGGGATGCTCCTGGAGGAGTTCCGCATCCACCTGAGGCACTAGCCGCACCTAATGAGCACTACAGCGCCGGCGACGAGCAACGACAGAACGGCGGCGACGGAGCAACGGCGAGGCGATGCAGAGGCCTAGGCGGAGAAGCGACATCACAAGCGGCACCTACACGATGCACTAAAGCGAATGGACAACAAAGCATGGCCTAGAGGGGTCGGAACACTCGCCGACGACGAGGTCCGATGGCGATGCGCTCGGGCGCTCGATGAGCTAGGACCTAGAGGGCGCGTAGGAAGGGGAAAAGGCATGGGGAGAAAGAGGAGCTCACCACGAGCACGGAGGTGCACTCGGCTGGCCCAGGTGTGGACGGAGTCGACGATGGCGGGTCTCGAACAGCTACGGCCACCGGAGACGAAGAAGAGGAAGAAGTCGTCGGCGAGGAGGCGATCGGGTCCGTGTAGGCGAGGTAGTCGAAGTAGTCGACGTCGTGGAAGCAGAAGGACACCATTGGCGAGGCTGAGGTCGACGAGGGGCTCGCCGGCAACGAGGTGGCGCTCTTAGATGCGTGCGGGTGTCGGCTGGAGCGGCAAATCTGGTGGTGCTGGGCTCTCCAGGCGGCGACGAGGAGGAAGGGGAACCCTAGAGAGAGGGGTTGGACAAGCTTCGGGTTTAAATGGGGGGCTCGGGCCACGAGACCTCGACGTCCGTGAGTTTACGGCACGACGTTGAGCGCGCTCTGCTCTGCTTTTGCGCTGACGGAGGAAGACGGAGGCGCGGCCTGTGAGACACACATGTGGGGCCAGAGGGAGAAAAGGCACGGCGCGACTGCGAGGGGAAAGGCTCGGCCTGCGGGAGAGAATGTGCCTGCGCTGCGAGGGGAAAAGAGATGGGCCTGGGGGAGAGAGAAGGAGGAGGAGGCCGAGAGCCACTGCTGAGCTGCTGCTTTTCTTTCGTTTTCTTTATTTCTTCAGACAGAAAGAAAAAGAAAAGCACATGCCAAAAGAAAATGAGTTAGGGAAAAAGAAAAATATCCCCATGCTCAGTGATTAATGCCCTATTTAATAAAATTGACTTGGACATTTTTAGAGGTAGAAAAATAAAAGGAGTTTGGATATGGTTCAAACTCTTGGTATTTTAAAACCCAACCAAATCATTTATAAATGGGGTGATATTTGGTGGAGAGGTTGTAGGCACGGTGCAAGATTATTAGGAAAAGAAAGAACAATAAAGCACTTGGCTAGGTGGCTTGCACAAAGGGGTAAAGAATGGGCATAAAGAAAAGAAAGAAGAAGAAGAAGAAGAAGAAGAAGAAGATGATGATGATGATGAAGAAGAAGAAGAAGAAGGGGGGTTAGGGTTAGCAAGTCAAGATTGGCTAGAGCCACCTCACACACAACATCACAAGGCCTCACTCTCACTCATGATAACAAAGAAGTAAACTATGATGCCATGATGCTATGATGATGAGGCAATGCAAGGATGCAAAATAATAAATGATATGGCACTGCAAAAATAAAATGACAAGAACCCCAAGGATAATGACAAGGATCAATTGAGAAAGCTTTATTGCCATAATTGGAAAGTGTTACATATGGGGTGTTACATTTTGATAGCTTCAATCTTGGTTTCGTCTACATGCACACCCTTGGAAGAGACAACAAATCCTAGAAAAACAAGTTCGTCTACACCAAATTTGCATTTGTCCATGTTAGCATAGTTGCTCTTTGTGAAGAGTTTGCAAGACGG
Organism: Secale cereale; assembly: GCA_902687465.1. Classification (NCBI taxonomy): domain Eukaryota; kingdom Viridiplantae; phylum Streptophyta; class Magnoliopsida; order Poales; family Poaceae; genus Secale; species Secale cereale. The sequence continues at coordinate 464,964,519 of LR738715.1, read as the reverse complement.
TTGTAAGGGGAGTCACATGATCCTATAGAGACTTGATAAACACAAGGATGTCATCTAAGTAGATTACTACAAAGATGCAATGTAAGGTCTAAGGACATAATGCAAGACTCTCATGAAAGTACCGGATACTTCGGATAAGCTCATTGGCATACCAAGCCATTGATAGAAGCAAAATTTTGGTCTTAAATGCGGTTTTCCACTCATCACCCTCTTGTATGCGGATTTGGTAGTAGACACTCTTAAGGTCAATCTTAGAGAAGATTGTGGCTCTACGAAGCTCGCCTAGCATATCATCTAAGTGTGGTATAGGGTGATGGTATCTAACGGTGATAGCAGTGATTGGACAACAATCGGAACACATGCAATATGTACCATCTTTCTTGGGAACAAGGATTACCGGAACGACACAAGGGCTCAAGCTTTCGCGTATGTGGACGTTTTCGGTGAGTTGTTGGACTTGCCATTGGATTTCCTTGGTTTCTTCGAGGTTCACACGATATGGTGCTTTGTTAGAAAGACACACAC
>LR738715.1:464894706-464951189 GCA_902687465.1 Secale cereale | reverse complement strand
GGGGGGCGCCTGGGCCCCCCGAGGCTCCTCCGATGCCCCCCTTTGGCATATATTTAAAGCGTCTCCCGAAACCCTCGAAACAGGAACTCTTTTTCGCGATCTCATCTCTGTTCCGCCGCCGCCGCCGCTTCCAAGATCGGGAGCACCAGGAGAACCCTTCCCGGCACCCTGCCGGAGGGGAGGATCACCACCGGGAGCTTCTCCACCACCATGGACGCCTCCCGGATGAGTTGTGAGTAGTCTCCCTTGGACCATGAGTCCATGACCAGTAGCTATGTGATGTTCTCCTCCCGTTCTTGTGCTTCACTAATTAGTCCTCGTGAGCTGCCCTACATGATCGAGGCACATATGTAATCCTTATGCTGTTGCTATGATGAGTTTGCTGGGATCCGATGGATTATGAGATTATGTTCAGATTGTGTTTGAGTAATATATTTGATTCACCTCTTTTATGTTATGTTCGTAAGTAATTCTTGCATGTTCTCCGTTGTTATTTATTGCTTTGGCCAAGTAGTAGGTAGTTACTCCAAGAGGGAACGTTATGCTCGATTGTGGGTTCATGCCCCTCGATGACTAGTTTGAGTGATAGAAACATGAGTCTAGGGGATGTGCTGTTGCCACAAGGGGGAAAACAACGGTGCTTGTGCCCGCGGGTGCAAGGACTGTTTACATTACGCAAAGTTCTTTTAATGCAGTTGTCTGTTGCTTTGAGTTTACACTATGGGTGGGGCTCGCAACTTAATACCAGCGAGATGTTCTGGATAGATATCTCAAGGTGGATGATTAGTAGTAGATATTGATGGATTTCGGTCTACTTACTTTGGCGTACCGCCCATGCTTTGAACCTCTACCTTTCTTGCAATGTAGTCAGCATTGGTTTGCGCACATGGTCCTATCAATTGCCCAGCTGTAATTCGTTTACCTCACATAGCTGTTTTATCGTCTTTTGGGAGAGAGACATCACTAGTGAACATCATGAGACTCCGGTCCATATTACCATCATTGATCACATCCGCTATTTACTTTTCCGCTATTTACTTACTATTGCAATTATATCTATCACTATTATCACTTGTGTTTGATCCTTTGTAAACTACAAGGCCGGAGGGATTGACAACCTCTCTGTACTCGTTGGGAGCAAAGTTATTTGTATCTATGTGCAGGTCCACGTTGATTGCTAATATCCGGCGCCGTTAGCAGTTGACACCTTCTTGTTGAAACTGGGAGTCTCTGGGAAATCGATCCTTGGTAATACCAAGGGAAAACTTCTGCTACACTGCATCTCAAACCTTCCACTTGGGGTAACCAACGAGGGGTGAGAAGCCACCTAGTAGCGCGCTGACGCTTCTTCTTGTTGGCATAAGCATTGACGTTCTTGCGCTTGTTCAAGCATAGCTTGATTTTGACGACGTCGACGTTCTTGCTCTTCAAGTTGCTCTTGTGAGCTCTTGCCGTGAAGGGGGTTCCGGCTTGCATCTTGGTCTTGGTGCGCGGCTCGGTGATGAGTGTTCGATGTAGGTGTACTTGAGCTGAAGATGGAGTGGGAATGACAACTTGAGTGGCTCAGTCTTTGTGATGAAGTAGTGGAAGAATGTCGATTGATCGTCAAGGTCCGTAGCTCGTCCATTTGAGTAGTCATGTTGGCATTGAGATCTTCAAGACGGTGATTAAGAGTGGCGTCGATGTATTCTCTTGTTCGCTCTTCGGAATGCCTTAAGTTGGTGGCGAGTACCTCAATGCGCTCTTGCATAGCTTAATTCTGTTGATGTAGAGCTCGTTGAACACCAAATAGGTGAACCTTGGTGACGTAGTTGTTCGGTTCTTGAGGATCATCGAATAGTGGGTTCGAAGATGTACTTGGCCTATCCATCATCGCAAGCAAATATGTGAGTGGAAGAAGGAAAGAACTTTACCAAATGTACCTTGACCGATGTTGAGAGTGGATCAATGATCACTCAATGATGTAACAAGGAAATAGCATTATTGGTATCGTATCTCGCCAAATATGTCACACCTACACAAATAAAGCCTTTGGTGGAGCTTGGAGAGGATGGTGGACAAAATGCAATTGTTAGTAAGACTCAATAATGTTGAAAAAGATTCGCAAATTGCAAATGCAACAAGAAGACCAATCACTACGAGAGGTACACGGAAACAGACACACAAATAGATAAATGGGGTTGTGCAAACCAAAAATGAGAATAAAAATGTGGAATCCAGAGGAAATGCTCATGTTGCACAACACACGAGAGATGCTAGAACGATTACACAATAGGCGGATACGAGACTTGTGCACAACCTACTAAGCAAAAGGCAGCGACTTCTATCCCAAGTATGCTATAAATTTTTGGGGCTATTTTTGTGGGGATTTTTCGAAATTGGGACAAAATCAACAAAACAAGGCTAGAAAACAAGGGTAGGGGCTCCAAATTTGTGATCAACCTAGGCTCATGATACCAAGATGATGTAGGGTGGAAACCCTAGGGCCTATCTTTCATGATTTGGAGGCGATCCCATGAAGAACACGACGAACACATGAGAGGAAACACGCAGGAAAACACTCAAATCAATGAGAACAATCACACATGTGCTAGATCCATGAACATAAAGAGTGACACAAGATCTAAACACAACAAAGGACGACACAAGAGGTGGTAGTTATTCTCCGTGAGGAGGTCTTGAGGTCTTCCCGTAGAGGGGTCTTGAATCCACTTGGGGGATCTTCTCTGTAGAGGTCGCGATCTCTCATAGGTGTAGAACCAAATGGATGAGCAAAGCTTTATCTCTAAATGAGCTATCACAATGCTAACCCTTGCTAGAGGGAGAGGGGGTCCTATTTATAGTCGAAGTGCAAAGAAAGGGGTACATGGGCCTCTGGCCCTAAACTGTGCGCAGACAGGCGTCGGTCGTCCGACAAGTATCAGATGTCCGGTGGCTCGCGAGGGTCGGGTCGTCCGGTATATGTCGGATGTCCGGCATTTTGGCTTTGGTCAGCCATCATCGGTCGTCCAGTGAGTTCGGACTTCCGCTGTTTTAGTTCTGTGATGGAGTTGTCGGACGACCAGTGGGGGTCGGACATCCGGTCGCTGGAGGTCGTCGGACGTCCGGTCCTGGTCGGTCGTCCGACCGCTGGAGCGTACGCTGGTTGGAGCTTCAGGCGTCGGACGTTCGGCGTGTACTAGTCGTCCGGTAGCTCTCGAATTTCTGGCCGCTTCTTCTCTTGCTCCTTGGACTTGTCCTCGCCGTCTTGTTCACATGTCGTAGAATCTCCACGTGCGTCTTATTGAGACTTGATCATGCATAGAGTTTCCACTTTAGGTAGCAACCATGTCTCACTTGCTTCATATAGAAGGTCATTAAGGAGAGATGTCACCTCGGTTTTGAGTGCTCTTTCGCGAGATCGTATCATCGATCTACTTGGTGCTTGGGGAGATGGGTCCATGGTGATTACCATAGGATGCTCCACATCACCACGAGGGTCTATTTCCTGCAAGAAAACGAAGAACAAGCAAGAAACTGAGATTGCAATCTCGATATTGAGAATATAAGAGGAAATCTTTATTGATGAAGGTGGGTTTCTGTGACGTCTTTGTCCGCTTGTTGAACACAAATGAAGTATGCAAAGTTGCAGCTATGATGAACTTCAATATAAACAAAACCTGAAGTCTAGACGAGGCCCTAAGGGCTGTATATATGGAGGAAGAGGGAGGGGGATTTCGTGACCCCTTGGAGGAGGGTTCCGAAACCAACCCTAACTCTTGTTTCCCCACACATACGGACTCTAAAGACAACCTATACTCAAGAATTTAGAAATTACATGGACTTGGCCCAAAAATAAGGTGGAGCAATACGTATTATTAGCTATGGACGAAAATTTATGAAAGGGCGTCTTGTATATTTCGTCCATGTCCTTGTATGTCATTAAGGAGGCTTTAAAGTACTAAAATCTGCACTAGAAATGCCGTTCTGGTTCCCTTCGCGCGCGCCTTCATCTCCATGCTTGTTTTTGCTCCAGTGTTCATCCCTCTTGTCCATGCTAGGCCCTTCATTTGTAATCAACACAAATGTATCCAAATTAGGCAGCATCATATTCTCATGAACATTAGAATTGTTACCAAGAAACGAAAGTACCTGGTAATTCAATTGGTGTGCCCGAGCTCTAGTGATTGGTCCAGTATATATAGCAGCAGGGGCTATGGGTGTAACAATGGTATTGATGTCCTCATCACAGTGCAAGGAGCGAGTGCTCGTGGCGAGGTGGATGTTAGCTTAATCGAAACAATTTTGAGTTTGACTAGAAGTGTGCTAGTTTTGTCTAGGCTTCTAAGCCTATGTGTGAGTCAAAATAGGAGGACTAGTTCGAGTCTGGTTCGGATTTGTAAAGGTGATCAGCGTTGCCTGTGATTAGTTTAGGTAAGTGTTTTTGTGTCTAGTAGTATACGTGTTTGTTGGAGAATAGGGAAGTGCAGGTTGAGTCGGTTTGAAGTTTCCTTATGCTAGCTTAGTTTGAGTCGGAGTAGCACAAGTTGCAGGCTTGGGTCGTGTGTATATATACACACCCTGGTGCGTGAGTTTTGTAATAGTGGAAATCAAAGAAAAGAAGGAGAGAATAAAGAGCGCAAATAAGGGCACGACAAGGGCCATTGGCTATCAGTCTTTTTGTGATCGCGTGTGTTCGTGCTTTGATGTGATCGATCCTGTGGTGAATTTTCAAAAATTGGTATCTAGAGCAAGGTCGAGGTGAAGATGCGCTTGCCCCGGGGTGGTGACCCTTCTAGCACCTCCGGGTGGGCAATACAGTCGCCGGTGTAGCGACGAGGAGTGGGCGATATAGTCGTTGGGTGGTGCAGCGACTTGGAGGACAAGATATAGTTGTTCGTCAGAGCGACGACGAGAAGGTGGCGAGGTTTCATCGCAAGCGGGGCGACATGTGATTGTCATTCGATGGAACAACCTAGAGGAGGGAGACAGGCTATCGACGACAAGGCATTGGCGATTATTGATGGTTATGGAGGTGCCGAAGTTGCAACACCAAGGGAATCATCGAGATCATCATTCGAGGGAGTAAGGCGGAGACGATAAATTTTCAAGCCATCATCAGGGACTACATATGAGTACTTGTAAAGTGCTCCAAGAGCTCAGGAGTATGAGCCTTCTGCTGCAGTTGAGATGCGTCACTGACGGAAGAGAATTGAGAGCTTGAGCGGATGGAAAAAGGAAATTGTGCCTTGTGTTTACGGTCATGACCAGGAAGTTCCACGAGTTCATATACAGAGAAGTTGAGTTGCGCGTATATGGCGAGTTATGATGCCGCTGGATGGGAAGCATCGTTCGGTAAGTTGTGTCACTAAATACAAAGAGGTGAGATTGAGGATGTGGCAGGTGATGAGATGTGTCGTGGTTTTGTCACGGCAGATGTCCTAGTGTGAGGACTTAGACGTGAGGCCATCACAAACAATGAGTAGCTTGTCGGGGTTGAGCGGGATGAGAGACATGGGTTTACCCAGGTTCAGCCCCTCACAATCGAGGTAATAGCCTATGTTGATGCATAACTAACTCGATCTTGGCCTATCTTTCACAATTGGAGGGATTCCCACGAAGAAGACGAGGAGAAAACACGAGGGGAACGAGAGGAAAACACTCAAATCAACAAGATATGGTCACACATGTGCTAGATCCGGAAACACAAAGAGATACACGATCCAAATCTAACAAAGGAAAGGTACAAGGTAGCTAGTTTATCCCCTAAGAAGAAGGTCTGTAAGGTCTTCCCGTGAGGGGTCTTGAATCCACTAGGGGGATCTTCTCCATAGATGACGCGGTCTCTCATGGAGGAGAACCTAATGGATGAGCAAAGATATATCTCACAAATGAGCTAAATAAGTGCTCTCCCTAGAAATGAGGAGGATGAGGTCTATTAGTAGTCTAAGGTGTAAGTTAGGGGATACATGGGTCAAAACCCATTTCACTGCGCGGAGGCAGGCCGGTTGTACCTGTCATGGGAGCGGTTGTACCGCTGGGAGCTCATGTACTGGTTCCTGGAGGTGTCCGCGGAGGTAGTTAGCGGTCTGGTCGCAACTTGGGGGGGGGGGAACGGTGTTGTATAGGCCTTGTGCCACTTGATTACAGAAGGTTGACCGGTACTTGGGTGGTAGTTGGTCGGTTGAACCGGTCAAGCGGTTGTTGGGCGGTTGTACCGGTATTTCTGGAACGGGAAGATTTTCCTCCATGCTCTTGGCATCCATCTTGCACCATAACTTCTCCTTGATACCTAAGCATACAAAATGTCTCCATTTGAGGTATTAGCCATGTCTCAAGTTGGTCAAAGGGGAGTTCAACAAGGAGAGAGTTAACCTTGTTCTCGATAGCCCTTGCACCAGCTCGTGTCGTCGGTCCACTTGGTAGGTCCATGGGGATGACCTTGGGATGCTCTGCATCATCTCCCCCCTTGGGAAAGATCCGACCTCAGATCGAAAGCCTCATCACCATGGAAGGGAGAGAGATCCTTGACGTTGAAGATATCGCTCACATTGTACTTGTCGCGTGGGATGTCGATCTTCTAGGCATTGTTGTTGTAGCGTGTGAGCACCTTAAAGGGTCCGTCCGCTCGTGGAAGTAACTTGGACTTGCGCTCGTAGGGGAAGCATTCCTTGCAAAGTGATGTCTGCTAAAACTATGTCAGTATTTCCGCAAAGAGGAAGGGATGATGCAGTATAGCAGCGGTAGGTATTTCCCCCAGTGATGAGACCAAGGTTATCGAACCAGCAGGAGAACCAAGAAACACAACGTAAATAGTACATGCACACAAATAGCAAATACTGGCAACCCGACATGTAAAAGGGGCTGTCAATCCCTTTCGGGTAACAGACGTGATAGAGTTGTAAATATTGATAGATCAAACGCCAAATAAGATAAATTGCAAAAAGGTATTTTTGGGTTTTTGGTTTAATAGATCTGAAAATAAAAGCAAAGGAAAATAGATCGCAAAGGCAAATAATATGAGAAAGAGACCCGGGGGCCATAGATTTCACTAGTGGCTTCTCTCGAGAAAATAGCAAACGGTGGGTAAACAATCACCGTTGGGAAATTGATAGAACTTCAAATAATCATGACGATATCCAGGCAATGATCTTTATATAGGCATCACGTCCAAGATTAGTAGACCGACTCCAACTTGCATCTACTACTATTACTCCACACATCGACCGCTATCCAGCATGCATCTAGTGTATTAAGTTCATGGAGAAACGGAGTAATGCAATAAGAACGATGACATGATGTAGACAAGGTCTATTTATGTAGAAATAGACCCCCATCGTTTTATCCTTAATTAGTAGCAACGACACATACGTGTCGGTTCCCTTTCTGTCACTGGGATCAAGCACCGTAAGATCGAACCCACTACAAAGCACCTCTTCCCATTGCAAGATAAATAGATCAAGTTGGCCAAAGAAAACCCAAATATCGGAGAAGAAATACGAGGCTATAAGAAATCATACATATAAGAGATCAAAGAAGACTCAAATAACTTTCATGGATATAAAAAGATAGATCTGATCATAAACTCAAAGTTCATCGGATCCCAACAAACACACCACAAAAGAGTTACATCATATGGATCTCCAAGAGACCATTGTATTGATAATCAAAAGAGAGAGAGGAAGCCAGCTAGCTACTAACTACAGACCCGTAGGTCTACAAGGAACTACTCACGCATCATCGGAGAGGCACCAATGGAGATGGTGAACCCCTCCGTGATGGTGTCTAGATTGGATCTGGTAGTTTTGGACTTTGCGGCGGCTGGAATAGAATTTCATCAACTCCCCTAGGGTTTCTGGAATATCTGAGTATTTATAGAGCAAATAGGTGGTACGGGAGGCCACCGAGGTGGGCACAACCCACCTGGGCGCGCCAGGGGGGCCTGGCGCGCCCTGGTGGGTTGTGCCCCCCTCGGGGCACCCCCCAGGTGCAACTCTGGCCCATTGGTTGTCTTCTGGCCCATAAAAAATCTCCTAAAAGTTTCACGGTGTTTGGACTCCGTTTGATATTGATTTTCGGCGATGTAAAAAACATGCAGAAAACAACAAGTGGCACTTGGCACTATGTCAATAGGTTAGTGCCAAAAAAAGATATAAAATGACTATAAAATGATTGTAAAACATCCAAGAATGATAATATAACAGCATGGAACAATCAAAAATTATACATACGTTGGAGACTTATCACGAAGGTGTAGCCACACTTGATCTCCAATGTTTAATACCATGGGGCGCTTGTTGACGTTGATCTTGGACGCCTGTTGTTTGACTTGACGCTCGATGGTGTGCCTTGTATCTTCGTGCATCTTCTTGAGATGGTTTGCTCGAGCACTTGCGTCCATGTTGATGCGCTCTTGTAGTGGTAGAGGAAGAATGTACAATGGGGACAAAGGGTTGAAACCGTAGACAACCCCGAAGGGGGACTTGCGGGTAGTCGAATGTCTTGTGCGGTTGTTGGCATACTCGGCGACGGGCAAGCATTGATTCCACTCCTTGATGTTCTTCTTGATCAATACACGAAGAGAGTTGATAATGTCCTGTTTGTGACCTCCGTTTGGCCATCGGTTTGTGGACCGAAGAGAAGAGCAGCTTGATTCCGATCTTGGCGCAAAGCGTCTTCGAAAAGTAACTTCTGAACTTGACGTCACGGCTCGACATGATAGTCTTGCGCACTCCATGTAGACGTAAGATTTCCCTAGAAAAGAGATTTGCAACATGTGAAGCATCGTCTATGTTCTTGCATGGGATAAAATGTACCATCTTAGAGAAACGGTCCACAACAACAAACACATAATCCTTGCCATTTTGTGTTCTAGGAAAACCAAGCACAAAGTCCATAGGACTCCATACTAATATCTTCACAAGGGTGATACGGAATAGGAAGTGGCATATAGAGACCATGGGATTGAGCTTTAGACTTAGCTCTGCGACATGTCGAACATCGGTTGGTGAAACGGGAGACGTCGCGGAACATCTTGGGCCAAAAGTAGTTCTTGGAGAGAGCAGTGAATGTCTTGTCGCGTCCAAAGTGTCCCATAAGTCCTCCACGAGCTTCTTGCAAAAGTAAAAAAAAAGAGAAGACTCATGAATACATAGTTTGTTAGCTCTCATATGATAATCATCCTTGATGTAGTGTCGTTCCCAAGATGTATGCATCAAACTTTATGCATATTGAATTACAAAAGTAGGATCATGCGCATACAAGTTTTTATGTGCTCAAATCCAATGACACTCAATTCAAGTTTAGTAAGAAGCATGCATTTGCGAGAAACTGCATCTGCCACAACATTCTCCTTGCCTTTGATATACTTTATGACATAAGGAAATGACTCAATGAATTCACTCCACTTAGCATGATGCTTGTTCAACTTAGTTTGACCCTTAAGGTACTTAAGTGTTTCGTGATCCGTATGAAGAATGAACTTCATGAGGGCGGAGATAATGCTCCCAAACATGCAAGACTCTCACTAAAGCATGAAGCTCTTTGTCATAGATGGGGTAGTTAAGTTGCGCTCCGGATTTTTTTTCACTAAAGTAAGCTATGGGATGCTTCTCTTGCATCAACACACCTCCGATGGAATTACCGCTAGCGTCGCAATGTACCTCAAAAGGTTTATCAAAATTGGGTAAAGCCAGCAAAGGGGCGTGCATAAGAAAATTCTTAAGCTCACTGAATTCGGTATCTTGTAATGGTCCCCAAATAAACGATGCGTTCTTCTTACTCAAGGCATGTAAAGGTGTACCAATTGTGCTAAAATCCTTCACAAATCTTCGATAAAATCCCGCCAAGCCAAGAAAGCTACACACTTGTTGTAGGTTAGTGGGTTGGGGCCAATTTTAATAGCTCCGATCTTTGTTTCGTCTACACGCACACCCTTGGAGGAGACAAAAAGGCCTAGAAAAACATGTTGCTCGTCACCAAATTAGCATTTGTCCATGTTAGCATAGAGTTTCTCTTTGCGAAGAGTTTGCGAGACGATTCTAAGATGAGTAACATGATCTTGTAGAGATTTGCTAAACACGAGTATGTCGTCAAAGTAGACTACAAAAAAGATGCCAATATATATAAGGTCAAAGAATATAATGCATGACTCTCATGAATGTACCCGATGCTTCGAATAAGCCCATATGCATAACAAGCCATTCATATAAGCCAAATTTGGTCTTAAATGCGGTTTCCATTCATCACCCTCTTGTATGCAGATTTGGTAGTAGCCACTCTTAAGATCAATCTTAGAAAAGAATATGGCTCTGCTAAGCTCATCTAGCATATCATCGGAATGGGGTGACAGTATCTAACGGTGATAGTATTAATGGGATGATAATCAGAACACATGCGATATGTACCATCTTTGTTGGGGACAAGGATTACCGAAACGGCACAAGGGCTAAAGCTTTCGCATACGTGGCCGTTGTCGTTGAGTTGTTGGACTTGCCGTTGGATCTCCCTGGTTTCTTTGGGGTTGATGCGGTATGGTGCCTTGTTAGGAAGAGGTGCTCCAGGCATGAGGTCGATGCGGTGTTCGATGTGGCGAAGAGGAGGTAGACCCGGAGGTAGCTAATCGGGATATAAATCTTGGAATTCCTGCAACAAATGAGACAATACTAGAGGTAGATGTGGTGAAGTGTTAGGTTGTTCTACCTCACCTTTGCATAAGAGCACAAAGTGAAGGAAACTTGACGGGTTCTCACACACTTCTCTCATCTCACTTTTGTTGGCAAATAGCACTAGGTTTTTCTTGCCGCTCATCCTGGGAGGCACTCAATTTAGGCTTGGTGGCTCTCACTTTGTTTTTGGTGGCTCACTCTCTCGCTATTCTCTCCATGATGGGTAGATACTTTCTTGTCGGCGACCACTTGATTTGGCGACATGGGGCGTAGCACAGACTCTTTGCCCTTCATCTTGAAGCTATAGTGATTGGTACGTCCATTGTGGATGACACCTCGATCGAATTGCCATGGTCGTCCAAGAAGTAGGTGGCACACAGACAAAGGTACCACATTACACTCCAAGGTGTCCTCATAGGCGCCAATCTTGAAAGATACTTGCAGGGTGTGCTCTACTCAAATGGTGCTGGAGTTGCTAAGCCATTGGACCTTGTAGGCGTGAGGGTGCTTCTTCTTGATCAACTGCAGCTTGTCGCATATCCCTTCACTTGCAAAGTTGTGGCCATCGATGATGGCTTTGACGGAACGTCCATTGATGCCAGCCTTCGTGTGGAAGATGTGGTAACATTGGTCCTCGTCTTGTTGTTGCTGAAGCGTAAAGACCTTGGAGACAACGAGTGCGGGGCTCGGACTATTTTCACAAAAGACTTGATTGTCTTCATCTTCATTCACTCGACGATGCATGGCCACGTGCTCAAGGACTTCCATTTCTTCATCGCTCATAGAGTCATAGGAGCCATAGTCGTTGACAATCATGGTCCGTTTTGTTTGACACTCATATGACTTGTGGCCTCGTCCTTGGCATTTTAAGTATTTTATGGAGCTCGTCTTGGAGGTATCCTTGGTAGGAGTTGCAGATGATGAAGCTCTCATCTTGAATTTGGTCATAGTAGCAGGAAGACGACTTGATGATGTTGAAGTCTTGTATGTGGACTTGACGCCGATCCTTGGAGAGGGCTTGATTGAAGAAGAAGGCGCCAAAGTCGTTGGAGCTTGGTTGTAGGAGCCGTAGCTGGAGTACTTGGATGGATACTTGGCGTACTTGTAGTCCTCTTGTACTTGTCGCTCCGCTTTTGTAGCTTGATGCACGAGCTCAATGAGGTTGGAGTAGGGTTGGAAGTCAGCGATTTTCTTGATAGGATGGTTGAGGCCATTCAAGAATCTTTCCATAGTTTGTTCTTCATCTTCCGTGATATTGGCTCGAATCAAGGTGATCTCCATTTCCTTGTAATACTCTTCAACGGACTTGGTGCTTTGTTTGAGGATTTGCAATTTCTTGAATAAGTCGCGGTTATAGTGTGTTGGCACAAAGCGTGCTCTCACGATATCCTTCATTTGGTTCCAAGTGGTGATGGGTGGCTCACATTTTGCTTCTCGCCTCTTAATGACTTACTCCCACCAAATAAGGACATATTCTTTAAACTCAAGAGATGTCATTGCTATCTTCTTCTCCCCATCTTAGTTGTGGCGGCGAAAGTTCTTGTCAACTTTTAATGCCCATGAAAGATAGTCCTCGGGATCAATGCTTCTGCAGAACTTTGGATGTTGAACTTGAGCTTGCCGTAGCGGTGCTCTTCATTGTTCACTTGCCTATTGTGAGGGCGTTCTCGATGTGGAGGATTGTCAACCTCGAGTTGCTCTTAGCGTGGAGAATTCTCATTGTTTTATTGCTCTTGGCGAACTTGTGGTTCTTGTTGAGCTTGTTCCTCTTGTCGCGCTTGTGGGTCTTGTTGATCGTGTTGATCTTGTCGGGTTTTATAGGAACTTGGCGTTGCACTCGTGCTTTATATTGCCGTTCTTGAACTTCATCGTGAAGTGCCTCTTCTTCTTCATGAGTATGTCGGCTCAGTGCAGCGACGACGCGATGTGAGTCACATAGGGCACGTTGTGCCTCAATAGCTTGGGCTTCTTGATAACCCACAAGTGTAGGGGATCAGTTGTAGCCTATTTCGATAAGTAAGAGTGTCGAACCCAATGAGGAGCTAAAGGCAGAACAAATATTCCCTCAAGTTCTATCGACCACCGATACAACTCTACGCACGCTTGCCATTTACTTTACCTAGAACAAGTAAGAAACTAGAAGTACTTTGTGGTTTTTGTGGGATAGGTTTGCAAGAATATAAAGAGCACGTTAATAAAATTAGGGGCTGTTAAGATAAAGACACAACTAAATTAGTGATAGCGAGTGTGGAAAAGTGGTGGTAGGAGTTGCGAAATTTCCCCTAAGCAATTGGCTACGTTACTAGACCGATAGCAAGTTTTATGTGGGAGAGGCCACTGCTAGCATGTCATCCCTTACTTGGAATTCTATGCACTTATGATTGGAACTATTAGGAAGCATCCGCAACTACTAACGTTCATTAAGGTAAAACCCAACCATAGCATTAAGATATATTGGTCCCCCTTCAATCCCGTATGCATCAATTTCTACGCTAGGTTGAAGCTTCTGTCACTCTTGCCCTCCAATACGTAGTCCTATCAACATACAACTAACCCTATGGTGTGATCCACGCGCGCGCTCATATGATGGGCACCAAAGGACAACAACATAACCACAAGCAATTTAAATCAATCATAGCAATTCACCAATCACCGATACGACAACGATAATCTACTCACACATCATAGGATGGCAACACATCATTGGATAATAATATGAAGCATAAAGCACCATGTTCAAGTAGAGGGTACAACGGCTTGCGGGAGAGTGGACCACTGTAGATAGATGGGGGAAGGTGATGGAGATGTTGGTGAAGATGACGGAGGTGTTGGTGTAAATCTCCGTCACACGATTATGGCCCCGGTGGCATTCCGGCGCCACCGGAAGCGAGGGGGGGAGAGCCCCCCTCCTTCTTCTTCTTCCTTGACCTTCTCCGTAGGTGGGAGTAGGGTTTCCCCTCTCGTCCATGGCCTCCATGGCGGCGGAGGAGCGAGAGCCCCTCCGAGATTGGATCAGTCTCTCTGTCTCTCTCTGTTTTTGCGTTCCCAGATTCTGGCCCTTCACCGTTTCTTAAATTCCCGGAGATCCGTAACTCCGATTGGGCTCATCTTTTGACACGATTTTTACCCGGAAATTAGCTTCCTTGCGGCGAAAGAAGGGCATCAACCGCCTCACGGTGTGGCCACGAGGGCCCAGGGCACGCCCTGGGCAGGGGGGCGCGCCCCCACCCTCGTGGCCCACTCGGTTATCGTCTCATGTTAGTTTCGCTTCCCAAAATTCACATATATTCCAAAAAAATCTCCGACCGTTTTCATTCCGTTTGGAGTCCGTTTGTTATGGATATTCTGCGAAACAAAAAACATGCAACAAACAAGAATTGGCACTGGGCACTAGATCAATATGTTAGTGCAAAAAAATAGTATAAAAAATTTGCCAAAAGTATATGAAAGTTGTAGAATATTGGCATGGAACAATAAAAAATTATAGATACGATGGAGACGTATCAGCATCCCCAAGCTTAATTCCTGCTCGCCCTCGAGTAGGTAAACGATAAAAAAGATAATTTTTGATGTGGAATGCTACCTAGCATAATCTTGATCATGTAATCTAATCTTGGCATGAATATTAAGATACGAGTGATTCAAAGCAATAGTCTATCATTTGACATTAGGACGATAATACTTCAAGCATACTAATAAAGCAATCATGTCTCTCCAAAATAACATGGCCAAAAAAAGTTATCCCTACAAAATCATATGGTCTGGCTATGCTCCATCTTCACCACACAAAGTATTTAAATCATGCACAACCCCAGTTTTAGCCAAGCAATTGTTTCATACTTTAGTATTCTCAAACCTTTTCAACTTTCACGCAATACATGAGCGTGAGCCATGGACATAGCACTATGGGTGTAATAGAAGGTGGTGATAGACAAAAGGTGGGAGAAAGTCTCACATCAACTAGGCAAATCAATGGAATATGGAGATGTCCATCAATCGATATCAATGTGAGTGAGTAGGGATTGCCATGTAACGGATGCACTAGAGCTATAAGTGTATGAAAGCTCAAAATAAAACTAGTGGGTGTGCATGAACTTGCTTGCTCATGAAGACCTAGGGCATTTGAGGAAGCCCGTAGTTGGAATATACACGCCAAGTTTTATAACGAAAAATTCCCACTAGTATATGGAAGTGACAAAACAAGAGACTCTCTATTATGAAGATCATGGTGCTACTTCGAAGCACAAGTGTGGAAAAGGATAGTAGCATTGTCCCTTCTCTCTTTTCTCTCTTTTCTCTCATTTTTTTTGTTTTTTTGTTTTTTGTTTTTTGGAGGGGCTTTCTCTCTCTTTTTTTAGCCCCTCTCTATTTTTTTAGGCCATCTTTTTTTTATTTGGCCTTTCCTCACATGGGACAATGCTCTAATAATAAAGATCATCACACTTTTATTTACTTACAACTCAAAGATTACAACTCGAAGCTAGAACAAAATATGTCTCTATGTGAATGCCTCCGGCGGTGTACCGGGATGGGCAATGATCTAGCGTAGCAATAACATAAAAAAATGGACAAGCCATGGATACATCATACTAGCTATCTTATGATCATGAAAGGCGATATGACAATGATGATGCGTGTCATAATAAACGGAATGGTGGAGTTACATGGCAATATATCTCGGAATGGCTATGGAAATGCCATAATAGGTAGGTATGGTGGCTGTTTTGAGGAAGGTATATGGTGGGTGTATGGTACCGGCGAAAGTTGCGCGATACAAGAGAGGCTAGCAATGGTGGAAGGGTGAGAGTGCGTATAATCCATGGACTCAACATTAGTCATAAAGAACTCACATACTTATTGCAAAAATTTATTAGCCATTGAAACCAAGTACTACACGCATGCTCCTAGGGGGAGGTTGGTAGGAGTTAACCATCGCGTGCCCCGACCTCCACACAAAGTATGACACTCAATAAATAAATCATGATCCAACTTCCTCACATAACGGTTCACCATACGTGCATGCTACGGGAATCACAAACCTCAACACCAGTATTTCTACAATCCACAACTACCCACTAGCATGAATCTAATATCACCATCTTTATATCGCAAAACTATTGCAAGGAATCAAACATATCATATTCAGTGATCTAAAAGTTTATGTAGGATTTTATGACTAACCATGTGAATGACCAATTCCTATCAACTCTCTAAATAGATATAAGTGAAGCAAGAGATTTTAAATTCTTTCTACAAAAGTTATGCCCACGCTCTAACAATTATAAGTGAAGCAAAAGAGCATTCTACAAATGGCGGTTTTCTATGTGAAGAGAAACAGGCAATCCAGACTTCAAATGATGTAAGTGAAGCACATGAAGTATTTTATAAAGCCATACTCAAAAGATATACGTGAAGTGCAAAGAGCATTCTATAAATCAACCAAGGACTATATCATACCATCATGGTGCATAAAATAAAAGGTGAAAACTAAATGCAAAAGACGCTCCAAGATCTGCACATATCACATGAATGAAACGAATCCGAAAACATACCGATACTTGTTGAAGAAAGAGGGGATGCCTTCCGGAGCATCCCCAAGCTTAGACGCTTGAGTCTCCTTGAATATTTACTTGGGGTGCATTGGGCATCCCCAAGCTTCAGCTCTTGCCTCTCCTTCTTCTCCTCACATCGAGACCTCCTCGATCTTTGAGCACTTCATCCACACAAAACTTCAACAGAAAACTCCGTAAGATCCGTTAGTATAATAAAGCAAATCACTACTCTAAGTACAGTTGAAAACCAATTCATATTTTGTTTTTGCATTGTAGCTACTGTAATATAACTTTTCCATGGCTTAATCCACTGACAGAAATTGATAGTTTCATCAAAACAAGCAAACTATGCATCAAAAACAGAATCTGTCTAAAACAGAACAGTCTGTAATAATCTGAACATTCACCATACTTATGATACTTGAAAAATTCTGCCAAAATTAGGAAAAATCAACAATTTGTATAGAAAGACAGTGCAAGAACTTTTAGTACCATTTGACGTTCCAGCAAAAAATGTAAAATCACGCACTACAACCAAAGTTTCTGTCCTGCACCGCACAAACCAACAAGCATTGTAAACATCCTAAAGGCAAACCTTGGCACATTATTTTTATAATACAATGGAATTGTACAAGGGGATAATTATTTTTGATGAAAGTTTCTGTAATTCAAGATTTATAAAGTTTCCATGGGCATGAACAAAGTTCAAGGAGCTCCCCCATTTCAACGGTGCTCGTCCTTCTTAGTTTCACTTTTCTTTTTGAAAAAGTTTTAGGTTCCCCTCTTTATTTTTTTGTTTTTAAACTTTATAAAAGCACACAACAGAAATAAATGACTCTCTAAAACTTCCGGGTTGTCTCCCTAGCAGCACTTTCTTTAAAGCCATTAAGCTAGGCATATAGTGCTCAAGTAATGGATCCACCCGGATCCCAAGGTATATCAAAGCCAATTTTAATTAACAATGATTTGGCATTTAGTAGTGAGCACAAAGTGATATGTGTCATGCAACAATGAAGTCTAACTCTCTTCCTATGCATAGGCATGTCATACAAGAACAATTCATATACATCAAGTAAAGGCCAATGCGTAGTATAAGCAGTTTCTTGCAATTTTATCGTGTTGGAAACATAGAGAGGCGGAGATGTAGTTCCTCTCTCATAGTAATTGCAAGTAGGAGCAGCAAGCACAAGCATATTATATTATCAAAATCATCATGTGTAACGGAAAAAGGCAACCCATCAATATAATCCTTAATAAGTGCAAACTTCTCCGATATAGTGTAGTTTGGAGAATTCAAAAAGATAATAGGACTATCATGTGTGGGTGCAATAGCAACTATCTCATGTTTAACATAAGGAACTATAGCAAGTTCATCTCCATAAGCATAATTCATATTGGCATCTTGGCCACAAGCATAGCAAGCATCATCAAAAATGGATATTTCAAAAGAATCAACGGGATCATGGCAATCATCATAGCATTCATCCTTCGGTAAGAACGAAGGGAAATTAAGCAATGTATGAGATAAAGAGTTACTCTCATTAGAAGGTGGGCACGGGTGATCAATCCCCTCTTCCTCCTTTTGTTCTTCGCTCTCCTCCTCATCTTTTTCATCCAATGAGCTCACAATGTCATTAATTTCTTCTTCCATAGACTCCTGCAAAATATTAGTCTCTTCTTGGACAGCGGAGGAGTCCTCAATATATGGTTTAACATAGGCATTAGAAGCATAATTATCATAACAATATTTAAATATGGCAAAATTTTCAGATTTGTAAAGAGTAGCATCATACTTTTCAATCATAGCAACAATTTCATAAGCACCCTTAAAAGCAACAAATTCTTCAATTTGTTGAACATAGTAACTATAAACACCCTTAACATACGAAGATACGATTCCATTATCACTAAACTCACATTGGTAGGGAAGGTGTTTCTTACGGTCTTCAGAACAACAAGTAAAATCATATATTTCACATAAATTCCAAGCATAGCATTGCAAACGATGAATTTGATCCAGTAAAAGTTTCCCTTCTTGAGATAAGCGGTGTCGCACATAACAAGCATGCTCATCTAAAGATTTGCCCTCAACTAAGCTAGTTGGGGTTTCAGCACGAGCACATAGGGATCGAAGATGATCCAAGTAAAAAGCTTCAGGAGTGTGATAGATTTTGAGTGGTTCTTCAACCATTGGTTCAGCAGGTACCACTATTTTTTTGGTATTTTGCGTTTCCTACCCATAACTAAAGATAAAAAACAACTTAGGACAGAAAATAAAATCTACTTAGTGATAAAGCAAACAAGCACACACGAGAATATTCACCCCACGCTATTGCTCCCCAGCAACGGCGCTAGAAAAAGGTCTTGATAACCCACAAGTGTAGGAGATCAATTGTAGCCTCTTTCGATAAGTAAGAGTGTCGAACCCAACGAGGAGCTAAAGGCAGAACAAATATACCCTCAAGTTCTATCGACCACCGATACAACTCTACGCACGCTTGACATTTACTTTACCTAGAACAAGTATGAAACTAGAAGTACTTTGTGGTTTTTGTGGGATAGGTTTGCAAGAATATAAAGAGCACGTTAATTAAAATAGGGGCTGTTAAGATAAATACACAACTAAATTAGTGATAGCGAGTGTGGAAAAGTAGTGGTAGGAGTTGCGAAATTGCCCCTAAGCAATTGACTACGTTACTAGACCGATAGCAAGTTTTATGTGGGAGAGGCCACTGCTAGCATGTCATCCCTTACTTGGAATTCTATGCACTTATGATTGGAACTATTAGCAAGCATCCGCA
Organism: Secale cereale; assembly: GCA_902687465.1. Classification (NCBI taxonomy): domain Eukaryota; kingdom Viridiplantae; phylum Streptophyta; class Magnoliopsida; order Poales; family Poaceae; genus Secale; species Secale cereale. The sequence goes on along the minus strand of LR738715.1, from coordinate 464,932,190 downwards.
ACTACTAACGTTCATTAAGGTAAAACCCAACCATATCATTAAGATATATTGGTCCCCCTTCAATCTCGTATGCATCAATTTCTACGCTAGGTTGAAGCTTCTGTCACTCTTGCCCTCCAATACGTAGTCCTATCAACATACAACTAACCCTATGGTGTGATCCACGCGCGCGCTCATATGATGGGCACCAAAGGACAGCAACATAAACACAAGCAATTTAAATATGTCATAGAAATTCACCAATCACCGATAGGACAACGATAATCTACTCAGACATCATAGGATGGCAACACATCATTGGATAATAATATGAAGCATAAAGCACCATGTTCAAGTAGAGGGTACAGCGGATTGCGGGAGAGTGGACCGTTGTAGGTAGATGGGGGAAGGTGATGGAGATGTTGGTGAAGATGACGGAGGTGTTGGTGTAGATCGCCGTCACACGATGATGGCCCCGGTGGCACTCCGGCGCCACCGGAAGCGAGGGGGAGAGAGCCCCCCTCCTTCTTCTTCTTCCTTGACCTTCTCCGTAGGTGGGAGAAGGGTTTCCCCTCTAGTCCATGGCCTCCATGGCGGCGGAGGGGAAAGAGCCCCTCCGAGATTGGATCTGTCTCTCTGTCTCTCTCTGTTTCTGCGTTCTCAGATTCTGGCCCCTCATCGTTTCTTAAATTCTCGGAGATCCGTAACTCCGATTGGGCTCATCTTTTGACACCATTTTATCCAGAAATTAGCTTTCTTGCGGTGAAAGAAGGGCATCAACCGCCTCACGGTGTGGCCACGAGGGCCCAGGGCGCGCCCTGGGCAGGGGGGCACGCCCCCACCCTCGTGGCCCACTCGGGCATCGTCTCATGTTAGTTTCGCTTCCCAAAATTCACATATATTCCAAAAAAATCTCCGCCCATTTTTATTCCATTTGGATTCCGTTTGATATGGATATTCTGCGAAACAAAAAACATGCAACAAACAAGAACTGGCACTGGGCACTGGATCAATATGTTAGTCCCAAAAAATAGTATAAAAAGTTGCCAAAAGTATATGAAAGTTGTAGAATATTGGCATGGAACAGTCAAAAATTATGGATACGACGGAGACGTATCACTTCTCATAGTTGTTGTTCTTGACGTAGAGCCTAAACGTCTTGTTGTTCTTGGTGTTGGAACGCTTGCGCTTCCTCTTGTTTGCGTAAGCTTTGCCTTTCTTGCACTTTCTCGAGTGTAGCTTGATTTTGACGATTTCAACATTCTTGCTCTTCAAGTTGCTCTTGTGAACCATTGTCGTGAAGTGGATTGCATCTTGCGTGGCAGTCTTGGCGCGCGGCTCGATGAAGAGCATTCGATGTTGGTGTACTTGAGCCGGAGATGGAGACGGAATGACGACTTGAGCGGCTCCATCTTTGAGATGAAGAAGTGGAAGAAGGTTGATTGATCATCAAAGTCCATAGCTCTTCCATTTGAGTAGTCATGTTGGTATTGAGGTCTCCAAGACGATGAGTAATAGTAGCTTCGAAGTATTCTCTTTTGCGCTCTTCAGAATGCCTCAAGTCGGTGGCGAGTAGCTCAATGCGCTCTTGCATAGTTTCATTCTCTTGATGTAGAGCTCGTTGAACACCAAATAGGTGAACCTTGGTGACGTAATTCTTTGATTCTTGAGGGTCATCGAATAGTGGGTTCGAAGAAGTAGTTGGCCTATCGATCATCGCAAGCAAATATGTGAGTGGGATAAGGGAAGAACTATACCAAATGTACCTTATCCGTAGTTGAAGATGGATCAATGATCACTCGATAGTGTAATCCTTAAATAGCACAAGTGGTATCAATTCTTATCGATTCTCACACCTACACAAGTAAAGCCTTTGAAGGAGTACAGTGAGGATAGTGGCACAAAATTTATGCAATTGTTAGCAAGACTCAATGATGTTGAAAATGATTCACAAATTTGCAAATGCAACAAGTAGACCAATAGCAAATAGCGGCACACAGAAACACATGCATGAACAGATAAATGTGGTTGTGCAACCAAGGGTGAGCCAAAAATGTGGAATCCACGGAAAATGCTCTCGTCGCACAACACTAGAGAGATGCTAACCGATTTCTCAATAGGCGGATACGAACTTGTGCATGACCTATAAGAGACAAAATGTAGAGACTTCCTATCACAAGTATGATATATGTGCATGATGTTCTGGTGCTTCAACACAACATGATCCAACATGATCGAGTATGATATGATATTGTGTGATGCTATGGCTCTTGCTTACAAGCTTATTTATGGCTCTTTTGCTTAAACTCTTTTTGGCTCTTTTCTCTTTTGAGCTCTTTTGTTGGCCACTTATGCAAAATTCGCTTACCAAGGTAGAAATTGTGTATGCGGAACACTCTTGTGGCACACGAAGATATGATGATATAGTATGCAATGTAATGAAACGATGATCACTAACTGCACAAGTAGCGTGGCCCGGCAATACTCAAATGGCTAGTCTCAATATGAAAGTTACGCAAAATGGGCTATGCGGTGACAATGCAATGGCAAGGGAGTACTCAAAGTGTCCTTGATGTTACCATCCTCGCTTACGGTTGCTGGTGTCAAAGTGAGATGTTGGTGTTGTTGTGCACGGTCTCTAGTACGTTAGCAAAGATGTTGCTACACGTAGGGCGAAGATATCCTTCCCGTTGAAGTGTCGGTGTTGCGGAAGACGTCAGGCGGTTATTGAGCGGTGGTCGGGCGGTTTTACCGGTTGATCGGTAGTACTGGTAGTCGAAGCGGTACAACCGGTAACCACGGGAAAATTTCCAGATTTCAGATGTGAGCAGAAACACATGAGTTCCAACTCAAAAATTGATGGGGAAACAAAAAATAATTTGGGGAAATTTCATGGTGGAGAAGGTGGGGAAGCTAGATGCACTTGCAACACAACGAATCCATGGATAAAAATCAACAAAATCTCATCAAACAACATATCACGATTTTTTTTGGTATGGCTATTTTTTGTGGGGATTTTCGAGATTGGGGAAGAACACAAGAAAATTAGGCTCGAAAACAAGGGTAGGGACTCCAAATTCATGATCAACCAAGGCTCATGATACCATATGATGTAGGGCTAAGCTGATCTAGGCCGATCTTTCACGATTGGAGGGATTCCCACAATAAACACGAGGAGAAAACACGAGGGAAACGAGAGGAAAACACTCAAATCAACAAGATATGGTCACACATGTGCTAGATCTGCAAACACAAAGAGATACACGATCCAAATCCAACAAAGGAAAGGTACAAGGTCGCTAGTTCATCCCCTAAGGAGGTCTTGAAGGTCTTCCCGTGAGGAGTCTTGAATCCACTAGGGGGATCTTCTTCGTAGAGGTCGCGATCTCTCGTCGAGGAGAAGTTAATGGATGAGCAAGGCTCGATCTCACAAATGAGCTAAATCAGTTATCCCGTAGAAATGAGGAGGAGGAGGTCTATTTATAGTCAAAGGGGTAAGTTGGGGGATACATGAGTCAAAACCGACTTCACTACGCGCAGGCAGACCGGTCGTACCAGTCATGGGTGCGGTTGTACCACTGGGAGCTCATGTACTGGTTCCTGGAGGTGTCTGCAGGGGTAGTTTGCGGTTGTACCAGTGGTTTTAGCGGTTGTACTGGTCTGGTCGCAGCTGGGAGGAAAACCGGGGATGTACCGGCCTTGTGCCACTTTATTACAGAAGGTTGACCGGTACTTGGGCGGTAGTTGGGCGGTTGTATAGGTTGAGCAGTAGTTGGGCGTTACTTGGGTGGTTGTACCCGTATTTCTGGACTGGGCAGATTTTCTGCCATGCTCTTGGCATCCATCTTGCACCATAACTTCTCCTTGATATCTAAGCATGCAAAGTGTCTCCGATTGAGGTAGTAGACATGTCTCAAGTTGGTCAAAGGGGAGCTCAACACGGAGAGAGTTAACCTCATTCTCGATAGCCCTTGCACGAGCTTGTGTCATCGGTCCACTTGGTAGGTCCATGGGGATGACCATAGGATGCTCCACATACTAGTACAGCGAGCTGCCAAGCAAACAGTTTTAAACCCGTTTCTGCGACGGCCTTCGGAACCATCGCCAAGTGAGTGTGGGCGATAGGGGGGCCTTCCCACACGACCCAAAAACCGTCGGGGATATGCCCTCGTGGCACACACGCTCGGTAAAATGAGGTCGTGTGCGACCGGTGAGCGCTCAAATACAGAAATACGTACAGTAGTGCTAAAACAGATACAATTATACGGCGAAATTGTTTCCGGTCGCAAGTACATCCAACACAGTCAGTCCCAGCTGAACGTTTGCGTTCGTATGTACATCCCACACAGTCGCTCCAAGGAAACGTTTCCGTTCACAGGTACATCACACACAATTTGTCCCGTTAAATCATTTGTGATAGCGTTTCCATTGCACACTGTATTAACAATTTTATCGTTTGTGTTATTGAATGTATCACACACGATGCATAGAAGAAACTGTGTGGCAAAGGCTGTCCATCACATACATTTTTTATGTGGTAAACGTTTGCGCCAGGTGGCCTAACGCAGCTAGTTTTCAAGAGGATGTTGTGTGTGATTGTTCATTAATCTAACACGGTTTATTCCTAGAAACTGTGTGCGTTATTGAATGCATCGCACACGGTGTTTTCTCAATAACTGCTTGCAATAGAAAAACCCAATTAGCAGGCTAATTATCCAATTATTCATAATCCATTTAGTAATCTAATTGACATTTCATATTAAGCACGCAATATATTTCATTTTCATAATTGAAATATATCAGAGTACAACATCATATAGCTTCAGCACTCAGCTACCCCATTACACAACTACACCAGGACCAAGTTTCACATGCAACATCTATAACCTTTCGAAATTAGCATCATAGATGTTACATAGATAGATGTATCTCATCTGGAAAACTGCTGAAGCAGAAGGCGAATATTGAGTCTTCAGTGATGTTGAAGGTCTTTGTAACTTTAGGCCAGTGCCTGTGGATGATTGACCGTCCATCCTTCGTCCTCTTCAGGAACACTTCAATATTGAACTGTGGGTGTTGTATGAATACCTTCCTCGCCTCCTGACTATACAAGTGGTTTGAGAGGTAATCATCAGTGAACTGCTTTGGAAAGGCCTGAAAACAAGGATGTGCATAAATAGTTAGTCAAGGTATAATAGTTAGTACCATCCTGTAGTGAACTGATGTCTTCTTCATTGTGTAGATAAAGATCTTGTTGTTTTTTGTCGCTAATTTCTTTATCCTAAAAATCTTTCTGAGTTTCTTGACTTGACTGATATTCATGGACAACTCATTTCCCCATATGCAAAAAGGGTTGAACAGTGGGTGAAAACCTCTGAGCAGGACCTACATGTGCAAGACCAAATTGTTAAAAAACCAAAATATTAGAATGGTTCATGCAATTGGACAATAATGTGCTATTAGATAACGGACCATGCACGTGCTAACCTCGATTGTAAACCTCAGTGCTTCCCATTGTTAACCTGCAACACATATAAGGTAGTTAGTCATCAGGTTAAGTAAAGGTTCACATGCTATCAGTAAAATATGTTGATGAAAAATAAGCACATTGCAGATTCATCAGATTGATTCAAGCCACATGGAAAACCCATATATCCAAACCAAGCATGATTAAGAACTAGGAAATATATCAATGGTATATGTTTCCCATGTATTAAGTGTAGCCAAATTTGATTTATTCCTCACATGCACAAGAATACAAAATTCTACCCATGACAATTGAATATCGCAGTGTAGAATTGAACCAAGCAGTTAGCTAAACACCACAACAAATGAACCAAACATTAACTGAGCACCACATTGCACAATATAATATAGTCCTAATAGAAGATCAGACAGTTAACCAAACCAAGCATGCTTAACAACTTAGAAATATAGCAATTGTATTTGTTTCTCATGTATTTAGAACAACCAAATTCTATTTATTTCTCACATGGTATACAATAACAGAATGTAGCCTCAACAATTGAACATCACATTGCAGAATTGAACCAAGCAGTTAACTAAACACCACAACAAATGAACCAAACGTTAACTGAGCAACACATTGCACAATATAACATACTCGTAGTAGAAGATCAAACAGTTAACCAAACCAAGCATGCTTAACAACTTGGATATATTGCACCCTAAAGAATTGAACATCATATTTGCATAATTGAACCAAGCAGTTAACTAAACATCACATTGCACGACATATAGAACATACACACTAGAGCAGAAGATTGCATGGTAAAAGTAGAGAGCACAATTCACTAGAATTAGTTAATGAAAGGTAGTAGCTAGCAAACGATAGCCTCGAGAAAACGCCACGAATTGTCGTTTAAAGGAGCCAACCACGTCGCGGCGTCAGCGCACGAGGCGTCAACGGTGGCCTCGACGGCGAGGTGCTCCTCCAATATCTGGGGGTCGCCATGAATGGCAGCCATCGCGACCTCATCCGCGCGTGCGACCACGATTTGCTTCTTCGCTGCCAAATGCTCCTTGAGATCCTAGCTATACTGCGTGCACCATGGCTTAGGGCGGTGCTTATTTGGGTGGAAGGTGTCGTGCTCGCATCGGTGGTCGGGGCATGTGGGATGTGGAAGGAGGAGGAGGATGGGGGTCGAGTGTGGATTACCTACCTCGATAGGCGAGGCTGAGCAGCGTGAAGGAGGGTCGCCAACGAGGAGGCGGTGGCGCTGCAAGCAAGGAGTGAAGGTTAAACTTGTAAAGGAAGGCAGAAAGAGGAGAAATGTGGCTTTTGGTAAGGGGGAGGGGGCAGGGAGGTAGATATTTCTGTGGAAGCCGAAAAATTGGAATCGTTCAGCGAAAAAACTGGCGCGCAAAGTGTCATCAGACACGGTCCCTTCCTCAAAACTGTGTACGATATGTGAACATCACAAACGATTCAGATAGCTTAACCCGTGTGTGTTGAGTTTGAACGTCAAAAATTTTGGTTCAAATTTCCCTGGTTACAATGGTCATCCACGTCATTGCATAATTTGGGTAGACAAAGGAGACTAACTTCTTAATCGAGGAAGTTCAGTAATTAAATAGAGCTAGCTGACCTAAACATTACTCTAACAAATTGAAGACCGACACTCTTAATTAAAAAAAATAAAGATTACTACTACGGCTGGTGCTCGTCGATCTCCGCCGCCGCCTCCATGTCTAGCTCGCACCCGACGGTCTCCTGGGGAAGGGGCTCCATGGCATCGATTGCACCATACTCGGCAAGCATCTCTCCATCCGCGTCCGCCATATCTTTGGCATAGGCCGCCATGTGCTGGGCATGGGCGGCCGCGATCTGGGCTCTGGCGGGCTCCGTCGTGGCAAGGTATGCCGCGCAGGAACGGACGACTACTCGAACTCTCTCGACGATTGCTGATACGTCTCCAACGTATCTATAATTTTTGATTGTTCCATGCTATTATTATGAAGTCTTGGATGTTTAATGGGCTTTATCATACAATTTTATATCATTTTTGGGACTAACCTACTAACCCAAAGGCCCAGTCCAGATTGCTGTTTTTTGCCTGTTTCAAGGTTTTGCAGAAAAAGAATATCAAAGGGAGTCCAAACGGAATGAAACCTTCGCGGGAGATATTTTTGGAGAAAATCACGCACAGGGAACTTGAGAACCACATCAAGGGAGCATCGAGGCGCACACGAGGGTGGGGGGCGCGCCCCCCTGCCCCGGGCGCGCCCCCTACCTCGTGGGCCCCTCGAGCGTCCCTCTGTGTCCTCCTTCTTCCTATATAAGTCTACGTACCCCGAAACCTTCGACAACAGAGAGACAACACTAATTCCACCGCCGTAACCTTCTGTTCACGTGAGATCCCATCTTGGAGCCTGCTCCGGAGCTCCACCGGAGGGGGATCCATCACGGAGTTCTTCATCATCATCATCATCGACCTCACCATGAGTTGTGAGTAGTTTACCACAGACCTTCGGGTCCATAGCTAGTATCTAGATGGCTTCTTCTCTCTCTCTCTCTGGATCTCAATACAAAGTTCTCCTCGGTCTTCGAGGAGATCTATTCGATGTAATCTCTTTTTGCGGTGTGTTTGTCGAGATCCAATGAATTGTGAGTTTATGATCAAGATTATCTATGAGAAATATTTGGTTCTTCTCTGAACTCTTTATGTGTGCTCATAATATCCATGCAAGTCTCTTCGAATTATTGGTTTGGTTTGGCCTACTAGATCTATAGTTCTTGCAATGGGAGAAGTGCTTGGCTTTGGGTTCAATCTTGCGGTGTCCTTTCCCAGTGACAGTAGGGGCAGCATGGCACGTATTGTATTGTTGCCATCGAGGACAAAAAGATGGGGTTTATATCATATTGCTTGAGTTTATCCCTCTACATCATGTCATCTTGCTTAAGGCGTTACTCTGTTCTTATGAACTCAATACACTAATGCATGCTGGATATCGGTCGATGTGTGGAGTAATAGTAGTAGATGCAGAATCGTTTCGGTCTACTTGTCTCGGATGTGATGCCTATATACAATGATCATGCCTAGATAGTCTCATAATTATTCGCTTTTCTATCAATTGCTCGACAGTAATTTGTTTACCCGCCGTAGAATATCGCTATCATGAGAGAAGCCACTAGAGAACACTATGGCCCCCGGGTCTATTCTCAACATATCAATCTACATCTACTTTACTGTTATTGCTTTTATTTGCTGTTCTTATAATCCTAAAATACCAAAAATATAAACTATCATCTCTATCAGATCTCACTTTCGTAAGTGACCGTAAAGGGATTGACAACCGCTTATTGCGTTGTGTGCAAAGTTCTTATTTGTTTGTGCAGGTGCGAGGGACTCGCGCGTGGTCTCCTATTGGATTGATACCTTGGTTCTCAAAAACTGAGGGAAATACTTACGCTACTATGCTACATCTCCCTTTCCACTTCGAGGGAATACAACACAAGCTCTATAATTAGCAAGAAGAATTTCTGGCGCTGTTGCCGGGGAGGCTTACGCAAAAGTCATATACCAATTTTGTGTTGTGAAGTTTTCAAGTTTTGAGTATTGCTTTGATGGACTATGGAACAAAGAGTAGCAAAGGCCTAAGCTTGGGGATTCCCATGGCACCCCAAGGAATTCAAGGATAATTAAAAGCCTAAGCTTGGGGATGCCCCGAGAAGGCATCCCCTCTTTCGTCTTCATCCATCGGTAACTATACTTGGAGCTATATTTTTATTCGCCACATGATATGTGTTTTGCTTGGAGCGTCTTGTATAATTTGAGTCTTTGCTTGTTAGTTTGTCACAATCATCCTTGCTGGACACACCTATTTGGGAGAGTTAAATATGGCCTAGTAATTGTTAGAACACTATATGTGCTTCACTTATATCTTTTGAGTTGAATAGTTTTTGCTCTAGTGCTTCACTTACATCTTTTAGAGCACGGTGGTGGTAATATTTTGTAGAAATTGTTGAACTCTCATGCTTCACTTATATCTATTTGAGAGTCTATTAAAACAACATGGTAATGTGTTTAGGCTAAAAAACTAGTCTTCACATGATAGACATCCAATGTCAATGTAGTAAAAAAATTCACACTAAGTGCATTGAATATGACGAGATGTTGGATGCTTGATAATTGTTTTGAGATATGAGGATAGTGATATTAGAGTCATGCTAGTGGAGTTATTATGGAATTGAGAAATACTTGTGTTAAGGTTAGTGATTCCCGTATCATGCACGTATGGTGAACCGCTATGTGACGAAGTTAGAGCATGAGGTATTTGTAGAGTGCTAACCTTTGTGTGGAGGTCGGGGGCACGCGATGGTTAACTCCTACCAACCTCCCCCTTAGGAGCATGCGTTGATTGCTTTGTTTTGATGACTCGTAGATTTTTGCGATAAGTATATGAGTTCTTATGACTAATGTTGAGTCCATGGATTATACACACTCTCACCCTTCCACCATTGCTAGCCTCTCTTGTACCGCGCAACTTTCGCCGGTGCCATAAACCCACTATATATCCTTCCTCAAAACAGCCACCAAATTATTCCTCAAAACAGCCACCATACCTACCTATCATGGCATTTCCATAGCCATTCCGAGATATATTGCCATGCAACTTTTCACCGTTCCATTCATATGACACTCATTATATTGTCATATTACCATGCATGATCATGTAGTTGACATCGTATTTGTGGCAAGGCCACCATGTATAACTTTTCATACATGTCACACTTGTTTCATTGCACAAACCGGTACACCGCCGGAGGCATTCATATAGAGTCATACTTTGTTGTAGTATCGAGTTGTAATGAAAGTGTGATGATCATCATTATTAGAGCATTGTCCCATGGGAGGAAAGGCTAAATCTATAAAGCCCCTCCGCAAAAAAAGACAAAAAAAGAAAGGCCAAAGAAAAAAAAGAAGAAAGGGACAATTGCTACTATCTTTTTTCCACACTTGTGCTTCAAAGTAGCACCATGTTCTTCATGATAGAGAGTCTCATATTTAGTCACTTTCGTATACTAGTGGGAATTTTCATTATATAACTTGGCTTGTATATTCCAACGATGGGCTTCCTCAAATGCCCTAGGTCCTCGTGAGCAAGCAAGTTGGACGCACACCCACTAGTTTCTTTTGTTGAGCTTTAATACATACTTAGCTCTAGTGCATCCGTTGCATGGCAATCCCTACTCACTCACATTGATATCTATTGATGGGCATCTCCATAGCCTGTTGATACGCCTAGTCGATGTGAGACTATCTTCCTCTCTTTTTTGTCTTCTCCACAACCACCTCTATTCCACCCATAGTGCTATGTCCATGGCTCACGCTCATGTATTGCATGAAAGTTGAAAGGTTTGAAAAGATAGAGTATGAAAACAAGTGCTTGGCTGAAATCGGGGTTGTGCATGATATGAATATTTTGTGTGATGAAGAGGGAGCATAGCCAGACTATATGTTTTTGTAGGTATAACTTTCTTTAGCCATAGTATTTTGAGAAGACATGATTGCTTTGTTAGTATGCTTGAAGTATTGTTATTTCTTATGTCAATATAGACTTTTATCTAGAATCTTTCAGATCTAAACATTCATGTCACAATTAAGAGAATTACATTGAAAAACTATATTGGTTAGCATTCCACATCAAAAATTCTTTCTTTATCATTTACCTACTCGAGGACGAGCATGAATTAAGCTTGGGGATGCTTGATACGTCTCCAACGTATCTATAATTTTTGATTGTTCCATGCTATTATTTATGAAGTCTTGGATGTTTAATGGGCTTTATCATACACTTTTATATCATCTTTGGGACTAACCTACTAACCCAAAGGCCTAGTCCAGAGTTCTGTTTTTTTTGCCTGTTTCAGGGTTTTGCAGAAAAAGAATATCAAAGGGAGTCCAAACGGAATGAAACCTTCGCGAGAGATATTTTTGGAGAAAATCACGCACAGAGAACTTGAGAATCACGTCAGGGGAGCATTGAGGCGCCCATGAGGGTGGGGGGCACGCCCCCTGCCCAGGGCGCGCCCCCTACCTCGTGGGCCCCTCGAGCGTCCCCCGATGTCCTCCTTCTTCCTATATAAGTCTACGTACCCCGAAACCTTCGACAACAGAGGGAAAACCCTAATTCCACCATCGTAACCTTCTGTTCCCATGAGATACCATCTTGGAGCCTGTTCCGGAGCTCCACCGGAGGGGATCCATCACGGAGTTCTTCATCATCATCATCGTCGACCTCACCATGAGTTGTGAGTAGTTTACCACAGACCTTCGGGTCCATAGCTAGTATCTAGATGGCTTCTTCTCTCTCTCTGGATCTCAATACAAAGTTCTCCTCGGTCTCCGAGGAGATCTATTCGATGTAATCTCTTTTTGCGGTGTGTTTGTCGAGATCCGATGAATTGTGAGTTTATGATCAAGATTATCTATGAGAAATATTTGGTTCTTCTCTGAACTCTTTATGTGTGCTCATAATATCCTTGCAAGTCTCTTCGAATTATTGATTTGGTTTGGCCTACTAGATCTATAGTTCTTGCAATGGGAGAAGTGCTTGGCTTTGGGTTCAATCTAGCGGTGTCCTTTCCCAGTGGCAGTAGGGGCAGCAAGGCACGTATTGTATTGTTGCCATCGAGGATAAAAAGATGGGGTTTATATCATATTGCGTTAGTTTATCCCTCTACATCATGTCATGTTGCTTAAGGTGTTACTCTGTTCTTATGAACTCAATACACTAGATGCATGTTGGAAAGCGGTCGATGTGTGGAGAAATAGTAGTAGATGCAGAATCTTTCGGTCTACTTGTCTCGGACGTGATGCCTATATACAATGATCATGCCTAGATAGTCTCATAATTATCCGCATTTCTATCAATTGCTCGATAGTAATTTGTTTACCCGCCGTACAATATCGCTATCATGAGAGAAGCCACTAGAGAACACTATGGCACCCGGGTCTATTCTCAACATATCAATCTACATCTACTTTACTTTTATTGCTTTTATTTGCTGTTCTTATAAACCTAAAATACCAAAAATATAAACTATCATCTCTATCAGATCTCACTTTCGTAAGTGACCGTAAAGGGATTGACAACCCCTTATCGCGTTGGCTGCGAAGTTCTTATTTGTTTGTGCAGGTGCGAGGGACTCGCGCGTGGTCTCCTACTGGATTGATACCTTGGTTCTCAAAAACTGAGGGAAATACTTACGCTACTGTGCTGCATCTCCCTTTCCTCTTCGAGGGAATACAACGCAAGCTCGAGAAGTAGCAATTGCCAGCTCTTCGGTCATGGGTTGCCGACCGTTGTCGGAGAAGCTTCGTTCAATTTTTGCGCTGCCGCCATGAGTTGGGCTTTGACGGCCTCGACATGGTAGTGGGCGGCCTCCATCAGGGCTAAGGCCACCGCTACGGAACGTACAGCTGTTGTGCCACTCTCGCGAGTGGCTATCCCCGAGGCAGATGCTGCTGTCGCCGCGTGAGAAGCAACAACGGCCGTTTGGGCTGCGTTGGCCGCCCGGACGGAGACTGCAGTTGCCCTCACGAAGCTTGTTAGCACGCGCCTGGCCGCTGCGACCGCGCTCTCTCTGGAGTGGACCGCCGAAGTTGCCCTCACGACGTGGGTCCACGTCCCCATCTTTCACCGGCGATGAATGAACAGTGAAATGATATTTGGGGAGTGAGCTAGTGTGCTTGACACGCCGACTGTGGACTGTAGCCGACGCACCTTCTCGTGTAAGCCATAGGCATACTATACACCGACGATGCTCCAAGATATTTTGTGCTGCATCTCATACGTTTGGTGATAATAAACTGTGTGCGATCTACTTGATTTACCGTCTTGATTTGAATTACGTAATGTGGTCACATCTACAAAGGATGGTGTTTGAATTGTTAGAACTTTTATCTGCAGTGAACATGCAACTATAGGTGTGTCATAAAAAAATGGAATTATTCAGGGTTCGTTTGGACGTTTTTATACATTAACTGGGTTTTCCAGGCATTTTATGCGTTTAATTCAAATTTGAACTACATGCACATCCTCCAGTGCATATAAACTAGTTGAAAAATCAAATATGTGTCCTTGGTTGCATGCTTAGGTCTCACGCAATAAATGGGAATGAATTTCAAACACCATGCCACCATCACTCAGCCGCAAACATTGAGATACCTGGTTTTTTTAAATTCTAGAAAATACAAACTCGTCTGAAATTCATGAAACTTGGCATGCTATCATGGAGCGGAATCAACATGCCGTGGTAAAAAACTTGTCCGATTGGGGCAGGTTTGGGTATAAGCTTCTCACAAACCAGAGCTTCTCACAACAAGCATGATGGTTTCGGTAGGGAACGTGCCACCTTTGGGGACGAAACGACATCCCTTGCCTCTTATTGCTTTCAAAATCTTTCGAGTGTCAACATAGAACAACTTGAGTGTTGTGTTCAATTATTGAATTTTTCGGGGTTCGTTTGGACATTTTTATACATTAACTAGGTTTTCCAGGCATTTTATTCACATAATTTAAATCTGAAATACATGCACATTCTCCAGTGCATATAAACTGGTTGAAAAAAAATCAAATATGTGTCCTTCGTTGCATGCTTAGGTCCCATGCAAGAAATGGGAATGAATTTCAAACATCATGCCACCGTCACTCGGCAGCAAACATTGGGATACTTGTTTTTATTTTAAATTCTAGAAAATCCAAAACTCATCTGAAATTTGTGAAACTTGGCATGTTATCATGGAGCGGCATCAACATGCCGTGGTAATTTTTTTGTCCCATTTGGGGGAAGGTTTGGGTATAAGCTTCTCGCAAACCAGAGCTTCTCACAACAAGCGTGATGGTTTCGGTAGGGAACGTGCCACCTTTGGGGACGAAACGATATCCGTTGCCTCTTATTGCTTTCAAAATCTTTCGAGTGTCAACATAGAACAAAATGAGTGTTGTGTTCAATTTCGAAAATTATCGGGGTTTGTTTGGACATTTGTGTACATTAACTTGGTTTTCCAGGCATTTTATTCGCATAATTCAAATTTGAACTACATGCACATTCTCTAGTGCATATAAACAGGTTGAAAAAAAATCAAATACGTGTCCTTGGTTCCATGCTTAGGTCCCATGAAAGAAATGGGAATGAATTTCAAACACCCTGCCACTGTCACTCGGCCGCAAACATTGAGATACCTGGTTTTTTTAAATTCTAGTAAATCCTAAACTCGTCTGAAATTCTTGAAACTTGGCATGCTATCATGGAGCGGCATCAACATGCCGTGGTAAAAGTTTTGTCCAATTTGGGGCAGGTTTGGGTATAAGCTTCTCACAAACCAGAGCTTCTTACAACAAGCGTGATGGTTTCGGTAGGGAACGTGCCACCTTTGGGGACAAAACGATATCTGTTGCCTCTTATTGCTTTCAAAATCTTTTGAGTGTCAACATAGAACAACATGAGTGTTGTGTTCAATTTTGGATTTTTTCGGGGTTCGTTTGGACATTTTTATAAATTAACTGGGTTTTCCAGGCATTTCATTCGCATAATTCAAATTTGAACTACATGCACATTCTCCACTGCATATAAACTGGTTGAAAAATCATATCTGTGTCCTTGGTTGCATGCTTAGGTCCCATGCAAGAAATGGGAATGAATTTCAAACACCCTGCCACCGCCACTCGGCCGGAAACATTGAGATACATGGCTATTTAACTTCTAGTAAATCCAAAACTCATCTGAAATTCATGAAACTTGGCATATTATCATGGAGCAGCATCAACATGTCATGGTAAAGTTTTTGCCCCATTTGGGGCAGGTTTGGGTATAAGCTTCTCACAAACCTTAGCTTCTCACAACAAGCTTGACGGTTTCAGTAGGGAACATACCACCTTTGGGGACGAAACGGTATCAGTTGCCTCTTATTGCTTTCAAAATCTTTCGAGTGTCAAAATAGAACATGAGTATTGTGTTCAATTTTGAAATTTTTCGGGGTTCATTTGGACATTTTCATACATTAACTGGGTTTTCCAGGCATTTTATTCTCATAATTCAAATTTGAACTACATGCACATTCTCTAGTGCATATAAACTGGTTGAAAAATCAAACTTGTGTCTTTGGTTGCATGCTTAGGTCCCTTGCAAGAAATGGGAATGAATTTCAAACACCCTGCCACCGCCACTCGGCCACAAACATTGAGATACATGGCTTTTAAATTCTAGTAAATCCAAAACTTGTCTGAAATTCATGAAACTTGGCATGCTATCATGGAGCAGCATCAACATGCAGTGGTAAAATATTTGTCCTATTTGGGGCAGGTTTGGGTATAAGCTTCTAACAAACCTTAGCTTCTCACGACAAGCGTGATGGTATCGGTAGGCAACGTGCCACCTTTGGGGACGAAACGATATCCGTTGCCTCTTATTGCTTTCAAAAAAATTCGAGTGTCAACATAGAACAACAGGAGTGTTGTGTTCAGTTTAGGAATTTTTCGAGGTTCATTTGGACAGTTTTATACATTAACTGGGTTTTCCATGCATATTATGCACGTAATTCAAATTTGAACTACATGCACATTCTCAAGTGCATAAAATCTGGTTGAAAAATCAAATTTGTGTCCTTGGTTGCATGCTTAGGTCCCATGCATGAAATGGGAATGAATTTCAAATACCCTACCACCGCCACTCGGCCGCAAACATTGAGATACATGGTTTTTAAATTCTACTAAATCCAAAACTCATTTGAAATTCATGAAACTTGGCATGCTATGATGGAGCGGCATCAGCTTGCCGTGGTAAATTTTTGGTCCCATTTGGGGCAGGTTTGGGTATAAGCTTCTCGACAACCTTGGCTTCTCACAACAAGCGTGATGGTTTCGGTAGGGAACGTGCCACCTTTGGGGATGAAACGATATCAGTTGCCTCTAATTGATTTCAAAAAATTTCGAGTGTCAACATAGAACAACAGAAGTGTTGTGTTCAATTTTGGAATTTTTGGGGGTTCATTTGGACACCTTTATACATTAACTCGGTTTTTGTCGGGACCCCGATCCTAAGTCACACCGATCTAGCATGTAATACACCATATCACTTTGCGGCCTCACGCACGGTATCCCCACGGGTGCCTCCTTACCTGGCCCGGTACCGTTTGCGCATTTTGGCTCACGTATATGATAGTGTCGCTAGCATCCATATGACAGAGAACCCAGGCCGACATGACCAGTTATAAACCAAAAGTGGCACTAAATTACAGAGACAGGCATACATGACCCAACAACGAACGTGTCGGTCATCAACGTATGAACCCAGGTTGTAGCAAGCTACAAGGACTTAAAGGAACAACGCGTGACATTTCCCCAAAGGGACAGACACAGGAACGAAGAAGGACACATGCCGGTCAACCTAAGTGTTCCGGAGCAGTAGCAAGCTACCAAGGCTCAGTGGAAGCACTAGGAGACATTTCCCTGTAAGATAGGCTACCAAGGGTAAACAACTAGGTGTCAGATCCCACACATACCAAGCATTTCAATAACATACACACAATATGCTCGATATGTGCAAATACAACATGGCATCACAACAAGACTCTAAGAAACAAAGTATTTATTCATTAGGCTCCGAGGAGCCAGATATTACAAACATGGATCTCATGACCCAACATTTAGAGCATACAAGCAACAAGCGGAAGCATACATGTCTGAGTACAGACATCTACAAATGAAAAAGGCTGAAGAGCCTGACTATCTACAACACTCGTCCAAGATTGTAGCTGAGGTAACAAGCTACTTGTCGAAGTCCAAGCGGAACTACTAGAGAGACAGAAGTCTCATCTGCAAAACATAAATTAAGCAAACATGAGTACAAAGGTACTCAGCAAGACTTACATCAGATCCTATCATACATGCATTTGTATCAAGAAGGCATAGTGGGGTTTAGTTGCAGCAAGCCAACTTTGACTCAGTGGCTATCTTGTACTACGATTGCTGGTAACTTTGAGGTGGCGCACACGAGTCCACTAATCACCATCAAATACACCACTATGGATTCATCCCCGTCTCCCTACGAGAAGGCCATCCATAGCACTCACACTTGTCTTGAGTATTTTTAGAGTATCCACTTCAAGTTGTCTATGTACCACGTAAGCATCCAAGAAGTCCATAACCGTGGACCCGGCTATTCGAATAGATCATGATAAACCCTGCAGGGGTGTACTTATTCACACACGCTCTCGCCACTTACCGCCATGTACACGTCGTGTATCTCGGCAACCTTCAAGCGGAAGCCTGGCGAGGGTGTCGGCCATGACCTGACTAACCACACAAGACTCTAGTCCAGGTTTATCGCCTATTCGGGTTCCATCCGCAAGGGAGTCCGGCCGAGGTTTCCATCACGGCCCCAAACGATGTGTACAGGGTTCCCGAGCCCACCATCCGGGTGCCACTCGGTACACCGGGCCACGCGTGCCTAGGCTGGCCCAAGCCCACCCTGCCGAGTTCCACTTGGTAGAGAAATTACACTACCTACAAACACCAGAAACTATTTGCGACTCCTGGACAGAGATCAAGTTGATTAATAAGCTGAGAGGGGTCGAGTTACCGGAACCCAATGTGTGGTAGTAGCTAGTCATTGGACAACATACACAGAACTTAGTGCTTAAGGACGGTTCCAGTGAGACAACCCACCATGTACTCCTACATGGCCTCTCACCGCTACCTTTACTAAATCGTGTTCACACACTTAACGCTCAGCATCAGAACATATCACTGCACTCCAATTCATTCCCAATGAATCAGACCTGACACACTCTAGGCAATAGCAAGCAAGGCATGGTAAGAACACAACATGGCTTCAATCAACTCCTACACATGCTAGTGGGTTTCAACTATTTACTGTGGCAATGACAGGTCATGCAGAGGAATGGGTTCAACTACCGCAGCATAAAGTAGCTGTTGAATTGTTGTTGTCCTAATGTAATAACAGGGAGCAGGAGCGAGAGAGTAGGATTGTATTGGAATGAACAAAGGGGTTTGCTTGCGTGGTATAATAACGTGTAGAGCACTGCTCCTCTGACAGGTACTCTGGAACGGTCTCCGGAGTAGAACCTATCGAGAAGGACGGTGCCAGCAATCAAACACAAGCATATGCAACAATATGATGCATGAATATGGCATGAAGATATGATGTTATTTGAGCTAATGCAACTAGCATTTTATTTGGTTGAATTCCATTTGAACCAAGGGTTCAAATGCAACTCCCAAATAAGCATTTTTAATTGCCATTTATGTGTTTTCATATAAACAGTGGGTATAACTTCATTTGTCATGCATGAAAATGGTACAGATGGATAGATTGAATTTTTCTGATAATTTTTCATATATAAATTATTTCATTCTAAGATACGGTTGAATTTCTGTGATTTTTTGAAGCTTAAACCAATTTCTGAAATAAATAAATCATTTAAGATTTATCTAAATTCCAGAACTGGAATACTGCGTCAGCATGACCCAAGCCTGACGTCAGTAGGTCAACCAGGCTGACCCGAGTCAAACCTGACAGTGGGGTCCACTGGTCAATGACTCAGTTAATTAATTGGGTTAATTAACTGGGTTAATTAACACTAAAACTAATCCTAACAGAAAGTCAGCAGGGCTGGGCCCACATGTTAGTGGCTAATCTAATTAACAAGATTACTTAATTAAAACTAAACGGTCAACTAACTGGAGGGGTGGGGGCCCACCTGTCATTGACCCAGGGGGTCAAATCCTGGTCAACCCCCGGCTAACACGCCGGCGTTTAGCCGCCGGCGGCAGCAAACGCGGCGGAGGGCGTCCGGATTGGGCCCCCGGCGTCCAAATGGACGGCCGAGGCCATCTGCAGGCAGCGGAGTCTCGCCCACATCCATTAACGCCGACGAAAGGGTGCGGGGGCGCCGAAGCTGGCCGGAACGAAGCTCGCGGCGGCGCCGGAGTTCGGGCCTCGTCGGAAACGGAGTTACGGGGCACGGGGAGTCGAACGGCTGGGTGATACGGCCTCCTGGTGAAGCACTGAGTGCGGTGACGTGCTCAGTTTTGAGCGTGCGTGGCTGTGGCCACGGCGACGGCATCGCCGGCGGCGGCGAGCTTCGGTTAGCACGGGGGCGTCACCTAGAGGGCGTAAACGACGGCAAGGACAGGGGGGAAGACCAAGGGGCTCATAGGGAGGCGGCGGAGTAGCTTAGTGGGCTCGGGGACGTCCCGGAGATGGAGAATCGACAGCGACCTCCGGCGGCCAGATGCGGCAGTGATGAGCTCGAGGGCGTCAACTCCAGGCATCCGAGGGCGCGTGCTTCAGCTTGGAGCTTCAAGGCATCGTGGCGGAGCTGATGGACAGGCTGGCTAGGCGAGGAAGACTTGGTGGACGCGGTGGCAGCGAGCGGCAGCGACGGTGGCGCTCGGGTCCGAGCGAGAGAGAGAGATGGAGCAGGGGAGAGGCCACGAGAGAGGGCCAGAGAGGTTTGGGGAGGTGCGTGGCAACGTCCGGAGCTTCGAGGCGGCGAGGGGGAGGGGCAGGCAGGCAGGAGGCGTGGCGGCCATGCGCGAGAGCGGCGGGCGCGTGCCCCTGCCTCCTGTCATCGCCAGGAGGACGATGACTGGCAGCTGGGCTGGCCCAGTGCCAGGCCAGCAAGTGGCCTAGGTAAAACTCTAACCCTTTTTATTTCTTTCTTTTCTATTTTTCTGACATTTTTTTGTAGGGACTAGAAGGAGTAATCCAAAGCCCCACACAAAATCCAGAATTATTGGACATATAT
The DNA here is from genome assembly GCA_902687465.1 of Secale cereale. Taxonomy (NCBI): domain Eukaryota; kingdom Viridiplantae; phylum Streptophyta; class Magnoliopsida; order Poales; family Poaceae; genus Secale; species Secale cereale. The sequence goes on along the minus strand of LR738715.1, from coordinate 464,911,911 downwards.
AAAATATAATATATATATATATATATATATATATATCCAATGCAAATAATTATTGCATTAATTCCAAATGCCCCAAATAAATATTTATGAGCTCCTAAAAATATTGGTTTGATTTTTATCTCTAGCCAATATTTTCAGAGAGCAACATGAACATTTTCTTGGACCTTTTTGGAGCAATTTATATTTGGGTCATTTTTCAAAAGGGTTTCTGAGGGTTTCACAAGTCCTCAATTCAATTTCATTTGAAATCTAAACATGATGCAAACATCAAGACTAGCCTAGTGCATACCAGAACTAGGGTTGTGACAACTCGCCCCCACTCGAAAGAATCTCGACCCGAGATTCAGGAGTCGGCGGAAAGAAGGTGGGGTACTCCAGTCGGAGACGATCTTCTCGCTCCCATGTAGCTTCTCTCTCGGAATGATGAGACCACTAAACCTTGAGAAACTTGATGTTACGACATCGAGTGACACGTTCTGCTTGATCCAGAATGCCAACGGGATACTCTCGATATGTGAGGTTATCTTGGAGATCAAGCGTTTCGTGGTCCACTTCGCGGATGGGATCCGAGAAGCAACGCCTGAGTTGAGAGACGTGGAACACATCATGTACTCGAGAAAGATGTGGAGGTAGTTCCAACTGGTAGGCAACCTCTCCTTGTTTAGCGAGAATGCAAAAAGGGCCAATGTCACGAGGAGCCAACTTGCCCTTGATACCGAAACGATGGGTACCCTTCAAAGGGGTAACCCAAAGATAAGCTTTGTCGCCAACTTCATAAGCCACTTCCTTATGATGACGATCATACTGGCTCTTTTGACGAGATTGAGTTGTTTTCAAATTCTCACGAATGATGCGAACTTGCTCTTCTCCTTCCTGGATCATGTCCGTTCGAAAGAATTGTCTTTCACCGGTTTCTGACCAGTTCAAAGGTGTTCGTAATCTTCGTCCATAGAGTATCTCAAAAGGAGCTTTCTTGAGACTGGATTGATAGCTATTGTTATAAGAAAACTCGGCGAAAGGAAGGCATTTCTCCCAATCCATACCGAATGAGATAACGCAAGCTCTAAGCATGTCTTCGAGAATTTGGTTGACCCGTTCCACCTGACCACTTGATTGAGGGTGGAAAGCGGTACTGAAAGAAAGATGGGTGCCCATGGCAGTCTGGAAACTCTCCCAGAAATGAGAAGTGACAAGACTACCACGGTCTGAATTGATCTCTAGTGGGATACCATGAAGTGACACTATTCGAGAGATATATAAATCAGTGAGCTGACTAGCAGTGATACTCTCTCGAACAGGTAGAAAGTGAGCCACTTTGGACAGACGATCAATGACTACGAAGATAGCATTATTCCCTCTCTTGGTCCTGGGAAAGCCGGTGATGAAGTCCATACCGACTTTATCCCATTTCCACTCAGGAATAGCTAAAGGCTGAAGGGTGCCAGCAGGTCTTTGATGTTCTGCCTTAACACGACGACAAACGTCACATTTAGCAATGAACTCAGCAATTTCTCTCTTCATCCTAGTCCACCAGAATCTCTGGCGTAGGTCCTGATACATCTTAGTACTACCGGGATGAATCGTGAGAGGAGATTCATGAGCCTCCTTAAGGATCAGTTGTCGCAGATGTTGCTTCTTGGGAACCACCAAGCGATTCTCAAAGAACACAACACCCCGATCATCCATAGAGAAACATCCACCAATACCCTTGGCAATATTTCTCTTGATCCGGGTAATCCCCGTATCATGCTTCTGGGCTTCTATGATATGATCCATAAGAGTAGGTTTCGCCACCAAGGTTGAAAGGAATCCGTGAGGAGCAATGTGAAGGTTAAGCTTACATAATTTCTCATGGAGAAGTGGTTGGCCCTGCTGCAACATGAGATTGTCGCAATATGACTTACGACTTAAAGCATCAACCATGACATTGGCCTTGCCTGGGGTATAAGTAATCCCTAAGTCGTAATCTGAGATCAACTCCGACCAACGTCTTTGTCTAAGGTTCAAATCTGGCTGGGTGAAGATATACTTGAGACTCTGGTGATCGGTGTAGATCTCGCAACGATTACCAAGAAGGTAATGTCGCCATGTCTTAAGTGCATAGACTACAGCTGCAAGCTCTAGATCGCGTGTAGGATAATTTTCCTCATGTGGATGCAACTGTCAAGATGCATAGGCAATCACATGATGATCCTGCATAAGAATGCAACCTAGTCCCTGTCGTGAGGCATCACAATAGATAACAAAGTCCTTCGTGAAATCCGGTGGCACAAGTATGGGAGCAGAAGTCAGGCGTCTTTTCAGTTCCTGAAAACTGTGCTCACACTGTGGGGACCACTCAAACTTTTTATCTTTCTTGAGAAGTTCCGTGAGAGGTTTGGCCACTTTAGAGAAGTTTTCAACAAAGCGGCGACAATAGCTGGCTAGACCTAGGAAACTCCTAACTTGTTTAACTGTTTCAGGTGGAGTCCAATCAAGAACGGCCTGAACTCTCTCAGGATTGACAGCGATGCCCTTACCAGAGATTACATGGCCGAGATAGGTCACTTCTGGCAACCAAAATTTGCACTTGGAGAACTTGGCATAAAGGCGGTGCTCTCTAAGTTTTTCTAGAACAAGTCTAAGATGTTCGGCATGCTCTTCCTCGTTCTTCGAGTAAATAAGAATATCATCGAGGTAAACCACGACGAACTTATCTAAGTACTCCATGAAGATCGAGTTCATCAAGCGGGAGAATGTGGCTGGAGCATTGGTTAGACCAAAGGACATAACAGTGTACTCGTACTGGCCATAACGAGTGACAAAAGCCGTCTTAGGAATGTCCCCGTTTCTAATCTTGATTTGATGGTAGCCTAACCTCAAATCCATTTTGGAGAAGACTGAGGATCCAGCGAGCTGATCATACAGGTCGTTGATCCTGGGGAGCGGATACTTATTCTTTATCGTGACCAAATTAACGGGACGATAATCTACAACCATTCATTCCGTGCCATCCTTCTTCTTGACGAAGAGGACGGGACAAGCCCAAGGAGAAGAACTAGGACGGATGAAACCCTTTTGCAAGGACTCATCAAGTTGTTTCTTAAGCTCAGCTAGTTCTAGGGGTGCCATCTTGTAAGGTCTCCTAGAAATTGGAACAATTCCTGGGATAAGATCTATGACAAACTCTACATCCCTGTCAGGTGGAACACCTAGTAGTTCCTCTGGAAAGACATCCGGAAAGTCACGGACTACCGGGATATCTTCAAGGTCTGGAAGGGGGCTGGCATTAAGAGAATAGAGTTGACGCTTTGCAACTCTAGTGGAGACAGTGACTATCTTGTCAGATGGATGTGTAAGCTGAACAGACCTAGTGTAACAATCAATCTTGGCATGATGAGCTGTCATCCAGTCCATACCCAAGATGATGTTAATATCCGAAGACTTGAGGGATATAAGTGAGGCTAGGAATACAAGTCTGTCAACAAGGATTCCATTATCATGGCTTATTCTGGTAGTTTGCCATCTAGACCCTGGGGTTTGGATTTCGAGCGGAGTTGGCATATCACAAAATGACATGTCGTGCAAACGGGCATAGCCTTCAGAAATGCAGGAGTGAGATGCTCCGGTATCGAACAGAACCGAAGCCAGATGGCAATTGACAAGGAGTGTACCAAGAACGACATTTGGATCATCATGAGCGTCTTTAGCTGAGACGTGATGCACACGTCCATGTTTAGTGGTAGCCGAATTGGCATTGATCGTCTTGCGTGGTGGCTTACTACGAAGAACGGACTTCTCGGGCTGGGGTGGAGCAAGACTGGCCTGAGAGCAGTCACGTGCATAGTGTCCTGGTTTTCTGCATGTAAAGCAAGTCCTTGAGGTAGGTCGTGGACCCGCATTGACAAGCGGTCTACCAATAGGCCTGGGTAGAGCATAAGACTAAACTGGATGAGGCACCTCATAAGATGGCCTCGGAGGATATCTGGGTGGAAGAGCGGAGTTTGGAACCCAAATCCGGCGCTTCTGGGAACTAGTGCCGGAGCAAGATCCCAATTCACGGGTGTGCTTACAAGACTCATCGTAGGTGAGCTGAGCGGTCTCTGCATTGATGGCCTTGTTCACAAGAGCCTGGAATGTATTGCAACGATGCAAGTGAAGATCACGACGCAGCTTGGGGTTGAGACCTTTCCGGAACCTAGCCTGCTTCTTGGCGTCCGTGGACACTTCTTCTGTAGCATAGCGGGCAATGTTCTCAAATTCTCTACTGTAAGCATCAACAACCATCTTAGTCTGGGTAAGACTACAGAACTCTTCTCTCTTGCGATCGATGAGAGCTTGAGGAATGTGATGCTCGCGAAAAGCCTCAGTGAAATCTCTCCAGGTAGGAATCTGGCCAGCTGGAATCATGGCCTCATAGTTCTACCACCAGAGACTAGCAGGACCTTCCAGGTGATATGTGGCATAGATGACCTTGTCCTCTTCAGCTACGTTTGCAGAACGCAGCTTGTGAGTGATACTATGGAGCCAGTCATCTGCATCGAGCGGCTCAATGGGATGATGGAAGGTGGGTGATTTTAGACGAATGAAGTCATGGATGGTTGCTGACTCTTTGCATTGATGTGTGGTGTTCTCCTCAATACGTGCCAACATGCGGTTAGACTCTCGCTTGTTCCTCTCCATCTCTAACATGACCTCTGCCAACGAAGGCTGGCCGGGAGGATCCTCCTCATCCCTACCACCTCCGGGGTTCTTTCTTCGAGCAACTGAACCTCGGGTAACTGACGACATCCTGAGAAATGAAACCAAGGACGGAATCAGCATCAACCAGGCTGTAGAAGGTAGGACAAGAAATGGGTATCTCTCGAACTACTAGGATAATTCCGGCAGCATAACGGCAGTAAAATGCTCAGAATGAGACATCCTGCTAACAAAGGGTAGTACAACAACTCAACATCATCACTCAAGGTTTTGTGATAGTACTAAACAAACTACACCGGAAGAACTTGAAAACAAGAGTAGGACTCTGATCAACCAATCCTATGGAACTACGGAGTAGTAACTCGTGATCCTAATAACCGGATAAGAAGCCTAGTTCCTTAACCCCGTAGGAAAGGTAGGATGACCCAGATCAGAAGACATGAGGTATAAGAAGTAAAAAGAGCCTTACGTTCCCTTCCACAATCAATTCCCTTATATAACTAAGGAATTTCTAGACTCAACTTCGACCAGTTTGGCTTGGTAATCCTACAGGCAGTCAGGCTTTGATACCAAATCTGTCGGGACCCTGATCCTAAGTCACACCGGTCTAGCATGTAACACACCATATCACTTTGTGGCCTCACGCACGGTATCCCCACGGGTGCCACCTTACCTGGCCCGGGACCGTTTGCGCATTTTGGCTCACGTATATGATAGTGTCGCTAGCATCCATATGGTAGAGAACCCGGGCCGACATGACCAATTATAAACCTAAAGTGGCACTAAAGTACAGAGACAGGAATACATGACCCAGCAACGAACGTGTCGGTCATCAACGTATGAACCCAAGTCGTAGCAAGCTACAAGGACTTAAAGGAACAACGCGTGACATTTCCCCTAAGGGACAGACACAAGAACAAAGAAGGACACATGCCGGTCAACCTAAGTGTTCCGGAGCAGTAGCAAGCTACCAAGGCTCAGTGGAAGCACTAGGAGACATTTCCCTGTAAGATAGGCTACCAAGGGTAAACAACTAGGTGTCGGATCCCACACATACCAAGCATTTCAATAACATACACACAATATGATCGATATGTGCAAATACAACATGGCATCACAACAAGACTCTAAGAAACAAAGTATTTATTCATTAGGCTCCGAGGAGCCAGATATTACAAACATGGGTCTCATGACCCAACATTCAGAGCATACAAGCAACAAGCGGAAGCATACATGTCTGAGTACAGACATCTACAAATGAAAAAGGCTGAAGAGCCTGACTATCTACAACACTCGTCCAAGATCGTAGCTGAGGTAACAAGCTACTTGTCGAAGTCCAAGCGGAACTACTAGAGAGACAGAAGTCTCATCTGCAAAACATAAATTAAGCAAACATGAGTACAAAGGTACTCAGCAAGACTTATATCAGATCCTATCATACATGCATTTGTATCAAGAAGGCATAGTGCGGTTTAGTTGCAGCAAGCCAGCTTTGACTCAGTGGCTATCCTGTACTATGATTGCTGGTAACTTTGAGGTGGCGCACACGAGTCCACTAATCACCATCAAATACACCACTATGGATTCATCCCCGTCTCCCTACGAGAAGGCCATCCATAGCACTCACACTTGTCTTGAGTATTTTTAGAGTATCCACTTCAAGTTGTCTATGTACCACGTAAGCATCCAAGAAGTCCATAACCGTGGACCCGGCTATTCGAATAGATCATGATAAACCCTGCAGGGGTGTACTTCTTCACACACGCTCTCGCCACTTACCGACATGTACACGTCGTGTATCTCGGCAACCTTCAAGCGGAAGCCTGGCGAGGGTGTCGGCCACGACCTGACTAACCACACAAGACTCTAGTCCAGGTTTATCGCCTATTCGGGTTCCATCCGCCAGGGAGTCCGGCCGAGGTTTCCATTACGGCCCCAAACGATGTGTACAGGGTTCCCGAGCCCACCATCCAGGTGCCACTCGGTACACCGGGCCACGTGTGCCTAGTCTGGCCCAAGCCCACCCTGCCGGGTGCCACTTGGTAGAGAAATAACACTACCTACAAACACCAGAAACTAGTTGCGACTCCTGGACAGAGATCAAGTTGATTAATAAGCCGAGAGGGGTTGAGTTACCGGAACCCAATGTGTGGTAGTAGCTAGTCATTGGACAACTTACACAGAACTCAGTGCTTAAGGACGGTTCCAGTGAGACAACCCACCATGTACTCCTACATGGCCTCTCACCGCTACCTTTACCAAATTGTGTTCACACACTTAACGCTCAGCATCAGAACATATCACTGCACTCCACTTCATTCCCAATGAATCAGACCTGACACACTCTAAGCAATAGCAAGCAAGGCATGGTAAGAACACAACATGGCTTCAATCAACTCCTACACATGCTAGTGGGTTTCAACTATTTACTGTGGCAATGACAGGTCATGCAGAGGAAATGGTTCAACTACAACAGCATAAGGTAGCAGTTGAATCGTTGTTGTCCTAATGCAATAACTGGGAGCAGGAGCGAGAGAGTAGGATTTTATCGGAATGAACAAAGGGGTTTGCTTGCGTGGTATAATAACGTGTAGAGCACTGCTCCTCTGACAGGTACTCTGGAACGGTCTCCGGAGCAGAACCTATCAAGAAGGACGGTGCCAGCAATCAAACACAATCATATGCAACAATATGATGCATGAATATGGCATGAAGATATGATGTTGTTTGAGCTAATGCAACTAGCATTTTATTTGGTTGAATTCCATTTGAACCGAGGGTTCAAATGCAACTCTCAAATAAGCATTTTTAATTGCCATTTATGTGTTTTCATATAAAAAGTGGGTATAACTTCATTTTTCATGCATGAAAATGGTACAGATGGATAGATTGAATTTTTCTGATAATTTTTCATATATAAATTATTTCGTTCTGAGCTACGGTTGAATTTCTGTGATTTTTTGAAGTTTAAACAAATTTCTGAAATAAATAAATCATTTAAGATTTATCTAAATTCCAGAACTGGAATACTACGTCAGCATGACCCAAGCCTGACGTCAGCAGGTCAACCAGGCTGACCAAGGTCAAACCTGACAGTGGGGTCCATTGGTCAGTGACTTATTTAATTAACTGGGTTAATTAACACTAAAACTAATCCTAACAGAAAGTCAGCAGGGCTGGGCCCACATGTCAGTGGCTAATCTAATTAACAAAATTACTTAATTAAAACTAAACGGTCAACTAACTGGAGGGGTGGGGGCCCACCTGTCATTGACCCAGGGGGTCAAATCCTGGTCAACCCCTGGCTAACACGCAGGCGTTTAGCCACCGGCGGCAGCAAACGCGCCGAAGGGCGTCGGGATTGGGCCCCCGGCGTCCAAATGGACGGCCGAGGCCATCTGCAGGCAGCGGAGGCTCGCCCGCATCCATTCACGCCGACGGGAGGGTGCGGGGGCACCGGAGCTAGCCGGAACGAAGCTCGCGGTGGCGCCGGAGTTCGGGCCTCGTCGGAAACGGAGCTACGGGGCACGGGGAGGCGAAAGGCTGGGTGATACGGCCTCCTGGTGAAGCACTGAGTGCGGTGACGTGCTCGGTTTTGAGTGTGCGTGGCTGTGGCCACGGCGGCGGCATCGCCGGCGGCGGCGAGCTTCGGTCAGCAAGGAGGCGTCACCTAGAGGGCGTAAACGACGGCAAGGACAGGGGGGAAGACCAAGGGGCTCACAGGGAGGCGGTGGAGTAGCTTAGTGGGCTCGGGGACGTCCCGGAGACGGAGAATCGACGGCGACCTCCGGCGGCCAGATGCGGCGGTGATGAGCTCGAGGGCGTCAACTCCAGGCATCCGAGGGCGCGTGCTTCAGCTTGGAGCTTCAAGGCATCGTGGCGGAGCTGATGGACATGCTGGCTAGGCGAGGAAGACTTGGTGGGCGCGGCGGCAGCGAGCGGCAGCGTCGGTGGCTTTCGGGTTCGAGCGAGAGAGAGAGACGGAGGAGGGGAGAGGCGACGAGAGAGGGCCAGAGAGGTTTGGGGAGGTGCGTGGCAACGTCCGGAGCTTCGAGGCGGCGAGGGGGAGGGGCAGGCAGGCAGGAGGCGTGGCGGCCATGCGCGAGAGCGGCGGGCGCGTGCTCCTGCCTCCTGTCATCGCCAGGAGGACGATGACTGGCAGCTGGGCCGGCCCAGTGCCAGGCCAGCAAGTGACCGAGGTAAAACTCTAACCCTTTTTATTTCTTTCTTTTCTATTTTTCTGACATTTTTTTGTAGGGACTAGAAGGAGTAATCCAAAGCCCCACACAAAATCCAGAATTATTGGACACACACACACACACATATATATATATATATATATATATATATATATATATATATATATATATATATATATATATATATATATATATATATATATATATATATATATATATATATATATATATATCCAATGCAAATAATTATTGCATTAATTCCAAATGCCCCAAATAAATATTTATGAGCTCCTAAAAATATTGGTTTGATTTTTATCTCTAGCCAATATTTTCAGAGAGCAACATGAACATTTTCTTGGACCTTTTTGGAGCAATTTATATTTGGGTCATTTTTCAAAAGGGTTTCTGAGGGTTTCACAAGTCCTCAATTCAATTTCATTTGAAATCTAAACATGACGCAAACATCAAGACTAGCCTAGTGCATACCAGAACTAGGGTTGTGACAGTTTTCCACGCATATTATGCGCATAATTCAAATTTGAACTACATGCACATGCTGCAGTGCATAAAAACTGGTTGAAAAATCAAATATGTGTCCTTGGTTGCATGCTTAGGTCCCATGCAAGAAATGGGAATGAATTTCAAACACCCTGCCACCGCCACTCGGCCGCAAACATTGAGATACATGGTTTTTAAATTCTAGTAAATCCAAAACTCGTCTGAAATTCATGAAACTTGGCATGCTATGATGGAGCGGCATCAGCATGCCGTGGTAAATTTTTTGTGCCATTTGGTCCAGGTTTGGGTATAAGCCTCTCACAAACCTTAGCTTCTCACAACAAGCGTGATGGTTTCGATAGGGAACGTGCCACCTTTGGGGACAAAACGATATCAGTTGCCTCTTATTGCTTTAAAAAAATCGAGTGTCAACATAGAACAACAAGAGTGTTGTGTTTACTTTTGGAATTTTTGGGGTTCGTTTGGATATTTTTATACATTAACTGGGTTTTCTAGGCATTTCATGTGCTAATTCAAATTTGAACTACATGAACAAGCTCCAGTGCATATAAATTGGTTGAAAAATCAAATCTGTGTCCTTCGGGGCTTGCTTAGGTCCCATGCAAGAAATGGGGATGAATTTCAAAACACGAGGGCACTATTGATTGTCGGCAAAACGATGAGATACTTTGTTTTTAAATTCTAGTAAATCCAAAACTCGTCTGAAATTCATGAAACTTGGCATGCTATAATGGAATGGCACCCGACATGTTGTGGTATTTTTCGTGTCCATTCTGAGAGAAGGCGCACTCGAATAACAGTCAACAAAGGCATTTTGAAACAAATAGCTGCCACTATAACATCTCAAACATTTTGTATAATTTAAATTGTTTGCGTTCTGTTAACCATTCACGTGACGCCATGCCTCACTCTTTTAATGCCTAGGAGGTGCCGTGCGGACAGGTTCTTGAGTGCTTGACTAAACGGAAGACGTGCGAGCCGTACTCCAATGCAGAGGCTCAACGGGAAGCGTGCGAGCTGTACACCGCGGAGGCTTACCAAGAAGCGAGCCCTTTGACTTCCATGGCCGTCCGCCTTGCTCGCAAACGTTTTAGTTAGAACACCCGTATGCAAACTGACAGCTTCCCCAGGAAGCCAAGGGAAAATGTGCCGAGCATGATTTGTGCAACTCTTGATCGCAAACGTTTTAGATAGAACACCCATATGCAAAGTGAGAGCAACGCATAATTTGTGCATCCCTTCAACGCAAGTGGTTGTTTTTGATGACCCATGTGCAACCATGTACAAAAAAATTGGTAAGATTTGCATCTGTCATATTGGGTATGTTGCCATTTTTCAAACTGGAAAGATTTACATTTGTTGATCTAGTAACGTTGCCATTTGTCAATCCTTGTAACACTGCAATTTGTCAAAATATGCAGCTAGAAATCACTAGCACTATCTAATTTTTGCAACTAAAATTCAGTAATTAAGCATAGATTTCATTCATAGATTAAGGAGTCGTTCTTAATTTATACAAACAGTTCAACTCGACAGCTGAACCGACCAAACTTTTCCCCAATTATTGCCAACCACATACTGAAATAGCTAGTTCAAGTATATATACTAGCTAATTTTAAGTACGTTGTACAGTTCGACCACACATCTATAGTCAGATGAACTGAACAAAATAGCCCCTAAATACTACTACTACAATGGAGGGGCTTTGTGCAACTTCCAGCAGCCTCTCCTCTGTCGAGCACGCTTAGTAAGAGGCAGAGGAGGAGGAGCCTACCAATGAGCTGGAGAAATGCAATACGGTGCCTGCCGCTACTGCATGTTCAGCGACGCTCGCCAGCTCGAACGCCCACTGCCACTCTAGACGATCCCTCTCGAAGCGGCCGGACTGCTCGTAGATCTCCTAATTTTTCGCCTCTGCGTCGGCTTGTGCTGCCGCCACAGCTGCGGTAAGGCTCTTTGCATGCTCGATGAGGCGCTCCTCCTCCTCCCGCAGGAACTCGATGTAGCGCTCAAGGTTGCTGACGCACGTGCGGCCCTCCACCTCCGCCTCCCTCCTTCAAGCGGTGGTGGCGGAGCGGGTGATGATCCCGACGGTCGACGGTGGGCTGGCGGCCATGGTGGCCGATGATGGGGTGGCGGCCACGACCACCAACTCTAGCCTTCAGGCCACGGTGGCGGAGCGGGTGATGGCCACGGTGGCCGGCAGTTGGGTGGCGGCCACGATGTCCACCTCCTGCCTTCGGGCCGCGGCGGCAGAGCAGGAGATGGCCCTGGCTTTTGACGGTGGTGTGGCGGCTGTCGTGGTTCTAAGCGTGACAGTACGAGTAGGGGGTACAAATGAGGAGGCAAGGCCCTAGCTATCGTGGAGTTGTACACAAGGTGTTTTACGAGTTCAGGCCCTTCTCGGAGGAAGTAACAACCCTACATCTCGGTGCCCAGAGGCGGTCGACTGATATGCGTATATGTGTGAGTTACAAGGATGGGAACCCTTGTACAGGAGGAGGGGGGTGGCTTATATAGTGTGCCAGGACCCCAGCCACGCTCCACGTTACTAAGGGTTCAATGTACATTAAGGCAGATGTTACTTATAACATCTATAGTAAAGAGTAATAAAGGCATTCACTACGGCGAGTAAATACCATACTGTTATTGTCCTGAGGGACCTTTGACCTTCGGGGGTCGAGTGCCTTGGATTGGTCGAGTGGAGTTGAGCCGTCTTGTAGGTGATGTCCAGTCGAGTGAGATGTCCTCTTGGGCCGTTTCGGTTGACTGTCTTTACCATCGTAGGTTTTGTCTTTTGATCTTCTGGGGTAGTGACCTTGGGTGGGGTATCTTGGTCAGGCCTATGACCCTACCCTAGGTCTGTAACCTCGTTAGTAGCCCCCGAATGGATTGAGGCTTGAGCAGGAGAGAGTGCTGAAGAGAGCTTTGGTCCTGGCTCGACGCCCTTGGGGTAATCTTCTCTGAGCTTGTGGACTAGGCTGTCTTTCGCAATCTTGTCTTGGTCGCCTTGATCGATTCTGGAATCGTCGAGTGCATTTGTTGCGTCATCCGTCGACTGAACTTTGCGCTATGCGTCAAGCGCCGTTAGCGTGCGTAGTTTTCGGCGGGATTGGTTGTTCTCTGGTCACCGGATTTTGCGGGATTTTCGAAATTTGGGGGAGCGCGCGGGACGGGTTGTGCCGCGGCAATCGGACGGATATGCTCGGGACGCCTCGATCCTCGCGTCGCCTTTTTCACCACGTATCGCGTCCGCGCCTGTTGAGGGATTTGATAAGATCGCTCGGGGCCACCGGTCAGTCACTCGACTGTGGTGCTATAAATGCACGCCGAGCCCGAAGCGAGGGCACTGTGCGCCCACCCCCTGTTCCTTCTGCTCTGCCTCTCCGTCGCGCCTCTGCTCCTTCTCTCTTTCTCCACGGCCACCGCCGGCTCGCGTGCCATGGGCAAGGACAAGACCACGGCGATGGAGCGCTTGAAGAAGGCGGCGACGGGGAAGGGGAAGCGGTCCGGCCGCAGCAGATCATCGTCGAGGTCCGCGCTTCCTCCTGGTTGGCTCCAGGGGGATTGTATCAGGTCCACCATCACGGCGGAGGACTTGGAGGAGCTGGAGGAGGAGGGGCTGGTCGCCCACGGCTCCTGGCGGGTGCCGGAGGGCGAGCTCGAGCCCCGGCCGTGGGAGGGTGAGTCCGTCCTTCTCGCGACCCACGTCGACCGAGGTTTCTCCATGCCCCCGCACCCTTTCTTTCGCACTTTCCTGATCTTCTTCGGCGCCCAGCTGCATTACTTCACGCCCAACTCCATTGCCTTCCTTGCCGCGTTTATCTCTCTGTGCGAGAACTTCCTCGGCTGTCGGCCGCATTGGGGTTTGTTCAAACACATCTTTACTTGTCGCTCGCAAACCGTCAAGAAGGCAAACCCGAGTGATGAGAAGACGCACGTCCTCCAGGCGTGCGGCGGGCTCGGCATTCAGCTTAGGAATATGAGCGCTTTCCCCCCTATGATTCTTCCGGAGTCGATTCGGGGTTGGCAGTCGACTTGGTTCTATTATAAGGACAGTCCGACTCCTGGTCAGTCGACCGGACTCCCCCCTTTCTCTCTTGGTCGAGCAAGCCAGCCTCCATCATTGATTGTGGGTCGGGCCGAGAGGGCGGAAGTGGACATGTTGGTGGAATGGGCCGTCCAATTGGTCCGCAAGGGAGTCACAGGGTTGGACCTGCTTGTGGTATACCTCATGCGGAGGATCCAGCCTCTCCAGGCTCGGGACCACCGATGTGGCTGTACTCCGGCACCGACGACTCGTCACGAGTCCACCCAGAGGCGGCGGACGTGAAGTATGTGGCGCAGTGCCTGAAGTGCATCACGGGGAACAAAGACAACCCGAGGGGGTCCAGGAGGGATCTCCCATTTGACGCCGACCATCTTCCTGACAAGGTCTGTCCTTGGCTTCCGAGTGGTGTTCTTGTTATTGGCTTGCAGTTGTCTTGATGAGTCCGATTGACATTTGGCTGTTCTTTCTCCTCTGCAGATCTATACTGAAATGTACTCGGTGCCCAACAAGGATCAGGTCCAAGAGGGCGAAGAGGGCGTGGGCGACGTCTCCGAGTGGAAGTCTGACAAAGAGAACGAAGAGGAGAGCGAGGACTACAACAACGGGGAGGAGGTCGAGTCACCTCCCGTGGCGAGAAGCGGTCCAAGGAGAAGCACGACCCAGGGGTTGTGCGCTCTCGGACGGGTCCCTCCAGCTCCCAGACGCCGAAGCGGGCTCGTACGGCCACTCCTGACCCAACTGAGAAGGCGTCCAAGCAACCCAAGGTCACCGCCGCCAAGCCCCGGAAGGCCCTGCCCAAGATTAAGGTGGATGTTCCCATTGCCTCCACGTAAGTGCTGTTTAGCTTTGTTTCTTTCTGCCTTTCGGAGGTCGACTCTGTCTTTGTCGACTCATCTTCAAGGAAATTCTTCAGTGTTGCTGCTTCCGCGATCTCGATGGACATCGACAAGGGCCGGGACGATGAGGAGACCGCGAATGCCGCTATGTCCCGCGCAGGTGCGAGTTGCAGATCGTGTTTTGCTTTTCATCGATTAGAGCTGACGGTCGACTGAACCTCACAATTGTTTGGTTTGAAGTGTCGCGCCACATCATAGAGCTCCCAGATGATGATGACGATGAGGAGCGCTCGGGAGAGGCTCGACAACGCACGGGGAGGAAGGGCCAGAAGGTGCCTTCTGGCCGAGAGGCCCAGCGACAGGAAGATGTTGTCCGGACCACGGTCTCCTTCGCCGTCCCCGTGTCGACTGAACGCCCGACTTCGTCGGCTGGAGGGGCCATCGACCCAGCGCCTGCTCCAATCGTTGACCCAACGCCTGCTCCGGCCGTCAATCCAGCGCCTGCTCCGGCGGCTGTTCTCTTCTCCACCTATCGCCTCCCGGAGGATCTCGTGGGCGCGACTCAAGAAGCCGTTCGTCAGGCGGGGCTGATGATGGAGAAGACGAAGGCGGCGTATGAGGCTAGCATGGCTGCTTACGACGCTAGTTCCGCCCTTCGGACCAATGTCCAGGTTTGCTTCTTCCAACTGATTGGCTTGCTGTGCTGGAGTAGTCTTCAGTTTGAAAAACCTACTGCTTTGTTCGTAAGATGATGCCACACCCACTTGGTATCTTGCCTTGTAGCTTTTAGCGTTTGAAGGTCATCCGATAGTACCACTGGGGGCACGCTTAGTGCGCCCAGTGGGTGTAGTCCCCGATGCCATGGTCGACTGAAGTCGCCGGTCGACTGTGGTCTTTAGAATTACTTGTTTGCTTTGAACTTCACTTGAGCTCGGGCCAGACTGATCTTGGCCGAGCGAGAACCAGTGGGGGCACGCTCAGTGCACCCACTGGGTATAGTCCCCGAGACCATGGTCGACTGCTGGTAGTCGACCATGGTCTGATAATAGAACTTTCCTCGTTGTATTTTTTTGAGCTCGGGACAGACTGATCTTGGCCGAGTGAGAACCAGTGGGGGCACGCTCAGTGCACCCACTGGGTGTAGTCCCCGAGACTGCGATTGAGTGTTTGACTCGACTGTAGTCTTAGAATCCTGTTTTTATTGTGTTGATGCAGAGATCTTGCGAGTTTGGAGCCAAATTTGCAGATCTTGAGAAGAAGCAGATCCAGCTCAATCTCGACTTGCAGCTGGCTCGGGACCACCTGAAGAAGACGCGGGACAACGCAACTGGTAACTGATGCGAGCAACTCGTCGACTGACCTTTGATAAGTATGTTCTGTGTTCCCTCATGTTCATCTATCTAGTGATGTCTCTTGTAGGCCAACTGAAAGCGGCCTTGGAGCAGAAAGACCTCGACTTGGTAGCGACGCAGCAGCAGGCTCAGGAGAAAATAGAACTGGCGGAGAAGAAGCTGGCTTCTATCGGTACGCTCGAGGCGGAGATCATCAGGTTGAAGGGTTCTCTCGACGCGGCTAACCAATAAGTGACCCGACTGAAGAACGCCAAGAATGCCCTGAACGACAAATATGAGGGCCTCTTCCAGAAGAAGTACGACCTGGAAGCTTATCTGAGCGACCTCACCAAGAAGTGGTATCTCGTACTTGAAGGTATATCTCTTTTGCTGAGACTTAATTGGATTGGTCGACCCATAACCTGCTTGCTGACTCGACGCGTTTCTTGTTGTGTAGAATTCTATCGCAACTTTGAGGAAGAGACTGGGCGGATCGAACCAGGTGTGGACCCAGCCAATTCCATTGTCAAGGACGAAGCTGCCATGAATATCTTGAGGCTGGAGTCTCGCCTTACTGCTGCCAAAGGCTACTTGGGTCGGCTGAAAGCAGTGATGGCTCGGATCGACACCGCACTCTGGAGGGGAGTCGTGCAGGAGAACGAACTCGAGTCTCTGGTGACTCGACTCAATGAAATCCCTAGTCGAGTGCAGGAGTGGAAGAAGTCATCTGCACGCTGCGGAGCTGACGTGGCACTATCCTTGGTGCGTGTGCACTTCAGGGAAGTGAAGGAGAGAAGGCTTGCGGCGCTCAAGGTCGCCAATACGAAGGAGCTCCAGTTCCAGTCTTTCATAGAGACTTTCTTGGAAGCCGCCACCCGCATCGCCGATGGGATCGACTTGGACCAGTTTGTCGCTCCAGCGAGTCCGCCTCCCCCTGAAGAGTGAACGAACTTTGATACTTTGATTCAATTTGCCTCGGAACACCGAGTGATCCTGTAATCGTTAAACTCTCATGGGCTCGTGGCCCAGGTACCCTTGCCCAAATCTTGCGGGGCTTTTATCTGGATTTGATTCCTTTGCTTCTGACTCTTTTTGATCGCTTGGATTTTGAGTCGACGTCTTGACGGCAACGTTGTGCTTGTGGCAGAGCTCGGAGGGCCGCAGCTAAGCCCCCGAGTGAGAGGGCCGCTCTTCACTCGGAGTGGTTTTCGCAACTTAGGCGATTGCAAGGTACATTGTATTTGTGGCGGAGCTCGGAAGACAGAGCCACAATTATACTTATGACGCAGCTCGGAGGACCGCAACGAAGCCCCCGAGTGAGAGGGTCGCTCTTCACTCGGAGTGGATTTTGTAACTTAGGCGATTCCAAACTACGTTGTATTCGTGGCGGAGCTCAGAAGACAGAACCACGTTATACTTATGACGCAGCTCGGAGGACCGCAACTAAGCCCCTGAGTGAGAGGGTCGCTCTTCACTCGGAGTGGTTTTTGTAAGTTAGGCGATTCCAAGCTACGTTGTATTTGTGGCGGAGCTCGAAAGACAGAGCCACGTTATACTTATGACGCAACTTGGAGGACCGCAGCTAAACC